>JAOPSE010000094.1:3345384-4545384 GCA_029449295.1 Zea luxurians | reverse complement strand
AATTTATGCCTTTAAAATGTTGTTTCTTTTGTGCACCTAAGAAACCTTCTTAATTATGACATGCTTAGATATTTTGCTTTATATACATGATTGTGTTGATCTTCAATTGGTATATGCAATGATAGTTAAGTATGAAGCATGTACAAGTTGCGTAAATGTTAGACTTCCTGTGAGTATTCAATTGGCTTAGGTGCCACTGAGGCGTGCATTGTTGTATTTAGTCAACCTTTCATTTAGCCTTCAATTGGTGTTAAGTGGTTTTTCATTTGATATGCAAATTGGCATCTTTGGGGGATGAAAGTGGTAGAGTATGCCTTGACCAAGGTATGTTGTGATCCCCTCTAGTTCTAAGGAAGCTAGAATGTGCAAAGTGCAAGTCATTCAAATACTTGATGCACAACTTGAGGGGGAGCACACATAACTTGTGTCTTTTGAGACTAACTGTTTCTTGAGCAATCTTGTATAGTCTCTAGGTGGAAAAGAGAAGATAAGCAAGAATTGGAGCAATCAGGACTTGGGTACCTCTGTAAGTCAAGAAATTGGTATCTCAAGTCGTGAGTAAGTGCATATTTTTAGATTGCTCATGCTCTATAATATCTGGTGATAATAGATGCTTATTCTTAAATATCATGGAGCTATGATAATAAATGAACTTTTGCAATTGGTATCTTTCAATTAGTAGCCGTGATAGTCTACTTCAATTGACATCTTTTGATAATCATTAGAATGGAAGTTTCTTCTTGTGCCCAATACTATAACTTGTTCTAAGTTAGGTGTCTTAGCAACAAGAAAAAGTTAGGATAAAGAATCAGGCACAAGTGTGGAGAAGCTCTCGAGAGATTAAATACTTTCAAGATGAGAAGTACACTACAACATGGTAAAGGTACAAAAGGAAGTATTAATCTTTTTTGCATATATGTGATAGTGCATATGAGTTTTGATAGTCATTTTTCCTCCTTGACACCCTGCTGTCCCTTGACATCATCCTATGTTCTTGCTTGAGTATGGTTTTTGGTGTTTGATGTCAAAGGGGGAGAATTTGTGTATTAAAGCTTATCTCAACCTGAGAGGAAAGCTTATCCTAAGGGGTGATGTGTTAGTTTAAGCTTTGCTAGTGTGTTATTCATATGCTTCCTGCAGTATTATATGTGTTGCATCATATGGACTAGTGCTTCCGTTGCTATGAATTAATTGGCATCTATTGTGTTCATTCTGAAATAGACAGTCATATAGTGTAATAGATAGTCATGTGATTAATGGTGCTTTAAGATTGCTTTAAATTAGTGTCTTAGTTTAAATTGGTATTAGTTTGAATTGGTATCTTAATGATGAATAGTGGTAGGTTGATCCACTAAATTGAATGGTGTTTAACTCTGATTATGTGCATTTGTGTGTTATAGCATCATGGTTTGATTCTTGACACAATGCATTCCAAAATTGCTAAGGTATAGAAATGCTTCGAATTGCCTAAGTATGTGCAAATTGGCGTCTGAGGCCAAAATTATGTTTTTGAAGTAAGCACATATTTAGGGGGAGCATTCTATAAACTTAGAATTCAAAATTTGTGCTTCTAATCTTATTCTTATGTAAGCTTTAATTGTGTTGCCATCAATCACCAAAAAGGGGGAGATTGAAAGCTCTCTTGTGAGTTTTGGTGTTTGGATGACAACTCAATTAAAGGACTAACAAGTGTACTAAGTGTTGAACAGGTGCTTAAAGTAAAGCCTACAGGGTTCAACACAAGTGAACAAATGTGATGGTCCAAGAACTGGATTATGGATACATAATGGACATCACAAGTAAGTTGGACATTGCAAAAGTGATACTCGGGTGCGTAGCTCGGAGACAACTGATCAAGCCAAGGACGGAGGCAAGAAAAGCTTCGAGGTACCAAGTGCACGGGAGAAGGTCAAGGAGGCTGAGGAACCCAAAGCCAAGGGTGAAGAAGAAGGCTTGCAAAGTCAAGGGTGATCGAGTTGAGAACAGCTACGGCACATCAAGGATCACAACATAAGGACGTGACTTACAACCAATGAGGTAACGGCTACAGTTATGTGGTGTAAGTCATAAGGCTCAAGACCAAGCTCTAAGAAGGAGATCAAGGTCACTAGAAGGAGAACAAGTGTCAAAACCAGAACTGGAAGCAGCCTAAAAGAGCTAAGTTCACCTTGATCTTTAGTTTGGGTTGTTCCTAGGTTTGGAGATGTTCTATGTGATCTTTGCAGGATGTTGGAGCCAAGAAATGTCAATCTAGATCAAGTCAAGCAGACTTGATGATTTATGAGTCCAACATCGAAACTCAAGCATGTGAAATGCTATAGATGTAATAATTAAGAGAAGGTATGTTTCTAGACTTAGTACATTGGTTTTGTGGACTAATATACTTGTCTAAATGTTAGAAACAGAAAGAAGAAGAAAAGGAAAGAGGTGCCAAAGGCTTGGCTGTGTACAGCCAAGACTTAGTTCAGTCTGGCACACCGGACTGTCCGGTGGTGCACCGGACAGTGTCTGGTGCGCCAGGCTGGCTCGAGCGAAGTGGCCGCTCTCGGGAATTCACCGGCGACGTACGGCTATAATTCACCGGACTGTCCGGTGTGCACCGGACTGTCTGGTGAGCCAACGGTCGGCCGGGCCAACGGTCGGCCGCGCGATCTGCGCGGGACACGTGGCCGAGCCAACGGCTAGATGGAGGCACCGGACTGTCCAGTGTGCACCGGACATGTCCGGTGCGCCAACGGCTCCAAGACTGCCAACGGTCGGCTTCGCCATAGAAGGAAAGAAATCGGGCACCGGACTGTCCGGTGCACCACCCGACTGAAAGCTGATATTGCCTTCCAAATGAAGTCCAACGGCTCCTAGGCCCCTTGGGTCTATAAAAGGGACTCATAGGCGCCTCCAAGATGGAAACAAGTGCAGCCAACAAGTGTAGACTTCACTGGAATCATTTCTCGCTCTCCCTCTTGTGTGTAACTCTATAGTTTGTGTAGAAGGCACAGCTATAAGCCTTTAGAGAGAGGAGTAGTGCTGCTAAGAGCTAGAGCAAGGTCTTGAGCGTATCGTTACTCTGCCGAGGTGCTGCCAAGAAGTTTGTAAGCAGCCGCGGTTCTGTTGTAACCCCACTCAATAGTGAAAGGCTCTATCTGTCATACTGACAGATCTGAGCAAACGGAGGAAGGAGTTGAAATAGACTCCAAGCCCAGGTGTGGCTAACTCCAACGAGGACTAGGCAAGCATTTCAGGCTTGGCCGAACCTCGGGATTAATCCTTGCTGAAAGTCGCCTAGAGGGGGGGGGTGAATAGGCGAAACCTGAAAATTAAAACTTTATCCCCCAACTAGATCCCTTGATTAGAGGTTAGAACAAGATATACAAATATCGGAGAATAGAAACTAAGTTCTTGCTTGAAAAGAGTATTGCTAAATAATGCGGAAGTGATAAATCAATACAACTAGTAAGTTATAGAATAACAAAGCAAGAAGCCTTAGATGAGAGGAGCACTAAGCCAAGTCCTTTCTTGCGAAATGTTACTTCACTAAATGGAATTAAACTTGAAGCAACACCAAATGAAATTAGCAAATAATGGTGCAAGAAAACTTAGAGCAAGGGAAAACAAACAAATCATAAGCAATAAGCACAATGGACACGGGTGATTTGTTTTACCGAGGTTCGGCCCTCGAAGGTCTAGTCCCCGTTGAGGAGTCCACTTAAGGACGAGTCTTTTTCAACCCTTTCCCTCTCTCCCCCGATCACACAAGGATCGGCGAGCTCTTCTTCTTCTCAAGGATCACTCTTGATCCCGCAAGGACCACCACACACTTTGGTGTCTCTTGCTAGCTTTTACAAGCCTCCAAAACTTTGGAGGAAGTTCAATGGGAGTCAAAACTCCACGCGCAAATGAACACAAAGATGAAGCACACACTATCTCTCGATGAAACTCACAAGGCACTAGTGCTAAACTCAATTGAGTAGCTCTCTTTTGCTTGCTCTCTCTTTTGTGGCACTTGTGTTGGTTGTAGTGGTCTAAATCTTGTGTATAGGATGGATCAATGAATATATGTGGTTGGGAGGGCTTGAGTATGTCAACTAGATGACTTGGAATGTTGCTTGGGCTCCCACACCTTGAAGTGGCCGGTTGGGGTGGTATTTATAGCCACCAACCAAAATCTAGCCGTTGGTGAGGGCTGTCTGTTCGATGGTGCACCGGACAGTCCGGTGCACACCGGACATGTCCGGTGCGACAGCCACGTCATCCTAGCCGTTGGGGTTGGAGCTGATCGACCGTTGGAGGCTTTGTCCTCATGCGGCACCGGACAGTCCGGTGCACACCGGATAGTCCGGTGCCTCTCTGATCCTCTGCTCTGACTCTGCCGCGTGTACTGTTTACTGTCAGAGTCGACCGTTGGCGCCGAAGTAGCCGTTGCCCCGCAGTTACACCGGACAGTCCGGTGTACACCGGACATGTCCGGTGAATTATAGCCGAGCAGCCGTTGCGAATTCCCGAGGCTGCCAAGTTCCAGAGCCGCGTCGACTTGGAGCACCGGACACTGTCCGGTGTACACCGGACAGTCCGGTGAATTTTAGCGCGCCGGCTCCAAGGATTTCCTGAGGCTGAGGAGTTCATTGGAAAGTCTCCTGGTGCACCGGACACTGTCCGGTGGCACACCGGACCGTCTGGTGCGCCATACCAGGGAGCCTCTCGGGATGCCTTTAGCTCTCTATTTTGAACCCAACTTTGTTCTTTTTATTGGCTTGCTGTGAACCTTTGACACCTGTATAACTTATATACTGGAGCAAACTAGTTAGTCCAATTATTTGTGTTGGGCAATTCAACTACCAAAATTAATTAGGGACTAGGTGTAAGCCTAATTCCCTTTCAATCTCCCCCTTTTTGGTGATTGATGCCAACACAAACCAAAGCAAATGTAAAAGTGCTTAAATGAACTAGTTTGCATAATGTAAGTGCAAAGATTGCTTGGAATTGAGCCAATAAAAGTTACTTACTAGATGTGCATGGATTGTTTCTTTATTTTTAACATTTTGGACCACGCTTGCACCACAAGTTTTGTTTTTGCAAACTCTTTTGTAAATTCTTTTCAAAGTCCTTTTGCAAGATAGTCAAAGGTAAATGAATAAGATTTTTCAAAGCATTTTCAAGTTTGAAATTTTCTCCCCTTGTTTCAAATACTTTTCCTTTGACTAAACAAAACTCCCCCTCAAATAAATTCTCCTCTTAGTGTTCAAGAGGGTTTTAAGATATCAAGTTTTAAAAATACTACTTGCTCCCCCTTTAGAACACAAAGAGATACCAATTTGAAATTTTTCAATTGAAAACCATTAATTTTTAAAATTAGGGTGGTGTGCGGTCCTTTTGCTTTGGGCCAATACTTTCTCCCCCTTTGGCACGAATCGCCAAAAACGGATAATTAAGATGAAATATAGGCCCTTGTACTAACTACTTTTTCCCCTTTGGCAAAGAAAACATATGAGTGAAGATTATACCAAAAATGGAGAGGCATTGTGGAGTGATGGCGAAGAGTAGATAATATCGATAGAGTAGAGTGGAAGCTTTGTCTTCGCCGAAGACTCCAATTCCCTTTCAATGTACCTATGACTTGGTTTGAAATTCACTAGAAAACACATTAGTCATAGCATATAAAAGAGATATGATCAAGAGGATATATTAAATTAAGCATGATCATGGTTCTATATAACATAGATTGCTCCCCCTAAATATGTGCGAGAGGAAAACATATTTTTGGCCTCAAATGCCAATTGCACATAATTAGGTAAATGAGAACAAATCTATATCATACAGAATGTGAAGTGCATTGTGTCATAGTATAAGTGTGATGCTCATGACAATTTATGCACTTATGAAAGCATGTTGTAAACATTTCAAGCATTTTCCCTTAAGGATTTCAAAGAGGCTTAAGGACCATCCACCTTTGGAACAAAGGCAGCTTATCCTCGTTACAAGGTTAAGCTTTAAGTTCTTTGACAATTAAATCACTTCATCTAGTTTCAACAAAGATGCATTAAAGCATGAATGAATTTTTGAGAAGTTAAACTAGATATGAAGCAGGGATACGCATGGACATGCTTTCTCTTCCTTTTAAACAAGATATGTAAAGAGAGTATAGAAAAAGGAAGATTTAGGTACAAGTTTAAATGAAAGGAGATAGTTTTACCTTTTTGTACCTTTACATAGGGATGCTCTCTTCATTGTGCTTTGTCCTTAGTCTTAGATGCTTAAGACCTATACTTAATGACAATACATGGAAATATTTTGCACAAGAGAGTTCTACAACTAGTGATCTTTTTCAAGTTATTGTTAGCATATATCAAATGGATCACAAGTTGCATAAATGAATCATGAATTCTCCTTTTTCCTTAGTGCATATCAAGATAGATATCAATTAAAATCAAATTGAAATTTTATGAGGCACTAAGAAGCATAAGTGATAATTGAAGTTGTCCAATGATCAACTAATATGCGATCAAGAGAACAACATAGGCATTAGATTTTCAATCAAGCTTAAAAATAGGAGAATCCAATACGCATGCTACTTTAGAAATGAAAGCAACAATCCTTGATAAAAGCGACATCATTTTTAACAAGTTGGATTGATGTGTAGTAGCATACTATATGAGAATCATTATTCTCATGCAAGAGACTATATGAAATTATTAAGATAAAGCAATAGTCTCAACATAATCAAAATATAAGAATGAACTCCCCTTAAAGATATGCATGGATGTATTTTCTTTAAAGACAAATAGGGAGAAGCCTTATACATCTCATAAATTTTGCAATAAACAACTTAAGCCTAGCATTCTCATTATGAAAGGATTTAGAATACTCACAACCACACCATTGATTGTTTTGTAGACCTCATTATCCAAGTAGGTGTTGTTGCTCTTGATGTCCTTCTCTTTCATTTGAGAGTCCTCCCTTTGCAGTGGCTTCTTTTTCCTTTCAAACTTATTGAAAATACTCAAGAAGGATGTTAGTAATACAAGGGAGTATACAATGATGGATGATTTCTTTTAGATAGGAAATAAGCATAATTCATCATCCATAAGTCACATAGACATGAAGTAAAATCCTTAACATTAGTGCACTTTTACTTGAAAAGAGGAACATGCACTATTTAACAATTTGATCACTCATAGGAATTTACTTCTTTATATTGAACTTTATTAATGATTACATAAAACAGATCAATATAAGAATGGATATAGCAAAGGCATGAATTAGATTAAATGCCCATTGAGATGGGAACCAAACTTAAGAGGATGAGTTCCCATACCTTTGCTTTTACCTTTCTTCCTTTGGGTGAAGATCAACCCATGAGGCTTGTGCACTTTCTCTCTTGTAGATTTTCATAATTGAACTCAAGAGAAATGTTAGTAGCAACACAAGCACTAGTTTCCATTTTTTAACCATTTTTGATAAGGAATGAAAAGCTAGATTACTAAAACATGGAAACTTCATAGCATGAACTAGTTTATCCATAGACGATGTTATGCTTAATTTTAACTCATAAAACAAGCATAAATATTCCCTTGAGATTATAGGAATAAAACTAATTCATGATATGGAAAGCGATAAATGTGAAAGAATCAAATCCAATATAGGCAAGGAGCAAATCAACATAAATCATTGGATTGATTTTTCTTTTTTTATGTTAGATTACACGCTTCCAAAGAGAAACTTATTCTCTACAAGTGAGACTACTTGGGTTACTTAGATAAAAATCATTAGTCTCACTATTCTAGATATAGAGAGAGTTTTCCTTTTACAAGTGTCCTAAGGATTTGAATTCCTTACATGACACCTCATCCTTTTAAGAATATGAAATATCTCTCTATTTCTAGAATCATGGCAATAATAAAACAACTTAGTGAAAAACATGCCATGAGATACTTGCGACATTTTAAAGCATGTAGATTGCCATAGGATGGAAATGATGAGTATGCAATCTACCATATGAGAGGAAATTCTTCAAAGAATGATAATATCAATTTAAAGACATTTGAAGTGCTTCAATTTTTCTATATGACTACACAAGACACATAAGAAATGATATTCTAAAATACTTGCACTTAAAAGATAAGTGTTACCATCCTTTGGCTTTCCTCCATGTTGTAGGCCTTGATTTTTGCACATGATATCTCTTTACTTCCTACAACATATAATATCTTCCTCGAGATGATATGAGTTTAAGACATAGCAATTTGAAAAATAACCTTGGGTCAATCATGTATATAGATCATTGAAGATTGATAGCTTGAGTTGATAAGAATTGAATGAACTCTCTCAAGCTCCCCAAAGACTTCATATCATCTCCTTCTCCTACAAAGCTTGTCAAGCATACTTTGGTACCCATCGCTTGATGGGTCCATCATGGTTAGTCAACAAAGATCTAGGAACCCAAAAGTCCTTTGTGTTAGCACTAGGTAAACTCATTACCTTTCTAGCACAAGTTGTAATTTTGGGTTGCCTAGTTATATGAGAATCAATTGACAAGTTAGGAGTGGAGTTGTTACCAATGGGACAATCCTTGCATTGATGTCCCTTCTTTCGGCATGTGTAGCATAGGCGTTTTTCAAGTTTTGAAGTTTTCTTCTTTCCTTGTTTGTTGCCTGCTACATGGTTAGTAAAAACTTTCTTTTCTAACCCTATGCCTTTTTGTTTTAAATGGGGACAAGATCTAAGCAAGTGTCCCTTCTTGGAGCATTTAAAACAAAGTCTATTATCCTTGTTAATAATCAAGCCATTTTTAATGTAGGGACATGACCTAATCACGTGCCCCTCTTCAAAGCATTCACTACACCTCTTAATGTGAGGTGTGGCTTGATCATTACCTTGGATGTTACCTTTTGTGGAGGCGTGGTTGAGGCTTTTGGAGGAGGTGTTGAATTTCATCTTTTGTTTCTTCCTCTTGACAATCCTCAACTCCTTGACATTCTCTTCAAGGGATGTAGTGCATGCCTCGGTTGTTCCCGTCTCAAGCTTCTTCACCATGTGGTCATGGTTATCTTGAGAAGGTTGAGCAATGCATTTCCCTTTTAGTTGTGTCAAGCTCATCTTTAGCCTCTCATTTTCTTCCTTGAGCTTTTGATATGAACCATCGTTTGTTCCTGCAAATTCTAGCTCAAAGGAAGATTTGCTTGTCGACGGACAACAAGCATTAGCACATGGTAATATAGTATCAATTTGAATACATGTGCATGAGTGAGGTTGTTGGGATTTTAAATTTTCTATTACAACCTCATGAGCAATGTTTAATATGATATGATCATCCATAAGATTTTTATGAGAACATAGAAGCATATCATATTTATCTTGAAAAGCTAGATTTTCAACTTTTAGCTTTTCTACTTGGTCCTTAAGCAAGGTATTCCTATTTACTAATTGAGCGATACAATGTAAAGCGTTATCATGCTCAATTGAAACAGTTTCATACCTTTGGACCAAATCAACATGAGAGCACTTTAGCTCCTCATGTTCTTTAGTCAACTCGTCAAAGTGTAGCATTTTCATGGAGAGAATATCTTCTAGCCTTTGACGAGCTTTGCTTTGCTCTCTCGCTCTTTCTAGAAGTTTGAGCATGACCGCCTTATCTTCTTGGTTTAGGCGAGCGTAGAGATGCAAGAAGTTTCTTTCTTCCTCCTCATCCTCATTTGTCCTTCCGCTATCATTTTCATTAGCCACACAACATATGTGGGAATCGAAATGGGAAGACAAACCTTTTGGAGAGGTGGATTCATCGTTTGGTCTCCACCGTTCATTTTCTTCTTCTTCCTTGCAAGGGTTAGTATCACAAAGACTAAAGGAAGTAAAAGCATTAAATGAACTATCATGTTTGGACTCATCAAATTTATTTCTAATTCTAGTCCAAATATCATGTGCATCATGGATGGATTCGTCATAGTTTGATATGAAGGCATGATAATCTTCTTTGCTAAGAGAATTAGTTAAGATGTCAAAAGCTAGATAGTTTAAGCGATAACATCTTTGATCCTCCTCGGAATTAATTTCTCCATTGAAATTAGAGGGAAAAATACTCTTGTCTATAATTTGTTCTAATCGTGGATCTATGGTTCTAAAAGCATTTATCACACTAGTAGACCAGGAGTCATAATTGGAACAATCATCAAATAATATTTCAAGAGTTACCTCCTTTTGAGTTACGTTCGATGGAGGAGTCTTCTTGTTCTTTTGGGATCTTCTACGAGCCATCACTTCGAGTTGTTAGACTCAAGATGAAGTGCCTAGCTCTGATACCAATTGAAAGTCGCCTAGAGGGGGGGGGGGGTGAATAGGCGAAACCTGAAAATTAAAACTTTATCCCCCAACTAGATCCCTTGATTAGAGGTTAGAACAAGATATACAAATATCGGAGAATAGAAACTAAGTTCTTGCTTGAAAAGAGTATTGCTAAATAATGCGGAAGTGATAAATCAATACAACTAGTAAGTTATAGAATAACAAAGCAAGAAGCCTTAGATGAGAGGAGCACTAAGCCAAGTCCTTTCTTGCGAAATGTTACTTCACTAAATGGAATTAAACTTGAAGCAACACCAAATGAAATTAGCAAATAATGGTGCAAGAAAACTTAGAGCAAGGGAAAACAAACAAATCACAAGCAATAAGCACAATGGACACGGGTGATTTGTTTTACCGAGGTTCGGCCCTCGAAGGCCTAGTCCCCGTTGAGGAGTCCACTTAAGGATGGGTCTTTTTCAACCCTTTCCCTCTCTCCCCCGATCACACAAGGATCGGTGAGCTCTTCTTCTTCTCAAGGATCACTCTTGATCCCGCAAGGACCACCACACACTTTGGTGTCTCTTGCTAGCTTTTACAAGCCTCCAAAACTTTGGAGGAAGTTCAATGGGAGTCAAAACTCCACGCGCAAATGAACACAAAGATGAAGCACACACTATCTCTCGATGAAACTCACAAGGCACTAGTGCTAAACTCAATTGAGTAGCTCTCTTTTGCTTGCTCTCTCTTTTGTGGCACTTGTGTTGGTTGTAGTGGTCTAAATCTTGTGTATAGGATGGATCAATGATTATATGTGGTTGGGAGGGCTTGAGTATGTCAACTAGATGACTTGGAATGTTGCTTGGGCTCCCACACCTTGAAGTGGCCGGTTGGGGTGGTATTTATAGCCACCAAACAAAATCTAGCCGTTGGTGAGGGCTATCTGTTCGATGGTGCACCGGACAGTCCGGTGCACACCGGACATGTCCGGTGCGACAGCCACGTCATCCTAGCCGTTGGGGTTGGAGCTGATCGACCGTTGGAGGCTTTGTCCTCATGCGGCACCGGACAGTCCGGTGCACACCGGACAGTCCGGTGCCTCTCTGATCCTCTGCTCTGACTCTGCCGCGTGTACTGTTTACTGTCAGAGTCGACCGTTGGCGCCGAAGTAGCCGTTGCCCCGCAGTTACACCGGACAGTCCAGTGTACACCGGACATGTCCGGTGAATTATAGCCGAGCAGCCGTTGCGAATTCCCGAGGCTGCCAAGTTCCAGAGCCGCGTCGACTTGGAGCATCGGACACTGTCCGGTGTACACCGGACAGTCCGGTGAATTTTAGCGCGCCGGCTCCAAGGATTTCCTGAGGCTGAGGAGTTCATTGGAAAGTCTCCTGGTGCACCGGACACTGTCCGGTGGCACACCGGACAGTCCGGTGCGCCAGACCAGGGAGCCTCTCGGGATGCCTTTAGCTCTCTATTTTGAACCCAACTTTGTTCTTTTTATTGGCTTGCTGTGAACCTTTGACACCTGTATAACTTATATACTGGAGCAAACTAGTTAGTCCAATTATTTGTGTTGGGCAATTCAACCACCAAAATTAATTAGGGACTAGGTGTAAGCCTAATTCCCTTTCACTTGCGTCTGTGTGCTCTGTTCTGTATTGTATCCTGACTCTCTGTCTTACTCACCTTTATATCTGCACTTCAATACTTATTTGTGGTATAAGCTTGATTTGAAGTGCAGGACATTTTGAGACAGGATTTTCCATTCCGCTGCAACCTACTCGAAGAGTCTTCTCACTCCACTGTGTACTAAGTCTTCGAGTAGAGTAAGAATTTAAGTTTTGAAGTAATAAGTTTTATTCGCCTATTCACCCCCTCTAGGCGACATCCAGATCCTGTTCCCGGGTCAAAGGGAACTTTCACAATCTTGACAGGTTGTATCGTGATTCTAGCAATTCGCTGACTATCTTGGAGAGAAGTCATCGCTTCACCATGGAAGAATTAGACCTCAACGTTGTAAGCTACAGGAATCCATGGATGAGGTAACCTGGCTCAAGCAGTTGATATCAGCAAAGGATGCTACTATCAAAGAACTCCGAGCTTCCAAAAAAATCTATTGCCCAGGAGTTAGAGACTGCTCGACTGGCTGCTAAAGTCGCTGAAGAAACTTCTGTTACTCTCAAGGCCCAGCGCGACAGAGCCATGGATAAGGCTATTCGGGCAGGACGAATATTGATGAGGAGACCCGGCGTGGTTGTTCCTGAAGACATAAGAGCTGATGTGAATGCTGCTCCTAATTCCTCGAGTCGCCCTTCTTCGTCGGTCGCTCCTGAGAAAGACTTTGCAAAATAAAGAAAAACTTTTGCGTGCTTTGAGTGCGCGATTAGCATAATCGAGTATTTGTCAGAGGACATTAGTTCAGCACTCGAATGATATAATGACTTTCTTATTGTATCAGAATTCATCAGTTCGTAAATTTATAGTAATGAAATGACGCATGATGATTATGAAATTCGTTTGTGGGATATGGAAGTCATCCCCTGAATTGTAAAGGCACGTTGCATCAGCTTAAATCGCCACTGACTTTTAGCCGATGGCTCCATTAGTAGGGCGTAGTGGTCACCCCAAGTTAAGTAGGCGTGAGCATGTTGCACTGCCTTAAATCGTTGCCGACTTAAGTCGATTGCTCCGTTAGCAGGGCATAGTGGTCACCCTGAGTTAAGTAAGCGTGAGCATGTTGCACCGCCTTAAGTCGTCGCCGACTTAAGTCGATTGCTCCGTTAGTAGGGCATAGTGGTCACCCTGAGTTAAGTAAGCGTGAGCATGTTGCACCGCCTTAAGTCATCGCCGACTTAAGTCGATTGCTTCGTTAGTAGGGCATAGTGGTCACCCTGAGTTAAGTAAGCGTGAGCATGTTGCACCGCCTTAAGTCGTCACCGACTTAAGTTGATTGCTCCGTTAGTAGGACATAGTGGTCACCCTGAGTTAAGTAAGCGTGAGCATGTTGCACCGCCTTAAGTCGTCGCCGACTTAAGTCGATTGCTCCGTTAGTAGGGCATAGTGGTCACCCTGAGTTAAGTAAGCGTGAGCATGTTGCACCGCCTTAAGTCGTCGCCGACTTAAGTCGATTGCTCCGTTAGTAGGGCATAGTGGTCACCCTGAGTTAAGTAAGCGTGAGCATGTTGCACCGCCTTAAGTCGTCGTCGACTTAAGTCGATTGCTCCGTTAGTAGGGCATAGTGGTCACCCTGAGTTAAGTAAGCGTGAGCATGTTGCTCCGCCTTAAGTCGTCGCCGACTTAAGTCGATTGCTCCGTTAGTAGGGCATAGTGGTCACCCTGAGTTAAGTAAGCGTGAGCATGTTGCACCGCCTTAAGTCGTCGCCGACTTAAGTCGATTGCTCCGTTAGTAGGGCATAGTGGTCACCCTGAGTTAAGTAAACGTGCAAGTCAATCGTAAATGAACTGAGTATCCTTGAAACCTCTTTTTTATTGATGACATATTTCCACTTTACAGAGTACATCATCATCCCAGCAGTTTTGAGATACAGCTAGGGATAAAACTTTCTGAGGTGTTCTATGTTCCAGGAGTTCCCAACTTCTGTGCCGTCCATCTGAGTGAGGCGATACGATCCGGGCCGAGTGACTTCTGCTACCACGAAGGGCCCTTCCCATAAGGGTGATAACTTGTGTCGTCCCTCCCCCGTTAGAATTCGGAGAAGGACGAGATCTCCTGCTGAGAAGAATCGTTGTCGCACAGCCTTGTCGGATAGCGCCTTAGAGTCTGCTGGTACCTTGCTGATTGGATTACTGCGTTTAGCCGTTCTTCCTCAAGTACATCTATGTCCTCCAGCCTGGTGGCCTCAGCTTCTGCTATGCTTTCGAAGATCAACCTTGGCGCCCCAAACTTGAGATCAGCAGGTAGCACTGCCTCCGACCCATAGACCATGAAGAAAGGAGTGTTTCCATGCAAGGCTCGACTAGGTTGGGTTCTTAGGCTCCAAACGACATAGGGCAATTCCCTTATCCACTTTCCTGCGAATTTTTCATTCTTATCAAAGACCTTTTTCCTGAGTGCCTCCAATATCATCCCGTTGGCTCGCTCAACCTGCTCGTTGGCTCTTGGATGGGCTACAGATGCATACTTGATCTGAATGCTCTTTTGCTCGCAGAAGTCAAAGAATTCTGAACTTGTGAAGTTGGATCCTAAATCAGTTATGATGCTGTTTGGTATCCCGAATCTGAATATTATGTCTTGTATGAATTCCACGGCCTTAGCAGAGGTTAAAGAGGCAATGGGCTTGAACTCTATCCATTTAGTGAATTTGTCGATTGCTACCAATACATGAGTGTATCCCCCTTGAGCTTTCTTGAAAGGTCCAATCATATCCAGTCCCCAGCATGCGAAAGGCCAAGTTACTGGTATGGTCTGCAGTTGCTGTGCTGGCATGTGTTGTTGCTTTGACAAGTATTGGCAGGCTTCACACCTCTGAACTAACTCGGCTGCATCGTTCTTTGCTGTTGGCCAATAGAATCCTGACCTGAAGACCTTCCCGACTAGTGTTCTGGAGGCTGCATGTATTCCACATTGCCCAGCATGGACCTCCTCCAGAAGTTGCTTCCCAGTGGACGGGAGAATGCACCTCATGAGGACGCCTGATGCACCCCTTCTGTATAATGTCTCCCCAATAAGTGTATAGTGAGCCGACTGTCTTGCAATGCGCTCTGCCGAATTCTTGTCGTCTGGTTCTTCTTCATTCTTTATATACTTAATGATCGGCCTTCTCCAGTCATCAGGGTCTGACCCGGGTTGATCTATGATGTTGCACTCTTCTGTTTGATCCATTGAGATACTCGGCTGCAGAATTTCTTGCACGAAAACTCCGGGTGGGACCTGAGTTCGACTGGACCCTAGCTTGGACAGTACATCGGCTGCTGTGTTCCGATCTCTTTCTACATGATGAAATTCCAGACCCTCGAATTTATCTTCCAGCTTTCGGACGGCAGCGCAGTATTTTCCCATTGAATCGCTTGAGCAATCCCACTCCTTATTTATCTGGCTGATGACTACCAGAGAGTCTCCGTATACCATTAATCTTTTGACGCCCAACGATATGGCAATGTTCAATCCATGGATCAAAGCATCATACTCGGCTGCATTGTTGGAGGCCGGGAATAGCAACTGGAGGGCGTACTTGAGGTGTTCGCCTCCAGGTGCAGTGAAGAGAATCCCTGCTCCTGCTCCCTGCAGCTTCAGTGAGCCATCAAAATACATTCGCCATACTTCTGCAGTCTCCGGGTTGTCTGGTACTTGCTGTTCGGTCCACTCTGATACGAAATCAACCAGTGCTTGAGTTTTGATGGCAGTGCGAGGTCGGAACTCGATGTCATGAGATCCCAGCTCACAAGCCCACTTGGCTATTCGACCGATGGCTTCCTTGTTGTGAAGAATATCCCCTATTGGAAAACTTGTAACTACTATGACTTTGTGGTCGTCAAAGTAGTGACGCAGCTTGCGGGCAGTTAGAAGTACTGCGTATAATAGCTTCTGAACTTGAGGGTACTTCTTCTTTGAGGGGCCTAGGACTTCACTAATGAAGTAAATAGGATGTTGTACTGGATAGGCATGTCCTTCTTCTACTCGCTCGACTACCAACGCGGTGCTTACCACATGAGTCGTGCAAGAGATATACAGTAGCAAATCTTCAGCTGGTTGAGTTGACGTAGCTCGCCGGGGTGGTTTCAGTACTGGTGGTGTTGTCAAGAATTTTTTCAGAGCATCTAGAGCTTCTTGTGCTTCTGAAGTCTATTGAAACTTATCCACCTTCTTGAGTAACTTGTAAAATGGCAAACCTTTTTCTCCTAGCCTGGATATAAATCTGCTCAGAGCTGCCATACATCCAGTAAGTCGCTGAACCTTCTTTTGCGATCGAGGTGCTTCCATCTTCATGATAGCTTCAATCTTATCTGGATTAGCCTCAATTCCCCGGTGGCTGACGATAAACCCGAGCAACTTTCCTGCTGGTACCCCAAAAACACATTTCTCGGGATTAAGCTTCCATCTATACCGCCTCAGACTGTTGAAAACCAGTTGTAAGTCTTCGATGAAGTTTTTTGAGTCCTGTGTTTTGATTACCACGTCATCCACGTAGGCCTCCACACGCTTGCCCCAGTGATCGGCTAAGCATGTTTGAATGGCTCTCTGGTAAGTTGCTCCAGCGTTTTTGAGGCCAAACGGCATGGAGGTATAACAGAAAGCACCAAATGGAGTAATGAATGCCGTTTTTTTCTTCATCTTCCTTTGCCAGACTAATCTGATGGTATCCAGAATAGCAATCCATGAAAGACAGCATAGAACATCCAGCGGTGGAGTCCACCACCTGATCTATCCTTGGGAGCCCAAAAGGATCCTTCGGACAGTGTTTGTTGAGATCAGTATAATCAACACACATGCGCCAATCCACTTTATTCTTTTTGAGTACAAGAACAGGGTTGGCTAACCACTCGGGATGTAACACTTCTCTAATGAATCCAGCCGCGACCAAGCGAGCTAACTCGGTGCGAATGGCCTCTCCCTTGTCGGGCGTGAAACGATGTAGTTTTTGCCGAATCGGCCTTGCCTGGGGATAGACCTTCAGTTTGTGCTCGGCTAGTTCTCTTGGGACTCCCAGCATATCCGCAGGTTGCCATGCGAATACATCTCGGTTATCTTGCAGAAACCGGACGAGCGCGCTTTCCTATTTGTCATCCAAGCTGGAGCTGATGATAGCCGTCTTGCGCTCATCAGCGAACCCCAGGTTGATTCTCTTGGTTTCTTCAGTCGGCCGCATGGAGGTCGCGGTCTGAGCTTCGCTTGCCGGTACTGCGAGGTCCTCCTCAGGCTTAGAGTTCGCCAGTGTGGAAGGAACCGTCGATGGCTTGGCGGTGAGGGCTGCTTGAATAGCCACTCGGAAACACTCTGCAGCGCCTTGGAAGTCGGCGTGCACAGTTATGATCCCTTGCGGTCCTGGCATCTTCAGTATCATGTATGTGTAGTGCGGAATGGCCATGAACTTGGCCAATCCAGGCCTCCCGATGATGGCGTTGTACCCGCAGTCGAAGTTCGCCACTTCAAACCTCAGGAACTCGGTTCTGTAGTTCTCCGGAGTTCCGAAGGTGACTGGCATGTAGATGTGGCCCAGTGGGTATTCCCCTTCTGTCGGCACGATGCCGAAGAAAGGAGTGTCCGACTCGTGGAGCTCTTTGAGGTGAACTCCCAAGCCTTGGAGTGTCCGGGGGAGGGTGACGTTGATGCTGCTCCCCCCGTCCACTAACACCTTCTTCACCCGGCTCTCTCGGATCACCGGATCGACGAGAAGCGGGTATTTGCCCGGATGGTCGAAGTTGACCCATTGATCTGCCCGAGTGAAGGTGATCGGGTGCTCCGACCACCGGTATGGGGCGGGAGGGCCGGTGGTCGCCACCAGTATCTGGCGATCGTCGAGCTTTTGCTGTCTTCTGTTCTCCTGCGATCCGTGTCCGCCGAAGATGACGTTGACCTCCCTGTCAACGCGTGGGAAAGCTCCTCCTCCTCCCTCCTCCTGCTGATGGGGTTGTCGTGGTTCATCTGGTCCTCCCCTCGGCAGAGGAGGAGGTAGAGGTTGGAAGGGTCGGCCGTGTCCGACGGAATGCTTGAAGTCTCGGCAGTTACGAAGAGTGTGGCGCATGTCCTTGTGGTACGGGCACTGGGCGTCGAGGATGTCGTCCAACGTGCGTTCGCCTCCACGAGGTCCTCCTCGGGCGCGAGAGGCAGGTGGTCCGGCGGCGTGCACTTCTTCGCGAGGCCTCTTCTCCCATCGTTTGTCGGGTTGCTGGTTCGTGTCGCGTCGTGGTGCTGCCGGTGCGGGCTTTGCTCCTCCGATGAGGTCCTGGGCCCGCTTGTCGGCGGTGATGTAGAGGTCGGCTTCTCGAAACAGCTCCTCGGAGGTAGTCGGTGCCTTCTGTAGTATGGCTCGGACGAAAGCAGAGTCATTGGATCCTCTGTAGAAGTCCTCGATCACGGCCGCCTCCGTGACCTCGGGGATACGATTCCTCATGGTCTGAAACCTTTTGAGGTACAACCGGAGAGTCTCGTCCCCCCGGCGCTTGATGGATTTGAGGTCCCACGGTTGCGCCGGCTTGTCGGAGAGGGACTGGAAATTGGCGATGAAGCGTCGACTGAAGTCGCCCCAGACGTCGATGCAGTGTCGGGGTAGATGTTGCAGCCATTGCAGCGCGTCTTGCCCAAGGACAATGGGTAAGTACGCGGTCATCACGTCTTCGGACGCCCCGGCAGCTCGAGCAGCGGTGGTGTAGACGGCTAGCCAACCCCCTGGATCCTGCTTAGGTTCATATTTGTCTACATTGGATACCTTGAAGTTGGGAGGCCATTGGATGGCCCTAAGGCGCGGAGTAAGAGCGGACACTCCGCACGTGTCCTCCTATCGTCGGGGACGATGTCTGTCCTGGGGAGGGGAATTGTGATTGTGGTTCCTCGACCATCTCCGGGTGGTTCCGCCAGTTGAGGCCGTTGCCGACTCAGTTCCGGTGGCTTGGCTCTGAGTCGGGATGCCGTGATCCCTGTCGTACTCCTCCCGACGGCGAATCTCGTTCTCATGCCGCCGCTCGCGCGAAGCATTGATGGAGCTTCGCGCGTCTCGGCGACTGTTGATGGCGTGTCGTAGATTGTTCGGCGGGTGAGCAAGCGGTAGAAGATGGTTGGCCGCCTAGGTGAACAGTCGGCGGTAGCCCTCGGCGTCAGGAGTCCGAGGGAGTCCATCAGCTATCCGAGCCAATACCCCTCCGACTTCGCTCGGCGTGTTCATAGCTCGGGCGAAGTCGGGATTCAGGTTGCGCCCGAAGAATGGATTCTCCCGGCGCTGCCTTGCATCTTGCTCGGCCTGTTCCTGAGCTCGTCGGCGATCACGTCGTCGGGAGTTCCTTCGTTCTCTGAAGACGCGTTCTTCCGGAGTTTCTCCTATCTCCGAGACCTCGTCTCGCGAGACAGGCTGCTCCGGATTCCGCTCTCCGGCCGCATGATGTCGTCGAACGTTCCTGCGCCGGTTCCTCCGCCGTCGGGACTCTCGTTGAGGCGGTTCTTCCCCGGGTATGGTCGGCTCATCGTCGGAGATGTTAGGCGACTCCACTCTCCCGATGAAGAGGACGTCGGGGTAGAATGGTGCTGCTGTCGTGGTGACCTTCTTCCCGTTCTCCTTTGAGGCATGGGGAACGGAAAGAGCGACTCGCTTCTCCCCGGTTACCTTCTTCCTTGCGATCTGTGTCCACTCTTTTGTCGGAGAGGTAGGCAGTGGAGTTCTCCGGGTCAGCGAGCCCTCGGCCCCCGACTTTCCGGAGACGATCTTCTTCCGGAAAGCTAGAGGTTGTGCTTCTCCGGTATTTTCGGAGTTCGTTGGGGGAGACTTCTTTTCCGGTGGATCCGCGATACGGTGCAGAATTCCTTCTTTATCCGCTACAGATGAGATTGTTCCGAAGCAGAATACGGATCCGGGACACAGGGTGATCTTGCTGTAGAAGGTGACGGCCATTGAGCTAGCTTGGATCGTCGACACACCCCCTACCTGGCGCGCCAGCTGTCGGTGTTTTGGGTCCGACCGCACACCCGGGGTTGCCCCTCAAGGTGTTTTAGGAGTAGGACGGTGTCGACAACTGTAGCAAAATGGTTCGTGCCGATCGCATGAGGGACAGTGGACAAGTTTTACAGGTTCGGGCCGCTTAGAGATGCGTAACACCCTACGTCCTGGTGAGTATACTTGGTGGATGTGGTTACAAGAGAGCTCTCTGGATTGAGAATACAGAGAGTTGACGCGGGTGGCTAAGTAAAGGGTCGATCGTTCTGAAGGGGTGCCCCCTAGGCCTTATATACTCGACCGTAGGGCAGTACACGTGGATAAGATAACAACAAGTAGCTAAAAGATAGTGAACCTCTTGAGATTATCCCTACGTAACCCTCGCCGACTTATCCTCGCATGGCTTCGTTGCATGGAGGCTCCAGCGCGGGAGAGTCGGATCTCTGTTGCGGTCATTCGCTCGACGCCGTGGGCCGTCCGGGTTTGCACCAATCCGGCCTCATGTCGTTCTGCTTTGCTGGTTGTTTCTCCCCAGGCCCACGAAAGAATGACCTTACGATTTATTGGGCCCTTGGGCCTTTCGTGAGGTCCTTTACTCTTTTAGTGGACCCGGGGGATATCTATCCCCCACAGTCTGCATCTGAGTTTTTTGATTGTGCTGACTCTGGGAGCTCGGTTGAGTGGACTGAGGAGTCGTCGGAGGAGGACTTGGACTACTTTGCGGCCTTGGATGTGGCTGCGACGGAGGCTTCACCGCACGTCGCGGACGCAGGAGATGTGCCAGGTCCTAGCACCAGGCGACGACGACGAAGGGCGGTTGCGAAGCGTAGAGTTAGTGGGGCGGAGGGGGCTCGGCTTCGTGTGAGTGGGACTGGCCGGCAGGAACTGTTGTCTTTGCCGGCCGCCGTGAATACAGGTGAAGGGGAACTGCGAAGTCTTTTTGCGGGTGAGGAGCTTAGGATAATGTTATTTAATTATAGGGAGATGGGAATTATTCCTAAGGTTGAGCCGATGTAGAGTGTGGTGCCCTCGCCTGTATGTGTAGAGGCTTGTATGATGAAGTTGAGTGCCCTCGCTTGTATGTGTGTGCGAAGGCGTTGTGTACTTTGTCTGGGTTGTTTTGTTGCGCTGTGCTGGTGTGATTATAGTTGGTCCTGGCACGGACGGTTTGATGTTGTCGTTTCTGCCTTTGTTGTGCTAGTCCGGTTGCACCCTTAGGTGTCTTCTGCGCGGACAGTCTTTGCGGTAGGCTTTGGTTTTTTTGCACTTATTGTGCTAGTCCGGCTGCACCCTTAGGCGACTTCTGCGCGGATAGTGTTCGCGATAGACTTCGATTTTTTTTTCCGCACTTGTTGTGCTGGTCCGGCTGCACCCTTAGGCGACTTCTGCGCGGATAGTCTTCGCGATAGACTTCGTTTTTTTTCGCACTTGTTGTGCTGGTCCGGCTGCACCCTTAGGCGACTTCTGCGCGGATAGCCTTCGCGATAGACTTCGATTTTTTCGCACTTGTTGTGCGGGTCCGGCTGCACCCTTAGGCGACTTCTGCGCGGATAGTCTTCACGATAGACTTCGATTTTTTCGCACTTGTTGTGCTGGTCCGGTTGCACCCTTAGGCGACTTCTGCGCGGATTTGTCGCACGCGAGGGTGGCTAGCGCTTAGCCTTGCGGTGACCTCGTATTGGTCGAATGTCGAAGACCGTCGTCGCGGTCTTTTTTCGACGCATGTTTTTTGCGGGGGATTTTCACACATATGTTACATGGCTCCGCCTCGTTAAAAACCTCACCCCCGGGAGGAAAAGAGTGCGGGCCGGTACAAGATTGTTTTTGCGAGTTACAAGGGCGAAATCAGCCCTGAGGAGTCAAACAAAAAATTTGCGGAGGTTGTCGATGTTCCAGGAGTGCTCCAGGTCCTCGCCGTTTGGCGTCGTGAGCCTGTAAGCGCTTGGGGAAGCTTTTGTCTTGACTATGAAGGGGCCCTCCCACCTGGGCTCCAGCTTGCCATTGGACTCCGTCCGAGCTGTTCGGACGAGTACGAGGTCCCCCTCGCTGAACTCCCTCGGGATGACTGTGTGGTCGCGCCATGCTTTGGTCTGGGCTTGGTATTTGTTTAGGGCCTGTAGGGCGAAGACTCGGTCTCCATCGATGAGATCCTTTGAAGTTGGCTCGTCCACATCGGGGACGGCTGACGGAACTGTTCGCGGAGACCCATGCTTCATTTCTTGCAGGGTCATGGCCTCCGATCCGTATAGAAGGCGGAAGGGAGTAAACCCGGTTGCCCTGCACTCAGTCGTGTTTAGTGCCCAGACTGCCTCAGGTAACAAATCGGTCCATCTGCCCTTCTTCTCATCAATTAGCCATCTTCTTGACAGCTGTGAAGATTTTTCTGTTGGCGCGTTCCACGACCCCGTTGGACTGCGAATGATAGACTGAGGCGAAGGCAAGCTTGGTGCCAATAGAGAAACAAAAATCCTTGAAGTCTTGGTTGTCAAACTGCTTGCCGTTGTCAACTGTTAGTTCGGACGGTACTCCGAAGCGGCAAACAATGTTCTGCTAGAAGAATTTTTGGGCAGTCTTTGATGTTATTGTAGAAACAGCCCTCGCCTCGATCCATTTGGTGAAGTACTCGACAGCGATGAAGGCGAACTTAAGGTTCCCCTGAGCGGTGGGCAGGGGCCCGACAATGTCCAGGCCCCAGCGCTGGAGGGGCCATGTTTGGGCGATCAGCTTTGTGTACTGCGAGGGGCTGCCTGACTGAGGAGAAAACTTCTGGCAGGCTTCGCAGGATCGTGTGACCCGATTTGCGGCGCAGATCATTGCGGGCCAGTAAAAGCCCTGGCGGATCACCTTAGCAGCTAGGGCCCTTGGCCCTGCGTGTGAGCCGCACGTGCCACTGTGGACTTCTCGTAGGATCTGCATGCCTTCGGCTTCGGTGACGCACTTAAGCATTGGCTGACTGACCCCTTTTTTGTAGAGTTGGCCTTCAATCAGTGCAAAGTCTCGGCTTCGATGTCTGAGGCGCTTGGCCTCACTGATGTTGGCTGGATGATAATACCCATGTAGGAACAGGGTTATTGGTGCCCGCCAGTCTTCGGTCATGATAAGGTTGACTATGCGGTGGCCTTCGCTGTCATTGGTTATTTGGAGCCCTTCGGGGCTTCGGACGGCTGGCGTGCCGATGACATGAAAGAACACGTCGGAGGGCAGAGTTTCGCCCCTGGCGGTAGCCTTGGCCAATGCGTCGGCCTCTTCATTTTTGGCCCAATCCACATGCTGCAGGGTGAACCCCTTGAATTGCCTCTCGAGACTTCGGATGGCCGAGAGATATTGCATAAGTGCGGGGTCCTTTGCTGCGTAGTCTTTCTCGATCTGGCCGGCAACTATCTTGGAGTCTGTTTTAATGATACAGGTGGTGACTCCGAGGGCCCTTAGCTTGCAGAGGCCGAGGATGACTGCTTCATATTCTGCTATATTATTTGTGCATCTGTCGGATTCCAGAGCGAAGCTGAGGCGCGCTGCATATCTATGCTTGACCCCGGCTGGTGAGGTAATGACTGCAGCGGCGCCTGCCCCCGCATGGCACCATGCGCCGTTGCAATGAATCGTCCAAACCTTCTCTGTGGACAGGTTTGGTTGTGTTATTGGCCCAGTCCAATCGACGACGAAGTCTGCCAGGACTTGTGACTTGATGGCTGTCCTGGGCTCGAAGCTGATGTGGTAGCCGGATAGTTCGGCTGCCCACTTGGCAATCCTCATCGATGCCTCCGGGTTTCTGAATAATTCACCGAGTCCCCTGTCAGAGGTGACTCGGACCTTGAAAGCTTCAAAATAGTGGCGCAGTTTGCGCGAAGACATGACGACTGCGTAGGCAACCTTCTCCAGCTCTGTCATGTTGCACTTGGACGGAGTCAGTACCTCGGAGACATAGTACACGGGGCACTGCCGGACCACGCCCTCGACAGTCTGCTCCTGCACTAGTGCCGCGCTGACCGCATGTGGCGAAGCTGCGACGTAGAGCAGCAGGGGGAGCGAGGGGTCGGGGCTGGTAAGGACAGCCAACTCTGTCAGGTACTGTTTTAATGAGGCGAAGGCTGCCGCCTGCTCTGGCCCCCAGGCGAAGTCTTTTGCACCACGGAGTGTCTTGAGGAAGGGGAGACTTCGCTCGGCGGACCTGGAGATGAATCTGTTGAGAGCGGCCAATCTGCCTGTCAGGCGCTGGATGTCCTTGACGGACTGCGGAGGCGTCATGTCTATGATGGCTTGAATCTTGGTTGGGTTGGCCTCGATGCCGCGGTGTGATACCAGGTAGCCCAATATTTTGCCTTGGCGAACGCCGAAGACGCACTTTTCCGGGTTTAGGCGGAGTTGTGCGTCTCGCATGTTCGCGAATGTTTCGGCGAGGTCGGCGAGGTGGTCCTCCTTGCTCTTGCTGGCGACGACAATGTCGTCCACATATGTGAATATGTTTCTGCCAATTTGCCCTTCGAGCACTATTTTGGTGAGCCTGGAGAAGGTGGACCCAGCGTTCTTGAGTCCCTCCGGCATTCTGATGAAGCAATATGTGCCGAAGGGTGTTATAAAGCTGGTGCTAGCCTTGTCTTCTTCCTTCATGTATATCTGGTGGTAACCGGAGAAGCAGTCGAGGAGGGACATGACTTCGCATCCGGCCGCGCTATCGACTATTTTGTCGATCCGCGGCAACGGGAAATTGTCCTTTGGGCAGGCTTTATTGAGACTGGTGAAGTCGATGCACATTCGCCACTTCCCGCTCTTTTTCTGCACCATCACGACATTGGAGAGCCATGTGGGGTAAGCCACCGGCTCGATGAATTTGGCTTCCAGGAGGCGGTGCACTTCTGCCTTGGCGGCCTCCGTCTTCTCGTCGGACATCTTGCGAAGCCGCTGCTTTTTCGGCCGTACCGAGGGGTCGATTCCCAAACTGTGCTCAATTATTGAACGGCTAACACCGACCAGATCGAGGGCTGACCAGGCGAAGACATCTTTGTTCTTTGACAGGCAGCAGAGGAGCTTTTCTTCTTCATGTGAAGTAAGGTCTTCGCTGATAATGACTGTCTGCCTGAGCGTGGCCTGGTCGAGGGGGACAGTCTTGGTCCCGTCGTTGCTCTGCAGCTGTGCCTTGTCGTGCTGCTTATTGGTTGGGCTGGCGGGCGCGGGGACCTCGCGTTGGGTCGTGAGGCAGTGCACGTTTCTTTGACCGGGCACGAAGTCCCGCTCTATGTTGCGCGCAGTCTGTTGATTGCCGAAGACTGTGATGACGCCTAACGGACCTGGTATCTTCATACATAGGTACAGTCTGTGAATGGCTGCTTCGAACTTATTGATGGAGCCCCGGCCCATGATTGCATTGTAAGGATATACCATGTCCACAATATCAAAGGTTATTTGCTCACTTCGGGCATTGGGTGCTACACCGAAGGAGAGAGGCAGCTGTATCTTGCCGACGGGGAAGGTGCCCTTGCCGCCAAAGCCATACAGCGGGTTGTCCGAAGGCTTATGCAGGCTGTGGCTGATGCCCATGCGATCGAAGGCGTGGAGGAAGATGATGTCCGCCTGACTGCCGTTATCAACTAGGACTTTGTGCAGGTCCCAGCCTGCCACGCTGCAATTGATAACCATGGCGTCGCAGTGGGGGGCGCTGCGCAGGTCGACGTCTCGTGCGTCGAAGGTTAGCGGTATATGGGACCACTTTGTCTGCACGACTGGGCCAGTGACGGCGACGTGGTTTATGCTGCGGTAGTGGTCCCGCTTCTGCCGCTTGGTGTCGAAGTCAGTGCTGGACCCCCCAGTTATCATGTGGATGACTCCGCGATATGGTTGATCGGCGAAGTCTTCCTGCTTTGGAGCGTGGGGGATGTTTTGATGGTGTGGTGGTGGGGGTGGAGGAGGTACGATTTGTACTTCCTGATGGTGTTGGTAAGCGTGGTGCGGTGGATGCGGGGCGGGAGCGTGGATATATGGTGGAGGGGGTTGCTGGTAATTGTGCGCGACAATTCTGGGGTTGTCGGCCGGCTGCGCCCGTGCCATTCTTTCTCTGGTGGCCTTCATCTCGGGGCAGTCTTTGGTCTGGTGGGCGCAATCTTCGCCATGGAAGAGGCAGTAGAATCGGCGCGGCGGCTGCGCACGCCCTCGGCCCCTACCACGAGTTCCATTTCCGCGGCCCTGGGGGGATACTCCTGGCGACGAGGGGGGTCAGCAGCGGGATGCTGGTTGGCGATGTTGTGCACTTGCTGCTGATTGCGGCTGTCTCGACCGGAGTCTGGCTGCGGAGTCCTCGTCCACGTGCGGCTGGACTGTGGGGCATCTTTGGGTTTCCGCTGTGACTCAACCTTGCGTTGGTGGAGCTCCTCGGATTTGGCATATTTTTCAAAGAGTTGATATAGCTCCTGGAGGTTCTTGGGCGAGTCTCTGATACAGTGGCTGTAGAGGACGTCGGCGCGAAGGCCACTGATGGCGTAGTGGATAGCTATCTGATCATCAACGGAGGGCAGCTGTGACTTGAGTGTTAAAAATTTGCGGTAATACTCCCTCAGAGTCTCCTTTTCCAGCTGCTTGCAAAGCGAGAGCTCGGCCAAGGCGTCGGTGTCTGGGCGGTACCCTTGGAAGTTGAGCAGGAACTTGTCCCTGAGACTTCTCCAGGAATCAATGGACAGTGGAGGCAATCTGGTGAACCAGGTGAGAGCTAGGCCCTCTAGGGCAATAATGAAAGACTTCGCCATTGTGGCGTCGTCCCCTCCGGTGGATGCAACGGCGACCTGATAACTCATTATGTATTGCGCCGGGTCGGTGCTGCCGTTGTACTTGGGATAGGTCCCTGCCCGGAAGTTAGCTGGCCAAGGCGTCACTTGCAGGTGTGGCGCCAGGGGACTTCGCTCGTCGAGATAGTTGACTCCTTGGAATGGCGCGGTGTGCGGGAAGGTGTGGTCGCGCTGGGGGAAACGTGGGTCCTCCGGTTGCACGCGGTGTTGCAGGGGTGGCCCGTGCTGCAGGCCGAGGTGGCCTTCGCGCATGTCCTCGAATTGTGCGCGCTGCTGGAGGGGTGGCTCGTGCTGAAGGCCGAGGTGGCCTTCGCGCTGCATCTGCGCAATCTCCCGCTCGAGTTCCTGGGCCTTCTGCTCTTCGTCGCATATCATTTGCCGCACTTTGGCTAGTGCGGACACACGCTGGCGCTTGGCCTCCAGTATCTCCTTCTGCCTCTGGAGATTGCGGTTCTTGAGGCGCAGGGCGCGCAGCTGTAGCTGCTCTTCTGCTGAGACGCCGAGGACTTCACCGTCCTCGGTGAGGTCCGCGCCCTCCGGTGGTGCGAAGCCTGAGGGTGGCTGCGGTTGTCCCTCAGGGCCGCAGGTGCGGAGAGTGTCATCTTCGCAGGTGCGAGGAACATCGTCTTCAGTGGCCTCTTGGTGGGTGGATTGGGTGAGGGCGAGGGCCTTGCCCTTTCTTGCGGCGAGCAGTGCTGCCTTCGCAGCCTCGTCAGCCTTCGGGTTAGCTCTCTTGGGTGCCATCACGGGTGGTTTTCTCGTAGCACGAACGGTGGGCGCCAAATGTTGGAACTTGCACACGGGCACAAGTCGATCCAACAGTGGGGGGAATGTTAGCACAAACAGGGTTTTAGCACGTGATGGCAAAAGCACTGTTCATCTGGCCTCCCACGGGCACTGTGCGGGGGTATTTATAGGTACCTGAGCGCGCAGCGCCTTGAGCTAAGGACGCATGTGCCCTCAGCTACCTAGGTTATCCCCAGAATATTCCCATAAAGCGGGGTTATAGACCGTAATTACAGGGATGCTTTTACAAATTAGGCCCGTAACGCACAGCGGCCACGCGGGGCCCGTTACGATGGGCCGGATCGCACGTGGGCCTCTGAGCTGGACGAAGCCGCACAGTGGGGTGCCCTTCGTCGCCGGTCTTCGTCTAGCGCGGTACATGCGAAGGGTGTCCCTGCCTGCTTTGTCTGTGTTGGCTCAGCTGCTGCAGCGAAGGCTTCGAGCGAAGGGTGGCGCCTTTGCCTTCGCCCCAACAACCGTGACAACCGCGTTTGTGTCACGGCCGCCACCGTGTACTGGAGGGAAGGAGGCCCGTGGCATTTCAGCCGGAAGCTCGATAGTGGAGACGGCGAGGAGCGTCTGAGAGGAGCCGGAAGCGAAGCACCACTTGCGAGTGGAGAAGGCCCGCGGCTCTCTACGGAGTTACTCGACCGTGGTGCTTGGCCCTCGCGTGGGCTTCCCTTTGCGTAGGGGCACCAACGAGGATTAGTCGGGACCTTGCGTGGTTCCGGATACCTCGATAAAAATACCGACGTCATCCACGAGAGTTTGCTTCTCTACTTTGCTCTTTAAGTTTCCGCATTTATATTAAGCATTTAAGTTTCAATCTTGTATTCATACTTATTTAGTGTAGATTGAAACTTAGCCTTTGCGATAGAGATAGCAACACTTAGACAAAACCTAGATTGCACTTTCTAGTTTGATTATTTGCATAGGTTTTGCTCTAGGAATTTAATTGTGGCCTAGTTTAGTAAAAGTTTTAGAAGTCCTAATTCACCCCCTCTTAGGTGTCAACTATTTCCTACAAGTGGTATCGGAGCCCGGTTTGGCTCATTGGAAACGCTTTAGCTTCACCGCTAAAAGAGTCGACGCTTTTTAGAGGAAGGGATGGATACCCATAGGCCACCACACTTCGACGGCACTAACTTCCCATATTATAGTGCTATAATGGCTTGTTACCTAGAGGCCGTTGATCTAGGTGTTTGGAGAGTCACTCATGACGGGATGAAACCCCTCAAGAATCCCGAGAAACCCACCACGAGTGAGGAAAAAGAAATTCATTTAAATGCTAGAGCCAAAAATTGCTTGTATGAATCTCTTAGCATGGATATTTTTAATCAAGTATTTACCTTGAAAACTGCTAATGAGATTTGGCTAAAATTGCATGAGCTCCATGACGGCACATCCAATGTCCGTGAGCAAAAACATTGCCTAGTCTTAAATGAGTATAATTCTTTTGCTATGAAAGATGATGAGCTTGTTAGAGACATGTATTCTCGTTTGAATCTAATTATCAATTAGCTCAACTCTATTGGCATTAATAAGCTAGGTGACACGGACATTGTGAGGAAGATTATATCCCTGCTACCACAACAAAGATATGGGAGCATCATCACCATCCTTCACAACATGGAGGACTTGAGCAACATGACCTCGACCATTGTGATTGGGAAAATCATGGCCTTTGAGATGTCGCGAAAAATGAGTCGGGGAGAGGAGCCAACTTCCTCAAGGCCATATGCTTTTGCATGTGATGAAAGGAAGGGCAAAAAGAAGGCTTCTACTGCAAGTTCCTCAAGTGAAGAAGAGGAAGAAGAAGAAGAAAATGATGATGATGAGGATAATCAACCATGCACATCATCCTCCGAGGACGAAGAAACAATTCGACACGTCGAAAAGGTAATGAGGATGATCCGCAAGATTAATCTAATGGGTGTGCCCCTGCAGGTCGAGGATCTTCTCTTTAACATTGACAGGGAAAAGCAAAGGAAGAGAGGATGCTTCGCATGTGGGGAGAAGGGCCACTTCAGGGACAACTGTCTAAATATGGCCAAACCCAAAAAGGAGAGGAGCAAAGGTAAGGCACTAACAAGTGTTAGAACTTGGGATGATTCTTCAAGTGAAGATGAACCTCCAAGGACGCGCAGCCACCGGTCCTCATCACGCTCATCACGGTCATCACACAAATGCCTTATGGCAAGAGGTAACAAAAGCATTCCATCTTCCAGTGATGAAAGTAGTAGTGATGATGAAGGTGAGGGAAAGCCCTCTCTAGATGAGCTTGCGGAAGCCGTAGAATTTTTCCAGGATGTTTGCACTAAGCAAAAAGCTCAACTTAAAACTTTGAAAAATAAGTTGGTTAGCTCTCAAAATGATTACAAAGGTTTGCTAGAAAAATTTAAAACTTTTGCAAATTTAAATAGTGAGCTATCAACTAAAATTGAGCTATTAGAATCTAGTGCTCCATCCACTGCTACCGATGATAGCCTTATTAAAAGAATGAAAAACTTAAGGCTAAGTTAGCTAGCTCCCAAGAAGCTATTGAAAATTTGCTAGAGAAAATGGAAATTCTTAGCATACACAATAATGAGCTAACTACTAAGCTAGAAAACATTGGTAGCACCCCAGCAGCATCTTTAGTTGAAATACCTGAAATTATTAAGAAAGATGCTTCTACTTCCTGCTTTGATTTAATTGATGATTCTAACCCCTACAACCAAGTTCTTGTTGAGAATATTGTTGTAGAAACATGTTCGGATGAGGTTGCAAAAGAAAATGAACAATTAAAGCAAGAAGTGGCTCGCCTTGGAAAGGCTTTGTATGACAAGAAAGGCAAAGCCAAACAAATCCGACCTCCACAGGATAACACCACTGCGGGAGTGAACAAGCTTATGGAGGGAGAAACTATGATTTGTAGGCTATGCCACATGGAAGGCCACAAGTCTTTCCAATGCAAGGCGATGACCGGGGATAAACAAAGGCAAAAGCTCAAGCAAAAGCCATCAAGCAAAATCTCCAACACCTACATCAAAAAGGTGAAAAAAAGGATGCTACACCATATTTGATCAAGAAGAAAAAGAATGGAAAGGTGATAGAAATCAAGGCCAACAAGCAAGCCAACAAAGGAAAAGGAGCCAAACGCATCTGGGTGCCAAAGGAAATAATTTCAACCATGAAAATCACCAAGAAGGTTTGGATCCCGAAAGGGAAGTGAGTGGACCAAAGGTCATCGGGAAATTTGGAGACTTGGCAAATTTGGGATGTATATCATGGGATACATCATTTTGGATCAAATTTACTTGTCAAGTGGGTTAGTGAAAACTTTGGACCCAAATTTCCCACCCATGACTAAGGTAACTAGATTTATTGTATTTCTTGTTTTTAGATATGCGTATCTATTTACCTTTTATCTAGTTTACCTTTCTTGCCTAGTATTACATTTGTTATTTACTTTTGTTTAAAATCATGCATACTAGGTAAATCACATGGTAGGATTGCTCGTTTTCAATTCATATACTTAAGCAAACATACATGGTTTAAAATGTTTAGTTAAAGCACAACACATAGCTTTTATATCACTCCATAGTAAATGATGCATCAATTAAAAATTTTGATTTCTACAAGTTGTATCATTTAACTTATATGTGCCAAAGTTCGGATTATGGATAATTTTTCCTTCTTGATATCAAATCAAAGTGCAAGTCTCCTACAAGTATTCAAAACTTGTATGCACACCTTCAGGGGGAGGTTACTCTATAATCTAATACTTTGAGACTAACACCTTTTCAAGTCTATTTCATGTGATAGTCTCATTGTTAAGAAAATGAAGTCCCCGGAGAAAGACAACAATCTTCCACTGCAAAATCTCCAAGAACTCTCATGTCTCTCAAGCTCGCCATTGAATTTCAATTGGTATCTTTTGAGACTACATTTAGTATCATTTACAGGTCTTCTCCAACATTTGATTAGACTATATTTCATATTATATACTTCCATGTTGCTAAAAATGCATAAGTACTTAACTCATATTCTGTTACCTATGCATAAGGGAAGTTAGTCTTTTCAAATCATGTCTTGCACCTCTAATTTTCACATGCTTTTTCCTATGTAGAGGATCTCTGTCAGGGGGAGTATTTCTTCATCTCTAAAAGGGGAGAAAATTCTTTCTAAAGAGAACACTCGTTTAGGGGGAGTAATCCTTTCAACTGATATCATTCATGTGGTTTAATTTAGTATTCTTCAAGTGGTATCATCTGATAGAATTCTTAATGAGGGCAAGCTTTTATTTACTTCCTACATGCTTTTAATGTCTTCCTTTTCGGTGTTTGATGCCAAAGGGGGAGAAGTTTAGGGACCAAAGCAATGAAATCTATATCAAACACCAAACACCACCAATTTAAAATTTTATATCTACAAATGGTTTTTCAAGTGGTTTTGGTTATTTGGTTCTAAAATAGGAAGTAAGTGAATTATGGAGTTAGGGGGAGGCTTAAGTCCATAACTTCACATTGTGGGGACAAACATGCATCCTAGCAAGTAGATTGCATATTTTCATTCAAATACTTGTATTATCTGCTTGCTTTGGTTGTGTTGTCATCAATCACCAAAAAGGGGGAGATTGTAAGGAAAATGGACCTCGGGCCATTTGGTTAATCGAGTTTTGGTGTTTGATGAACAACACAATCCATGAACTAATAAGTTTTCTAGTGTTTGTGTTTGTAGTTCACAGGATGCAATATTTACTTGGACTAAGGAATTGAGGAAAGCAACACCTCAAAAGAAGGAATAAAATGATGCACAGAAGTCCAAGACTCAAGAACAAAAGAAGCCCGAAGAAATCAACGAAGAAACCTTGAAGAGGGCTGTCAGCCAGCGCCTGGTGGCGCACCGGACAGTGAACAGTACCAGTCCGGTGCGCACCAGATGTCCGGTGGGACAACCGGACAGTCTGCGCAGAGAGGCCACAGACAGGCGCTCTCGGGCTGTAGCACCGGTCTGTCCGGTGGTGCACCGGACGGTCAGTACCGGACTGTCCGGTGCACACCGGACAGACGGCAACGGTCGGATCCAACAGTCGACTGCTACAAGCACCAACGGTCAGCTGACGTGGCGTGCACCGGACACTGCACAGTGGCTGTCCGGTGGTGCACCGGACTGTCCGGTGCACCCGACGACAGAAAGCTGCTGCTTTCTGTCCAACGGCTAGTTTGAGGATTGGAGGCTATAAATACCACCCCAATCGGCCATTCTCAAGTGTGGGAGCCCAAGCAACATACCAAGGCATATAGTGCACATTTCCAAGAGCTCAAACACCCAAGTGCTTAATAGAATCACTCGGTGATTAGTGTAGGTGCTTTTCGAAGTGCTTAGGTTAGTTAGACCGCTTTAGCGCTTGCTCTATGTGAACCCTAGTTAGTTGAGTGAGTTTTGTAAAACCACACAACCCCTTGGCTCTTGCGTGAGTCGTTGTAATTGTACCGAGTGGGGTGAGAGTCTTGCGAGACCATGACAATCGCGTTTGTGTCACGGCCGCCATCGTGTATCGGAGGGAACGAGGCCCGCGGCATTTCAGCCGGAAGCTCGATAGTGGAGACGGCGGGGATCTTCCGAGAGGAGCCGGAAGCGGAGCACCACTTGCGCGTGGAGAAGGCCCACGGCTCTCTACGGAGTTACTCGACCGTGGTGCTTGGCCCTCGCGTGGGATTCCCTTTGCGTAGGGGCACCAACGAGGATTAGTCGGGAACTTGCATGGTTCCGGATACCTCGGTAAAAATACCGGCGTCATCCACGAGAGTTTGCTTCTCTACTTTGCTCTTTAAGTTTCCGCATTTATATTAAGCATTTAAGTTTCAATCATGTATTCATACTTATTTAGTGTAGATTGAAACTTAGCCTTTGCGGTAGAGATAGCAACACTTAGACAAAACCTAGATTGCACTTTCTAGTTTGATTATTTGCATAGGTTTTGCTCTAGGAATTTAATTGTGGCCTAGTTTGGTAAAAGTTTTAGAAGTCCTAATTCACCCCCCTCTTAGGCGTCAACTGTTTCCTACACTTAACTTGGAGAAACCTAGGATGGGTGACCAGATGGGAAGTTCTTATTAGAAGGAAAATCACAGTCACTGGACTTTGTATGACTGGAATATGGGTCTGGCTGGTCTTAGGTGGACTGGACAGCATGATGGATGAGTAGTTGAAATTTGGGGTGATCGGATGATCGATGAATAGTAACAATGAATAGTGACGACGAAAAAGCAATTATAGATATCATCGGTAAATAGTAACGACAATGAATAGAAACAATGAATAGTAACGACGATGAATAGTGTGTGGTGAATAGTAACAATGATGAATATTAATGGTGAATAGTAATGATGAATAGTGATGGTGAATAGTTCGTATGAACGAACGATGAATAGTGACGATGAACGATAAATAGGAACTATGAACGAACGGACGAACGATCGAATGATCGGATGAATGAACGATCGAAATTTCGGTAGCATAACAGCTGGACAAAGATTATTTGGACGAATGATGAATAGGGACGATGAATAGGAACTATGAACGAACGATGAACGATCGAATGATCGAACGAACGATCGGAATTTCGGCAACATAACAGCTGAACAAAGATTATTTGGACGAACGAACGGACGAACGGACCATGAACGATCGGACGAACGATCGAACGATCGGACGAACGAACGAATAAACTAAGAACAGGTGGACGAACGATCGAAGAATGACCGAACGATCCTTGTGCTAGTGTGTGCTTGTGTGGAAGGTGGAGTGGGCGTGTGGGGGGGGGAGGGAGGGAGTTGCCATGAAATGGCTTAGGGTGGCTTGAGAGGAGGCCCTTGCCCCTCTATTTATAGGCTCGGTGGAGTGATTAGGGGGGAGGATGAGAGGATTAGTGGGAGGATGCGAGGATTAGTGGGAGATAAGCATGTATTAGCCATGTATGAGTGAGATTAGCTTGTAGAGCTCATCGTATGACACCAGAGGCGTACGTATACGTATGAGCATGAGGAAAGTTATGAAGAAAATATTTGTAGGGACTTCAAAAATGATTCTGAAGGTATTTCTAAGGAGGAAAATATTTGGAGATATATCGGTGGAATATTTGGGCAGTATTTCTGGAAAGAACTTGAAGGGGGATCACTCGGGAAATATTTTTAGGATATTTTGAGGAGGATTTTAGAGAGAATTATAGACCACTATATTTTATTTGTTGATATCAACTCGCAAATAAACATTTTGAAATGAAATTTGAAATTCATTTTGAATTTAGAGCGAGTTTGAGAAAATTTCAAGATTTGAATTTTTGGGATGCTACAGTTCTCAAAGACCACATACGAGGCGCCCTAAGGACACACCGTTGAAGCATGAAGATCCACCCTAGTGTGAAGCTGGGCATCGTTCAGGGCAACAGTGGCCCCATGGTAAATGTTGAGGTCCACGACGTCCAAACGTGGCTCGGAATGTCGAGTAAGCATTGCACGCGAGTTGCCCCGCATGACCAGATGTGTCGGGTCACTGAGACGACCTCCAGGCATAGCTCCACAAACTCGACCTTTTGCCCTACTCAGAAACGAAAAATGGGAGCCTTAGCATCCCTGAGAGATAGGGAGGGATGAGAAGCGGGGGTGAGTGGTGTACTCGCCGCATGAGCCTCCACAACAGCTAATCACGCTGGGAGACCTGCAATACGAGCATTGGTTGTCTGCATGGCCGATCGAGATGCCTCCAGTTGCCCCATAGCTCGACCATCACCAACAACGGAAGGACCAAGGATCCAACCCTGCAAGACAACACATGAGGGACACGAGGAGGAAGAAGCGATGACCCTCCTGCATAAGACAACATGACTAGGTTGGGGGCCAGCACCAACCAACCTTACAGCCACCATGTGGTGACCAACAATGGTCTGGGCATCGATAGCATTCGCCGATAGTGCTGATGATGCAGGCTCGCCGTCATAAGGACTGCCCCTCGATTCCCGTCTAGAGAGCTAGAAGACAAAAGCGATATGATTTTCTCCTCAGATGCTCGAGCCCACCGCCCTGCAAGGAAGGCTAGTCACCGGGATAATGGAGGGGTAAAAATTAGGCAAATTCCTAGACACTACCCACCTTTCCTGCGACAGGTGGATCTTGGTCCGACCATGGTGAGAGCACTTCAAAGCGGGACGCTTACCGTCATCAATGGCCAGCCGACAGGACCCCAAAGGGTTGGAGGTAACCACTACAGTAAACAGAAAAATGTCCGACGGCCGAAGCCGTCGGACATAAGGCTAAAACCGTCGGAGATAGGTAATGTCCGACGGCTTTACCTTATCTCCGACGGCTTTTAAGCCGTCGGAGATAATTCGTCGGAAATAACCCTATATCCGACGGTAGCCGTCGGATATACACTATATCCGACGGCCGCCCCTGGCCGTCGGACATAATACACAGCAACCGTTTTAACGGTCAGCCTGTGGGGCCCACAGGCTTATGTCCGACGGCCCGGCGCTAGGCCGTCGGACATAAGCCTGTTTTATGTCTGACGGCTACCAATAGGCCGTCGGACATAAGCCTGTTTTATGTCCGACGGCTACCACTAGGCCGTCGGACATAATAAATTACAGAATTTACACAAAATTCTGTTTTTTAAAAAATCTGACATTTATAAAACAAAAATAGATTTCATGCACATATACACATTCACATTCACAATCACAAGTATACACATTCAAATAAGTATTCACAATCACAAATATTCTCACAAATATTAACATTCACAAATTTAACATCAACATATAGGTCCGACGGTTGTTGCAAACTGACATTGTGTCTCACAAACAAGTGTTGCAAAGTGTTTCATAAATTAACATCACGACACATCAATCATATCCATAGCCACCTCCTCCGGCTGGACTCTGCGTGTTGAAAAGGTTGTTCACCCACGAATGTGTTGTGTCGTCTTGACCAGACCCATCACCAGGTGCGGCAACTGAAGCAGGTGGTGTCTGAAATTCCTATAACACAAGCACATAAAATAGTAACCACTCAGTTGTTCATTTAAACATATAAGACATCTATGATCATGTCACACACGCATATGTGTACATACCATAGGGAATTGTGACGGAGGCGGAGGCGGAGGTGGAGGCGCCAACATTGGCATTGGCAGTGCAAACTCCGGAGGCGGCATCCCATATGTCGGCATCGGGACGCCCGCTTGTTGGGCTAGTTGCTACAAATTATATACAAGTCATTGTTGAGCTAATAAGATACACATCAAGTGTTTTGCAAAATAAGCTACAAAATGTTACTTCAGCTTACCGAGAGAAGAGCTTGATTTTGGGCCTGGAGGTTTGCATAATACTCGTCCCTCTTCTTCTGGTACTCGGCTTGTTGCCTCTGGTACTCAGATTGTTGCCTCTGGTACTCCAATTGTTCCCTCAAGACTGATTGATGGTACTCTGCCTGTTGACGCAACACTGCCATCTCTATGTCGTGGGCGGATGATCGTGAACGGGACGACTGTGAAGACGACGATGTGGACTGTCGTCCACGGCGTCTTAGCTCTCTGGAATCAATCGTAGAATCAAAAATACCCAACCTACAAGAGTGAACCATGCACTTAGTATAGTAACTCATGCCTCAGTTGAATCGCAAGCATATGATGGCAATTTTGTAATCCAAATTAAATAATCTCACCGTCCGTGGGCTTGTCCTCCTCCGCTAGCATATGCTGCCTGAGGGTCGATTGGCTGGCTCCTCCAATCGTACTCCTGCCCATGGCGTTGAAGCATCTCCTCCCCATACGAAGCCTGGAGGCAAACAATATCAAATATAAGTGCATAACCCCTATGTCCTTGCAAACAATATCAAACACATAATAGAGTATGAAAAACTCACTAGACGGTCGGTGGCCGTCTGAGTGCATAACACATCAGGATTCTGAGGATCAGAACCCCTATGCCCTTGCATATACACCTCCACATCCGTGGGCGTACGACCGGATTTGACTTCCTGTACATAAAAGTTACAATGACACATTTCTATGTAATTCAAAAGTTACAACAAACTGTGACTTACCATTCGCTTAGCCAAGCGCACATGACCATCACCACCGTAGTTGTGGAACGACTCGGTCCCACGGTTTCCCCTGTTCCTTTCGGAAATGGCACGAAACTCAGGGGAAGCCCACCATCTGCACAATGCCCGATAACCCTCCGATCGGGTGGCCATCCACGGCACCGACACCTACATGAAATTTTTTAAATAAAGCAAGCAAATACATGGCTTCGTGCGATTTGAGAGGCAAGAACCTGTTTACCTCTAGGTATTGCTCCTCCGTCAAGTAAATTGATGACCACTCGGCCTTGGTATTTGGCATCGGTCGATCATCAGCATTTGCTCTGTACCATGCCTTTATAGCCTGAATTCGTGCATAGTACATTGCATCTGCAACGACATCGTTCGCGTTATACTCAAACACGTAACGAGCGTTCATATCATATGATCCATCGTCCGGCAACTTGTACCGTTTCTGCAAAAAAACTAGTGTTATCATAAAAGCAAACATGTATGGAATAACTAAAATAGTATAAATAATTCATACCCAGAATGCATCCCAAACTAGTGCCTGTGTGTTGCCAAACGTTCTACAGACACCATAGCGATAATGCTCCCAAGTGGTGGCGGGGACAGACTCGCCAGTAGGCAAAGTCACAACACCAGGCCAGTGCAGACGAACAAGATTACCAAGGACCATGTTCACCTGCCTGTAGTGTCCTATGCCTGTGAACGAGTCGTCGATCCAAGACCTGGAAATAGTATAAACAATGTGGAAATTAAAACATAACTTTCAATAACATTTAAGCAAAGACATGTCACTCACTTTCCACTAGGCTTTATCAAAACCCGAGATTCGGGTGGAAGCTCTGGAGGTGGTCCAACAAAATGCAGCTTCCTCATTCTCCTAACTCGAGAAGTTCCAGACCCAGCTGCGGAATCTCCACCAGCCCCAGAATCCCCAGCATCGTCTCCAGCATCATCTCCCACATTATCTCCACCATCATCTTCAACATCATCTCTTGCATGATCCTCTACCACTGGTTCCTCAATTTCAGCATCCTATGAAACAAATACCTTACATCATACAATATTAAGTAACTCAAATAATGTAATTTAACAACTAACTTACATCTTGTGGAGGCAAATGTTCTGCCAGCGCTCTCCATCTGCTCATGGTAGAACCTGTGCCCTGAAAAACTGAATCCTCACCCCTCGAGCTGCTCCTCGAGCTACTCCTCGTCCCAAGCAAACTACGAGCAAAAGACTTCATTTTCTTTGACATCCTATTTTAACAACAACAAGTTAGTACATAAATCGACAATAAAATATGCAACAAAATCATAAAATATGCAATAAAATAATAAAATATGCAATAAAATCATGTTCCATACTCGTCAATCGTAATCGTAATCAAAATCAGGATCTAGTTGCTTTCGTTGATTTAATGGACGCCAAGTAGCTTTCTTCTTTCTCGTCACTCCTTTTCGTTTTGGAGGAACCTCTACATCATTTTGATCACCTAATAAAGATTCTTCCAACATTTCAGTTTGTACATTAAACGTGCTTGTAAGTTCTTCGTCTTGGAAAATCTCAGCAGCCCCCACTTCGTGCTCGATTTGACTTTCAACATAACCAGCATCACCAGGAGCATATAGTCGTTCACGAGGATTAACTTTGTACACTACCCTCCAATCAACCAAACCCTTTTTCTTAGATGGATATGTCATATAATACACCTGCTCGCATTGGTGGGCAAGGATTATAGTGTCGTGGCCTTTTAATCTGTCGTTGTGTTTGACTTCCACCATGCCATATTGATTTTCTCGCGTTGAGTTTGGAGAAAACCAATCACAATCAAAGAACACCACTTTGAGTTGTTTATCTCCAAAAAACTTGTACTCGATTATATCATTAATGACTCCATAATAATTAGTCACCTTCCCTTCATCATCGACAGCTCTAGTTACAACTCCGGAATTTGTCGTGGCTGCTAGAGGATGATCATCTTCGAACCTTGTGGAACGGAATCTAAAACCATTGACATCATACCGACCATAACATCTGCCAGTTACTGCTCCTAGGGATAATTGTCGAAGGTCCGGGTGTATATTGTCATTTTTATCTACATAATCTCGAAACCAACACAAGAAATTAAGTCCCCCATCTTTTCCCTCTCGACGAATCTGGTCACGTTCACAGCCAGAGATGCAATTTTGAGAATCAAATTCCCTGTTAGTACAAGGAAACAAACATTTTAGTCTCACAACAAAAATTCTAGCGGCAATGACTAAAATAAAGTTTACACTTACAGGAGAAACTGACTCATCTCTTCCATGTTGTTATACATGTAGAGTAAAGCAGTCTTCCATTCGTCGTTGGTGAAACAGTATGTTGTGCTGGGTCCTACAGTTTTGCCCCTCCATTGAAAAATTTCAATATCACTGATAGGGGGCTCGTCGACATGATACCGCAACGTATGGGCATTGACATTGTGTTCCTCTGCAAAGTACAGGCCCGTGAACGATGCTATCTCTTTATATTTGAATTCTTCAGCGATGCACCCTTCAACTCGTCTCTTATTACCAACCATTGCACGTAGCTTCTTTAGTGTCCTTTCGATGTGATACATCCATCTATATTGCACAGGACCTCCTACCTTAGCTTCGTATGGTAGGTGAACAAGTAGATGTTGCATCGGATTGAAGAAACCTGGTGGAAATAGTTTTTCAAGTTTGCATACCAAAATCGGTATTTGTTGCTCAAGCTTCTCCATCATCTCTTTCTTTATTTCTTTGGCACAAAGATGTCTATAAAAGTAGCTTAGCTCCGCTAATGCTTTCCATACATCATTTTTTACAAAACCACGAAACATAACAGGAAGGAGTCTTTCCATTATTATGTGGTAGTCATGACTCTTCAACCCAGAAAACTTGCCCGTCTTCAAATTCACAGACCTTCTAAAGCCCGCGGCGTAACCATCTGGGAACTTTAAGTTTTTCAACCATTTCATCAATTGTTTCTTCCTTTTAGGTTTAATACTGAAAGGAGCACGTGGCTTCTTCTGATTCTCTCCTATCTCCATAGTTGGTCTTCTACAGATTAAGGCCAAGTCTTTCCTTGCCTTAGGGTTGTCTTTTGTTTTGTCAGTGATATTCATGCAAGTGCTGATAATGCTTTCACCCATATTTCGTTCCTGGTGCATGACATCAATGTTATGCATTAGAATCAAGGCTTTCATATAAGGGAGTTCCCATAGACCACATTTGTGAGTCCAATTATGCTCGGTTCCATAACCTTCAAAACGATTTTCATGTTCGTTTAGTTTCAAATCATTAAGTCTCGCGAGAATCTCTGGACCACTTAGACGCTTGGGTGGTCCCCTCGTCACAATCGTATCCTTTTTAAAAGCGTTCCTATCGAACCTGAACGGGTGATCCTCTGGCAAAAAACATCTATGGCAATCGAAGTAACATATCTTTCCACCAAACTTTAGTCGAAAGCATGAAGTGTCTTCAACGCATATCGGACATGTCAAAATCCCATGACAACTCCATCCAGCAAAGATACCATAAGCCATAAAATCATGAATAGACCATAAAAACGCGGCTCTCAGGTTGAACTTCTGTTTCTTGTAACAATCGTACGCCTCGACTCCTTCCCACAATATTTTCAATTCTTCAATCAGGGGCCTCATCATCACATCGATCTTTGTTCCAGGATGATCCGGACCAGGTATTACAAGACACAAGAAAATAAATTCATATTTCATGCAAAGAGCTGGTGGAAGGTTGTATGGAACAGCAAAGACGGGCCAACATGAGTACGACGTTGCAGTTAGATTGAATGGCGAGAAACCATCTGTTGCCAAACCGAAGCGAACATTCCTCACTTCATCAGCAAAGCTGGAATCAAAAGCATCTAGTGCCTTCCATGCATCTGTATCAGCTGGGTGCACCATGACATTTCGATTCTCACGTACCCCTTCTTTGTGCCACCTCATGTGTCTGGCTGTATTCTTAGAGATGAACAAACGTTTCAACCGAGGTATAAGAGGCATGTAACGAAGCTGCTTACGTGCAATCTTCGTAGTCACGGTCAAACCATCGTCGTTTTCAACCTCAACGAATCTACGCTCACCACATACAGTACACTCCTTCTCACCTGCGGTCTCCTTCCAGAAAAGCATACAATTATTTTCACAGACATCGATTTTTTCGTAGTCCATACCGAGGCCAGATAACAGCTTTTTAGACTGATACATGTCCTTTGGCATCTTGTGATTCTCCGGAAGTACATCACTGATCAAGTTCAAAAGCTCCTTGTAACAGTTGTTTGAGAATGCAAACTTAGACTTAATAGCCATAAGTCGAGTCACAAATACAAGGACGGTCACTTTTGTGTGCTCATGCAACGGCTCTTCGGCAGCTTTAAGGAGCTCGAAGAACTTCTGAACCTCAGGTGTAGCTGGATCCTCAAACTCGGTGGGTTGACCGGGGTTCTCCGAATCGACGGTTAGAAGCTCATGGCGTACATCGTCAAGCATCTCTTCCATCCTATCGTAGTCCTCCTCTTCATGTGACTGAACTTCCGATACAGTACGAGGAGGTGGGTCCTCACCGTGGTGCACCCACACCTCATAGCCTGGCATATAACCGTTCTTGCAAATATGTATAGACATAGTCCTCCTGTCAAGGAAATTAATGTTCCGACACTTGCTACAAGGGCACCTAACATCGGTTCCAGTCTCTGACCGAGCAAAAGCATGGTCGAGAAAAGCATCAGTCTTGGCAACCCACTCACTTGATAGAGCACCTCTTTTCTTCCAACCTTCATACATCCATCGACGATTCTCCTCCATACTAGATACGAGACGTTAACTTAATTAGATAAGTAATGCACGGACCATCCGTTTTTACGAAGAAATCACGCCCCTACATCTGTAGGAAAGGATAGGTCCTAAACCCACCCAGGAGTGACCGACGAGGCCGTGTTTATGACAAGACATGTGGTCGTGCGAAATTTCGGCAGCATAACCCCGCTGTTCTCCAATCGCACGCCTAAAAATGGTGCAATTGGAGAACAGAGAGGTTATGCTGCCGAAACTAAGCAGGAGCACATGCTTTTGTCATAAACACAGACTCTGTCGGTCACCCCGAGGCTGTCCAATAAAGGGACAATTCCGGCCCAACATACCTCACATGCGTCGCTTGTAAGGTGTGTTGGGCCGAAACGGGTGACGCCTAGGTTTCGTTGGTTCACACTACGATACACTATGATTAACTATAATCATCGTGCATTATTAAATAATTAAACTAATAAACCACAATATAATATTACATACGAAATAACATTGTTATGGATGACAAATCATATAAAATGACCTTATTTCCGAGGGCATAATAATTACCCTCGGAAATTAAAAATTTAAATTATCTAAAGCACCACTAAATAAACTAAAACAAGCTAATTTAATTACGTAATCAAATTTTGGCCGTCGGACATAACAAACTAAACAATCAAATGCATTCATACATACAATTCTAATCAAATACATTAATACATGCATACAATTCTAATAAACAATATTGTTAAGAATACTCACTTAGCGGGCGTGGGGAGACGGCCGGCGGCGGGCGCACGGGGCCGGCGGGCGGAGCACGAGGCGGCGGCGGCCGGAGCACGGGGCGGAGCACGTGGCGGCGGCCGGAGCACGGCGTCGGCGGCCGGGGCGGCGACGGCGCAGTGGGCGGAGCACGGGGCGGCGGCCGGTGCACGGGGCGGAGCACGTGGCGGCGGCCGGAGCACGGCGTCGGCGGCCGGGGCGGCGACGGCGCAGTGGGCGGCGACGGGAGAGAGAGAAGAGAGAAAGCTCGAGCGCGCGTGAAAATGAACCGCGCGCCGGGCTCTGGCAGCGTTAAAAAACCTTATCTCCGACGGCTGTATACGAAGCCGTCGGACATAGTCTTATCTCCGACGGCTGTGTACGAAGCCGTCGGAGATAAGGAATATTTCCGAGCGCCCTCTGTGGCCGTCGGACATAACCTTATCTCCGACGGCTGCGTACGAAACCGTCGGAAATAAGGTGGCCGTCGGAGTTTCTACGTTTTACTGTAGTGAACGAAACCCTCTTGACTAAGTACCGCTTTTGGAAAATACAGGAGCAACGAATGGGATCAATTGGGGGTAAGCACTGAGCAATCCCCTACTTATAGCGCCCGATTGGTTCCTAAAAGCTAGTAGCGGGCCTCACGATTCTTACTTGACAGCAACAAGCGACAAAAGGGGACAAGACACCATCCGACCCTTCATCAGCTTCCGAAGGGAGATACTCTCCCCTCAATGGCTCAGGGGCTACTATCAGTGAAATGATCCCCGATCCTTATGACCCACCGATCAAAGAGCGCACTAAGGAAGAGCCCCTAGTCATTAGGTCCTGTTGGTCAGCTGGAAGAGGTGGATACGCTAACCCTAAAAGAGCCCGCCCTGGTCGAATCCCATGGCACCAAGCCTGGGCACTCATGCCCGTTGGTCCACGTGCCCCTCAGCCTACGGTGCACTCATGATCTATCAGACTAGGCCTAAGTGCGTAGACCACTGGCAGGGCACAACGCGATGAGCCACGCCGAGCCCTAGGCTATGAAGGCTAGGGGTCAGCATAGCCTTAATGATGGTGCCTAGGGCCTCCGCAGCACCGCACCATCCGCCATAGTAAATACGAGACAACTAGGCGACCCTAGGGCCCACGAGTACGCGTGGCTTTACCCCGGGTAGAACGCTGGTTTTATCCTTGCCTTATGGCTACTTTCTAAAGAATCCACCATTGGTCAACCCGTCTCCTGGCCTATAAAAGGGAGGGGTTGGCCCCCAAGCAAGGGGAGGGCGAACGGATGAAACATAGAGACGATGTTGTACATAGTTTATTTCTTGTGGATACGCACCCAGAAGGACAAAGCCTAGACAAACCGACAAACAGGAGGAGCATCAACAAGGTCGAGGAGGGCAGAGCCCTGCCACCAAGCCAAGACTTAGCTAGGACTCCACTATGTAGCTTCTATGATCCACTTCCACCCTAATAAAGAGACTTGGGAGCCTCTGCTCCCTCTCTTGCCCGCTTGTAACCCCTACTACAAGTTTTGATCATTAATGGTGTCGGTAGAGCAAGTCGCTGATGACTAATCGTAGGGATGTTCTGCCCGAACCAGTATAATCTTGCGTCCACCGCGCACACCCTCTAGAGCCCAGAACGCGCACAATAAATTTACTTATCAGAGCGAGGTTCAAAACACCGACACTATTCTTTCACTACATGCTAAAGATGTCTTGCTAGTGCCAGCATCTACTATTTCTTCATGTCTACCTTTAGTCTTGCTGGCAGGGTGATTGAAGAGCATTGACGTCGTCTAGCTCCTGATATGGTGGAGATATTGTTCTGCATCAAAGATTAGGAACTTGCTAATGCTCACCTGTAACACAGTGTGGAGGAAGAGACACAAAAAGTTGAAGATGAGCACGACAACCTGTGGCTTGATGACCTAGCATCACAATCAGCTAGGGATGATGAAAATGCCTAGTCTTGTAACCTACTTGTCTTATGTCTTATGAGTTGTACTAAACTAATGATTTGTGCACTATAATGAACTTATAAACATAGGAGCTGGGCTGCACTCTTTTTTCCTTCTTAGAATTTTCTCATGAGGTGTGAGTTTTTACCTATGAAGTTTTTAATGAGGCGGCCATCACACTAACACCTCCTAATAATCATTTCTTATATGTGCCTGTGTGATCTGTTGTAACTGTGTCTGTGCGCCTATGATCTGTTATAACTATGTGCTTGTGATATGGTATAATAGCTTGTAATCTGGTGTAATAACTTGTAATCTTGTATCTTATATGTTCTTATGTCTTATATGTTGTAATAGCTTGTAATCTGGTATAAGCTTGTGATCTAATAATTCTGCTAAATGTATGTATTTCTGTTTTTTTTTTGTCAGTTTGGGCCAGTGGGTGGCCCGGTTCATTCAGGCCCACCGTGCCGTCGAGCCGGCTCGACACGTTCTAGCACTGGTTGTGTCATGTCTGGGTAGGTCACTAGGCACGTGGGCCAGCATGACCCGGCCCAGAGCATTAACGGGTCGTGCCTAGCCCAACACTATATATTTAGACCGAGCTTAAGCTAGCTCGGACCGTGTCCATGCCAGGTGGCCCGTTTGAACATCTATCACTACCGGAACCTGGCTCTTTGTCGAGTGCTCGGCGCTTTACCGATGGCCACTCTCGGCAAAATAAGACTTTCGGCAAAGGGTCATCAGCAGTTGTCTATAGTTGACGACCGTTACCTTTGCCGAGCGTCAGGCGTTGACACTCGGCAAAATAGCTTCTTTACCCAGTGTCACCTTGCAAACACTCGGCAAACCTATAATTTGCTGAGTGTCTTTCTTGACACTCGACAAAGTATATTTTTCTTTTTCCCACTAAACTTTTTATGGTGTGTTCTACATTATTTTTATTTTTTCTTGACACTTTTTGAGGCTTCGGTAGTGTATACGTTCAAGCATAGATGGACGACAATACTGCTGCCTCGTCTTTGAAAGAATTTTTTCCTCAGTAGTTTATGCAAACATGCATGCAATGCACTGATCCGCATACAACAGTGTAACGATAATGTGGGGTAACTCATTTTGAAATTAAATATTAGTGGCCTGAACGTAATAAACTTGCACATGTATGCTAGTGGCCTAGTGGGTATGCGCGAGAAGAATACCTAGATTTAGTAGCGCTACGCCAGCAAAACCGTATCTTTGTATGGTCGTACGTGCCATTTGTTTTCGATTACCGTGGGCACTCCAACGACTATCCTATGCACATCCAAAGGCACCTAACGTGTTCATCAACAACCGTATCGGCTATCCAAGGGGCCTGCGGCCTGTCACATCCCAGTTTGTTAGCTGGGCGTTGGTCCATCCGTGATGCGTGGACTGCTGATCTCGCGCGCGGTCTTCGCAAAAGCCCAATGTGATTTTGGTATCCATGCTGTCGTCAGCACGGTCTGCATCACTAACAGAAACACGATTTTTGCCAATAGCTCAGAGTTTTGTCGAGCGAAAAAGTTTCAGACACTCACTAAATAATACTTTACCGAGTGCTGACAAAAAACAATATTCAACAAAGACAACTTTTACCGAGTGCAAAACACTCGGCATACAAAGACACTCAACAAAGGCGGATTTGTCGAGCGTCCAGCTCTCGGCACAACATGGCACTCGACAAAGCGTTGTCAGCAGCCGTCTACGGTTAGTGACCATTAACTATACCGAGTGTCAGGGGACACTCGACAAAGTTATGTCTTTGTCAAGTGTCTTATCTTGACATTCGGCAAAGTATATTTGTTTTTTTCAAACTTTTTCTACTGCGGTCAAACAGTCTCTGGACCTATATGTTCAATTTTGGCATAATTATCAAAGTGTTTGCTATACCTATTAGATTTAATTCATTTAATTGAATTTCTTTGGATAATTCAGATTTGAACTGCAAGTCACTCGAAAAATGAAAAACAGTGAATGCAAAAATGATAATCATGTTATTGAGCACAAGTTATGGCCTAATTCAGGAACAAACTAGAAATTTAGAACACCACATTCACAAAACATGACCATAAACTTGCGACTGGTGCTGAAGTTTGTCAACAAATAGATAGTCTTGTGGTCAATCCAAAAGGTGGTTTTGTGGGATATGGTGAGCAACATATGTGGACCCACAAGTCTTGGACGTGACTTGGCTCCCCTATTATGACGACCTTCTCCTTCCACACAACATTGATGTGATACAAACTGAAAAGAATGTCGCTGAGGCACTTTGTGCAACAATCATGGACATTATTGATAAGTCAAATGATAACTGTCGGCGTTTCGAGACCGGGGGGTCCCTAGGCCGACGAGTGAGTGTGCCGCGTGCCCCAGCCCAGATGGGTCGAGCGCGTGGGCGAGCGCGAAGGGGGGAGAGAGCGAGGTGGCCGGAGCCGGGTCGTGAGGAAGTTGGAGATTCCCGCGGCCTTCGTGTTCGTCCCGCGCCCAGGTCGGGTGCGCTTGCAGTAGGGGGTTACAAGCGTCCGCGCGGGTGAGGGGAGCGAGCGGCCCCAAGAGAGCGCCTGCCCCTGCCCTCGTTCCCGCGAGGCCAACCTTTCTCTAAGAAGGCCCTGGTCCTTCCTTTTATAGGCGTAAGGAGAGGATCCAGGTGTACAAATGGGGGTGTAGCAAGGTGCTACGTGTCTAGCGAGGGAGAGCTAGTGCCCTAAGTACATGCCAAGGTGGCAGCCGGAGAGATCTTGGCACCCAGCTAGTGTGGTGTCGTGGCTGTCGGAGAAGCAATGGAGCCTGGCGGAGGGACAGCTGTCGGAGTGGTTGGGCCCTTGCTGACGTCCCCCTGCTTCCGTAAGGGAGCCGAGAGCCGCCGTCGTCATGGATCTAGCGGGGCGCCATCATTGCCTATCTAGCGGAGCTGGCCAGATGGGACGTCGGTCCTGTTCTCTGCGGCCCGAGTCGGCTCGGGGTAGGGTGATGATGACGCTTCCTGTTGACGTGGCGGACTTGTGCCCTAGGTCGGGCAACGTGGAGGCTCCTCCGAAGCCGAGGTCGAGTCTATCCTGCATGGCCGAGGCCGAGCCCGAGCTCCTGGGTCGGGCGAGGCGGAGGTCGTTCGGCAGAGGCCAGGGCGGAGTCCGAGCCCTGGGTCGGGCGAAGCGGAGTTCGTCGTCTTCCGGGGCCTTAGCCCGAGTCCGAGCCCTGGGTCGGGCGGAGCCGAGTTCGCCGTCTTCCGGGGCCTTAGCCCAAGTCCGAGCCCTGGGTCGGGCGGAGCGGAGTTCGCCGTCTTCTGGGGCCTTAGCCCGAGTCCGAGCCCTGGGTCGGGCGGAGCGGAGTTCGCCGTCTTCCGGGGCCTTAGCCCGAGTCCGAGCCCTGGGTCGGGCGGAGCGGAGTTCGCCGTCTTCCGGGGCCTTAGCCCGAGTCCGAGCCCTGGGTCGGGCGGAGCGGAGTTCGCCGTCTTTCGGGGCCTTAGCCCGTCAGTCTCACTCTTTGCATCAAATGCCCCAGTGACTTGGTCGGTCGGCGCGGTGATTTAGTTAGGGTTGCTTCTTAACGAAGGCAAGGCCTCGGGCGAGCCGGAGATGCGTCTGCCGTAAAAAGGGGGCCTCGGGCGAGACGGAAACACCTCAGGGTCAGCTGCCCTTGCCCGAGGCTAGGCTCGGGCGTGGCGTGATCGAGTCGCTCGTATGGACTGATCCCTGACTTAATCAAACCCATCAGGCCTCTGCAGCTTTATGCTGATGGGGGTTACCAGCTGAGAATTAGGCGTCTTGAGGGTACCCCTAATTATGGTCCCCGACAGTAGCCCCCGAGCCTCGAAGGGAGTGTTAGCACTCGCTTGGAGGCTTTTCGTCGCACTTTTTTGCAAGGGGACCAGCCTTTCTCGGTTACACTTTGTTCCGGTGGGTGCGCGCGAGCGCACCCGCCGGGTGTAGCCCCCGAGGCCTCGGAGGAGTGGTTTCACTCCTTCGAGGTCTTAATGCCTTGCGTAATGCTTCGGCTGGTCTGGCGGTTCCCTCATGCGAACAGGCCGTAGCCCGGGTGCACTGTCGGGGCCCAAATTCTTGGGCTGGTATGTTGACGCTGTCAACGGTTTGGCCGGAGCCGGGTTTGCGAGAGCAGCCCCCGAGCCTCCGCACAGGGCGAGAGGACGATCAGGGACAGACTCGGCTTTTTACATACGCCCCTACGTCGCCTTTCCGCAAGGAGGAGGGGGGGAGAGCGCCATGTTATCCTCGACGGGCACCGAACATGGTGTCTCCGGTGAGCTGCAATCGGGTAATCCGAGTGGACGTCCGTGCCCCGTTCGTTGGGGGTCGGCTAGGGGCCCGGAGGCACGCCCAAAAGTACCTGCGGGTGACCTGCCGGACCCGGTCCCCTGGTGACGGGGTCCGAGGGCTCAATGCCTCCCTCCGATGGGATTCCGTTACAGGATTGTTCCCGCTGGTCTCGGAAATGTCCTAGGGTACCTCGGGAGCGCAGCCCGAGCCTTGGTTATGTATCGAACGTACCCCTGGTCATCCCTCGCTCGGTGTCTGAGGCGACTGTGAACCCTTCGGGGGGCCAGCCTTCGAACCCCTGATCAGTAATGGGCACGGAGCCCGAGTAGCCTGAGGCGGTCGTGGAACCTTTCGGGGGGCCGACCTTCGAACCCCTGACCAGTAGTGGGTGTCGGGCCCACGCGATCTGAGGCGGCTGTTGAACCCTTCGGGGGGGCCAGCCTTCGAACCCCTGATCAGTAAGGAGGCTCGGAGCCTAGTTCCTTCACGGGGAAGGATCCCTTTGGGGGTATCCCCCTTCCCGGTCCCTGTTGCAAGAGATAGAGAAAGAGGAAAAAGGGAAAAAGGATACGAAATTGAACGACGTGGCGTACCTTTTTTGGTGTGGTCGTTTTGGCGAAGGCGAAACGTCGCCAGCTGCTTCCGCCAGAAGCGCTGCCCGTCGAGCCGCGGAGTTAATGCGCCGGGGCGAGTAGTTGGCGAGGCTGCCGTTGCGCGTGCGCGAGCCGTTCGAGGAACGGGTCACGGGCGTGTCGTCTTCACACCGTGAGAGGGGGTTCTCTTGCTGCCTCCGGATGGGACGTGAGCTTGGCTGATGGCGTGACCGCTGCTCTCGCGCGCCTGCCACCGTCATTACTGCCGGCCCACTTTTGACCGTGTTGGCCGCCGCGTCAGGCTGGTGCTGCTGGGTCGCGCGCTGGGTCGCCTCGAGTCGCGGTATTGGTTCCGCAATCGAGGAGGTGCGGTGGTGGCGCAAGTGGTACAGTGGCTTGCATGCAGCATCCGGCGCGCTGGTTGCGCGACGCGTGGGCTTGGGCCTCCGTGCTGGCCTGTCAGGAGTCGGAGAGGCGCGTCCACTTGGCGCGGTTGCATGCCGCCCGCATGGCTGCCCGCCCCTTTCGCCCGTTGGTCTGGGCAAAAGTGGAGGGCCACTTGTAACCGCTGGGTGGTTGCGCGCGACGTGCGCGGCGGTTCGGCTTCTTCTGCTCGGAGCCGGTCTGCATGACATGAGGGTCCCAGCCCCCGCGCCGCAGGGGAGGGCTTTGGAGGCGTGTTGGAGAAGACTCAGCCCGTGACGGTTGGGGGCGCAAGCAGGGAGAGTCGCCTTTAAAAGGAGGGCGACCCCTTTCGTAAGGCGACCATGTCTTCTTCCTCCCTTATGCGTCGTGTCTTTCCACCTTTCAAGCCCCCGGATGGGGGAAACCGCCGTCTTTTCGCCCCATCGTTGGAGGAACGCAACTCCGTGGAAGTTGGTACCTTTCAGCCATCGTTCGGCTTCAAGGATTTTCATCATGCAGCCCGGCTGCACCCCTCCACCGGCGGTCACCCAAGAGGGTGACCTCCGACTTGATGGTGGGGGAAACTCGAAGAATCGCTTCGACAGAAGGGCTTCCGAACGTAGAGACTTGTTCGATCCGTGGAGTCACCTTATCCGAACGCGAGTTACTTATCGCAGAAGGTGATGAGTGAGGTATCCGTATCCCGGAGGCGTAGGAGTCCCTCGGCTCGGTCAGCCTTGACTGCTTACGTGTACCCCGTCGTTTCCAGGACCCACTTTTCGAAGTAGTCAAAAAGCATGAAAGATATTCTGGTAAAAGAGATTTTCTTTTTGAGGAAAATTTTGACGCAGAGGGGGTCTCCCCCCTTTTAGCCCCCGAGGGAGGGTCGGGCTTTGCCGAGGCGAGGCCGACCCTTCCTTGTTGACCAAACTTTGCGTGGGTGCGAGGTATATGAACAACTTGGAAACATCTTAAGGGTAGAAACGACGTAGCTGTTGGATGTTCCAAGCGTTGCCGTAGACTTCGCCTTGGCTGTTGGCCAGCTTGTATGTTCCGGGCTTCAGAACTTTGGCGATGACGAATGGCCCCTCCCAAGGGGGCGTGAGCTTGTGCCTCCCTCGGGCGTCTTGCCGCAGCCGAAGCACCAGGTCGCCCACTTGGAGGTCTCGGGGTCGGACCCCTCGGGCGTGGTAGCGTCGCAGGGACTGCTGATACCGCGCCGAGTGTAGTAAGGCCCTGTCCCGAGCCTCGTCCAGCTGGTCCAGCGAGTCTTCTCGGCTAGCTTGGTTGCTTTCATCGTCGTAGGCCCTCGTCCTCGGGGAGCCGTATTCCAGGTCAGTGGGCAAGACGGCCTCGGCCCCGTAGACCAAGAAGAACGGCGTGAAACCTGTGGCTCGGCTCGGCGTCATCCTCAGGCTCCAGACCACCGAGGGGAGTTCCTTCATCCATCGCTTGCCGAACTTGTTGAGATCATTGTAAATCCGAGGCTTGAGCCCTCGTAGAATCATGCCGTTGGCACGTTCTACTTGCCCATTCGACATGGGATGAGCTACGGCGGCCCAGTCTACCCGGATGTTGTGATCCTCGCAAAAATCCAAGAATTTTTTGCTGGTGAACTGGGTGCCGTTGTCGGTGATGATGGAGTTCGGGACCCCGAAGCGATGGATGATGTTGGTGAAGAACGCCACCGCCTGCTCGGATCTGATGTTGTTCAGGGGTCGGACCTTGATCCACTTGGAGAATTTGTCGACGGCGACCAGCAGGTGCGTGTAGCCCCCGGGCGCCTTCTGCAGAGGGCCGACGAGGTCCAGACCCCACACAGCGAAGGGCCAGGTGATGGGTATCGTCTGCAGAGCCTGAGCGGGCAGGTGGGTCTGCTTCGCATAGAATTGGCACCCTTCGCAGGCGCGGACAATTCTAGTGGCGTCGGCCACCGCCGTCGGCCAGTAGAAGCCTTGGCGGAAAGCGTTCCTGACGAGGTTTGAGGTGCTGCATGATGGCCGCAAGCCCCCGAGTGTATTTCCCGCAGGAGTTCCTGACCTTCGGCGATGGGGATGCATCGCTGGAGGATGCCCGAGGGGCTACGGTGGTAGAGCTCCTTCTCATCGCCCAGCAAGACGAACGACTTGGCGCGTCGCGCTACCCGCCGAGCCTCGACTCGGTCGAGGGGTAGTTCTCCTTGGCGGAGATATTGCAGGTACGGGGTCTGCCAATCTTGATCTGGCGTGACCCCGCTCCGCTCCTCCTCGACGCGCAGTGCTTCGCCCTCAGGGGTCGAGGGTTCCTCGGGCTGAACCGAGGATGGCTCGGGCTGGGCCGAGGTCACCTCGGACGGAGCCGAGGGCGCCTCGGGCTCGGGCGTGTCGCCGATCTTGACGGAGGGTTGGTGCAGATCCCGGGAGAAGACGTCCGGGGGAACCGTCGTTCGCCCCGAGGCTATCTTCGCCAGCTCGTCCGCAGTCTCGTTGTAGCGCCGGGCGATGTGGTTAAGTTCGAGCCCGTAGAACTTGTCTTCTAGGCGTCGAACCTCATCACAATAGGCCTCCATCTTTGGGTCGCGGCAGTGGGAGTTCTTCATGACTTGGTCGATGACGAGCTGCGAGTCGCCGCGTGCATCGAGGCGTCGGACCCCTAGCTCGATGGCGATTCGCAATCCGTTGATCAGAGCCTCGTACTCAGCCACATTGTTGGACGCCGGGAAATGGAGGCGGAGCACGTAGCGCAGGTGTTTCCCAAGGGGCGAGACGAAGAGCAGGCCCGCGCCGGCTCCCGTCTTCATCAGCGACCCGTCGAAAAACATGGTCCAGAGCTCCGGTTGGATCGGAGCCGTCGGCAACTGGGTGTCGACCCATTCGGCTACGAAGTCCGCCAGTACCTGGGACTTGATGGCCTTCCGAGGGGCGAACGAGATTGTCTCGCCCATGATTTCCACCGCCCACTTTGCGATCCGTCCCGAGGCTTCCCGGCACTGGATGATCTCCCCCAGGGGGAAGGATGACACCACAGTCACCGGATGAGATTCGAAGTAATGTCGCAGCTTTCGCCTCGTCAGGATCACTGCATACAGCAGCTTCTGGACTTGTGGGTAGCGGATCTTGGTCTCGGACAGCACCTCGCTGACGAAATAAACTGGCCTCTGAATGGGCAAAGCATGCCCCTCTTCCTGCCTTTCGACCACGATCGCGGCGCTGACCACCTGAGTGGTAGCGGCGACGTAGACCAAGAGGGCTTCTCCATCAGCTGGGGGTACCAAGACGGGCGTCTGGGTGAGGAGCGCTTTCAGGTTCCCGAGAGCTTCCTCGGCCTCGGGAGTCCAAGTGAAGCACTCGGCCTTCCTTAAGAGACGGTACAGGGGCAGGCCTCTTTCGCCGAGGCGCGAGATGAAACGGCTCAAGGCCGCGAGACATCCCATGACCCTCTGTACGCCTTTTAAGTCCTTGATGGGCCCCATGTTTGTGATGTCTGCGATCTTCTCCGGGTTGGCTTCGATGCCCCGCTCGGAGACGATGATTCCCAGGAGCATGCCTCGGGGCACCCCGAAGACGCACTTCTCGGGATTGAGCTTGACGCCCTTCGCCTTGAGACACCGGAATGTCACTTCAAGGTCGGAGAGAAGGTCGGAGGCTTTCCTCATCTTGACTACGATGTCATCGACGTAGGCCTCGACCGTGCGACCGATGTGTTCGCCGAACACATGGTTCATGCACCGCTGGTATGTTGCACCCGCGTTCCTCAAACCGAACGGCATGGTGACATAACAGTACATGCCGAAGGGCGTGATGAAAGAAGTCGCGAGCTGGTCGGACTCCTTCATCTTGATTTGATGATACCCTGAGTAGGCATCGAGGAAAGACAGGGTTTCGCACCCTGCAGTGGAGTCCACGATTTGATCGATGCGAGGTAGAGGGTAGGGGACCTTCGGACATGCTTTGTTGAGACCAGTGTAGTCTACACACATCCGCCATTTCCCCCCTTTCTTCCTCACAAGTACAGGGTTGGCAAGCCATTCGGGGTGGAATACCTCTTTGATGAACCCTGCTGCCATCAGCTTGTGGATCTCCTCGCCTATCACCCTGCGCCTTTCCTCGTCGAATCGGCGCAGAGGCTGTCTGACCGGTCGGGCTCCGGCCCGAATATCCAGCGAGTGCTCGGCGACATCCCTCGGTATGCCGGGCATGTCCGAGGGACTCCACGCAAAGACGTCGGCGTTTGCGCGGAGAAAGTTGACGAGCACTGCTTCCTATTTGGGGTCGAGCCCGGAACCGATCCGGATCTGCTTGGAGATGTCGCCACTGGGGCCGAGAGGGACGGCCTTAACCGTCTCCGCTGGCTCGAAGTTGCCGGCATGTCGCTTCACGTCTGGCACCTCCCGGGAGAGGTTTTCCAGGTCGGCGATGAGGGCCTCGGACTCGGCGAGGGCCTCAGCGTACTCCACGCACTCCACATCGCATTCAAACGCGTGTTGGTACGTGGGACCGACGGTGATGACCCCATTGGGGCCCGGCATCTTGAGCTTCAGGTAGGTGTAGTTGGGGATGGCCATGAACTTCGCGTAGCATGGCCTTCCCAACACTGCGTGGTAGGTTCCTCGGAACCCGACCACCTCGAACGTCAAAGTCTCCCTTCGGAAGTTGGAGGGTGTTCCGAAGCAGACAGGAAGGTCGAGCTGTCCGAGGGGCTGGACGCGCTTCCCAGGAATGATCCCGTGGAAGGGCGCAGCGCCTGCTCGGACGGATGACAGATCGACGCGCAGGAGCCTGAGGGTCTCGGCGTAGATGATATTGAGGCAGCTGCCCCCATCCATCAGGACCTTGGTGAGCCTGACGTCGCCGATGACGGGATCGACGACGAGCGGGTACTTCCCCGGGCTCGGCACGTGGTCGGGGTGGTCATTCTGGTCGAAGGTGATGGGCTTGTCGGACCAGTCTAGGTAGACTGGCGCCGCCACCTTCACCGAGCAGACCTCTCGACGCTCTTGCTTACGATGCCGAGCCGAGGCATTCGCCGCATGCCCTCCGTAGATCATGAAGCAGTCGCGGACCTCGGGGAACTCTCCTGCTTGGTGATCTTCCTTTTTGTCGTCGTCGCGGGCCCTGCCACCCTCCGCGGGTGGCCCGGCCCGGTGGAAGTGGCGCCGAAGCATGACACACTCCTCGAGGGTGTGCTTGACGGGCCCCTGATGGTAGGGGCACGTCTCCTTGAGTGCTTTGTCGAAGAGGTTGGCGCCTCCGGGGGGCTTCCGAGGGTTCTTGTATTCGGCGGCGGCGACAAGGTCCGTGCTAGCGGCGTCGCGTTTCGCTTGCGACTTCCTTCTGCCTTTCTTCTTGGCGCCGAGCGGAATAGACGCCTCGGGAGCATCTTCTGATGGGCGGCCCTGGGGCTGCTTGTCCTTTCGGAAGATGGCTTCGACCGCCTCCTGACCAGAGGCGAACTTGGTGGCGATGTCCATCAGCTCGCTCGCCCTGGTGGGGGTCTTGCGACCTAACTTGCTCACCAGGTCACGGCAGGTGGTGCCGGCAAGGAACGCGTCGATGACATCGGAGTCGGTGATGTTGGGCAGCTCGGTGCGCTGCTTCGAGAATCGCCGGATGTAGTCCCGAAGGGACTCTCCCGGCTGTTGCCGGCAGCTTCGGAGGTCCCAGGAATTCCCGGGGCACACGTACGTGCCCTGGAAGTTGCCGGCGAAAGCTTGGACCAGATCCTCCCAGTTGGAAATCTGCCCCGGAGGCAGGTGCTCCAACCAAGCGCGAGCAGTGTCGGAGAGGAACAGGGGGAGGTTGCGGATGATGAGGTTGTCGTCGTCCGTCCCACCCAGTTGACAGGCCAGGCGGTAGTCCGCGAGCCACAATTCCGGTCTCGTTTCCCCCGAGTACTTTGTGATAGTAGTCGGGGGTCGGAATCGGGGCGGAAACGGCGCCCGCCGAATGGCCCGGCTGAAGACCTGTGGACCAGGTGGCTCGGGCGAGGGACTCCGATCCTCCCCGCTGTCGTAGCGTCCCCCACGCCTGGGGTGATAACCTCGGCGCACCCTTTCGTCGAGGCGGGCCCGACGGTCGCGATGAGGGTGCTCGTCGCCGAGGTGGCCCGGGGCCGCAGGCGCGGTGTTGCGCGTGCGCCCGGTGTAGACCGAGGCTTCCCGCATGAGTCGGGAAGTCGCGGCACGAGGTTCCGAGGGGTACCCCTGCCTTCGGGAGGCAGAGCTCTCGGCCCGCCGGGCCGCAGCGCCTTCCAGGAGATGCTTGAGCTCTCCCTAGATTCGCTGACCCTCGGTGGTTGATGACTCCGGCATTGCGCGGAGGAGCATCGCTGCGGCGGCCAGGTCCTGACCGGTTCTGCCGGATGCGGGTGGCGGTCTGTCCCTGTCATCGTTGGCGATGCGGTGCTGGAGACCTTGGGGCAGGTGACGTATTCCTCCGGCCGGGGGCTGGCCCGCCCATACCTGCCCGACGTCCCAGCGGATTGCCTCGAGCGCTCCTGCTCCCTCATCGAGCCCGGCCCGCGCCCCGCGGACTTGCTCGAGCTGTGGGTCGTGACCCCCCGCCGGAACGGGGACCACAGCTAGCTCCCGCGGGATGTCGGCGCGAGGCGCTGGCCTAGGGGGATCACCATCCTCCGGCATGCCGAGACAGCTGCCTCCGGAGGGATCCCCTAGCTCGACGTGGAAACATTCGCGGCTCGGGCCGCAGTCCTTGTCGTCAAGGCTGCGGCTGCCGTCGGAACAGTCGGAGAGGTAGTAGTTGCATGCGGTCATGAAATCCCGCATGGCACTGGGGTTGCCAGATCCAGAGAAATCCCAGCAGATGCTGGGATCGTCATCTTCCTCGGACCCAGAGGGCCCGTAGGTCGAGACGCCCGTCAATCGGTCCCAAGGCGACCGCACACGAAACCCCAGAGGGGTTGCACTCGCCTCAACGTGAGCGCCCGCCAAAGCGAGGTCGCTAGGCGGGTTGAGGCCGAGTCGAAATGACAAAGGATGGGAATCAGCCGGTACCTTTTGGTCGACGAGGAGCGACGAAGTCACATCGGGGGCTGATCGCGCCGTCGTCCGGGGTGCGAGGGCGACGTCCTGCAGGCCCTCCGTGAGCGCGCTGGCGTCGTCCACTTGCTCGGGGTCGGCGTGTCGCGGGGGGACGGCGCTCGCCTTCGCCTCAAACGCGAGGGTGATGCCCGGCGCTTCCTCCGTTGGGGCGCCGGGGATGTCGATTTGCTCGACAGCCGACTGAGCGCAGCCTCCCGCTTGGCCCTGGCTGCCCCGCCTCCTCCTTCGATGGCGAGGGAGAGGATGGGGCGAGCACGAAAGTTGTCCTTCCCCCACGCGGGAAAGACATCGTCGATTCCGCCGCCGGCGGGCGGGCTGTCCGCCACCATTGTCGCTGTCGCGCGGCGGTGGAAGGAGTACCATGTCGTAGCTGCCGTCGAAAGACATGAACTCGAGGCTCCCGAAACGGAGCACCGTCCCGGGTTGAAGAGGTCGTTGGGGATTGCCCATCTGAAGCTTGACGGGAAACTGCTCGTCAACACGCAGCGTGCCCCTACCTGGCGCGCCAACTGTCGGCGTTTCGAGACCGGGGGGTCCCTAGGCCGACGAGTGAGTGTGCCGCGTGCCCCAGCCCAGATGGGTCGAGCGCGTGGGCGAGCGCGAAGGGGGGAGAGAGCGAGGTGGCCGGAGCCGGGTCGTGAGGAAGTTGGAGATTCCCGCGGCCTTCGTGTTCGTCCCGCGCCCAGGTCGGGTGCACTTGCAGTAGGGGGTTACAAGCGTCCGCGCGGGTGAGGGGAGCGAGCGGCCCCAAGAGAGCGCCTGCCCCTGCCCTCGTTCCCGCGAGGCCAACCTTTCTCTAAGAAGGCCCTGGTCCTTCCTTTTATAGGCGTAAGGAGAGGATCCAGGTGTACAAATGGGGGTGTAGCAAGGTGCTACGTGTCTAGCGAGGGAGAGCTAGTGCCCTAAGTACATGCCAAGGTGGCAGCCGGAGAGATCTTGGCACCCAGCTAGTGTGGCGTCGTGGCTGTCGAAGAAGCAATGGAGCCTGGCGGAGGGACAGCTGTCGGAGTGGTTGGGCCCTTGCTGACGTCCCCCTGCTTCCGTAAGGGAGCTGAGAGCCGCCGTCGTCATGGATCTAGCGGGGCGCCATCATTGCCTATCTGGCGGAGCTGGCCAGATGGGACGTCGGTCCTGTTCTCTGCGGCCCGAGTCGGCTCGGGGTAGGGTGATGATGACGCTTCCTGTTGACGTGGCGGACTTGTGCCCTAGGTCGGGCGACGTGGAGGCTCCTCCGAAGCCGAGGTCGAGTCTATCCTGCATGGCCGAGGCCGAGCCCGAGCTCCTGGGTCGGGCGAGGCGGAGGTCGTTCGGTAGAGGCCAGGGCGGAGTCCGAGCCCTGGGTCGGGCGAAGCGGAGTTCGTCGTCTTCCGGGGCCTTAGCCCGAGTCCGAGCCCTGGGTCGGGTGGAGCGGAGTTCGCCGTCTTCCGGGGCCTTAGCCCGAGTCCGAGCCCTGGGTCGGGCGGAGCGGAGTTCGCCGTCTTCCGGGGCCTTAGCCCGAGTCCGAGCCCTGGGTCGGGCGGAGCGGAGTTCGCCGTCTTCCGGGGCCTTAGCCCGAGTCCGAGCCCTGGGTCGGGCGGAGCGGAGTTCGCCGTCTTCCGGGGCCTTAGCCCGAGTCCGAGCCCTGGGTCGGGCGGAGCGGAGTTCACCGTCTTCCGGGGCCTTAGCCCGAGTCCGAGCCCTGGGTCGGGCGGAGCGGAGTTCGCCGTCTTCCGGGGCCTTAGCCCGTCAGTCTCACTCTTTGCATCAAATGCCCCAGTGACTTGGTCGGTCGGCGTGGTGATTTAGTCAGGGTTGCTTCTTAACGAAGGCAAGGCCTCGGGCGAGCCGGAGATGCGTCTGCCGTAAAAAGGGGGCCTCGGGCGAGACGGAAACACCTCAGGGTCGGCTGCCCTTGCCCGAGGCTAGGCTCGGGCGTGGCGTGATCGAGTCGCTCGTATGGACTGATCCCTGACTTAATCAAACCCATCAGGCCTCTGCAGCTTTATGCTGATGGGGGTTACCAGCTGAGAATTAGGCGTCTTGAGGGTACCCCTAATTATGGTCCCCGACAATAACGTAAAGGTAAGAGTGGATTTGGCAACGTTATATGATAGACCAAACCAAGAGATGAAGCCGTCTAGTAGTGGAAAGACATGGAGAAGTCCTAAGGCTGATTTTGTCTTGAGCATGGCCCAGAGGAGAGAAGTACTAGAGTGGATCAAGATGTTAATGTTCCCTAATAGGTATGCATCTAACCAGAGTAGCGGGGTGAACTTATCTACTATGCGAGCCTTAGGGATGAAGAGTCATGACTACCACATATGGATTGAACGAATTCTACTGGTGATGGTTCGAGGCTATGTCACTGAGCATGTCTGGCTAGTGCTTGCAGAGTTGAGCTATTTCTTCCACCAACTTTGTGCAAAGGAGTTATCTCGGACCGTGATTGCAGACTTGGAAAGAATGACACTTGTGTTACTATGCAAGTTGGAGAAGATCTTTCCACCCAGCTTCTTCAATCCAATGCAGCATTTGATTCTTCATCTCTCATATGAGGCACAAATGGGGGCTAGTGCAGGGACATTGGTTCTATCCAATCGAGAGATGACTAAAGACTATTTGAAAGAAATGTAGAAATAAATGCAAAATCGAGGCTTCCATTGCAGAGGCATACATACTGGAGGAGGTGTCAAACTTCGCAACAAATTACTATGGTGACAAACTCCCGAGCGTACATAATCCACCCCTCGTTACAATGATGGCGAAAATGAATCGAACCTCAGCATTTTTTTAGGGCAACTCGGAAGCGCAAGTGGTTCGACCACCAAGACCCTGAGACATGAAGAGTGGCACCATATCATGATATATCTATTGACCAAAATTAATGAGGTGATGCCATAGATGCAATAATTTCTTGATGAATTCTAGCATCGATCAGATCCAACTCCATAGGAAACCTTCTTAGAAAGGGTACGAGAAATGGATTGCCTGATTTCATTTCCTAGTTCAAACAGAAGGTACCATCCTATCCACCTCATACTTAGTTTGTGATTTGAAGTTGCTCTTACTGCAAAAAATATAATAATCTAGCGTGTTTGAACTTCTAGGGCCAAAGAGATTTGTATATGAGTGCTGAATTGAGACAAGTAGCCAATGGCTTTACCTATAGGGTCAGAACATTTTTTAGGTATGACGTTAATGGATACCGTTTTCACACAAAAAGCTACGACCAAAGTCGGCCCAATCAAAAAACCACATGTTTTGGAGTTTTTACGACCGGCCTTGACGAGGTCGAGTATTATGGAAGAATTGAAGAAATATATGAACTCAATTTTTATGGTTCTAAACCTCTTACTCCAGTGATATTCAGATGTCATTGGTTTGGCTGTGAAGTGAAGATACAAACACATTCTAATATTGGGCTAGTCGAAATTTGATAGGATTCCATGTTATTAGGAGATGATGTCTATATCGTGGCCCAACAAGCAACACAAGTGTATTATCTCTCATATGCGTGCCAAATGAAAGAGCAACTTAAGGTTTAGGATGTTGTGTATAAGGTATCACCACACAGAAAATTACCTGTTCCAAATGATGAATATTATAACTTAAACCCAAACACATATGATAGAGAGTTCTTTCAAGAAGATGGGCTAGAAGGGTGATTTGAGATAGACTTAACCGATGCGATCGGAATGGAAGTAGATATCGAAATGGTTGTTGACAAGGAGAATGATGAGGTGCAAAATGAGAATGACTTAGAAATGATTGAAGGATTACATTTAGGCAATGACAATGATAAACTGACTATGAAATGGTTGATACTGATGATGATACTTATTTTATTTATTTCACATTTGTTTCTAAATACACATTTCCATCTGTGCTTATTTGCTTATTCTTAATTGTAGGTGATTGAACAAAGATGGTGGGCGGCGGGATGAGGACGAGGAGGGGGAAGGGGAGAAAGAGCACCTGTAGGATGGAGGAAGAGGTGCAAGTGCCCTAGCAGGACGAGGACGTGCACCAGCACGTGGACAATGCGACGCAACAGGCCGCCATCGATGCGGCGTAGCACGATGATGACTATGCGCCTTTGTTTGACAAGGAGGCGCAGTAGGACACCTCTGGTTCTAGTGCCTCTAGTTCGAAGCGAGTCTAGTTACGAGGTCCCACAAGTCTCCCTCAGCGACCGATACTTCATGACAGGCACCCATTGATTCGACCCAAGGGGAAAAGGTATGTGACTTTAGATGTTCTTATTGCTTTTACATATTATATGTTCAAATTCAAAAGAGAAACTAATACTTTTTCTTAATGACTTGGATAAGTCTTGGACGGTTGTGGAGAATGTAGGTGGTCACAAACGCAACCCCAATGGAATCCTCGGCCATTTGGTCAGGGAACACTTTCCTGGGATTGTAGAGTGCGGTGGACACTCTTCCCCAGCCTATTCCTTTGACCACTACGCTATCGCCCTCGATACAGTAGATTGATATGGCAGGGAATTCAATAACAAGGCGGAGCGGGTGAAGCAAGAGCTGTGGGTAAGTCTTCATCACATTATATTGTTTAATATGTCGCATTCGTTGTAAATTCTTGAAATAATATATGGATACATCATGTTTGTATGCAAGATTTCTTCATATGTGAGGCTAGATACGAGGCCAGGGCACATGTGGTGGCTACCACATGTTGTAAGAAGCTTGTCGTGGACATGCATAATGAGATGCGCATCCAGGCAATCATAATATTTCACACCTCTGTTTTTGGAGAGAAGGTGAGCAAAAAGGAAGCTAGAACCATGTCGTTGACACGGGACCAGTACTTGTAGGTAAATATAGAACACTAATGTTGATATTAAATATGTTTTATTTTTATCTTCTGGTATGTAGTGTACTTGATTTCATGTAGATGATTCCTTATTGGTGCGCCACACATCCTGAGTGCTAGGATCATATGGTGCAAAGACGGTGCTCCAACAAGTGGGACGATGCGCATGATGCTTGCCGGGACCGACGTTTGATGATGCAAGGTGCCTCCCACCACCAAGGCAGTCGCAGCCTCACCAAATGCATAGAAGCATGAGTACACAATTTCTTTTATTTAGTCTAACTTTCGATTATGCATGATTTCTAACCATCTCGTTGGTTTTCTCATGGTCGATGTCACATGGTGGCCAACCTTGCTCCATCTTCTCAGCGTATGCTATGGCCCACAAGAGCAAGACGACGTTAGACGTCACCTACAACCAAGAGGACGAGGCCAAGGCATACAACAACCCCACCGTCCATAGCCACCTCAGTGAGTACACCACCATGGAAAAGGAGGTCCATGGGTCAGATTATGATCCGAGGATCGAGGACATCGATGGAGATGTCCTCATGAGGGTCAGAGGAGGCAAGAGGTATGGGCGATACTAGATTACTGATAGGGCAATCGACTCGTCCTCCACTTCCACTTTATCTTAGGTGTGAGCAAGGAGCATGAGTGCGAGCCTAGCCATACGACCTCGGGAAGACAGCTCACAACGTCACATACAAGAACTCCAAGTTAGTGCTTTCGTGTCTCGACATTCATTGAGTTATATACTTTCTCTTTGCATTATCATAACATTGGAGTAAAATATTACATGCCCAGCTAGAAGAACAGATGAGGGAACATATGGAGATGGAGGCAAGGATGAGAGTGGAGTGGGAGGCAGAGCGGGTGGCTCGCTTGGCAGATCAGTAGAGGATGGCGGAGATGTTTCAGTACATGCAGAGCCTTGGTGCCGCATCAGGTTTTGCTCCACCACCTGTATTGTTCCCTGCAGCTGAACCTCCTCAGTTTTCTACTCCTATGAGTAAGAGAATTTTAGTCATGTATGATATATATTCATCTGGTCTCACACATACAATCTCTTCTTTATGCAAAATCAATCAGCGACATCAAACAACTCTCATGGTTCGCCCAACCCTTCGCCGAACCAGTCCAGCTAGGCACTTGCTGATGTTCTAATGAACTTAGTGGGGATTTGAAGCTTATGTTTGTGAAACTTGTGATACTTATGTTTGTGAGTGTTGATGATACGCGTGTTTGTGAAACTTGTTGATGTTAGTATTACTTGGTCTGAACTTAGGGATGTTTGTGAAAAACTTGTGAGATTTGTGCTCTTTGTGGGATATGTGGTGTTAGCGATACATGCGATGATTCTGTGCTGTATATGTGATGCCAATGATATATATATATATATATAGTTTGGATGGAATAGCAAAAACAAATAAAAAGGTAGGTCTTTGGTCACTTTGCCAAGTCTTATACTCATTAAAAAATGTCTTTGCTGAGTGCACTGACCATAGCACTCGGCAAAAAAGACACACCTGAGAACCGATAAAGTTTTTTTCGAGTGTTATGATCCTGGCACTCGGCAAATGCTCCTTCTTTGCCGAGTGCCAGCCTGCACACTCGACAAAGAGACTGGCGTGGGGGCCCATTGGAGCTTCTTTTGCCGTGTGCCAGGGCAGCAAGCACCGGCATAGGTTTCTTCTTTGCCGAGTGCCATTTTAAACACATAGAAACTATGTTGGGGTCCATTAGAGCTCCCTTTACTGAGGGCCTGCTAGTCTGGCACTCTGCAAAGGCTCCGTCACTGTCGCTTACCGCCATTACGACGACTTTTTTTATTGAGTGTCAGCTCGTATCTGGCAAAGACTTTACCTAGTGTCCGATATAAAGTGCTCGATAAATAAGGCTACACTCGGCAAAACGTTTACCAAGTGTTTTATAGGCTTTCCTGAGTTCGGCAAGCACTAGACAAATAACTCTGTTTCGGTATTGTGTCACCGTTACCATAAAATGGAAACCCAGACCCGACCTAAAAGCCAGCGTCTTCTTTCGCAGCATATATATATATATATATATAGGGAAGAGGTAATGGAAGCCCTGGGCTTCCGTTAGTGGGCGAAGCCCCAGCCAGGGAGACCGATCGGGTCGCGTTCGGCCCACTGGACGCCAACCTGCGCCATTTATGCAAAGGATAACCACGTATCCCGGCTTACACGCGACATGCAATTACGCAACCATAAATATGTGTACAAATGTGCATAACTCATGCATAAATGGAATCTTTGCATGCCAGGAATCGCGCGCACGAATATTTGCATGTGCTAGACGTTTACGACTGCATAACATTGTGATACATGATAGCGTAAACCATGCAAACGTTTACGGCAGGATTTGAGATAAGGCAATACGTGATCTTCGTGCGCGTAAATAAAGGCGCAGTTACGGCAGGAAACTAATACAACTTTACAGCCGCGTCCACGTTCGCTCGTCCATCTGAATTATTGGCGGCGGTTAGCGGCGGCGGAAGTGAGAGGTCCGGCCGGCGATGGGCGGCGAGAATATGTCCACCACCGGCGCTGGCGATGACATCCTGCCTGTAACATCTGTGCATAAGCCAGCAGGTACGTCTGTTTCAATGGACATGCATCCTGTAGCGTCTGCAGTCACCCCATACACAGAGGGTGTCTCTGTTACTCCTCCGGCGGCATTGAGGGCACCTGGACATATCGAAGAGCACACAAAAACAGCAGACGTGGTCGGCGCAGAGAAGCACATCCCCATGAGACATATTGGGCCGCATGAACAGGACACACCTCATATTCTTCAAAGCCACGTAAGTTCTCCCATATTACGTTAAATTTAGTCGCTATTGAATCGTAAATGTTAAATTTCTGTGCGCAGCCGGACAATATTGATATAAGATTGATACCTAAAGTCGGTATGACATTTAGTAACGTGGATGAGGCGTATAATTTTTATAGTCAATATGCATACGAGGTAGGATTTCCGTTGAAGAAATATAGGGAGCGGAAGAATTGTAAATGGTTGAACTGTTCAATGGAAGGAAAGAATGCTGAAAGGGTAGCTGGAAATCCAAGGATACGTAACACATGTTCGAAGCGAACACAGTGCAAGGCTGGGATGAAACTTAAAAAAATCTACGATGATGCTAAAGAGAATGTTATTTCTGTTCGGATTGATCTGGTAAACTATGAGCATAATCATGAATTTTTGAAGAAAGATACAGAAAAAGGGCAATTGCAATGCAACAAAACACATGATCGTGAATATATGGAGTTTTTTAGTGCGATGCAAGAAAGCAGGATTCCACAACATTGCATTATGGATTTTGTTACAGAAATGCATGGTGGCCCAGAAAACGTTCCAATAACCGTGCAGGACATGAGTAACCTGTAAGTGTATTATGCATTGACAATAATTGTATTTTATATTACATAAACAATCGTAATGTGTTGAGTTAGATATAGTGCATAATCATTACATTTTTTGACAGGAAAAAAGCATGGCAAAGGGAGAGAAATGCAAATGATGTGTCAAAGCTGTTATCTTTTTTTTCATTATGCAAGAAAGATAATCCACAATTTTTTTCAGACTTTCAACTGGACAAAGAAGGGAAAATTTTAAGCATATTTTGGTCCCATGCTAGCCAGCAAGCCGAGTACATTGATTTTGGTGATGCAGTTACATTTGATACTACACATAAGACTAATATGTATGATAAGCCATTAGGCATGTTTGTTGGCTCGAACCACCACCTACAATGCACAATATTTGGGTTTGCTTTACTAGGAGACGAGACAGTTGATACATTCGAGTGGGTCTTCAATACGTTCAAAACATGCATGGGATGTGACGGACCACGAGTGATGCTGACAGGTATGTTGTAATAAAATGGCTCGTAATTATTATGGCACGTACTATATGATATCATATTGGCTTGCATGATGTTATGTAAATTTATATATTTCAGATCAAGACCCTGCCATGCCAATTGCACTTGGCAGAGTATTCCCAAACACAATACATCGATTGTGTTTGTGGCATGTGCAAAACAGGTATATGCCCCACTTGAATGAATTATATGCAAGATTTGAGGACATGCATTTCAAAACAAGGTTCCAATCTATAATACATCATCCATTGAATGAAATGGAGTTCGAGGCTGCCTGGCAAATGATGCTTGATGATTTCCAACTACACGAGAACAACACCCTTGCCAGATTATATGAAATACGCAAAGATTGGGTACCTGCATTTTTCAAAGGAGACTATTGTGGTCTTATGGTCTCTACACAACGAAGCGAGAGCATGAACAAGTTGGTGAAGAGTGCCCACGTGGATGCAAACACACCGCTTCATCAATTTGCAAAGCAAATGATGAAGCTCCTGCATAGTAGGAAGATGAAAGAGGCCAAAGAGGCACTAGGATGCATGGTAAGTGAAAAAAATTAATAAACATATGTTTTATGCTATTAAAAACAAAACAGTATTAATACTATATTGTGTAATTTGCAGGGTCAAAAGGATACAACTACATTGTATATGTTTGAAATAAGAGTTGCAAGGGCATACACTAGAGCTGTGATGACAAGGTTTCAGGAGACAGTAAAATATGCAACTGCATACCGAATAGACCGTGATACAGAGGGTGATGAACATGATTGGTTGGTGAAACATACTACAAGATCAAATAAAATTGTTTGGGGTCAACACCAATTCAAGATAAGGGCTGATGTGGATGCCGGAAAGTATTCATGTGAGTGCAAGCATTGGGAGCATACAGGTATATTATACTAAACGATTTTTTGCTATATAAAATTATAAATTATTACGAATACATAACAGTTTACGATTAATATATGACATAATGTATGTTTAATCAATTATAGGTCTATTTTGTGTTCATCTTGTACGCGCTTTCATGCATCTACAAATTGAAAGGATCCCGAGTGAGTATATTTTGCAACGATACACATACTCCGCGCATCAAGATGTGGCTTTTTTCAAGAGACGATAGGAATTTGAAAGGAAAAGATGGAGAAACTAGATCATATAGACAGAAGATGTTGCTTAAAAAAGCAATGAAAGTAGTACACCATGCGAGTCTGTCTAAAGCTGGGAATGATAAAGCCCTAGAGATGATGGACGAATTATTAGGGTTATTGATGCGTGTGGAGCCTGATATAGGTACTGGTGAGAGTTGTGGCACAAGTGTTTGCGATGACATCCAGGTACGCACCTCGTGATGTTATGAATTTTGCATAATTACTTGTCGATAATGATCCATGATTGTAATGATGATATAGGTCGAAGCGTATGAAACAGAAGAAATGGCTATAGACAACTTACGCAAATTAAATGATGGGAACGAGGTATGGAACAAATCTTTATAATGTATTACATATACTGCTCTATAAGATTTGTGTCTTCACTGGACTTTGTTTTATTTCACAGGAAATTTTAATGAGCTCTAATACAAATGAATGCAATACTAAGGATGATCAATGTAATATGCAGATATTAACATTGGAACATAACACTGACATTCGGCTGGTTGAGAGTAGTTCTATGGATGTGGAAGCTAGAAAGGTGAAAACATTGCTACAATATATGATGACATACGTGAATGTAAAATCTGACTTGATATCTTTGTTTTGTAGAAACTGGAATTTCATATGGAAGGTGTAAACTTAGCAAGACCAGATAAGGCCAAGCCTAAGGGAAGAACAATCAAAAGTAGTGAGCAACAAGTTTTAAAATTGGGTGCGAAAGGAGCTAAGAAGATGAACAGGAAATGCCAGAAATGTGGCATAGATGATGGTCACAACAGCCGTACGTGTTTAACTGTCGAGGATAATAGGGTTCGATTGGCTAACCTATCTGGACGTAAGCGAGGACGGCCTCCTGGTTCAAGGAACAAAATCATAGCTACAGCCCCGCAATGGAATGAGACATCAACGTCGAAAAAACGAACGGTGGATGTCGGAGATGATGATTCATCTGGTAGAGAGTAGAAGACCATAAGATACAAATATTTCCTTGTGTAAATGTGATTCCTGTGTTCATTTGACAACTTCCAGAAAGTATCATAAATATACTTGCAAACTGGCATAAACGTCTGTGTAATTGGTCATAAGCTTTAACAGTTATGCAGCAAACTGACTGTACATATACTTAGCATACATGTATGCGAAAAAATGCATAACTCTGCGTTGTGTAATGCATAAGATGGTTAGCCTGTGAACCATGACTGTACAAAAAAATGACCCTGTTTGCAGTATATAACTCTGATAATGTATATAATAATGTATTGGCATATAATGATGACTATTGTATCATAAGTGTATGGACAAACATGCATAAGACTGTCAATAATTATATCGTAAACTTCAGACAAGAAACATGCATACTTCGAGGTTATTGACATAACAATATTGTACAGGAACCTGGCAGAATCAAATGCAAGAAACACACATTACTTTCAAACACAGTTAGGTACAACATTCCAGTTTAGAAGTTAGCTGATCCCCAAAGTTGTCATTGACTTAAACTAAGAAACGTCTACGGACTTTGCCCATAATATACACACATGACTGATCTGAAGTTTAGGGAACCGTTGTATACAAAATTTATTACATGACCAAACTAAACTACATCCTTTAGACCTTGAATCTTTGGATGTCTTGGAGCAGCGATAATGCTTTGTTCTTCGGGTGGAATGTGATATAATGCAGCGCAAGAGACCGTATCTCACTGGTGTTGCCCTGCAATACAAAAACACTGAGTTAGTTATACCTCTGTTCCATATGTTGCCTTGTGCCAACTATAGAATTAACTGGTAAATTTGTACGTACTGCTTCTATGTCTGACCGCAAAGATCCTTCGTCGCATTGATAAAATAGAATGTAACCCATGACATAAAACCCACAGTCATTGGATCCAGCTGCCATGTTAGGACAATTTGGGCACAAGTCAATTGTGAAGTTACCAAACTTGGGAAAGCATGTACTGGGCCGTACATGTTGTATTGCTTTGTTTAATCTGCTCATAATAACCTTAGCCCATGGTAACTTTCTGCCACCTGAGCCCAAATGTGCAAAATGATAGTCCTTCCATGTAGTTCCACCAAGTGTTGGTCCATATGGGTTGGAATCTAAAATATGAATGCACTTCTTGACCTTGTTGACAACATACAATGTCCAATGCCCCCTGCTTACCATGGGGACCATGATCTGACCGTGTAAAAAAAGCATAAAATTACCAGGGTAACTTACAAAAGCATAACAATGTGATATGTTCCATTTAAAAGGAATTATGTTTGGATTATGAAATATGATTGTTACCGTTTTGTATTGGTCCAATTCATCTGTCTGAGGCAATGAATTGTCTAGAAGTGTGTGGAGTACATATTCATCAAAAGGTTGAGGGTTGCGACTGTGTCGTTCCTGTTCCTCAAAGTTGAGTATTGACTGCAATAAACGATATAAATGGAGTGAGTGTACTTGGGTTCATCTAATTTGTATATGAAAATGGTGTAAGTTACGATAGTTTACCCCAACATTAACATCAAGAACCAAACTGTTCGAACTCATGGAAGTCTGCTGATTTTTTGCATCATCAATAACACATTGGATGAAACACTGCATGAATACATTGTCGAGACACTTCCCATCGGCAAAAGATTCATATATGTCAGAACATGTCGCTGAATATTCACCATAATCTATTATGGTCCTGGGGAATTTTTTATAACAATCAGATAGGTCGCGTAAAACTACCAGCATATAAACAGATTTTGATTTAGTATGAACTTCATACCTGCCGGTGTCAGATTGCAGACCACACAAATATTCGCGTAGAGCTAACACAGTTTGCATCTGCGAATCAAGAAAATCCTGGCCAACCTGTGGAGTGTTTGTAGCTGGATCGGTTTCAACAGAAACCTAAAAATATATATGAAAATATACATAAAACTCTGTGAACAATTTTGACAACTATAAAGAAAATGAAAATTACTGAGCTTACATAAAGTGGAATATACGTAGGTGGAATGAAGTGTCATAAACCGGCATAAAATTAATGAACTGACATTACTGATACAGATCAAGAGACAGAATTATTCTTGCAAACTGCATAAATGTATGTATAATTTATCATAGGCAGCCAACAGTTATATAAAAACTGAATGCACATCTACTTAGCATACATGTATGTGCAAATATACATAACACTGATTGTATGATGCATAACCTATTTAGACTGTGAAGCATGGTTGTACAAAATCTATGAACAGTTGAAAACTACAAAGAAAATGTAAATTACTGAGCTGACATGTTCAGATGGAGTCTGATCAAAGCATGGACCACTGTCAGGCAAGTCTGTTTCTGCCGCTTGTTGTACGCCGCCAGTAGACTAACAATGATGGTATAAATGGATTACAAATTTAGTAAACTGCTAATGAGAATATAGAAAAACCACGAGGGGGTTTAGTCATACCTTGATTTGCGGAGTCGCATCAAATATCGGCGCGTCAGGATCCATGTGTGGTGTTGCTTTAGGAGTGACGTTTGTATTGGTCGGCATGTTCTTGCCACCGTCACCATGTTTACCCTGAAAAAATTGTAATGGTTATATGCTATTTGCATAAAACGATGAATACAACCCTATAATGAAAAAATACAATTAATAAGAAAAACATTACCACTGAGGTTGTAGGTGTTTCGTTCTGTTTCGTTATATTTGTATGAACCAGTGGATCAATATCAGCTTCATCGGGGCAACTTTCTAATAGTACACGAATATGCTGTTGCCTTAACAGTAATTCATGTACCTGTGTGTCTGTAAACTGCGTATCCTGCTGAGAAACTGGAGTAGACATATCGGGTACAGTTGGGGGGGCCGGACACGTACATCCTTCTGTACGTGTCATGTAAACAAAGAAAACATTGTTTAAAATAATGGCATCAAAACGATATCGATAAATGATTGCATAACTTTTTTTATTTTGACGTAAATACATTAAACTGACTAACCAGCTGTCTGGGGAAGAATATCATCTGATTTTGATGTGGTTTTCTGCACATCATAAGCATCTTCGTTGTCACCCGCCTCGGCACGGAGGACCTCGTCAATTAACTCGCCAAAAACATCAGATAGATTGAATTGTTTCTCGACAATCTGCTGAAGAGTCTGTTTAATAACTGAACACGCCTTACCAACCTCCGCATCAAAATGTGACAGCTTCTCTATGAAACCCAGGCGGTGGCGGGATGGAAGCTGATTCAGCTTGCTTGATATCAAATCCCTGATGAGCGGGAGTTCGATGTGAATTGAGTGCTGTCCAGATGGGTCAGGACGAGGAACATCAAAAGTGTTGGTCCTGGTCTTATGCTGTTGTAAATTGAAAATTATTAAGTAAATGTATAACATATCACTGAATATTATGTTGAAATTCTATGACAAACAAATATATAAATAGAATCATGCCTTGAATTGTGCATCAACGGGTGGTACAGCTGTGTAGCAGGTCTCTGAGGAGCTTCGGAACTAAAAAAAGGCGTGAAAGATGGAGTAAAACTTATACAAACATATTAAATTGATAAATGAGATTCATATGTTTAGTGGAAAATGCAAAAAAAACATCACAAATATGCTTACAAACGGGCATAAAGGTATGTGAACGTTATCATATGCATGTAAATAAATGATTGACACATAAAAAAATACCGAGCAATGTCCAAATGCTTCTTCTCCTTTGCGTATCTTGCCCTTGTCAGCTCTTGTCAGGGCTTGAATAATATTCCTATCAAAGTATTTGATTCGTGGTGTTCCACGTTTGTTCTGGGGTGCCGCTGAGTCATGCAAATGATCCAAATAATACAGCTGCAAAAGGCATAACATGAGTCATTATAAGACATAACAAAAAGCATAATCTACGTGTATATGGATTTTGCATACAAGATTATGGGTACATGTAACAGACAAAAAAGGATATGCTTACAAGAATAACGATGGAACATCCATAGATGGTTGTAGAAACGTTCGTAACGCTCCTATTATGCCACTTCTTGGCAACTTGGCATAAATCATTGAAAATAAGCTGGCACCAGTCCATCTGGTGGAAACGATCCATCTCCTCGGTTAAAAGAACCTCATGGTTTGTTATTCCCCAGCTGGCAGTAGGGAACAACAACCTATTGAACAATATCAAGAAAAAGCATCTGATGCTTAAATCATCGTCAGAACCTTTCCTCAAACGATCTTGAAGAGCTGTAACCCCAAAATCTTCTTTCGATAGACCAAGTTCAGCTCTTAAATTGTTGGCAGCAACAGCTTCATCGATGCCCAATGCAGTTCCTCCCCCAGCATTCGGTAACCCCAAAATTAGGTGCACTGTATCCTTTGTAATTTTCAGCTCCTTTCCAGGGCCAGCTCGAATTGTCATGTCATTGTGGTCGAGCTTTTCCATCAGCCAAGCTAAGTGTGATCTGCTGCCGAGTGCGTCCAGTCTCATATCAAGAATACTAGAAAATCCCCTACATGCAATTACTTGTTGCTGTCTGTCATTTAATATTTGTATGCTTACTAACACATCTTGGTGGTTGCATCTGACGTTCAGCCTCTGCTGGAAAAAGTATATAAAATGAATATTGTAAACATTTACATCTGCATAATCGCAACACAATGTTTAACTCAGACATCAAGACAACATGATTTCACGCATAAAATGATATATTGCCATAGACATAAATATCTAACCTGTCGGGGGGGCACTACTTTCCTCCGCTTAGTGACTACCTTCTTCAAAACTTTCCCAGGGCTGTCGTCCAAGTTACGCTTCTTGGATAATGGCATAAAGTCATCATCCTCATCAGCAGCATGCCTTGTTTCGGGTCTAACAGTCCCCGCCGGAGCACGGGGTATGTCAACGCTGAAGCACTCCTGAGTAGACTGGATTATGATCCGTTTTGGATTGGGAGGAGGTCGGTCTACGTTCTTCATCACTGATGTTCCTGCCAAATAAAACAACACATATACATAAAATACGTAAAGGATCAAAAAAAAGATAAGCGCAAGTGAATTCAGTTCAGTTCATGACCATACATTGCATTAGATCCCAACATATCGTGCAACATCACTACTAAATTGTAAATTGCATAATTGTATCAACAAAGCAGCATAACACAATATTGTAAATTGCATAAACTTGTGAGACTAACTTGATCAAAAAAAATCTGCTCATATGCGACATCCAATTAATGTATAACCTGGTTATTTAGTGTGAGCTGGCCCAATTTGAACAGCAATAGGTTTTATGGCATAATGTATTGATGTATGGATCATACTTCTGTCAACAAATCAGCATAAACAAAGTATTGTAAACTGCATAAACGTGTGATAGATTGCATAGTATACATTTGTGTCTCCATTTAACTATAAATTTATAATGAATTGGTATTTGATAAATCAAGCAATTGGCAAAATAATAATGTGAACTCTATCTACGATTCAGAATGTAAGAGTTAAAGGTTGATGGCTTACCGGAATGTGGATGGGCCTGGAGGGCGGCTGAATTCGAGACACCTCTGCAGGGGACAACCCAATGCGACGCGGGGCTGTGTCAAATGCGTTGGGGACTCGACGTTGGGGATGGACCTCGCGACGGGGTAGGGGACTCGGCGTTCGGCCGCCGTGGTGGAGAAGATCGAGGTCTCGGTCTCTGACGAGTAGAAGAACGCAGGGGCGGCACAACCGCCTCCGCGATTCCTGGTCCCTTGCCGGAGACGAAGAACAAGGCCACGGCGTGTATGCGGCGGAGAAGGCGAGTGCGGGTCTCTGCGGTGGTGAAGGAGAATGCGACGGCGGGGGAACTGCGGGGGAGAATCTTAATGCTCACGGCGGCGATTAGTCTAGGGTTCGCTGGGCGCGGAGGAGAAGCAGCATACGGCGGCGGATTTGGCTAGGGTTCGGCGGCAGCGATAGTTACGGGAGAGATGAGCTGAGAAAAAGAAAGCTCGGTTCCTTGATTCGTGGGCCCAGTATACGTAAGCTACCCAGATTGCGGGGACACGATCTTTTCGTGGGCCCGGATGCCGCGAGACGTGCGCACACCAAAGGAGTGTAAACGGTAACAAAAATGAGCATAACTCGTATTTATAATTGACGTAACAATGTATTACAGTCAACCAGTAAAGCGTGCGCGTCGGTCAGAGCACCTGATCGGGGCTTCCATTAGTTAGAGATAGCCCAGGGCTCTAAATACTATATATATATATATATATATATATATATATATATATATATATATATATATATATATATATATATATTTGCTCAGCAGTTGTCGTCGATCGGATGTGTTAATGATTTCAGCAAAATACAGAAATTGATGTTACGTTGCTCAGGGTTCGTCCTTTCCCCCCAAAATAACACCTTCTTGGACTCATTATTTCACATATATAATTATCTTTTATTAGATGAATTATTATTACTAGCTAGTTGTTCGTACTTTGCTACGTTTTTATTATCATATAAATAAGTATTGACATATTTATTCAAATATAATTATTGTTTATTTCTAAACACTAAGGTATGTGTGGTCTAATGGTTAGCCTTAAATTTCTTGAGCATTTAGGAAGCAAGGGGTGTTGATTCAAGTGTTTGCTTCACACTATTTTTTATATAATTATTGTTTATTTTTAAACATTAAGGTACGTGTGGTCTGGTGTTAGCTGTGAGGGCGGGGTCGGGTCCTGGGTGAGCATTGGACATGGGGCCCATAGGGCACGGCCCCGAGGCGTGGGGCGGGCCTAGAGTGTCAGCGCAGAGGGTGAAGCCGTGGTAGCACCAGGTGCCCACGTTATATTCTTAATAGATTAACTAGCTAGTTGCCCGTGCTTTGCTACGATTTTTATATATCATACAATTAGATATTAAGATATTTATTCAAATATAATTATTATTTATTTCTAAACACTAAGACACGTGTGGTCTGATAGTTAGCCCCAAATTTTTGGAGTAGGGGTGTGGGTTTGAGTGCTGGCTCAGCACTTTTTTTGCGCGATGTTGTACCTGTGTGGATGGGGTCGGGTACTGAGCAATTGCAGTAGATGGTTGTGTGGACGCGGAATCCACAAGGCAGTAGCTAAGAAGGGCGGGAGAACCAGTCAGAGAGCGTGGGCGGGCCTAGAGTGTCAGCGTGTCCACGTGGCAGTAGCTGAGAGAGGGACGGGAGAACCAGTCAGAGCGCCTGAGACAGGTCCGGAGTGTCAGCGTGGAGGGTGAAGTTGTGGTAGCACCAGATACACACATTATGTTCTTAATAGAGTAGTATAGATAAATAGGTATTGAGATATTTATAAACATTAATGTATATGTGGTCTAGTGGTTACCCCTAAATGTTTAGAGTAAAGGGGGTGTGTTCGAGTGCTCTCTTTGCACTATTTTTTGCATGGTGTGGTAGCACGGAGGGTGAAGCCGTGGCATCACCAAGTGCCTACGTTAGGTTCTTAATAATAGATTATTAATAGTATAGATACATATACATATATATGTACATATATATATACTAGGTCAGTGCCCGTGCGTTGCAACGGGATCATATAATAGCTCGATAATTTATATATACAAATGTGTGTTATACTGTTATGAGATGGAGGACGACATCCACGAGCCGTCCGGGATGACGTTGAAGAGAAACTCGGGCCTGTGACGCACGAGCACTCACCTAGTAGTGTAGTATACAAGATTTAACAAGACAATTTAAAGACAAAAATTCAAGAATGATCTTTCATAGAACATCATAGTTTAGATATTCAAATCAATAAATATAAAATAAACATAAGCATAACGGTTTATTTAATCTATTTTTTTCCATAATAGGTTGAGGTACTCTTGTATATTTCCATAAATATTAAATCGCAAGGGGAATGGAATGGGAATGGCGAACACACGAACGTGGAGAGGGCGACACACGAAACCGCTGCCAGAGATCGACATCATTGGTTGGGAGAAGACTCTGAGCGTCCCTAGCGATGCGAGTGGGCCACGGGCGGAGGTGGTTGCGGCTGGCGGAGCAAAGATTGCGCGTGATTGATTCAGAGCTCGAAGGTTACTGGGCGGCGGTCAGCTCTGGGCCCATGTGATCGGACGGTTTAGATTGACCGAAGGCAGAACCATAGAACCAGAGAGGCAGGCTACCCTTGCAGCCTTAATAAGTAGTAGAGAAAAACATGTGTAGTCTTAGTGATATCCAGAGCAGCTCCATTCTTTAATCATATATCCATCAGAGAAATTATACAATGAGTCAGTGACATCATTTCTGCAGGAGTAACGTTGCAAGATGCAAGAGTTTAAAACGAACACCACTACCTCGTATTAATATAATAAGAGCATGCTGGAAAAATATATAAAGATACATGAGTAGGAAGCTCATTTCAATGAAGGATTTTCAATATTCTGTATAACATCCCATTTGAAATTGCTAGAAGATATGTAAGTAATCTGAGCATAATATGAGAGGTAACAAATTTAATTTAATAATCAATGTGTTAATAGATGAGGCTCGTGCGTTGCAATGAGAACATATAATATCACAATAACTTATATACAAATGAGTGTTATACTACTATGAGATGGAGGACGACATCCGCTAGCCGTCCGGGATAGCATCGAAGCGAAACTCGGGTCGCGGTCGACTGCGCTGGCCCTATGGCGTGAGGTCGCTCGTCTAGGTGCCGCATGAGGTGGAGGGGACAGTCTCGAGGAGGGAGCAATCTCCGAGGGCCAGTGGTGGAGTGGCGGCGCGCGGTCACCGAGCCGCTCGCCTTGCGGCAGCGGAGGGATCAGATTACACACGACGCAAAATTTAAAGTTAAATGAGTAGAGTTGAATGTTGTCCATGTATGTAAATTGAGAGTTGAGACCTTTGACTCCGAGAATAAATACATGAGTCCATACAGAAAGCAAAAGTGTCGACAACAACACAGCGTCACTTCGTTGCATGACGCTATGACAGTAGGATCTGATTCCTCTGGCTAAGAGCAGGCACTCTGTATTGGAGGGATCAAGCTCTGTTGAATCATGATCTTTAGGTTCAGAATAGCATGAATGAAGGTTTGCAAGGGGCTGCATTCTTTGATATGAAAAGGCAAACGCATACATCAAATGAAGGTAAAGCTAAGGTGAAATTCTGTAAAAAAATCTTGAAATGCCTCATGTAGCAACAAAATGATGGAATGGCCAAACAAGGAGTACCACCTAATACCTGCATAACTTGGTAATACACAGTGTTATTGATATACACAAATTGAATTATGCGGAAATCTTATGGAGCTTACATGTATCGAATGTCACTTGGTCAAAGGGGTACATTTAAAAAGGTGAGTCTCTCCTTAGTCCTTACCCTCTGGAGAGCCCAGTATTTTATGAGCTGTACACAACAGTATTTCATGAGCTGTACACAAATTGAAAATAAAAATATTGTACAAGGGTGCATTTCATGGCATACAAAGTCACATTGATTCTAGAGCTCGTAGTTCTTGCATATATATATCTTAACAAGATGATGGATCCATCAACTTCACGAATGTAGTTGTATACTTTGTTGGCTGTACCAATCACGAACTGACAGGTTCCCCTTGAATCAACATGTAGTGTGACACTATAGTACTCAAGATGATCTGCTACGCTCATCCCATAGACCCACTTTTTCAAGAAAACACAAATAATATGAACACACATAGGAAATAAACGTCCAAAATAGATAGACTGATATGTACCTGCTACAGGTCGGGACCTCACCAGAATCATCACATACAATCTCATTTCTGGCAACTACATTTCCATCTATGCTCTCATGAAGTCAAACCTGAAGATAAATAAATACAGAAGAAATGGATGGACGCTAATCTAGGAAAAGTATGCATCTCTATAAATTCTTTTCGACTATAATCAAATACATAGCTCTCTAGCGAAGTGTTGGTATGTCCATTCACTTAGGTAATAATAATACGGTGGTAATTGCGGCACAATATCGTTCTGATGGGTCACATGGATTGTTCTTGGGACTTGTTCGCCAAGGCATACAGCAAAAGCAGGATTGCCTATCCGAGGCTGTCCAAAAGTCATGTGCTCAACGTCCTATGATCCAAATTTAACATGTAAAAAATGTAGAGATATCAATGAAGCCAACCATCTGATATATTAACAATACATGCGATGGTATCACAAAACAAGTACAGGTTATTTGTAGAGCATATATTGAAATTTGGTATAATAAATCAAGTACATTAAAAATACTTACAAATAGACCAAGGGCACGAAATGAAGCTAGATCCCCTCCTATGGAGTGTCCCACAACATTTACAGGTAGATTTCCATATGTTTTTCTTGCCCATTTAATCGACTTCATGATCTCATATAACAGAGTTGTATTATCATATGCAGAATAAAACCTATGATGGACCTGCAACATTAGACAGACAAGCAACAGACAAACACAAGTCTGGCACAGGAAAAATGATAGTAAAGAGTGACATATTCAAAGATGCATATATGCTATCCCAAACCATTCGGTTTTTCCAAGGGACTCCATGTCTGGCACAGAAAAAACTCCACAAGTGTTAATCTTTTGCCATCACTTAGAGCAACTATACATGTGAGAATGATTCTGTTTCCATGCTTAGCACATATCACCACCATGAAATCTGCACATCACATCGTCTATTACCAGGAGTTGGCATCAGGACTAAAGAGTGAAATACTTGACAAATTGTTAGGCCTAAATGTGTTAAATTTTGTTATGAGTCCAGTCAAGGTTAGTAGCCACTCATGCACATAGACAGAAACATGATCCCCATTCATCTCTACTGGGCAAAATGGTTATACTGACTCTGTCAAAAATTAAAATTTGTTTTACCTTTAAATGAATTAATACAATAATTAATGTATGTGTTTCATATATGTGTCTAGATTCATCATTGTCCTTTTGAATATAGACATAAAAAACAAGAGCTACAACGACTAATATTTTGGGACGGAGAGAGTATTTATCTTAGTTTAGAAGAACTACGGATGGCAGGCTCAAACTCTGAAGCAGTGAAGCCTCGAGGAGGGTGTTTATTGCTCTGTTATCTAGACCATTTTGAATGATACTACGATAGAATTGAGCCTTCCAATGTTCGGGGTTTCCTAACCACATTCGTGTACTGCCTTACAATCCTCTATAGAGCAAGGAGGGCCCCTCGGTACCAAAACATCCTATATAACTTTAGCTTTCAAGGCAAAAAATATATTTTCCTTCATAAGATAAAATGATAGTAACATTACACAAAGAACTCACAAGGCAAAAGGAGCAACAATAATAGCATACGTGGCCCAATTTATTGTCTTATTTTGCTTTTATATTACTTTGTGTTGATCTTCTACAACCACTTTTGTGTGATATATCATGGCTTATCAACTCAAGGCAAGAAGCAAGGCAGAAGGAAATCAGTGCAGCCTAGCAGTAGCAGCTCTAATGTTTTAAAATATCATAAGTTAATGTCAAGGATATTAGCTTTGACATGCTTGAAGTTTTATAGACCAATATAAGATTATCAATCGTGAGCTTGTGATGAAGTTAGAAACTAATTTCACCTGATGCATTTGATTGTTGTCCTCAGTAGCAGGCTCACTACTTCCATCACCCATATCAAAAAGCCCAACCCTCTTATTTTGTTACCAAGGCTACTTTGGTATCTGCAAAAAAAAAACTTTTGAATTAGCCTTAAAATTTACAATAGGTACCAAGTGGAACAAATGTGGAGGTATAACAATTTAAATTAGAAGTTTCTTAATTTTAGTAGTATGCATCTTTGTAATTAAGATTAAAAAAGCTTAGAACTTTCTGTTTCAAGAACTGTTTTCTGTACAGTGCACTTGCGTTTTCCTCAAGGCGACATAGGAATTCAACTCTTTGATCTGTACAGTGCACAAGAAACATTACAAAAATGTGTAGGGTGAAATACAATCAGGCTACTGGAATTACCAATTATGAACTGTTTTCTGTCATTTAGCTGCTTGTTGATCACAGGTGGATTATTTGACTCCTCGTCTTTAAGAATGCGATGGAAATGGGATGTCAAGTGAAAGTGGAAACTCGAATAATCCTTTTAAGGGTAGTGTAACTTATGATAGTGAAATAAAATTAACATATAGGATGACTAAAGACACTACACCTGAATAGTTTGAAGGAAGAAAATAAGAACAGATCAAACACTTTTGTTACTCATGTCCTTAGGTTGCTCAGGTCGACTAGAAACATACATGCCATTGCTCAACTGATGCGAAATCTTGAACTCATTCTCTGAACCAGGATATCAACTGTATCTCAAGTTTTGACCCCCCGTGCTATGTAATCAATAGGCTATATTTGGGTCTTAACATGCACACCTTCTCTTCTTACAGTAAGACTTACACCTTCCATGAGCTCCTGAAAGCATACATTGAATTAAACAATTGAAGTCAGATGAACTCCTGGTACTACATGTTCAAATTGCTATCATGGCAAGTTGCTCCTGTGAAAAAGATGCCATCTAATGTTGACACAACTGGGTTATGAGCAAATTAAGGTTCCACAGAATTAATGTATTTCTCAACCAGTCATGCTAGGTGCAGAAGAACCATCCAAATAGCATCAGACCATTATATTGTTAGAAAATGGAAGATGACTCACAAACTTCTAAGAAAATACTGAAACCAATGTTTTAAAAACAAAATACAAGAAAAAAACCTAGGAGGAACAAGGTACCATGAACAAATATTTCATTTTAGAGGCCATCTACAATCAAAAAAATACAAACGAAAAAATACACGAGTTTCAATTTTTCCATATCAATTCAAGCAAGAAACACTTATTATTTATGATGCTAGTTGGCCAATGTCATAAAAACATACCTCATTAGCCTGTCCAAATAATACAAGGTATGCTGCTCTATCTTTAAGCAACTTGACCCTCAGAGAGAGAAAACCTCCGTACATGTTCAAAGTTGTGTTCTCCACGACAAATGTTTCTGAGACACCAGGTAGCATGAGGAAACAATATTAACAGCTCTGTAACTATATAAAAATTTCTAACAAACTAAAATACAATAAGTTTAAGACAACTTTGGTTGCATAAACATATAAAATCAAATTAGAAAGGAACATTTGGATAGAATACAAAGAAAAGATCCATGAAGACGCATAACCAAAGAATAGATGAACCAAACTACTGCAAATTCATGACTAAAAGCTCACTGTAATTGACTTGCTTGAAGAACACAATAATACTACTGTGAATATGTGATATCACTTAATCACAGTAGTAAAATTACATCTGATGTTGTATTTGGTAAAAAAATATTTTTCAGAGTTCAGAGCCAACAACTAAACTCCGGTGTTACAAGGTACAACGAACCTTACTATTCAGATTATTAATATAAAAACTCAAGACAGGTGTAATCCTCAAACAATCATAAGCAATGTGTATAGGAATTTTAGACATAATGGTTCCTACCACATGCTTTAGTATTCAGATTATTAACACAAACTCATGACATAATGACCAAAAAATATTAACACACAAACATGGACATAATGTTGTTTAGGAATTTCAGACATATATAGAGGTCAAATACAGGAATTTCATACAATGAACAATTATCATCATCAATAGGCTAGAGTTCAAATTCTTAATATATGAACTTGACATATAATAGTGCCTCTAGCAGTGTCGCCTTAGTTTAAAAGCAGTAATATGGCATAGAGAGGAGAGGAGAGGAGAGGAGAGAAGAGAAGAGAAGAGAGGAAATAAACAATATCTATTGCTTTCCATATAAACTCACAAAGTTATATATATTCCAATCCCATGGAGAGATGAGGGGAGGAGAGCTACAAAAACCAATCCTATTCTGTTTCTCTTTTCAGGCCTAACCCTATGCAGCAGCATATTCATCCAAGGAACTAACTACCTATAACATATCCCTTATTATCCTACCCATTACAAACTTGTCATTAAAATTATATTCAGTACTGACTAATATCGATCAATATTCAAGGACATCGAGCTCGATTTTGCTATGCCACAGAGAATGGTGCATGTGGACCCTTCTTCCTTATATGCATCAGGTGGTCTAAAGTTGGCTTTAACCTTTAGTCCACCTTACATTAGAGATTTGGACATCAAAAGAAAGCTAAAACATTATAAAGCTTTTAGATCTCTAAGTTTAGAAGAGGGAGGCAAACATGCCCTAGAATATTGGAGATCGCAGCTGCTGCTATCACCAAGTAACACACTAAGATATCGAAGACCGCAACTGCTGCTATCACGTTTAAAGTACAGGATTCAGTGGTGGTGCTTTTGCTTCTACCTTAACAACTAAGATCTCAATCCATCTTAATTTGTCCAACCGAACTCTGAATGAAAAAAGGAATCGCATTTCAGGAATGATTGACGAGTTAGCACAATGCAGGTTCAGAACCTTTGGTTATTTCCAAATAAAGACTTGCATGTATGGCTATAACAATTTATACTTTTAAAAATGGATACTTATTGAGACCAGATAACCACATTTAGCTAGCTTAGCAGAAGGGAGCATGCTAACTCATAATGCCTTGTAATTACTGAATACCGATGAACCAGCGGAGCCATACCTCATTGATATCCTCAAGTAGCTCTGACAGACAAATTAGGGGACATGACAAACAAATTAGGGGACACTACCTCTGCGTATCTGCACAAGGGCCCAAGAGAGGTGGGGCCCGACCATAGGAACGGAGCTCTCAGCACCCACACCGTGCACCAGTGAATGCGAGCAGCTGGTCTGGCCTTCCAGTAATCCGATCTGCATGCAGTGTGATCCAGGATTCACGTGGATAAGGATGAAATCAAGAGAGCGCTAGCTAGGATCACACGCCAATAGCACAAGGAAGGAAGGAATGAGCGAGCGAACCTTGAGGAAAACATCGCCGACGGGCTTCTTTGTGTGGCTCTCCGTCGTTGGTCGTAACCTCGGCCACCGCCCTCACTCGTCGCATATCGCGCTGTGGTCACGGTCGGGACTGCCCTTCCGTCCGGTCGACCGGTCAAGCATGAGGCGATCAAGCAGGACTCGAGGAGGAGGTAGCGGATTTATGGCGACGGATCAGGGTAGCGGGGCCGAGTGTGGGTTGTTGGCTTGTTGCGCCCGTGGGCGTGGCAGGCGGGGGGTGGGGGCGGGCGGAGGGATCATGAGCTAGATGGGGAAATCGTGGAGGGAGTGGGCAGTTTGGAGGGAGATCGTGGGGGATTCCTTTGCGCGGGCGTCTAGGAGTGAGCGGGTGCTCCTGAGATGGCTGAGATCGACGATGAACAGGAGAGCACGGGACAAAGACGACTCTAGCAGGAAGAGCTAGAGGGCGAGGGCTCGCTGGGTAGAGAAAGCAAGGGAGACTGACCCTAAAGCCAAGCTAGGTCAGGGTAAGAAGCGTGTGACCTCCTGGCAGCTACTTGGGCCGCACCAAAGAAACACAACCCACGCGACCTATGTCGTCGTCACGGCTTGCATATTTTTATGACCATGTCGGCCAGCCAACATAGCTTCTACCAGCTTATAAGCCTTCCTTCTTTAGAGAAAGCAATCGTGGTTAAATGCTCCTGCCAGTGTCAAATTGAGGCAACTTTTTGCGCGAGCAGACGTTGGTCCGGTGTGTGCAAAACTAAGGGTGGCTGTCACATGGGCGCCCGTAGTCTGCAATGTGGGCCCAACATCCGAAGTGTGTGATGGCTTGCACGATAGGAATGGCAGAATGGGAATGGGGGATTTTGTCACATGGGACCGAAGTGCCCCAAGTCAGGAGTTGCTCGACGTTCCACGTCACAGAATGTGATGGTTTGGTGGACAGCAGCGGCGGAGGAGCCATTATAGCTTAGTGTGGCATCAGCCATACCTTACTTTTAATAACTCTCATATCTTCTACTATAACAATAAAATAAGACGTGGTGTTGTCGATGTTTCGAAACCCGGGGGGTCCCTGGACCGACGAGTGAATTGTCGCCGCGTGCCCCAGCCCAGATGGGTCGGCGCGAGGCGGAACGCGAAGGGGGGAAGAAAGCAGCCGGAGGGAGACAGGCGTGGGAGGTGGAACCCGCGGCCTTCGTGTTAGCCCCGCGCCCAGGTCGAGTGCGCTTGCAGTAGGGGTTACAAACGTCCACGCGGGAGGGAGCGAGCGGCCTTGCGCGAGCGCCGTCCCGTCCTTCCCCATGCGGCCAACCTTCTGTAAGAGGGCCCTGGTCCTCCCTTTTATAGCCGTAAGGAGAGGATCCAGGTGTACAATGGGGGTGTAGCAGTGTGCTAACGTGTCTAGCGGTGGAGAGCTAGCGCCCTAAGTACATGCCATCGTGGCAGCCGGAGAGGTTTTGGCACCCAGTTCGTGTGGTGTCGTGGCCGTCGGAGGAGCGCTAGAGCCTGGCGGAAGGACAGCTGTCGGGGCCTTGCTGACGTCCTCTTGCTTCCGTAAGGGGGCTGAGAGCCGCCGTCGTCACAGGGCATGTGGGGCGCCATCATTACTCGCATGGTGGAGCGAGCCAGATGGGACGCCGGTCTTGTTCCCCGCAGCCTAAGTCAGCTCGGGGTAGGGTAATGATGGCGCTTCCTGTTGACGTGGCCGGTCCGTACCCTAGGTTGGGCGAGGTGGAGGCTCCTCCGAGGTCGAGGTCGAGTCTGTCTTCCGAGGTCGAGGTCGAGTCCGAGCCCCCGGGTTGGATGAGGCAGAGACCGTCGGCTTAGGCCAGTGTTAAGTCCGAGCCCTGGGGTCGGGCGAAGCGGAGTTCGTCCTTCGGGGCTGAGCCTGAGTCCGAGCCCTGGGGTCGGGCGAGGCGGAGTTCGTTGTCTTCCGGGGCCGAGCCCGAGTCCGAGCCCTGGGGTCGGGCGAGGCGGAGTTCGTTGTCTTCCGGGGCCGAGCCCGAGTCCGAGCCCTGGGGTCGGGCGGAGCGGAGTTCGCGGTCTTCCGGGGCTGAGCCCGAGTCCGAGCCCTGGGGTCGGGCGGAGCGGAGTTCGCCGTCTTCCGAGGCTAAGCCCGAGTCCGAGCCCTGGGGTCGGGCGGAGCGGAGTTCGCCATCTTCCGGGGCTGAGCCCGAGTCCGAGCCCTGGAGTCGGGCGGAGCGGAGTTCGCCGTCTTCCGGGGCTGAACCCAAGTCCGAGCCCTGGGGTCGGGCGGAGCGGAGTTCGCCGTCTTCCAGGGCTGAGCCCGAGTCCGAGCCCCTAGGGTCGGGCGGAGCGGAGTTCGCCGTCTTCTGGGGCTGAGCCCAAGTCCGAGCCCTGGGTCGGGCGAAGCGGAGTTTCCTATGACGCCTGAGACCGGACTTGGCTGCTGTCAGCCTCACTCTGTCGAGTGGCTCAACATTCGGAGCGGCGTAGGCGGCACTGTCCTCTTGTCAGACCGGTCAGTGGAGCGGCGAAGTGACTGCGGTCACTTCGGCTCTGTCGACTGGAGGGCGTGCGTCAGGATAAAGGTGTCAGGCCACCTTTGCATTAAATGCCCCTGCGATTTGGTCGGTCGGTGTGGCGATTTGGCCAAGGTTGCTTCTTGGTGAAGACTGGGCCTCGGGCGAGCCGAAGGTGTGTCCGTTGCTGGAGGGGGGCCTCGGGCGAGACGTAGGTCCTCCGGGGTCGGCTGCCCTTGCCCGAGGCTAGGCTCGGACGAGGTGTGATCGTGTCCCTCGAATGGTCCGATCCTTGACTTAATCGCACCCATCAGGCCTTTGCAGCTTTGTGCTGATGGGGGTTACCAGCTGAGTTTTAGGAGCCTTGAGGGTACCCCTAATTATGGTCCCCGACAGTAGCCCCCGAGCCTCGAAGGGAGTGTTAATACTCGCTTGGAGGCTTTTGCCACACTTTTTTGCAAGGGGACCAGCCTTTTCTTGGTTGTATTTTGTTCCGGTGGGTGCGCGCGAGCACACCCGCCGGGTGTAGCCCCCGAGGCCTCGGAGGAGTAGTTTTACTCCTTCGAGGTCTTAGTGCGTTTCACAATACTTCAGCTGGTCTGGTTGTTCCCTCATGCGAACTGCCCGTAGCCCAGGTGCACGATTGGGTCCCAAGTTCTCGGGCTGGTATGTTGACAGTGTCAACGGGTCGGCCGGAGCCGGGTTTGCGAGAGCAGCCCTCGAGCCTCTGCACAGGGCGAGAGGACGGTCAAGGACAGACTCGACTTTTTTACATACGCCCCTGCGTCGCCTTTCCGCAAGGAGGAGGGGGGGAAGCGCCATGTTGCCCTCGGAGGGCGCCGAACATGGTGTGTCCGGTGAGCTGCTGGCGGGTAATCTGAGCAGACGCCCGTGCCCCATTTGCTAGGGGTAGGCTAGAGGCCCGGAGGCACGCTCCAAAAGTACCTGCGGGTGATCTGCCGGACCCGGTCCCCTTTGATGGGGTCCGAGGGCTCGATGCCTCCCTCTGATGGAATTCCGTTACAAGATCGTTCCCGCTGGTCTCGGAAATGTCCTAGGGTACCTCGGGAGCGTAGCCCGAGCCTTGGTTATGTATCGAACGTACCCAGGGTCATCCCTCGCTCTGTGTCTGAGGCGACTGTGAACCCTTCGAGGGCCAGCCTACGAACCCCTGATCAGTAGTGGGCGCGGAGCCCGAGTGGCCTGAGGCGGCCGTTGAACCCTTCCGAGGGGCCGGCCATCGAACCTCTGACCAGTAGTGGGCGCAGAACCCAATCGCTTTGAGGCGGCCGTTGAACCCCTCCGAGGGGCTAGCCTTTGAACCTCTGATCAGTAGGGAGGCTCGGGGCCTGTTTCCTTCACGGAGAAGGATCCTTTCCGGGGTATCCCCCTTTCCTGGTCCCTGTTGTAAGAGAGAGAAAGAGGAAAAGGAAAAGGATACGAAATCGAATGACGTGGCGTACCTTTTTCAACGCGGTCATTATGGCGAAGGCGAAGCGTCGCTTGCTTCTCCCGCCTGAGGCGCCGCATGTCCCGCCGCGGAGTTAATGCGACGGGGCGAGTGGTTCGCAAGGCGACCGTTGCGCGTGCGCGGGCCGTTCGAGGAACGGATCACGGGCGCGCCGTCTTCACGCCGTGAGAGAGGGTTCTCTCGCTGCCCCTGGATGGGACGTGAGCTTGGCTGACGACGTGACCACTGCTCCTGCCCGCCTGCCACCGCCATTACCGCCGGCCCATTTTTGACCGTATTTGACCGTCGCGCCTGGCTGGCACTACTGGGTCACACGCAGGGCTGCCTCGAGTCGCGGTATTAGCTCCGCAGTCGAGGAGGCGGGGTAGTGGCGCGAGTGGTGGTGCAGTTGCTCGCATGTAGCAACCGGCGCGCCAGTTGCATGACGTGTGGGCCTGGGCCTCCATGCTGGGCGCGTTGGAGTCGAAGGGGCACGCCCACTTGGCGCGGTTGCATGCCGATTGCATGGCTGTCCACCCTTTCACCCGCTGGTCTGGGCGAAAGTGGAGGAATGCTTGTAACCGCTGGGCAGTTGCATGCCCTGCGCGCGGCGGTTTGGCTCCTTCTGTCCTGGATCGGCTTGCATGACGCGTGGGGCCCAGCCCCCGTGCCGTAGGGGGAGGTCCTTGGAGCGTGTTGGAGAAGACTCAGCCCACAACGGCTGAGGACGCAAGTGGGGAGAGTTGCCTTTAAAAGGAGGGTGACCCCCTTGGAAGGCAACCATGTCTTCGCGCTCCCCTCATGCATCATGTCTTTCCATCTTCTGAGCCCCCGGATGGGGGGACGCCCGCAATCCTTCCGTCTTGTTGTCGGAGGGACGCAACTTCGAGGAAGTCGGTACCTTTCAGCCATCGTTCGGCTTCAAGGATTTTCATCATGCAGCCCGGCTGCATCCCCTCGCCGGTGGTCACCCAAGACGGTGACCACCAGCCTCTGGGTGGGGAGGAGCAAGCCAGGCTGTGATCTTGGTCCCGCCCTCAGCTTCAAGGATGTTCATCATCCTTGCTGGGGCGGAGGCCAGGCTGAGCCGGAGCTCTACCTCCCGCGCGGGTTCGTGGGTCAGCCTCCCCTTCAGCATTCAAGGGAGAGGGCGCCCACTGGCCCTGCGAGTGGGGCGGACTTCAACAACGTGGGGCTGGTCTGCGGCGGGTGTCGCTAGCTTCAGCACGTTGGGCTCACCGGCTTGGCTCCCGGTGCCCCCTCCCGCCGCAAGGGCGGTTGTCGCGCCGTGCGCACGGGTGGACCACCCAAGGCATCGCGCGCCGCTAGAGCGGCGTTCGTGTTCTGGGGCTGTCCTGCCTTTGCAACGGTACGAGGCCTCCGCGCGGAGGTCGATGCTCCACTCGTCTGGGAGGATCCGAGTGGGGATCTGCCGATGGGCTGACGCTCCGGCCGTCGGTGCCGAGGTGGATGCGGCTCGAGAAGTCTCCGTCGCCGACGGGGTCACTGCCACCATCCGCGCTCCGGGCCCCCGGCTCTTTGTACTTGTCCTCGCCCCTCGAGCGTCGGCGTGGGCGAGGGCAAGGTTACAGCGGCGTCCGCCCTGAGGCCATCGCTGCTGCCGTGGGGACGGAACTGGAGTTCCGTTTGTATCGGCACCTTGAATGCCGGTGTTTTGTTCATTGCGGCTGTCGGGGCCTGAACATGTACGTATTTTCGGCGCGGAGCCATTTTTCTTCATTTCGAGCACTAAGACTCGCCTGTTGGTTATCCGAACCGCTTCACCAAGCGTGAGTCGCCTCATGCGAAGGTGACGAGTTAGGTATCCGTATCCCGGAGGCGTAGGAGTCCCTCGGCTCGGTCGGCCTTGCTGTCCGAGGCTTCTCTTGCTTAGTTAAAGGAACCCCTCGGCCGCCCTTCGATGAGCCGAAGCCGGAGGTAGCGATGTCAGCGCGGACAGAGGCAGAGTTGGCTCGAAAAGAAGATGTGGTCGGCCGGAGCCTGGCCGGGTCGTCCACCGGCGGGACCGACGCCGGAGTTGAGCTGCCGAGGCCACAAGCCGGGCTAATGTCTACAGCCGGCCGAGGCCTCGGGGTGGCCGGCCGAGCCGTCTGCTCGAGCCGGATTCTTGGAGAAGACCCTGGCGGCGATGGCTCGGGTGTGGTGCTGATGTCGTCCTTCAGAGTGGAGATACTCCGACCGCGTCGCCGTCCGAGGCTAGGTCAGACCCCGCCGAAGGTGTAGTTGACGCCGAGGGTGCTGCCGCCCCCTTCAACTGTCGACGTCCGAGCCTGCAGGATCGGGTTGTCTTGTAGCGTGTGTATGTTTTCTGCGGCCGCCGAGGCCCAAACACACTGTCGTCGTGTTGTAAAGTTGTGTCCCTTTTCCTCTTGTTTCGAGTATCCGGACTTATTTGTCGGTAACAGAATTGTTTGTGCGGGCGAGAGTTGCTTTTCACGGAAGGTGATGAGTGAGGTATCTGTATCCCGGAGGCGTAGGAATCCCTCGGCTCGGTCGGCCTTGCCACTTATGCGCACTCTTACTCGTCCATAGGGTTTTGTCACCGACGCAGTCGAGAAGACCCGAAAAATCGTTCCGGCAGAGGAGCTTTCGAGCGTGAAGACTTGTTTGGTCCATGGAATCACTTATCCGAGCGCGAGTTACTTACCGCAGAAGGTGATGAGTGAGGTATCTGTATCCCGGAGGCATAGGAGTCCCTCGGCTCGGTCAGCCTTGGCTGCTTACGTGTACTCCATCGTTTTCAGGATCCACTTTCGAAGTAGTCGAAAAGCACAAAAGGCATTCTCGCAGGAAATATTTTTTCTTTTTTCAAGGAAAATTTCGACGCAGAGGGGGTTCCCCCCTTCTAGCCCCCGAGGGAGGGTCGGGCTTTGCTGAGGCAAGGCTGACCCTTCCTTGATGACCAGACTTTGTGTGTGAACGAGGTATACAAACAACATGAAAACATCTTAAGGGTAGAAGCAACGTAGCTGTTGGATGTTCCAAGCGTTGCTGTAGAACTCGCCTTGGCTGTTGGCCAGCTTGTATGTTCCGGGCTTCAGAACCTTGGCGACGACGAACGGCCCTTCCCAGGGAGGCGTGAGTTTGTGCCGCCCTCGGGCGTCTTGTCGCAGCCGAAGTACCAGGTCGCCCACCTGGAGGTCTCGGGACCGAACCCCTCGGGCGTGGTAGCGTCGCAGGGACTGCCGGTACCGCGTCGAGTGTAGTTAGGCCATGTCCCGAGCCTCTTCCAGCTGGTCCAGTGAGTCTTCTCGATTAGCTTGATTGCTTTGGTCGGCGTAGGTCCTCGTCCTCGGGGAACCGTATTCTAAGTCTGTGGGCAAGATGGCCTCGGCCCCATAGACTAGAAAGAACGGTGTGAAGCCCGTGGCTCGGCTTGGCATTGTCCTCAGACTCTAGACCACCGAGGGGAGTTCCTTCATCCACCGCTTGCCGAACTTATTGAGGTCGTTGTAGATCCGCGGCTTGAGTCCTTGCAGAATCATGCCGTTGGCACGTTCTACCTGCCCATTCGTCATGGGGTGAGCCACGGCGGCCCAGTCCACCCGGATGTGGTGATCATCGCAGAAGTCCAGGAACTTTCTGCCGGTGAACTAGGTGCCGTTGTCGGTGATGATGGAGTTTGGGACCCCAAAGCGATGGATGATGTTGGTGAAGAAAGCCACCGCCTGTTCGGACCTGATGCTGTTTAGGGGTCGGACCTCGATCCACTTGGAGAATTTGTCGATGGCGACCAACAGGTGCGTGTAGCCCCCGGGTGCCTTCTGCAAGGGGCCGACTAGGTCCAGACCCCACACAGCAAACGACCAGGTGATGGGTATGGTCTGCAGAGCCTGAGCGGGCAGGTGGGTATGCCTTGCGTAGAACTGACACCCTTCGCAGGCGCGGACAATTCTAGTGGCGTCGACCACCGCCGTCGGCCAGTAGAAACCTTGTCGGAAGGCATTTCCAACAAGGGTTCGAGGTGCTGCGTGATGGCAGCAAGCCCCCGAGTGTATCTCTTGTAAGAGCTCCTGACCTTCGGCGATGGAAATGCATCGCTGGAGGATGCCAGAGGGGTTGTGGTGGTAGAGCTCCTTCTCATCTCCCAGCAAGACGAACGACCTGGCGCGCCGCGCCACTCGCCGAGCTTCGGCTTGGTCGAGGGGTAGCTCTCCTCGGTGGAGATATTGCAGGTACGGGGTCTGCCAGTTTCGATCAGGCGTGACCTCGCTCCGCTCCCCCTCGATGCGCAGTGCCTCACCCTCAGGGGCCGAGGGTACCTCGGGCCGAGCCGAGGGTACCTTGGACCGTGCCGAGGGTACCTCGGACTGAGCCGAGGGTACCTCAGACAGAACCAAGGGTGCCTCGGGCTGGGCCGAGGCCTTCTCGAGCTTGGGTGTGTCGTCGGTCTTGACGGAGGGTTGATGTAGGTCTCGGGAGAATACGTCCGGGGGAACCGTTGTTCGTCCCGAGGCTATTTTAGCCAGCTCGTCCGCAGTCTCATTGTAGCGTCGGGCGATGTGGTTGAACTCGAGCCCGTAGAACTTGTCTTCTAGGCGCCGAACCTCATCGCAATAGGCTTCCATCTTCGGGTCGCGGCAGTGGGAGTTCTTCATGACTTGGTCGATGACGAGCTGCGAGTCACCACGAGCGTCGAGGCGTCGGACCCCTAGTTCGATGGCGATTTGCAACCCGTTTACCAGAGCCTCGTACTCAGCCACATTGTTGGACGCCGGGAAGTGGAGGTGTAGCACGTAGCGTAGGTGCTTTCCGAGGGGCGAGATGAAGAGCAGGCCCGCGCTGGCCCCCGTCTTCAATAGCGACCCGTCGAAAAACATGGTCCAGAGCTCCGGTTGGATCGGAGCTGTCGGGAGCTGGGTGTCGACCCATTCAGCCACGAAGTCCGCCAAGACCTGGGACTTGATGGCCTTCCGAGGGGCGAACGAGATCGTCTCGCCCATGATCTCCACCGCCCACTTTGCAATTCTACCCGAGGCCTCTCGGGACTGGATGATCTCCCCTAGGGGGAAGGATGACACCACAGTTACCGGATGAGACTCGAAGTAGTGTCGCAACTTCCGTCGCGTCAGGATCACCGCGTACAGCAGCTTCTGAATTTGTGGGTAGCGGATCTTGGTCTCAGACAGTACCTCACTGATGAAGTAGACTGGTCTCTAGACGGGCAATGCATGCCCCTCTTCTCGTCTCTCAACCACAATTGCGGCGCTAACCACCTGAGTGGTCACGACGACGTAGATCAAGAGGGCTTCTCCGGCAGCGGGGGGCACCAAGATGGGCGCGTTCGTGAGGAGCGCCTTCAGGTTCCCGAGGGCTTCCTTGGCCTCAGGGGTCCAAGCGAAGCACTCGGCCTTCCTTAAGAGGCGGTACAGAGGCAGGCCTCTTTCGCCGAGGCGCGAGATGAAACGGCTCAGAGCCGCGAGGCATCCCATGACCCTCTGTACGCCTTTCAGGTCCTTGATGGGCCCCATACTGGTGATGGCTACGATCTTCTCCGGGTTGGCCTCGATGCCCTGCTCTGAGACGATGAACCCCAAGAGCATGCCTCGGGGGACCCCGAAGACACATATTTCGGGATTGAGCTTCACGCCTTTCGTCTTGAGACATCGGAATGTCACTTCAAGGTCGGAAAGGAGGTCGGAGGCTTTCCTCGTCTTGACTACGATGTCATCGACGTAGGCCTCGACTGTTCAGCCGATGTGTTCACCGAACACATGGTTCATGCATCGCTGGTACGTTGCACCCGCATTCCTCAAGCCGAACGGCATGGTAACATAGCAGTACATGCCGAAGGGTGTGATGAAAGAAGTCGCGAGCTGGTCGGACTCTTTCATCCTGATCTGGTGATACCCTAAGTAGGCAACAAGGAAAGACAGGGTTTCGCACCCAGCAGTGGAATCCACGATTTGATCGATGCGAGGCAGAGGGTAGGGAACTTTCGGACATGCTTTGTTTAGACCAGTGTAGTCTACACACATCCGCCATTTCCCCCCTTTCTTTCTCACAAGCACAGGGTTGGCAAGCCATTCGGGATGGAATACCTCTTTGATGAACCCTACCGCCATTAGCTTGTGGATCTCCTCGCCTATGGCTCTGCGCTTTTCTTCGTCGAATCGGCGCAGAGGCTGCTTCATGGGTCGGGCTCCAGCCCGGATATCCAGCGAGTGCTCGGCGACTTCCCTCGGTATGTCGGGCATGTCTGAGGGACTCCACGCGAAAACGTCGACGTTTGCGCGGAGAAAGTCGACGAGCACTGCTTCCTATTTGGGGTCGAGCTCGGAGCCGATCCGGATCTGCTTGGAGGCGTCGTTGCAGGGGTCGAGAGGGACGGACTTAACCGTCTCCGCTGGCTCGAAGTTGCCAGCGTGGCGCTTCACGTCTGGCGCCTCCCTAGAGCGGTTCTCCAGGTCGGCGATGAGGGCCTCGGACTCGGCGAGGGCCTCGGCGTACTCCACGCACTCCACGTCGCATTCGTACGCGTGTCGGTACGTGGGCCCGACGGTGATGACCCCGTTGGGGCCCGGCATCTTGAGCTTGAGGTAGGTGTAGTTGGGGATGGCCATGAACTTGGCGTAGCATGGCCTCCCCAACACTGCGTGGTAGGTTCCTCGAAACCCGACCACCTCGAACGTGAGGGTCTCCCTTCGAAAGTTGGAGGGCGTCCCGAAGCAGACGGGTAGATCGAGTTGTCCGAGGGATTGGACGCGCTTCCCGGGGATGATCCCGTGGAAAGGCGCAGCGCCCGTCCGGACCGAGGACAGATCGATCCGCAGGAGCCCGAGGGTCTCGGCGTAGATGATGTTGAGGCTGCTGCCTCCATCCATGAGGACCTTGGTGAGCCTGACGTTGCCGATGATGGGGTCGACAACGAGTGGGTATTTCCCCGGGCTCGGCACATGGTCGGGATGGTCGGCCTGGTCGAAGGTGATGGGCTTGTCGGACCAGTCTAGGTAGACTGGCGCCGCCACCTTTACCGAGTAGACCTCCCGACGCTCTTGCTTGCGGTATCGAGCCGAGGCGTTTGCCACTTTCCCACCGTAGATCATGAAGCAGTCGCGGACCTTGGGGAACTCTCCCGCCTTGTGATCTTCCTTCTTAGCGTCGTCGAGAGCCTTGCCACCCTCCGCGGGTGGCCCGGCCTTGTGAAAATGTCGTCGAAGCATGGCACACTCCTCAAGGTGTGCTTAACGGGCCCTTGATGATAGGGGCACGGCTCCTTGAGCATCTTGTCGAAGAGGTTGGCACCTCCGGGAGGTTTCCGAGGGTTCTTGTACTCGGCGGCGGCGACAAGGTCCACGTCGGCGGCGTCGCGTTTCGCTTGCGACTTCTTCTTGCCCTTCTTCTTGGTGCCGCGCTGAGTTGACGCCTCGGGAACATCTTCCGGTGGGCGGCCCTGGGGCTGCTTGTCCTTTCGGAAGATGGCCTCAACCGCCTCCTGGCCAGAGGCGAACTTGGTGGCGATGTCCATCATCTCGCTCGCCCTGGTGGGGGTCTTGCGACCCAGCTTGCTCACCAGGTCGCGATAGGTGGTGCCGGCGAGGAACGCGCCGATGACATCCGAATCGGTGACATTGGGCAGCTCGGTGCGCTGCTTCGAGAATCGCCGGATGTAGTCCCGGAGAGACTCTCCCGGCTGCTGGCGGCAGCTTCAGAGATCCCAGGAGTTTCCAGGGCGCACGTACGTGCCTTGGAAATTGCTGGCGAAGGCTTGGACCAGGTCGTCCCAGTTGGAGATCTGCCCCGGGGGCAGGTGCTCCAGCCAGGCTCGAGCGGTGTCAGAGAGAAACAGGGGGAGGTTGCGGATGATGAGATTATCATCATCCGTTCCACCCAGTTGGCAGGCCAGCCGATAATCTGCGAGCCACAGTTCCGGTCTCGTCTCCCCCGAATACTTTATGATAGTAGTCGGGGTTCGGAACCGGGTCGGGAACGGTGCCCGTCGTATGGTGCGGCTGAAAGCCTGCGGACCGGGTGGTTCGGGCTAAGGACTCTGATCCTCCCCGCTGTCGTAGCGTCCCCCACGCCTGGGGTGGTAGCCTCGGCATACCCTCTCGTCGAGGTGGGCCCGACGGCCGTGATGATGGTGCTCGTTGCCGAGGCGACCCGGGGCCGCAGGCGCTGTGTCGCGCGTGCGCCCGGTATGGACCGAGGCTTCCCGCATGAATCGGGAAGTCGCGGCGCGATGTTCCGAGGGGTACCCCCGCCTTTGGGAGGCGAAGCTTTCGGCCCGTCGGACCACGGCGTCCTCCAGGAGATTCTTGAGCTCTCCCTGGATACGCCGCCCCTCGGTGGTTGATGGCTCCAGCATCACGCGGAGAAGTATTGCCGCTGCAGCCAGGTTTTGGCCGACTCCACTGGAAACCGGTGGTGGCCTTACCCTGACGTCGTCGGCGATGCGATGCTAGATGCCCTGGGGGAGATGACGTGCTTCTCCGGCCGGAGGTTGGCCCGCCCATTCCTGCCCGATGTCCCGGCGGATCAGCACAAGCGTTCTTGCTCCCTCGTCGAGCCTGGCCTGCATCTCGCGGATTTGCTCGAGCTGTGGGTCAGGACCCTCCACCGGGACGGGGACCACAGCTAGCTCCCGAAGGATGTCAACGCGAGGCACGGGCCTAGGGTGATCACCGTTCTCCGGCATACCAAGATGGTTGCCTTCGCCGGGACCCCACTAGATCGACGTGGAAACATTCGCGACTTGGGCCGCAGTCCTCGTCGTCGAGGCTGCGGCTACCGTCGGAACAGTCGGAAAGGCAGTAGTCGCATGCGGTCATGAAGTCCCGCATGGCACTGGGGTTACCAAGTCCGGAGAAATCCCAACAGAGGTCGGGCTCACCATCTTCCTCGGACCCCGAGGGCCCGTAGGACGAGACGCCCGTCAGCCGGTCCCAGGGTGACCGCACACGATACCCCAGAGGGTTTAGATTCGCCTCTATGAGAGTGTCCACCGAAGCGGAGTTGCTTGGCGGGTCGAGACCGAATCCAAAAGACGCAAGATGGGAATCGGTCGGTACCTTTCAGTCGACGGGCGGTGACGATGTCACGTCGGGGACTGACTGCACCGTTGTCTCAGGTACTAGGGTGACGCCCAGCAAGTCCTTCGCGAGCGTGCTGGCGTCGTCCGTTTGCTTGAGCTTGGCGTGTTGCGGGGAGATGGCGCTCGTCTTCGTCTCAGATGCGAGGTCGATGCCCGGCGCGCTCTCCATTGGGGCGCCGGCGCCGTCGACTCGCTCGACAGCCAACGAGGTGCCGCCTCCTGCTTGGCCTTGGTTGCCCCGCCTCCTCCTCCGTCGGCGGGGGAGGGGACAGGACAAGCCCGAATGTCGTCCTTCCACCACGTGGGGAAGGCGTTGCCGATTTCCCCGCCGGCGGGCGGGTTGTCGACCGCCATTGTCGCTGTCGCGCGGCGGGGGAAGGAATATCATGTCGTAGCTGCCGTCGAGGGACATGAACTCAAGACTCCCGAAACGGAGCACTGTCCCGGGTTGGAAAGGTTGCTGGAGACTGCCCATCTAGAGCTTGACGGGAAGCTGTTCGTCAACATGCAGCAGACCCCTACCTGGCGCGCCAACTGTCGATGTTTCGAAACCCGGGGGGTCCCTGGACCGACGAGTGAATTGTCGCCGCGTGCCCTAGCCTAGATGGGTCGGCGCGAGGCGGAACGCGAAGGGGGGAAGAAAGCAGCCGGAGGGAGACAGGCGTGGGAGGTGGAACCCGCGGCCTTCGTGTTAGCCCCGCGCCCAGGTTGGGTGCGCTTGCAGTAGGGAGTTACAAGCGTCCACGCGGGAGGGAGCGAGCAGCCTTGCGCGAGCGCCGTCCCGTCCTTCCCCGCGCGGCCAACCTTCTGTAAGAGGGCCCTGGTCCTCCCTTTTATAGGCGTAAGGAGAGGATCCAGGTGTACAATGGGGGTGTAGCAGTGTGCTAACGTGTCTAGCGGTGGAGAGCTAGCGCCCTAAGTACATGCCATCGTGGCAGCCGGAGAGGTTTTGGCACCCAGTTCGTGTGGTGTCATGGCCGTCGGAGGAGCGCTGGAGCCTGGCGGAAGGACAGCTATCGAGGCTGTCGAGTCCTTGCTGACGTCCTCTTGCTTCCGTAAGGGGGCTGAGAGCCGCCGTCGTCACAGGGCATGCGGGGCGCCATCATTACTCGCATGGTGGAGCGAGCCAGATGGGACGCCGGTCTTGTTCCCCGCAGCCTGAGTCAGCTCGGGGTAGGGTAATGATGGCACTTCCTGTTGACGTGGTCGGTCCGTACCCTAGGATGGGCGAGGTGGAGGCTCCTCCGAGGTCGAGGTCGAGTTTGTCTTCCGAGGTCGAGGTCGAGTCCGAGCCCCCGGGTTGGACGAGGCGGAGACCGTCGGCTTAGGCCAGGGTTGAGTCCGAGCCCTGGGGTCGGGCGAAGCGGAGTTCGTCGTCCTTCGGGGCTGAGCCTGAGTCCGAGCCCTAGGGTCGGGCGAGGTGGAGTTCGTTGTCTTCCGGGGCCGAGCCCGAGTCCGAGCCCTGGGGTCGGGCGGAGCGGAGTTCACCGTCTTCCAAGGCTGAGCCCGAGTCAGAGCCCTGGGGTCGGGCGGAGTGGAGTTCGCCGTCTTCCGAGGCTGAGCCCGAGTCCGAGCCCTGGGGTCGGGCGGAGCGGAGTTCGCCGTCTTCCGGGGCTGAGCCCAAGTTCGAGCCCTAGGGTCGGGCGGAGCGGAGTTCGCCGTCTTCCGGGGCTGAGCCTGAGTCCGAGCCCCTGGGGTCGGGCGGAGCGGAGTTCGCCGTCTTCCGGGGCTGAGCCCAAGTTTGAGCCCTGGGGTCGGGCGAAGTGGAGTTTCCTATGACGCTTGAGACCGGACTTGGCTGCTGTCAGCCTCACTCTGTCGAGTGGCTCAGAAGTCGGAGCGGCGCAGGCGGCGCTGTCCTCTTGTCAGACCGGTCAGTGGAGCGGCGAAGTGACTGCGGTCACTTCGGCTCTGTCGACTGGAGGGCGTGCGTCAGGATAAAGGTGTCAGACCACCTTTGCATTAAATGCCCCTGCAATTTGGTCGGTCGGTGTGGCGATTTGGCCAAGGTTGCTTCTTGGTGAAGACTGGGCCTCGGGCGAGCCGAAGGTGTGTCCGTTGCTGGAGGGGGGCCTCGGGCGAGACGTAGGTCCTCCGGGGTCGGCTGCCCTTGCCCGAGGCTAGGCTCGGGCGAGGCGTGATCGCGTCCCTCGAATGGTCCAATCCTTGACTTAATCGCACCCATCAGGCCTTTGCAGCTTTATGCTGATGGGGGTTACCAGCTGAGATTTAGGAGCCTTGAGGGTACCCCTAATTATGGTCCCCGACAGGTGTGGTGGATATGTTGTCTTTAATTTAGCAGCAGGTCTTGAGTTCGATTCACAATTCTTGCAGATTTCATTTTTTGAGGCATACCACATTTTTTCTTTGCCCTTCGCTAATGCCGGACAGAGATAAGGGCAAAACAGGAAATGAAAAAAAGGCAGAACAGAAACAGAAAATGGCAGGCTACCCTTACAGCCTTAATAAGTAGTAGAGATATAGTGTCGGTAGTCATTTGTACTCTAACGAACGGGATTTTTTTATATTTACTCGTATAGAGCCATATTTTCCTTATATATTTATTTACACATATAGACTCATATATAAACCGTACACTACTGAAAACAGTTGCTTTACTGAGTGTCTGAAGCACTCGGCAAAGCCTTAAAAACACTCAACGAAACATTTTTATTTTTTGACACGAAATTTTTTTATCACAGCCTCTACATATGATATCATGACATATAGACAAGTTTCATGATTTTATGACTTTGTTTGTATTTTATACAATTTTTAAACAACTTGATTGCAAGTTCACGGTCATAGTGCTCGAAAATTCCGGTCTGCTCATTAAATCAGCTGTAACTTGTGCTTATTAATATGAATATCTTTTTTGCATTCACGGTTTTACATTATTCGACTGACTTGCAGTTTAAATCTAAATTATCCGAGAAAATTTAATTAAACGAACAAAATCTAATAATTATAGCAAATATTTTTATAATTGTGCCAAAATGAAACATGTAAGTCTACATGGTGTAGGAACATAGCAGAAAAAGTTTGGTTGAAAAAGAACAAAAATAAAAATATACTTTTTACCGAGTGTCCAAGATAGACACTTGGCAAAGCATAGTTTGTCGAGTGTCGGGCTTGAGACACTCGGCAAAGTAGCTTCTTTGTCGAGTGCGAACGTTCGGTGCTCGGCAAATATAATGGTAAGCAGATATAGACGGCTGCTGACGGGCCTTTGCCGAGGGTCGCCGTTCGCCGAGTGTTCGGACTCGGCAAAGCGATCTTTGCCGAGTGTCTTCCTATGCCGAGAGTCCTGCTCTTGGTAAACGTGGTCGTTACAGAGAGTAGGACTTTACCGAGTGCGGCGCTTGGGGAAGACTTCTTTGCCGAGTGACCGATAAAAAGCACTCGACAAAACGCCGAGCACTCGGCAAAGAGCTGGATTCCGGTAGTGTCGGCAAAGAATTATTTGGCAAGTGCCCAATAATAAATACTCGGCAAAGCGACAAGCACTCGTCAAAGAGCGGGATTTCGGTAGTGGTAGCATGTGTAGCACGTATTGTAGGTAGCACGTTTTAAAATTTGAAAGCCGCGGTTGGTGCCTCTCTCTCCGCCCTTCCAATCCAAATAGAGAGAGAAATTAACGTTTTCCCTCGATGTCGATCGATAACCATATACTCCGGTATTATGTACAGCTTGAAGTACACAATTTACAAATGGCGCCGACGACAGGTCACGAGTCTTCCTTCACGAGAGATTTAATTATATGTATGTATACCTAGAGATTAGATTATATGGCCCAACTACTATACCATGAGATGATGGAGTTGATATATCCTTAGCTGTCTTTGTGCCAGTGGCATATATGCTTTATTCCCTCTACTTGTTTAATAAACAAACTAGCGACTTTTATTTATTGTTCAATGATCTTATCTACCCAACACAAGCTGAAAGCAGAGTCGAGAGCTTGTATTACATCTGCAGCACATGCTGCATCCATGCATATATGCTCCACTACTCCAAATGAAAGTTCCTCGTCCCAGTCCCAGGCACGCAGAGAGAACGTATAGTATATACCACAGCAGCATGCATGTGCAACTCTATATATACCTGCTACGTCGTGTTTGCATGGTAGTACCATTTGCTATCGATCAATTGAAGCAAAAAATAATATTGTTGGTTTAATATGAACCTACACAATATTAGTATCACTACAGAAATCGAGCGCTTTGCCTGAAAAACACTCGGCGAAGGCTTTACCGAGTGTAACACTCGGCAAAGAGGGTTCGGCGAACAGTACATCGGCAACGGCTTCTTTACCGAGTACTTTTTATCGAGCACTCGTAAAAGTCTTTGTAAAGTCTTTGTCGAGTGCCAGTCGGAACTCGGCAAAGAAAAGTGGCCGTCACGGCACCGGGTGATGGAGACGACGACTTTGCCGAGTGTATTAGGAGACACTCGGCAAAGAAGTTACCACTTTGCCGAGTGTCTATGTACCTGCACTCGGCAAAGGATCTACCAGCGGGTCCCTTTGTCAGGTTCTTTACTGAGTGCTCTGTGTGGCACTCTGCAAAGCGTGCCTCTTTGCCGAGTGCTAGGGCCACAACACTCGGCAAAGAAGCTTTACCGGTGCCAAGGTGTTCCTTCTCTGCCGAGTGCTATAGCCCTGACACTCGGCAAAGCACCTCTTTGCCGAGTGTTACACTCGGCAAAGTGACCAGTATACACCTTTTTTATTTGTTTTTCTATTCTATCCAAATAAACAAATGATACCACATATACATCACATATATCACATATATACATCAGAGATATCATCACAAACATAAGTATCCAACACAAACATAAATATCCAAGTTCTCAACATAAACATAAGTATCAAGAACATAAGTCTCAAGCTCTGACATAAGTATCCAACACAAACATAAGTATCCAATACAGCATTACCAACAAGTTCTGATGTCTCGACACTAAGAACATAACTCTCATCGAGGTGGGCGACTGGAATGGTGCGGCGATGGGTCGGGCGATCCATGAGGGTTGTTAGATGCCGCCCCAGATTGGCCCTGCACAGAGAAGAGATTGCATGTGTTATACCAGATGCATTATCAACATCTAACTACAATTTTGATACTCACGGGAGTATGGAAGAAAGTAGGGTCAACTGTAGGGAACAATGGAGGTGGCGGAGCGAAACCCTGTGCGGCACCAAGGCTCTGCATGTATTGGAACATCTCCGCCATCCTCTGCTGATCTACCAGGCGGGCCTCCCGCTCCGCCATCATCCTCGCCTCCATCTCTTAACGTTCTCTCCTCTCTTCTTCTAGCTAGGTCTGTAATATTCCAAGCCAATGTTATAGTAACTCAAAGAGAAGGTATATAACTCAAGAAATGACGAGTTATAGAAGCACTAACCTCGAGTTGCTGTATGCGATGCTGTGAGCTATCGTGTCGAGGTCGTATGGTTGGACTCGAGCCCGTGCTCCTTGCTCGCACCTGAGACAGAGTGGGAGTGAACGACGGGTCGATTGCCCCGTCGGCAATCCAGTACCGCCCATGTCTCTTGCCTCCTCCGACCCTCATGAGGACATCAGGGTCGATTTGCTCGGTCCTCGGATCGTATTCTGGGCCATGGACCTCCTGCGCCATGGCGATGTAGTTAAGAAGGCGGCTGTAGACGGCGGTGTTGTTGTACGCCTCGGGTCCATCATCCGGGTTGTAGGTGACGTCGGACGTCGCCTTGCCCTTATGGGCCATAGCATAGGCCGAGAAGATGGAGTGTTGGAACTTGCGTTCCCGGGCAAGTTGATTCCAACGGGGGAGTGAGTGAGATGTGGACACGGTTTAACTGCAGGCAACAATTGCTCTGTTAATCCAGCCTCTCAAGGGCACTATACGGGGGTATTTATAGGTGCCTGAGTGCCCAGCGTCTTGATGTAAGGACGCATGTACCCTCTGTGGGGGACAGATATCCCCCGGGTCCATTCGAAGGATAAAAGACCTCACGAAAGGTCCAAGAGCCCAATAACCCGTGAGGTCACTCCTTCATGGGCCTAGGGAAGAATGACCAGCGAAGCAGATCGACATAAGGCCGAGTTGGCGCAAACCCGGTGTCACACCCGGTTTTGAGAAGGTAAACCGAATGCGAACCATGTACGTGCCAGGATCAGTTATTCACGTACACAGCAGTTACATAACATGGACATCATCACACAGTGCTCAAATAGTATTAAAAGGGAAATAATAGTCGATTACATCATACGTCTGAGACGTCCATATAGTCCTTACAATAAATCAAAGTGCGGAAAAGAAACGTAGATAACGCGGCCTTCACAGGCAGCCGACTGGGGGTTGCCGCTAACCCACGCCTAGAACTCGTCGTAGTCTTGGAACTCCTGGAAGTCTCCTTCCACAGCTTCATCTTCTCCTGAGCAGTGGTTGCAATGCTGACAACCTGGGGGGGATTGGTGTGTAGAGCAAGGGTGAGTACACATCAACATACTCAGCAAGTATCCTGTTTGGCTGTAGTGGACTAGCTTTATGTGGGGATAAGTCAAGCAGTTGCTTTTAGTTGGTCAGGTTATTACTTACTAGTAGAAAGCCAGGTTTTAACATTAACCCAAGTTATTAGCCCAATGTATCCTTTCCAAACGGAAAGAATACCACTTACCATTACCATAATCATAATCAGAATCATCAATCTCATTGCCACCTGTACCAAAATGTCTCTGATCAAGTATCACTAATCTCTGGAGCTCCCTTGGCCGCTCATAACCGTGAGCACGGCTGATATATCAGTTTCATAACACTCTGCAGAGGTTGTGCACTTTACCCATAAGCCGTGATTCCCTCTCTAGCCCGGGCTTGCAAGACCCTTATTCACTCCCAAGGTGAATGGCTAGGGATTCACTACGAAGCTTTTACAAAGATTCCCCGGGGCTGTAGCCACCCGTTAGGTTTCCTAAATGTACCGCACTCCTCCCCAAGGGACAAATCAACCTTGGCAGAGCGAGCCGTATACACCGAGCCCCATTGACGGCACAACGGCTAAGTGATCTACACCCCGGTTCCTCTAATTATTCAGCTAAGGGCGTCCCATTCCACCCTCATGGTTGCACTGTTTTCCCGGGCGGTCATCCATTGAACAGGTCCTTACGGAGAGGCACTCGAGAAACCGCTCGAGTCCCCTTAAAGGTCACAAATATAATCATAAATAAGAAGGGAAAACAGCGTATCATAGATAATCACATCATGTTCATTGATTAGAGTTGGGCAATAGCATCAAACTAAGCAGTAATAATCCGACCCAAATAGGTAAACAAGGACATGGATAACAAAAGCTAGTAAATCCTTAGGTATAAATGTGTAATGCGGGAGGTGAATTAATGAATGAATGGGACAGAAATAGGTCAAAGGACACTTGCCTCCACCAACCGACTGCTGCTCAGGGGCTTCTCCTGCGAATTCCTCGGGCTCTTCGACCGGATCGTTCTCTATGCGAGCGCAAACATACATACATCCACATATTTAATACAAAAGAACAGTACACCATACAAGGGAACAAATAAAGTGAATATGCATCAAGTATGACATTCGATATCGCATTCATTATGATTAGAAAGAAACGGGAAAGGGTCTCGCAGGGGGTTAAATCTTATGCACTAATGATTAGTTACAGCCGGTTCTAACAAAAGAATTTAGTTATATGCACCAATGGAAACCTAGTCATTTTCAGTTAATCAACATTGAACGAGATAAACAATTAACTATATATGAAATAACTAGCGTAATGGAATTCTAAATTAAGCTTCCTATTTCAATAACATGAACGATGATTAGCCTGCCTAAAATAAAATAACTATGATAACAGAAAGTAAAATAAAATAAAATAAATAAAATAAAAAAATAAAAAAGGGGGGCGGTTGAACCGGCCAGGGGGCGGTTGAACCGGCCTGGGGCAGAGGCGGGGGGCGGCCAAGCCGACGGCGGGCGGCCGAGCTGGCGGGGGGGTGGGCAGTTGAACCGGCCGGGGGGGGTGGCCGAGCTGGGCGGCTAGGCTGGGGGCGGGCGCGCAGGGGCGGCGGCGGCCGAGCTGGGCTGGGGAGGGAGAGGAGGGGAGAGGGGAGAGGAGAGGAGAGGAGAGGGGGGGGCTCACCGGGGACGGGGACGGGCGGCCGAGCTGCAGGGGGCGGCGGCCGAGCTGCAGGGGCGGGGCTAGGGCAGGGGGCGGCGGCGGCTAGGGTGGGAGAAAATGGGAGAAAGAGAGGGAGAGGGAGAGGGGTAAGGGGAAGGGAGTGGGGGCGGTTGGGCCGGCTAGGCCCAAGAAGGGCGCGCGGGGGCGGCTGGGCCGACCGGGGGGCGGCTGGGCCGGCCAGGAGGCGGCCCACGGCGCGGGAGAGAGAAAAGGGAGGGGAGAGAGAAAGAAAGAGGAAAAAGAAAGAAAAAAAGAAAAGGTTTCTTCTCATTTTCGAAATCCGATCTTCCTAGATGAATGCATTTACACTTTCAAGCAATCAAAAAATGCATAGTTCGGCATGGTGCATCAATCAACATAAAGCAATTTAGGGTTTTTCTTTACACGGGAATTCCAAACCGAATCCCGCTAGCTTTGGAAAAGGTCAAGGTCTAGCGAGGGGAAAAAGAAAAAGAAAAGGTAACGCCCGAATTTGGCGAGTGAAGAAAAGAAAAAATTCAACTGCAAAATTCGGGGCGTTACAAACCTATCCCCCTTAAAAGAATCTCGCCCTCGAGATTCAGGGCTGGCTAGCAAAGAGCTCTGGGTACTTAGCCACTAGATCATCTTCACGCTCCCAGGTTACTTCTTCCTCAGAGTGGTGATTCCATCTGACTTTGCACATTCTGATGGTCTTCCTTCGGGTGACTCTGTCTGCAACCTCGAGGATCTGAGCTGGCTTCTCAACATAGGTCAAGTCCTCCTGGACTTCAAGACCTTCCACTGGCAACTGCTCTTCTGGCACACGCAAGCACTTCTTCAACTGAGACACATGAAAGACATCATGCACAGCTGACAAATTCTCTGGCAGGCTGAGCTGATAAGCCACTTCTCCACGCTTTGAGAGAATTTGATACGGACCAATGTAGCGGGGTGCTAGCTTGCCTTTCACTCCGAATCTTCTGACTCCTCTGATCGGTGACACTTTCAGATAGACAAAGTCTCCGACTTCGAAACTCAGCTCTCTTCTTCTTGTGTCTGCATAGCTTCGCTGCCTCGATTGCGCTATCTTCAGATTCTCTCGGACCATCTTGATGTTCTCTTCGGCTTCAAGCAGAATGTCTGGCCCAAACACTTGCTTCTCTCCAGGCTGATCCCATTGCAATGGCGTTCTACAACTCCTTCCATAAAGCGTTGAAATGGTGACATCTTTAAACTGGCCTGGTAACTGTTGTTATAGGATAACTCTGCATAGGGCAATCGCTTATCCCACCCGGACTGATCTTGCAACGCACAGGCTCTCAACATGTCTTCGAGAATTTGATTGGTCCTTTCAGTCTGGCCATCTGTCTGCGGATGATAAGCTGAACTGAAATTCAGATGTGTGCCCAAGGCTTCATGCAACTGCTGCCAGAAATGAGAGGTGAACTGCGTTCCTCTGTCTGACACTATCTTCTTTGGCACATCATGAAGACAAACGATCCGAGACATATACAACTCTGCCAGTACTGCACTGTTGTAGCTGGTCTTGACAGGTATGAAGTGGGCTGACTTGGTCAAACGGTCCACTACTACCCAAATGGAATCGTAGCCGGCTCGAGTGCGAGGCAATCCGACTATGAAATCCATACCGATTTCATCCCATTTCCACTGAGGGATCTGCAACGGTTGCAACAATCCAGCTGGTTTCTGGTGCTCTGCCTTAATTCTTCGACAACTATCGCACATAGCCACATGCTCTGCAATTTCCCTCTTCATTCCGTACCACCAGAATTTCTTCTTCAGATCCTGATACATCTTCTCACTGCCAGGGTGAATCGAATAAGCTGTCTCATGAGCTTCCTTGAGAATCAACTCCCGAATGGACTGGACATTGGGAACACACAAGAGGTCTTTGAACCATATCACGCCTTCTGCGTCTTCTCGAAAATCTTTGCCTCTGCCATCTAGAATCAGTCGCCGGATCTCACTGATCTTCTCATCATTCTTCTGCGCTTCTTTGATTTCTCGCTCCAAGGTAGGTTCCAATTCAACTGTGACTCCTCGCGAATTGTTCAGAAATCCGAGACTCAACCTGTCAAACTCCTTGGCCAACTCATAAGGCATCGGACGAGCGACCATCAGATTGACTTGACTCTTTCTGCTCAAAGCATCTGCCACTATGTTTGCTTTGCCTGGATGGTAATGGATCTCCAACTCATAGTCTTTGATCAGCTCTAACCATCTTCGCTGCCTCATATTCAATTCTGACTGAGTGAATATGTACTTCAGACTCTTGTGATCTGTGTAAACATCGCATTTCTGTCCATACAGGTAATGCCTCCATGTCTTCAGTGCGTGAACCACTGCTGCCAACTCTAGGTCATGGATTGGGTAATTCTTCTCATGAACCTTCAGCTGTCGGGACGAGTAAGCTACAACTCTTCCCTCTTGCATCAACACACATCCCAAACCAGTGTAACAAGCATCACAATACACCGAGAAGGGCTTGTGCACATCAGGCAAAGACTAGGACAGGCGCTGTAGTCAACTTCTCTTTCAGCGCTTCAAAGGCCTCTTGACATTTCTGGGTCCACTTGAACTCAACTTTGCATGCAACTGGTGCTCTCGCAATCTCTGCAATACCATCCTCAAATGATCTGCATGTTCTTCTTCGCTTTGAGAATAAACCAGAATGTCATCAATGAATACCACCACAAACTTATCGAGATAATCCATGAATACACTGTTCATCAAGTTCATAAAGAACGCTGGTGCATTGGTCAAACCAAAAGACATCACTGTGAACTCATACAAACCATACTTGGTAATGAATGCCGTCTTCGGAATGTCCGAAGGTCGGATCCTGAGCTGATGATAACCTGACCTCAGATCAATCTTGGAGAACACACTGGCTCCTCTCAACTGGTCAAACAGATCTTCTATTCTGGGCAAGGGATACTTGTTCTTGATCGTGACTTCATTCAAAGCTCGATAATCGATACACATCCTTTTGGTGCCATCTTTCTTCTCCACAAACAGGACAGGGGCGGCCCAAGGCGAGGTGCTTGGCCGGATGTAACCTTTCTCTGACAGCTCATCAATCTGCTTCTTAAGCTCAACCAACTCTGGTCCAGATATTCTGTAAGCTCTCTTAAAGATAGGGGCGGTTCCAGGAAGAAGCTCTATGGCAAACTCAACTTTCCGCTCTGGTGGCATACCCGATAAATCCTTTGGAAACACATCTGGGAATTCAGACACAACCTTGATACTCTCAATTGGGTCTGCTTCACTGCTATCGACAGCCATCTGATAACAACTTCCTTTCTTCGGCTCAGGCGGGACTAACTCGGTCACCACTTCCTCTCCTAGTGGGGACACCAACTTGATTGTCCTTTTATCACAACTGATAACTGCCTGATACTTATCTAGCCAATTCATCCCTAGGATGACATCTATTCCCTGAGTACCCATTACTATAAGGTTAGCGGGAAACGCTATCCCCCTTATTTCCACACTTACATTCAAACATATGCTATCAGCTCGAATTCTACCACCGGCTGAGTCAATTTGAATGGGGGTTGACATGGTAGTAATTGGAAGATTATGTGCTTCTACCCATGATGCAGTAATGAAAGAATGTGTTGCTCCAGTATCAAATAACACTTCTGCAATATGGGAGTCGACTGGGAACATACCTACTATCATGCCGGGAGTCTCCTGAACTGCTTCAGCCTCCAAGTGATTCAATCTTCCATGATTATAGCGCTGCTGAGGGCGGTTGCCTGATCCAGGCTGAGACACATTCTGCTTTGCTAGGGCATTGGGGCCTGGCTGCTGCTGGGCTGCTTTCTTCGGACATTGCATTACCCAATGGCCTTGCTCTCCATAGTGGAAACATGCTCTGTTTCCAACCTGAGCTGGTGCTGCCTGACTGCTCTGCTGAGTTGCGGGGGCAGGAAGACGAGGTGCCTGCTGATTCTGCCTCTGGAACTGACCTCCTCCTGACTGATTGCTCTGACGATTCTGATACTGATGCTGGGGGTACTGCCTTTGGAACTGCTGATACTGCTGACGCTGCTGATGCTGCTGAGGTGGACGCTGATTCTGCCTGAACTGCTGAGGTTGATTGCCTGAAAAACGAGGACGACTGCTGCTTCCAGGCTGGGGTCCACTGATCTTGCGCTTACGATCCTCCATCTCCTTACGCTTCCTTTCTGTCATGATTGCTCTGTCAATCAGGTGTTGGAATGTCGGGAAGGTGTGATTCATCAGTTGGTACTGAAGAGGGTCAACCAAGCCTCTCAAGAAACGGTACTGTCGCTTGGCGTCGATGTTGACATCTTCAGGAGCATAGCGAGACAGCTGCAGAAACCTGTCCCGGTACTCACTGACAGATGTTGACCCTTGCTTAAGGGCCAGGAACTCCTCCTTCTTCACTGTCATCAGACCTGCGGGCACATGGTACTGACGAAAGCTACATCTGAACTCTTCCCAGGTGATGGCATCGGGGTTGGCATGGGTGGCGAGGTAAGACTCCCACCATGACTGTGCTGCTCCTCTCAACAGACGGGGACCATACAGGACTTTCTCCCGGTCATCACACTGAGCGGTATGCAACTCCCGCTCCACAGTGCGCAACCAGTCTTCAGCATCCATGGGGTCAGAAGAGTGAGCGAACGTTGGGGGATGACCTCTCATGAATTCAGCACGCTTGTCTCTGGGCATCTGAGGCATCTGAGGCTAGGGTGGTGCTTGCTGCTGTTGCTGCTGCTGCTGCTGAATGCCGGCCAGAGTCTGACCGATGGCCTGAACTGCCTGAGTCTGCATCAGAAACATCTGCTCGATCGACATCGGGGGCGGGGGTGGCAGGTGCTGCTGCTGGGGCACCTCATCCTGCGGAGCGGCTCGCTCCTGCTGAGCACGCCTTCCTCCTCTGCGCCTGTTCTCTGACATCTGCAGAATGCAACCACACATCAGAACTGATCTGGCAAATCTTGCAGCATAAGAAAAGAGTATAGAATTCTCCAACAACACTGAACAGGTGAGCATCTTCACTGATCTCCATCGCAGACCACACAGCTTCTCAGATAAAGAGGAAAGTAGAATAAAGGGTTTCCCAACTATATAACTAACTCCATTAACATAATAGGTAAGCCAAAATGCAGGGGATACCCACACTCTGGTGACAATCATTACAAAGATCCAAACCAAACATAGTTCATCATGACAAACATAAATGCACAGGATATAGCAAACTACCCTGTCTAACTAAGACTAACTAAGACCGAGATTAACGCTAAGACTGAAGCTTCTATGTATATATATTTCGTATTAATTACAAGATCCAACTCTAACGAGCTATGGTTCTAGATTTATCTTGGTCTTGCAGTCGGGATTGCCATAAGACTGGAGTCCACGCCGAGGTGAGCGGTACGGGTGCTGAGTCCCGACGGGAGCGGGGGAACCATCATCCAAGTGACGACGTTCCGCGCGCTCAGCCCGCAGCAGGGCGATCTCAGCACGAGCCCTACTCAGCTCGTCTAATGCATGGTCCAGCTCCGTGTTTAGCACGGCGGCTAGGTTGACTGTGCTGCTCAACCTAGGATTGTCCTCACCAGCAGGTGAAACAATCACGCCTCCTGTGCTGCCAGATGGACGGCGGGGGTATTACTTCAGGTCGAGACAGTCAGCTACCCCACCGAAAACCGAGCTGTAGTGCGAAAGCGCACGCCGTGCAGCATCCTGCATGGCTGCCTCAGCTGAGTCCCGCTCAGAGATAGAATAGTGCTCTGAGCAAGCCTCCGCGCCTTGGAGACTGTTCTCCGGACGGCGCACCAAACAGGTCGCCTCCCAGCGGTCCGGGTAGACCCCGCGACTATGATGGTAGACCACACAGCGATACTCGATGGACCAAGTACGCCGGTCAAGTGCCCGACGTAGCAGGGTGTCGAGCGCGTCGTGGAAGTGACACCCGCGAGCAGCGTCGCGAGTGATGGGTCGAGCAACCCATCCTTCCGGCTCATGGTCAGTAGAGAAGTCGATGTCGTGGCTCAAGCTGTCGTCGCCACCTCCGTCGTCTGGGTCTCCTCCAGCAGCTACTCCAGAAGCTGGGGCGCCCAGTGGTGGTGCAGGGGGCGCCTCCAGGGGAAGCACAGGAGAGCAGCTCCTCACAGACTCTATCTCCTGCTGGAGCGAGAAGGAAGAGCCCTGCTGCTCCTGTCGTCGACGTTCCTGCTCCTCATGCAGGCGATGGTGCAGTCTCTCCAAGTGGCTGGACTGTCCGGCCACGGGACGGCGAAGCGGACGCTCAGCAAGGCAGGAGGGTAAGAAGGGGATGACGGACTTTCGTGCAGTGTGTCTAAGACGAGCCATCTACAAAAGACATCGCAAGCAAAAGGGTGAGAACAGAATCAATATGACCAGCAAGTAATGAATCATAAATAAATGAAGGATCAGAATAAAACATAATTTTCAGCAAGGTATAATATATAGTAGAACATAGGTTTGGTCAGTATGACCAACTTTTGAAGGGATACCAAAGTCAAGGCAGGGACAGAGGTCTATAATCCTTAGAACGACCATTCTACTCTAGGTTAGCGGTCCTACAGTCAGCACGGCTTTGATACCACTTATGTCACACCCGGTTTTGAGAAGGTAAACCGAATGCGAACCATGTACGTGCCAGGATCAGTTATTCACGTACACAGCAGTTACATAACATGGACATCATCACACAGTGCTCAAATAGTATTAAAAGGGAAATAATAGTCGATTACATCATACGTCTGAGACGTCCATATAGTCCTTACAATAAATCAAAGTGCGGAAAAGAAACGTAGATAACGCGGCCTTCACAGGCAGCCGACTGGGGGTTGCCGCTAACCCACGCCTAGAACTCGTCGTAGTCTTGGAACTCCTGGAAGTCTCCTTCCACAGCTTCATCTTCTCCTGAGCAGTGGTTGCAATGCTGACAACCTGGGGGGGGGGATTGGTGTGTAGAGCAAGGGTGAGTACACATCAACATACTCAGCAAGTATCCTGTTTGGCTGTAGTGGACTAGCTTTATGTGGGGATAAGTCAAGCAGTTGCTTTTAGTTGGTCAGGTTATTACTTACTAGTAGAAAGCCAGGTTTTAACATTAACCCAAGTTATTAGCCCAATGTATCCTTTCCAAACGAAAAGAATACCACTTACCATTACCATAATCATAATCAGAATCATCAATCTCATTACCACCTGTACCAAAATGTCTCTGATCAAGTATCACTAATCTCTGGAGCTCCCTTGGTCGCTCATAACCGTGAGCACGGCTGATATATTAGTTTCATAACACTCTGCAGAGGTTATGCACTTTACCCATAAGCCATGATTCCCTCTCTAGCCCGGGCTTGCAAGACCCTTATTCACTCCCAAGGTGAATGGCTAGGGATTCACTACGAAGCTTTTACAAAGATTCCCCGGGGCTGTAGCCACCCGTTAGGTTTCCTAAATGTACCGCACTCCTCCCCAAGGGACAAATCAACCTTGGCAGAGCGAGCCGCATACACCGAGCCCCATTGACGGCACAACGGCTAAGTGATCTACACCCCGGTTCCTCTAATTATAAAGCTAAGGGCGTCCCATTCCACCCTCATGGTTGCACTGTTTTCCCGGGCGGTCATCCATTAAACAGGTCCTTACGGAGAGGCACTCGAGAAACCGCTCGAGTCCCCTTAAAGGTCACAAATATAATCATAAATAAGAAGGGAAAACAGCGTATCATAGATAATCACATCATGTTCATTGATTAGAGTTGGGCAATAGCATCAAACTAAGCAGTAATAATCCGACCCAAATAGGTAAACAAGGACATGGATAACAAAATCTAGTAAATCCTTAGGTATAAATGTGTAATGCGGGAGGTGAATTAATGAATGAATGGGACAGAAATAGGTCAAAGGACACTTGCCTCCACCAACCGACTGCTGCTCAGGGGCTTCTCCTGCGAATTCCTCGGGCTCTTCGACCGGATCGTTCTCTATGCGAGCGCAAACATACATACATCCACATATTTAATACAAAAGAACAGTACACCATACAAGGGAACAAATAAAGTGAATATGCATCAAGTATGACATTCGATATCGCATTCATTATGATTAGAAAGAAACGGGAAAGGGTCTCGCAGGGGGTTAAATCTTATGCACTAATGATTAGTTACAGCCGGTTCTAACAAAAGAATTTAGTTATATGCACCAATGGAAACCTAGTCATTTTCAGTTAATCAACATTGAACGAGATAAACAATTAACTATATATGAAATAACTAGCGTAATGGAATTCTAAATTAAGCTTCCTATTTCAATAACATGAACGATGATTAGCCTGCCTAAAATAAAATAACTATGATAACAGAAAGTAAAATAAAATAAAATAAATAAAATAAATAAAATAAAAAAGGGGGGGGCGGTTGAACCGGCCAGGGGGCGGTTGAACCGGCCTGGGGCAGAGGCGGGGGGCGGCCAAGCCGGCGGCGGGCGGCCGAGCTGGCGGGGGGGGGGGGGGGGGGCGGGCCGGGGGGGCGGCCGAGCTGGGCGGCTGGGCTGGGGGCGGGCGCGCAGGGGCGGCGGCGGCCGAGCTGGGCTGGGGAGGGAGAGGAGGGGAGAGGGGAGAGGAGAGGAGTGGAGAGGGGGGGGCTCACCGGGGACGGGGACGGGCGGCCGAGCCGCAGGGGCGGCCGAGCTGCAGGGGGCGGCGGCCGAGCTGCAGGGGCGGGGCTAGGGCAGGGGGCGGCGGCGGCTAGGGTGGGAGAGAATGGGAGAAAGAGAGGGAGAGGGAGAGGGGTAAGGGGAAGGGAGTGGGGGCGGTTGGGCCGGCAAGGCCCAAGAAGGGCGCGCGGGGGCGGCTGGGCCGACCGGGGGGCGGCTGGGCCGGCCAGGAGGCGGCCCACGACGCGGGAGAGAGAAAAGGGAGGGGAGAGAGAAAGAAAGAGGAAAAAGAAAGAAAAAAAGAAAAGGTTTCTTCTCATTTTCGAAATCCGATCTTCCTAGATGAATGCATTTACACTTTCAAGTAATCAAAAAATGCATAGTTCGGCATGGTGCATCAATCAACATAAATCAATTTAGGGTTTTTCTTTACACGGGAATTCCAAACCGAATCCCGCTAGCTTTGGAAAAGGTCAAGGTCTAGCGAGGGGAAAAAGAAAAAGAAAAGGTAACGCCCGAATTTGGCGAGTGAAGAAAAGAAAAAATTCAACTGCAAAATTCGGGGCGTTACACCCGGACGGCCCCACCACGCTAAACAAGTGACCGCAACAGAAGACCCGACTTTCCCGCACTGGAGCCCCGCACAACGGAACCGGGCGGGGATAAGTCGGCTGAATCATAGGGAGATAAGCTCAAACAGTTCACTATCTTTTAGGTGCACGTTGTTATCATATCGGCTTGTATTGCCTCACGGTCAAATATATAAGGCCCAGGGGGCACCCCTTCGAGACAATGAATCCCAACTCTACTACTACTTAGCCATCCACCTCAACTCTCTACCTTGTAACCCATTACACAAAGCATATTCGTCAGGACGTAGGGTATTACGCATCTCAAAGCGGCCCGAACCTGTAAACACTGTCCATTGTCTCTCGTGCATCCGGCACGAACCATTCAGCTACAGTCGGCGACACCGTCCTACTCCTAAAACACCTCGAGGGGCAACCCTGGGTGTGCGGTCGGACCCAAAACACCGACAGCTGGCGCGCCAGGTAGGGGGTGTGTCGACGATCTAAGCTAGCTCAATGGCCGTCACCTTCCACAACAAGATCACCTTCCGTCCCGGATCCATGTTCTGCTTTGGAACGATCTCGTCCATAGCAGACAAAGAGGGAACTCTACACCGCATTGCAGATCCGCCGAGAAAGAAGTCTCCTCCAACAAACTCCGAAGATACCGGAGAAGCGCAACCTCCAGCTCTCCGAAGGAAGATCGCCACGACAACTGCGCCATTCTACCCCGACGTTCTTTTCATCGGGAGAGTGGAGTCGCCTCCCGTCTCCGATGATGAGCCAACCGCGCCTGGGGAAGAACCACCTCAGCGGGAGTCCCGTCGACGAAGAAATCGGCGCCGAAACATCTGGTGACATCACCAAGCCGGAGAACGGGATCCGGAGCAGCCTGTCTCACGAGACGAGGTCTCGGAGATGGGAGAAACTCCGGAAGAACGCGTCTTCAGAGAACGAAGGAACTCCTGACGACGTGATCGTCGACTAGCTCAGGAACAAGCCGAGCAAGACGCAAGGCAGCGCCGGGAAAATCCACTCTTCAGTCGCAACCTGAACCCCGACTTCGCCCGAGCCATGAACATGCCGAGTGAAGTCGGAGGAGTACTAGCTCGGATAGCTGATGGACTCCCTCGGACTCCCGATGTCGAGGGCTATCGACGCCTGTTCACCCAAGCAGTCAACCATCTTCTACCTCTCGCTCACCCGCCGAACGATTTGCGACATGCCATCAACAGTCGCCGGGACGCGCGAAGCTCCATCAACGCTTCGCGTGAACGATGGCATGAGAACGAGATCCGCCGCCGGGAGGAGTACGATAGGGATCTTGGCATCCCAACTCGGAGTCAAGCCACCAGAACCGAGTCAACGATGGCCTCGACTGGCGGTACTACCCGGGGACGGTCGAGGAACCTCAACAACTACTCCTCTCCCCAGGACAGACATCATCTCCGACGACAGGAGGACACATGTGGAGTGTCTGCCCTTACTCCGCGCCTTAGGGCCATTCAGTGGCCCCCTAACTTCAAGGTATCCAATGTCGACAAGTATGAACCTAAGCAGGACCCAGGAGGCTGGCTGGCCGTCTACACCACCGCCGCTCGAGCTGCCGGAGCATCTGAAGACGTGATGACTGCGTACTTACCCATTGTCCTCGGGCAAGATGCACTACAATGGCTGAGACATCTACCTCGACACTGCATCGACGACTGGAGCGACTTCAGTCGACGCTTCACCGCCAATTTTCAGTCCCTCTCCGACAAACCGGCGCAACCATGGGACCTCAAATCCATCAAGCGCCGGGGGGGACGAGACTCTCCGGTCGTACCTCAAAAGGTTCTAGACCATGAGAAATCGTATCCCCGAGGTCACGGAGGCGGCTGTGATCGAGGACTTCTACAGAGGATCCAATGACTCGGCCTTCGTCCGAGCCATATTGCAGAAAGCGCCGACTACCTCTGAGCAGCTGTTCCGGGAAGCCGACCTCTATATCACCGCCGACGAGCAAGCTCAAGACCTCATCGGAGGAGCGAAGCCCGCACCGACAGCACCACGACGCGACGCGAACCAGCAGCCCGACAAACGCTGGGAGAAGAGACCGCGCGAAGAGGTGCATGCTGCCGTACCACCTGCCTCTCGCGCTCGGGGAGGACCCCACGGAGGCGAGCGTACGCTGGACGACATCCTCGACGCCCAGTGCTCGTACCACAAGGACATGCGCCACACTCTTCGGAACTGCAGGGACTTCAAACACTCCGTCGGGCACGGCCGACCCTTCCAACCTCTACCTCCACCTCCGCCGCGGGGAGGACCAGAAGAACCACGACAACCCCAGCAGCAGCAGGAGGGAGGAGGAGGAGCCTTCCCACGTGTTGACAGGGAGGTCAACGTCATCTTCGGCGGGCACGGATCGCAGGAGAACAGAAGACAACAAAAGCTCAACGATCGCCAAATACTGGTGGCAGCCACCGGTCCTCCCGCTCCGTACCGATGGTCGGAGCACCCGATCACCTTCACTCGGGCGGACCAATGGCTCAACTTCGATCACCCAGGCAAATACCCGCTCCTCGTCGATCCGGTGATCCGAGAGAGCAGGGTGAAGAAGGTGTTAGTGGACGGGGGGAGCAGCATCAACGTCACCTTCCCCCGGACACTCTGAGGCTTGGGAGTTCACCTCAAAGAACTCCACGAGTCAGACACTCCTTTCTTCGGCATCGTGCCGACTGAAGGGGAATACCCGCTGGGCCACATCTACATGCCCGTCACCTTCGGAACTCCGGAGAACTACAGAACTGAGTTCCTGAGGTTCGAAGTGGCGAACTTCGACTGCGGGTACAACGCCATCATTGGAAGGCCAGGATTGGCAAAGTTCATGGCCATCCCGCATTACACGTACATGATATTGAAGATGCCAGGACCACAAGGAATCATAACTGTGCGCGCTAACCTCCAAGGCGCCGCAGAATGTTTCCGAATAGCCATCCAAGCGGCCCTCACCATCAAACCGTCGGTGACTTCTTCAGCGCAGGCGAACTCTAAGCCTGAGGAAGACCATACAGCACCGGCGAACAAAGCTCAAGCCGCGACCTCTATGCGGCCGACTGAAGAAACTAAAAGGATCAATCTAGGGTTCACTGATGAACGCAAGACTGCCATCATCAGCTCCAGCCTGGATGATAAATAGGATGGCGCGCTCGTCCGGTTTCTGCAAGACAACCGAGACGTATTCGCATGGCAACCTGCGGATATGCCGGGAGTCCTGAGAGAACTGGCCGAGCACAAACTGAAGGTCTACCCCCAGGCAAGGCCGATCCGGCAAAAACTACGTCGTTTCACGTCCGACAAGAGAGAGGCCATTCGCGCTGAGCTAGCCCGCTTGGTCGCGGCTGGGTTTATTAAAGAGGTGTTACATCCCGAGTGGCTGGCCAACCCTATTCTTGTACTCAAAAAGAATAAAGTGGATTGGCGCATGTGCGTCGACTATACAGATCTCAACAAACATTGTCCGAAGGATCCCTTCGGGCTCCCTAGGATAGATCAGGTGGTAGACTCCACCGCCGGATGTTCTATGCTGTCTTTTCTGGACTGCTATTCCGGATACCATCAGATCAGTCTGGCAAAGGAAGACGAGGAAAAGACAGCGTTCATCACTCCCTTCGGTGCTTTCTGCTATACCTCCATACCGTTTGGCCTCAAAAACGCTGGAGCGACTTATCAGAGAGCCATTCAAACATGCTTAGCCGATCACTGGGGCAAGCGTGTGGAAGCCTACGTGGATGACGTGGTAATCAAAACAGAGAACTCGGAAAACTTCATCGAAGACTTACAGCTCGTTTTCAACAGTCTACGGCGATATCGATGGAAGCTTAATCCCGAAAAATGTGTCTTTGGGGTACCGACAGGGAAGCTACTCGGATTTATTGTCAGCCACCGGGGAATTGAGGCTAATCCGGAAAAGATTGAAGCTATCATGAAAATGGAAGCTCCACGATCACAAAAGAAGGTTCATCGACTTACCGGATGTATGGCAGCCCTGGGCAGATTTATATCCAGGCTGGGAGAAAAAGGTTTACCATTTTTCAAGCTACTCAAGAAGGTGGACAAGTTTCAGTGGACTTCAGAAGCGCAGGAAGCCCTAGACGCACTGAAGAAATTCTTGACAACCCCGCCAGTACTGAAACCACCACGGCGAGCCACATCGACTCAACCGGCTGAAGATCTGCTGCTGTATATCTCTTGCACGACTCACGTGGTAAGCACCGCGTTAGTAGTCGAGCGAGCAGAAGAAGGACATGCCTACCCAGTGCAACACCCTGTTTATTTCATCAGTGAAGTTCTGGGTCCCTCGAAGAAAAAATATCCTCAAGTTCAGAAGCTATTATACGCAGTACTTTTAACTGCCTGCAAGCTACGTCACTACTTTGATGACCACAAAGTCATAGTAGTCACCGGTTTTCCGATAGGGGATATTCTTCACAACAAGGAAGCCATAGGCCGAATAGCCAAGTGGGCCTGTGAACTGGGATCTCATGACATCGAATTTTGACCTCGTACTGCCATTAAAACCCAAGCATTGGTTGACTTTGTATCAGAATGGACTGAACAACAAGTACCAGAGAACCCAGAAACTGCAGAAGTATGGTGGATGTATTTTGACGGCTCGCTGAAGCTGCAGGGAGCAGGCGCGGGAATTCTCTTCATCGCACCTGGAGGCGAACACCTCAAATATGCCCTCCAGTTGTTATTTCCAGCCTCCAACAATGCAGCCGAGTATGAAGCTCTGATCCATGGACTAAACATCGCCATATAATTAGGCATCAAGAGATTAATGGTATACGGAGATTCTCTGGTAGTCATAAGCCAGATAAACAAAGAATGGGACTGTTCGAATGATTCAATGGGAAAATACTGCACTGCCGTCCGGAAACTAGAAGATAAATTTGAAGGCCTAGAATTTCATCATGTAGAAAGAGATCGAAACACGGCAGCCGATGTATTGTCCAAGCTAGGATCCAGTCGAACTCAGGTCCCACCCGAAGTCTTTGTACAAGAAATACCACAACCAAGCATCTCAATGGATCAGGCAGAAGAGTGTAATATCGTGAATCAACCAGAGTCAGACTCTGATGACTGGAGAAGGCAGATCATCAGATATATAAAGAATGAAGAGGAACCAGATAACAAAAATGTAGCCGAGCGCATCGCCAGACAGTCAGCCCACTACACACTCATTGGGGAGACATTGTACAGACGGGGCGCGTCAGGCGTCCTCATGAAGTGCATTCTCTCATCAACTGGGAAGCGACTTCTAGAAGAGGTCCACGCTGGGCAATGTGGAATACATGCAGCATCCAAGACGCTAGTCGGGAAGGTCTTCAGGTCAGGATTCTATTGGCCAACCGCAAAAAGCGATGCAGCCGAGTTAGTGCAGAGGTGCGAAGCTTGCCAGTACTTGTCAAAGCAGCAACATCTACTAGCACAGCAGCTGCAGACCATACCAGTAACATGGCCGTTCGCATGCTGGGGACTGGATATGATTGGACCTTTCAAGAAAGCTCAAGGAGGATACACTCATGTACTGGTAGCAATCGACAAATTCACCAAATGGATAGAATTCAAACCCATTGCTTCTTTAACTTCAGCCAAGGCCGTGGAATTCATACAAGACATAATATTCAGGTTCGGAATACCAAACAGTATCATAACTGACTTAGGATCCAACTTCACAAGCTCAGAGTTCTTCGACTTCTGCGAGCAAAAGAGCGTTCAGATCAAGTATGCTTCGGTAGCGCACCTGAGAGCCAACGGGCAGGTCGAACGAGCTAACGGGATGATATTGGAGGCACTCAGGAAAAGGGTCTTCGAAAAGAATGAAAAGTTTGCAGGGAAGTGGATAAGGGAATTGCCCTACGTCGTTTGGAGCCTAAGAACTCAACCTAGCCGAGCTTTGCATGGAAACACCCCCTCCTTCATGGTCTATGGGTCAGAGGCAGTATTGCCCGTCGATCTCAAGTTCGGGGCGCCGAGGTTGGTCTTCGAAAGCATAGCAGAAGCTGAAACTACTAGGCTGGAGGACATTGATGTACTCGAAGAAGAACGGCTGAATGCAGTAATTCAATCAGCACGATACCAGCAGACTCTGAGACGCTATCACAACAAGGCCGTGCGACAACGATCCGTCTCAGTGGGAGATCTCGTCCTCCGCCGAATTCTAACGGGGGAGGGACGGCACAAGTTGTCGCCCTTATGGGAAGGACCGTTCATAGTAGCAGAAGTCACTCGGCCGGGGTCATATCGTCTCACTCAGATGGACGGCACAGAAATCAGGAACTCCTGGAATATAGAACACCTCAGGAAGTTTTACCCCTAGCTGAATTTCAAAAGCTACCGGGATAGCAATGTACTCTGTAAAATGAGAAATATGTCATCAATAAAGAAGGCTTCAAAGATACTCAGTTTGTTCATGATTGACTAACGTTCTTACTCAACTCGGGGTGACCACTATGCCTTGCTAACGGAGCAATCGGCTTAAGTCGGCAAAGACTCAAGACGGTGCAACATGCTCACGCTTACTCAACTCGGGGTGACCACTATGCCCTGCTAACGGAGCAATCGGCTTAAGTCGGCAAAGACTTAAGACGGTGCAACATGCTCACGCTTACTCAACTCGGGGTGACCACTATGCCCTGCTAACGGAGCAATCGGCTTAAGTCGGCAAAGACTTAAGACGGTGCAACATGCTCACACTTACTTAACTCGGGGTGACCACTATGCCCTGCTAACGGAGCAATCGGCTTAAGTCGGCAATGACTTAAGACGGTGCAACATGCTCGTGCCTACTTAACCCGGGGCGACCACTATGCCCTGCTAACGGAGCAATCGGCTTAAGTCGGCAATGACTTAAGACGGTGCAACATGCTCGCGCCTACTTAACCCGGGGCGACCACTATGCCCTGCTAACGGAGCAATCGGCTTAAGTCGGCAATGACTTAAGACGGTGCAACATGCTCGCGCCTACTTAACCCGGGGCGACCACTATGCCCTGCTAATGGAGCAATCGGCTTAAGTCGGCAAAGACTTAAGACGGTGCAACATGCTCACGCTTACTTAACTCGGGGTGACCACTATGCCCTGCCAACGGAGCAATCGGCTTAAGTCGGCAACAACTTGAAGCGGTGCAACATGCTCGCGGTTACTTAGCTCAGGGTGACCACTATGCCCTACTAACAAAAGCAATCGATTTAAGTCAGTAACGACTTAAGGCGATCTCGCGTGCTAACGATTACTCATATAGGGGTGACTTCTATACCCCGTAAACAAGTTTCAAAGCCATCACTCAGCATTTTACCACTACAAATTTATGTACTATTGAATTCTAAAACAATAGGAGAGTAGCAATATCATTCAAATGCCGAACTGGTATCCTCTAGCAAATATCCGACCATGCTAACTGCGCGATCAAAGCACACAAAATATTTCTCTATTTTGCAATATCTTTCTCAGGAGCAACCGACGATGAATCAGGAGGAGCATTCACATCAGCCCTTATGTCTTCAGGAACAACCACGCCGGGTCTCCTCACTACAGGAATTCCGTTGACTCTCGTTGGCCAGATTAATTCCCGTCGGCCAGTGCAAAAGCCGACGGGAATTAAGTAACTCCCGTCGGTCGTCAACTAGCTGACGGGAATTAATTTAATTCCCGTCGGCCACGTCAGCTAGCCGACGGGGTTAAGTAATTCCCGTCGGCTTTGTCCCGAAGCCGACGGGGGTTATTTAATTCCCGTCGGCCACGTCATAGGCCGACGGGGATTAATGGTTTTAGAGCCACGTCCGAGCCCGCGCGGACTCATTCTTCTCCTCTCTCTCATCTGAAACCGACGACTCGCCGGCCGCCGCCGCCACCCGCCCGAGCCGCCGCCCGCCCTCGCCCCCAACGCCGCCGCCCGCCCGCGCCCCCAACGCCGGCGCCCGCCCGCGCAGCCGCGCGGCCGAGCTCCTGTGCCGCCGGGCCGCCGAGCCCCCACGCCACCGCGCCACCACGCCATCGCGCCGCCACGCCACCGCGCCGCCGCGCCCCTGCTCCTCCGCGCCGCCACCATCCGAGGCCCGCCACCCGAGGCCGGAACGCCGCCCCCGAGGCCGCCAACGCCCTCAGCTCATACCAGAGCGCCGCCGTCCGCCCGAACGCCGCCTCTAGCCCTCGTCGAGGTATAATCCTACCTATATGTAAATACATGTGATTATTTTCGTCGGTTTTTTATGGCCGACGGGAGTTAGCTTTAATGTGATTAGAGTTAGTTTAATATAACATGTGATTAGAGTGTGATTAGAGTTAGTTTATGTGGCTTGATTAGAGTGTGATTATTGTTTATTTTCGTCGGGTTTTATGGCCGACGGGAGTTAACTGTAATACGATTACAATTTGTTAGTTTAATATCACATGTTAATTTTCGTCGGTTTTAATATCACATGTTATTTGTTAGTATGATTTGACTTAAAATTGGATGTTGCAATATTGTTAATTAATTATTATCATCTTAATGTGATGAAGGTGATGTTATGTATATATATATATATATATATATATATAGTTTTACTACTTACCTATAGATATATGTGTGACGTGTAGAAACATGAATGTCTCACACGCACTCTTTACTCGTACACACAGCCGCAATAATGGGTGATAGACGTGATTGGATGTATGAAGGTTTCAAGAAGGGTGGGTGTCACACAAGTGAATGGTTTGCCAAGACGCAGATGTTTCTGGACCATGCAGCTGCTTTGTCACAAATAGATAATATTAGGTGTCCATGCAATAAATGTAGAAATATGACGAGCCACACCAAGAGGCAGGTCACACTACACCTGTGTTCGCATGGTTTCGTGCCAGGCTATAAGGTCTGGTATCTCCATGGTGAAGATGTTGAACGAGCAGCAGAAGTAGAAGTTGATGACGGTGAAGATGATGTTGATAGGATGGACCAGATGCTTGAGGATCTGCAGCCTGAACTGGCACCAGATCATCATGATTTACCTACACCGGAGGTTCAGAAGTTCTTCGACCTACTCAAAGCGTCAGAAGAGCCTCTTCACGGGCACACTGACGTGACCGTACTGGAATTTGTGACCCGGCTGATGTCAATCAAGTCCAAGTTTGCATTCTCAATTAATTGTTACAAGGAGCTTGTGGATTTGATTAGCGAGGTTCTTCCTACGGGTCACAAGATGCCGAAAGACATGTACCAGTCCAAGAAATTGCTTGAAGGTCTTGGTATGGAGTATGAGAAGATTGATGTTTGCCAAGACAACTGTATGCTTTTTTGGAAGGAACATGACAGAGAACAGAAATGCTTAAAATGTGGGAAGTCGAGGTACGTGGAGCTTGTAAATGAAGATGGGGAGAAGGTGGTGACAAAGGTTGCACATAAACAGCTTCGGTACATGCCTCTCACTCCTAGAGTGAAACGTTTGTTTCTCTCGAGGAAGACCGCTATGCACATGAGGTGGCATAAAGATTGTACGGACAGACAAGATGGGTTAATGGTGCACCCGTCAGATGGTGATGCATGGAAGGCTCTTGACAAATTTGATCCAGATTTTGCCAGCGATGCAAGAAACGTTCGTATCGGCTTGGCAACTGATGGTTTCACGCCGTTCAATATGACCGCTGCGTCGTATTCATGTTGGCCTGTCATTGCCATACCGTACAACCTTCCACCTGCTCTTTGCATGAAATATGAGTTTATGTTCCTATGTCTTGTTATACCTGGTCCTGAGCATCCTGGCGTACGCCTCAATGTGATGCTTCAACCACTGATTGAAGAGTTGAAGAAGCTATGGCAAGGTGTGGAAGCCTATGACTGCTTCAAGAAGCAGAAATTCAATCTTCGTGTTGCATATCTGTTCTCGGTTCATGATTTTATGGTGTATGGTATTTTCTCTGGATGGAGCGTGCATGGTAGATTGACGTGTCCTTATTGTGCTAAAGATACAGATTGTTTTCGTCTTAGTGCTGGTGGCAAGATATGTTACTTTGATTGCCATAGATGTTTTCTACCCTTCAATCACCCCTTCAGAAGGCAGAGAAAGGAATTTAGGAAGGGCACCATCGTCACGAAGGGACCGCCCAAGCGACGTAGTGGGATAGAAATTACAGAAGAGCATATGAAACTTGTCCTAGACGAGAGTGGGAAAAGGTATCAAGGTTTTGGTGAGGAGCATAACTGGACTCACATATGTGGCTTGTGGGAGCTTCCTTATGCTAAGTCATTGATTTTGATGCACAACATCGACGTCATGCATCAAGAGAGTAACTTTTGCCAAGCCCTCATAAATACATGCATGGATTTCCCTGATAAAACGAAAGACAATGACAAGGCACGCATGGACTTAGCAGTGATATGTGATCGTCCAACCCTGGTGCTTAGAGAAAACGGAGGCAAACCAAAAGCTGACTATTGTCTGAAATCTAAGCAACGGAAAGAAGTGATGAAGTGGATGAAGGATATTAAATTCCCCGATGGTTATGCCGCTGGTTTTAGAAGATCTGTGAACTTGAAGACAATGAAGATGAATGGACTGAAGAGCCATGACTTCCACATAATTATGGAGAGACTCATGCCTGTAATGTTTCGTGGGTACATTTCTGAAGCTGTGTGGAAAACGTTAGCTGAAGTTAGCTATTTCTACAGACAGTTGTGTGCTAAAGAAATCAGAAGAGATGTGATGGAACAGCTGGAGAAAGAGGCACCGGTGCTTTTGTGCAAATTGGAAAAAATATTTCCACCGGGTTTCTTCAATCCTATGCAGCATCTCTTTATACATCTTCCATATGAGGCTAAGGTCGGTGGTCCTGTTCAGTATAGGTGGATGTTTCATATAGAAAGAGCATTAAAGAAGCTTAGAGCAATGGTGGGCAATAAGGCAAGAGTTGAAGGATGTATTGCAGAACAATTTAAACTAAAGGAGGTAGCACACTTCACAAGTTGTTACTTTGCAGAAGAACATAATGTATTTGCTCGAAAGAAAAGGTACCATGATGATGAACGAGAGATGCCTCCTTGTAGTGATCTTTCGATTTTTCAGACAAACGGCAAAGCCGTTGGTCCACCCAAGGCATATCACCTCAGTATGGAAGAACGGAAGTCTGCTTTACTGTACATGTTCACGAATATGCCTGAGGTGGAGAAATACTTTGTGTAAGACTTATTTTCTTAAACTGTTCATATGTGAATTAGTTTATGTTATCAAATATCTCATGTCACACAATAATATTTGACAGCGAGTTTGATGAACCAAACATGAGGTGTCTCGGTAGGCCAACAGCGAGAGACATAGACAAATTGCGACGCGATGGTATGCATGGACGACCTAATTTCATTATGTGGCTTCGGGACCGTGTAAGTCTTAATTATGTGGGTCCGAGAGCTAATTTCATTTAACAAATATTACAGAATTTGCTAATGCTTTGTGGCATGATTGACAGTTTGGGGAGGAAATGAATTTGAATGATGACTTACGTCAGTTATCTATTGGAAGCGTAACTGCCAAAAGCTATGGACGTTACGACGTCAATGGATATCGCTTTCGTTCAAGCATTTTCGAATCAAGTCATCCTATGGCCGCCACTCAAAATAGTGGAGTCGTTACTAGGGCAACCGACATGGAAGGACACGAAGCCTGCTATTACGGGAAAATCAAAAATATAATCGAGATTACATTTGCTGGAAATAAGCCTTTAGCGCTAGTTTTCTTTGAGTGTAAATGGTATGACCCGAAGTATTATAGGACCGAATTTGGGATGACACAGATCCAACCTGAGAAATTGCTTCAAGGACACGACACGTATATCCTTGCCCATCAAGCAGACCAAGTTTATTTCTCGACATATCCATGCAAAAAGTTGTCTAAATGGAGGGTTGTGTACAATGTAAATCCCCGCGAACGCCTATACACTCCTGGTGAGGACGAATATCAAATTGGTCACCTTGAGCAGGTTGATGAGGTGTTTCAAGAAGAAGAGTTGCCAACTAGTTTTCATATTGATCCTGCACCGGCATTAGATTCACTAGTCGCAGACGTTAACGACTTAACTTTTCCGGAGAGGCGGAGAAGACAACCTGTTAGGAGAAAAGTTACATGGCGACCTCTGCATAGAAGAGAACAAATAGATCCTGATTTTGATGATATTTAACAAGTAAAGTTGTTTTGTTATTTCATTTGTTTATATTTTAAGTATTATGTCATTTTTGATGCACTAATGAATAATTTCTTATTTTTTATGCAGGATGCCGCCAAAATCAAAGAAGTCAGTGAAAGGGTTGTTCAAGGGCCTGGGCCTTTTTCAGGGCAGTTCTTCGAGCAGCAGCAGACGTCGAGAGCTGTTGAGCGCGGTACATGGAGATGAGGTAACATATCTTGTACAAATAAATTTGTTTACAAATTTACAAATAAATCTTGAGTTGTATGTACCAGGATGAGCAGCACACAGAGGAGCAGCACATTGAGGAGGAGCAGCACAATGAGGCTGAGCAGCACAATGAGGAGGTGGAGCACATTGAGGAGGTGGAGCACGTGACATGGGACCAGGCCGCACAGCATCACCAGCCATGGGACCAGTGGGACCACTAGAGAGAGCAGCAACAGGCGTGGGACCAGTGGGGCCAACAGGGCGAACCGGCTGACAACCCGATGGATGATGGCTCGGGAGGCTCTTCAGCGACACGCACACGTCGCTCAAGAAAAAGCCACTCAGTAAAGCCTCGTCACGCGATAGAGCGAGAGGCTGATAGGACTTTAATCATGCCACATGGAGATCGGTGAGTGTAATATATTAACTTATCTCATATAACTATTATGTGTATTGTTAATGTTTTTGTGTAATGCAGGAATTGGGAGGACCTGTCCTTTGACGGCAAGGGACACCACACTCAGGTTAACCTTACGTTGGGTTCTCTTTGCCGCCTTCACTACCCTGGTATAGTGAAGGTGTCAAACGGTGATACCGAGGATGAGGTGCTCGTCAGTACCTGGGACGAGTACAAGTTTAAAAAGGAACGAAACCACACCGACAGACAGGGACTTGTGCGTAATGACTTTTGGGTATGAATTCTTTATTATTTTTGTTATGTTTCTTAATATTGTAAATCTATGACTTATACCATTGTATTTGTATTCTTTATGTTGTAGCTTCGATATCGGTTGCCTGACGGAGAGGATTACATGGGGCACGCTGAACGTGTCTTCCAAAACAATGCAAAGAAGCTGGTGAAGGATGCCATATACTATGCGAGAATTCAGGCTACAAACCTGTATTTTCAAAAGCATCCGGAAGAAGCAGGCCCCTTGACTAAAAAGGAAGGGTCGTCAAAGATATATTTGACTGAGGATCAATATCGTGAGGTTAGTATTCAATTTGTTTTACCCTTTATATTTATTGTTGTGATTGATAATATGTAACATTGTGTGTGTGCAGGTGATGGTTCCATGGATGGCGCCCGTGCCTGATGCGTACTATGCTTGGTGTCGATATTGGGCTTCCGAAGGCTTCCAGAAAGCGTCAGCGCATCACAGACAATGTCGAGGAACCAATCCTAACCACAAGTTTGGCGGTGACGACATGATACGAAAAGCTAAAAGAATGGTAAGTTTGATCTATCTATGTCGATCAGCAAATAATACGATTGCTTATGAATGTTTTTTGTTTATACAGGAAGCTACGAGTGGCCAAAAGCCTAGTGACATTGAGGTCTACCAGGAGGGCCACAAAGGACCAGACCCGAACAACCCTGACCAGCTCTGCAGCCAGACAGCCACGGATCGCTTGGTGAGTTTTGGCTCAAAAGTTCAAACGTTCAAAGTATATAAATTCTTGCATTTGTAAGGTTGTCAATGATGTATAGGCGGCATATGGGGAGGAGATGGTTCGTCGCCATGGCCCTGACTTCGACTGGCGCCATGAACCGGTGGATCCCTCGGTGGTGTACGCAAGTGGTGGTGGCAAAGCGCATGGACGGTAAGCTCTAACTTATGAAATTATATGGTTGACACTAAATTGACTATACAATAATCACATTTTTTGAATAACTTATAGATACGCACTCTTCGACGGATTCATTGACTCGTCGTCGGTGAGATCTCAGAGGACGGGTTCATCTTCCCGTAGCTCATGCTCTCGTCGACCGAACGAGCAGGAGTTGGAGATTATGAGGATGCGCGAAGAGATGAGACAACAACGCGAATTTATGGAAGCTTGCAATGCTCATAATCAAGCGATGTATCAAGTGAGTACACATAATCCGAACTCTAAATTATTATATTTCAATACAACATCTTCGGTAGTAACACATATGTGTTTAACAGTTAATGCAGCAACAAGGCATGACATCAAATTTTCCACCGCCACCACAATGGAGCCAATTTGCAAACACACCAGTTCCACCACCACAGTTCACCACCCCTCCGACACATATACCTGCACCTGGAGATAGGGTACGTTTGATAACTCTCCATTAATTTATACACTTGTATACTTTTTGATATTTGCATTTAACGTGTTGATATTTGCTAACTTGCATAGGTTACGCCTGAAGCGGGTGGCAGTGGGTCTGATCCAGCAGCAGGGACTGGATTTGTTGACTCGCTCTTCGCGTACCCTCCTCCTGGTGGTGAAGGCGGCAGCGGTCAAAGCTCTAACCACCCAAGTGGTGGTTATCTTTAAACACTTAAACTCGTGCTCGTTATGTTTTTAACTCCTGGACGTTATGTTTGTGTAAACACTCTCGTATCTGAAATGTTTGTGATGTGTGAATTATATCAATGTGTTTGTGATGTGTGATGTCAATGATGTGTTTGTGATGTGTGATGTCAATGCGTTTGTGATTTATATGTTTATGTGATATGTTTTGTCATATGTTTGTGATATATATGTTTTGTGTATGTTATGTGTGAGAAATATCTAATTTGGTGTTGCTGTTGCAGAAATATAGGTTAACTCCCGTCGGCCCAGTTAATTCCCGTCGGTTTGACCATAGCCGACGGGAATTGACTATTACCTCCCGTCGGCCCAGATAATTCCCGTCGGCTGACCTGGCCGACGGGAATTAATTAGTAACTCCCGTCGGCCAGGTCAGCCGACGGGGATTAATTAGTAACGCCCGTCGGTTGTAGAGCCGACGGGAATTAGCCCTTATTCCCGTCGGCTCGATTTTGGCCGACGGGGATTACGTATTCCCGTCGGCGGCCGACGGGAATAACCGTATCCCCGACAAGGGACGCCTGGCGGCTGACAACCGACGGGAATAAGGGCTAAACCGACGGGAATTACTTATTCCCGTCGGTTTAGTGCTTATTCCCGTCGGTTCCTGGCCGACGGGAATTAACTGTTTTCCTGTAGTGCCTCATCAAGATTCGCCCCACGCGAATGGCTTTATCCATGGCTCTGTCGCGCTGGGCCCTCAGAGTAATGGAAGTTTCTTCAGCAACTTTGGCAGCCAATTGAGCGGTCTCTAGCTCCTAGGCGATGGACTTCTTGGAAGCGCGCAGTTCCTTGATAGCAGCATCCTTAGCCGATATCAACTGCCTGAGACGGATCACGTCATCCGTGGATTCCTGCAGCCTATAGCGAAGATTATCTAACTCCTCCATGGTGAAACGATGACTCCTTTCCAGAATAGTCAACGAGTTGCTAGAGTCACGATACAGTCTGTCCAGATTATCGCGAGAAGCAACAAGGGCATGTTTTTCTTCCTGCAAGCAAGAATCAACTCCTTCAAACATCAGGCCAGCAATAAGAACACAGCTATACAAGGCGCAGTTTCACAAGTCACCTTTTCAGAATCAAGCTGAACGCGAAGAGTAGAGTTCAGCGTGTTAGCAGCATTTAGAGCAGTAGAGACCTAGGACATCTCAGTTTGGCTTTGGGAATACTTTTCCTCAAAATCAGAACACCGCTGGACCAGTTCAGCCTGGTCTTGAGAATGTTTTTCTTCAAGAACAGAAATCTGTCGAGCCATGCCTGGCAAGAAAATGTCAAGCAAAGGGGGTCAAAGTTTGAAACAATTCAATAAGGCAGACGAAGGGAATCAAAAGAGCACTAACTAGCATTCGCCGCTTCTAAGACAGAGACACGCTGTTGAAGCAACGCCGGATTCCAACGTGCCAGAGACGAAGCTCCTTCTGGAACAGACACACCTTGCGACCTCAGCTGACTAGCCATCCCGTCCACCAATGCCTGATATTGAGAACAGATAAATGTAATAACAGCAGTTCATGCGGCATAAAAGTAAAGCCAAAATATATCACAATACCTAAAGGTTGGAGAAGAACGAAGGGACTCCCAAATCGTGAGAGATCAATTGATAGCCTGGCATAAAGTCGCCACCCGACGCAGCTTGCAATGAACCAGCAGGGACCAACTCAGTACCGTCAACAGAGCCCAAAGCTTGGTTAGCGGGAACGCTAGCCTCTAAGGCGATTCCCTGACCAGAAACTTGGGCCACCACCATGCCACCAGAGTGTGGAGGAGATCCGACGTGAACATCCATGGAAGTACAAGAGGGAGACCCCGCTCGGACACCCTCGGGGACTGGGTCATAGCTCGCGCTGCCCACTTGAGCCGGATCGTCTCCGACAACACCCTCGGGGGCTGGGTCGTGATTTACGCCACCCGCCCGAGCTGAATCATCCCCGGCAACACCCTCAGGGGCTGGGTGAGCGTTAACACCATCCCTGAGGGTCAAGCTCTCTACGGCAGCTGCCTCTAAGGCTGAAGGCCCCTCAGTTACTTCCATGAGAGCAAGGCAATCAAAGTCAGTTTCCTGGCCCTCAAGACCGTGCTCTAAGGTCGACGAGGCGCGGGACGCTACCCGGGATGACCCCAACCCGGCGTCGAACACATCAGCACAAACATCCAACGTGTCACCATCTGTTGGCTCTGATAATAAGTCCTCTGGAACCATATCTTCTAAAGTCTGATCAAAGTTCGCCAGAGATAACTCCTGCAGACCGACGAGGGCTGACAGAGCAGGAGAAGGAACTCCACTACTCTCCCCACTGGCAATATACTGCCGACTGTTCTTCCGAGTCAAAGGGACCTCATTTTCTTCCTCCCCGTCATTTTCATCAGCAACACACCCATTGGGGTCAGCGACAGTTGGATCACACCCATTGGGGTCAGCGTCAGTAAATTCAGGCATGGGAACTTCTTCAGCAGCAGGAACCGAGGGACCAGCGCCCCGATCCAAACTAGATACTTGCTGAAGACGTCTCTTTTTCCTTTTCTGCTCATCAGCAGAAGGATCAAGTTGATTGGCTCGGCAAGGGCGTCTCGGGCGAACACTGACAGGTCTTTGAACATCCAAGGTTGTACCAGCTTCTGGGAGAGGTGCCACCGCCAATGTCCCAGCAGGAGCAGCATCAGAAGAATCTTCGGCCAGCATATCAAGCATAGCACTTATTTCTGCATCATTAGGATCCAAAGGCACCTCAAAGTGGACTTGTCGTTCATCATCGGGAATTTCTCCAATTGAAGCAACCAAAGCACTAACTTCTTCAGCAGAGGGTCGCACTCTAAGCCCCAAACTGCCATCAGCGACAGGTGGATTCGACATAAAATGAGTAAAAGCCTTGGAAGGAGGCAAGTTCCAGGCCGAGTATGCGACTGGGGCACCAACATTTGATACCTTGCCTCTAAGAATCATCTCAAGTCGGTTCACCAAGTCTACAGAGGGAATCCTTCTGTCGGTAACCCGAGTCGGGTCAGCTAGGCCTCTGTACAGATAAGCCGGGTAAGCCCTGTCCTTCAATGGCTGAATGTTCTTGAAAACAAAATCAACAACCACAGCCTCTACAGTCAGACCCCTCTCCTTCAGCAGTCCAACTTTAGCTAGCAAAGCCCCAGCCTCAGCCACCTCCTGATCTGTGGGGGACTCGGTCCAACTCGGGGTACGAATGTCCGCCTGTCTCCCCGACCGTGGGGGGAGAGAATTTCCGTGGTTCTCAATGATAAACCACTCCAAACGCCATCCCTTAATACTATCCTTGAGAGGGATTTCAAGATAATCAGGCTTCCTTCCACGGCGCATCTCTGAACTAGCACCCCCAACCAGCTGATGCTGCCCCCCGGCCATTCCAGGGCGACAGTGATACAGATACTTCCACAGTCCAAAATGTGGCAGAACACCAAGAAAAGCTTCGCACAAATGAACGTAAATGGAAATTTGCAGAATAAAATTGGGATTCAGATGGGTCAAGTTAAGGCGATAGAAATCAAGGAGGCCGCGGAAAAAGGGGGAAATAGGAAGAGCGAGACCACAGAGAAGAAAAGGAACGTAAATCACGGATTCATGGGTATCCTCTGTCGGAACAATGACCCCGTGGCAAATCCGCCAAGAACAGAGCTCCCTCGGGGGAAGAACCCCAATGGACACGAGGTGGAGGAGGTCAGGCTCGGAGACAACAAACATATGGTTACCTGCGAAAGGCAACTGGCTGTTGGGGTCAATGGGGGGAATCACCGCAGCGGATGAACTCGAGGCCTTTCTCTTGGGCGCCATCTCAACTCTACTGGCGAACAGAGTGAGAGCCGAATTGCAGAGAGGATCTAGAGGCAGGAAAGCAAGAACTAGGGCACGGAAAGCAGAGGCGGCTGAAAGCGCAGTATATGCGGGATATTCCCGAGTCAGATACCGTCTCCAAAAGCGCCCAGTCAGCACCCGGCAGTTACTTCTAAAACACCGGCGTGCCACGTCGGCATCCGGCGGCTACTTCTAAAACCCCGGTGTGCCACATCATCACTCGGCTATTATCCTCAAAGTGGCCAACACGGCCCGTTTTAACTCGGCTGTTATTTCTAAGACGCTGACGTTATCACCAGTCGCTCGGCATTTATCTCTAAAGTGCCGACGATATCTTCAGTCGCTCGGCAGCTACCTCTAAAGCGCCGACGATGTCCTCAGTCGCTCGGCGGTTATCTCTAAAAAACGCTGGCGTTGTTACAGGTCACTCGGCTGTCGCATCTAAGAGCGCCGACGTGGTCAACAGTTATTCCAACGCTGGCATGGTTTCATCATCACTCGGACTCTATTTCAAATGCGTAAATATCGACAATAATAAGCTCGACCATCACCCCTGAAGCGGCGATATGATGCCCAAGTTATTCAGTTACTATTCCGAATGAATCAACTCCACAAATAAGAGATCGACTTACTACGAAGCAAAGTAATTGGTACAAGAGGAGACAAAGCCATTCTTCATTAAGGGAAGTAACAATACTTACAAATCAACTCATTATGAGTTGATACTTCCCTACTGCTACTACTACTACTACTACGCTACACTATACTACTCTACATTACTAATACTACTACATTATTTCACTATACTACTTCTAATCTATACTAATATTTAAAAACCAGAGGCATTTAGCCACTGGCCTTGTTGCTGCCCTTGCTGCTGCCGCCGCCGCTGCCCCTGCTGCTGCCGCCGTTGCCGCCCCTGCTGCCGCTGTTGCCGCCCCTGCCGCCGCTGTTGCCACCCCTGCTGCCGCCGTTGCCGCCCCTGCCGCCGTCGTCGCCGCCATCACCTCCGTCGTCGTCGTTGTCGTCGTCGTCGTCGTCGCCTTCGCCATCGCCGGCACCGTCCTCCTTGGACGAGTCCTCCTCGTCCGAGGAGTACTCCGACTCATCCGAGCCCGCGAGCCCGGAGCGCTCGACGGCCCGGATGTAAGTCCAGACCTCCGCAGCAATCCCCTGAGAGTCGTCCGAGTCATCGGACGACACTGGAGGAGGAACGGGAGCTAGAGACCCCTCGGACTCAGAGGAGAACTCCTCCTCTGAGTATTCCGAGTCGCCAAAGTCCTCTGATGGAGGAGTTGGCTCGCGCTTGCGTTTGTTGTTCTTGCCCATGGTGGAAATGCAAGGAAAGGAAGAAAGTAAGCAGCGGAGAACATCAAGAGATGTGAAAAAACCAGAGAGGCAAAGGCACTATTTATAGAAGAAGAAGACAACCGCTCACCTCCAACCACGGTCACTGAACAGTCGCGAAGCATTCAATACACACTTCAACCCGTCTGAAGACACGTCAGGCGGCTGACGCCGTTTCACGCAACGCAACACCCATTGGGACTCCAGTCAACAGCGCGGATGATATGATTACGCCCGCCGTCACATCACATTACTACTCAGAAGCAGCCGGCTAAAACACTCAGCGTACCAAGCCGTCCCTTGCCCACACCCATTGGGGGGGGACGCCCAGGAATTATCAGTATATTTTTCAACACTGTCACATCCGTGCAGGGCATGCAATGAACACCTCAAGACAAAAATGAGATATCAGTAAGGATCAAAGGAAAGCCAAATATAGCCGGTGAAGTACAAAATCTGACCGACGGAAGCGACGTGAAGACTAGCCTGGGAACGTCCATCAAATGTCCAATCAGTCGCAGAGCAAATAAATTGCACCACCTAGCAAGATATGGGCGGATCACGAACTCGGCTGCAAAAGACAAAATACATGCTGACCTCTGATGCATAATATTGATGACATAATGCTGACCTCTAAAGCATAATATGGATGACATAATGCCGACTTCTAAGGCATTCAGAAAAAAAGGAGAAAATATGACTCTCGGCAAAAGGGCACGAAATAAAGACCTTCGAGAGGATTGTTTTCAAAAATCCACTCAAAGCTCGGGGGCTACACCCATTGGGTGCACCTTCGGTGCACCCCATGGATCACCATTTCAAGCCAAGATAATGCCGACTTCTAAGGCATAGGGCAAGATTAAAGACAAGGCTGACCTCCAACCAAAGTGCAAGTGGGAAATAAAAGTGATTTCTGATGAAGACCTTCGAGTGGATTATTATCCAGAATCCACTCGAAGCTCGGGGGCTACACCCATTGGGTGCACCTCCGGTGCACCCAATGAAATTCAAGGTCCTACAAAATGAGATGCCGACCTCTAAGGCACAAGTATGAGGCAAAACTACAGATTTCGAGTGAAGCAAAGCAGAAGAAGACAGTAAGAAATCGTTTTCACCAAACTGCCCGAGAAGCATTTCTTGTCGTAAACAAAGCCTGCAAGTTGGGCCTAGGATCTTTGGGCCGATTATCTCAAAATCAACCCAAAGATCAGGGGCTTGTGGGGGACAGATATCCCCCGGGTCCATTCGAAGGATAAAAGACCTCACGAAAGGCCCAAGAGCCCAATAACCCGTGAGGTCACTCCTTCATGGGCCTAGGGAAGAACGACCAGCGAAGCAGATCGACATAAGGCCGGGTTGGCGCAAACCCGGACGGCCCCACCGCGCTGAACAAGTGACTGCAACAGAAGTCCTGACTTTCCCGTGCTGGAGCCCCGCACAACGGAACCAGGCGGGGATAAGTCGGCCGAATCATAGGGAGATAAGCTCAAACAGTTCACTATCTTTTAGGTGCACTTTGTTATCATATCGGCTTGTATTGCCTCACGGTCAAATATATAAGGCCCAGGGGGCACCCCTTCGAGACAATGAATCCCAACTCTACTACTACTTAGCCATCCACCTCAACTCTCTACCTTGTAACCCATTACACAAAGCATATTCGTCAGGACGTAGGGTATTACGCATCTCAAAGTGGCCCGAACCTGTAAACACTGTCCATTGTCTCTCGTGCATCCGGCACGAACCATTCAGCTACAGTCGGCGACACCGTCCTACTCCTAAAACACCTCGAGGGGCAACCCTGGGTGTGCGGTCGGACCCAAAACACCGACAGCTGGCGCGCCAGGTAGGGGGTGTGTCTTTTTTCAGGCTTTTGAGGCTTTTTTGAGGCTTTTTTCACCGCTGGTCTTCGTCTGCCTGCACATTGATTCATGGCGGAGGTCCTGCAAAGATTCGAGGTCCAGGTCCACCAGCTGACGCCGAATGCCGTGGTGGCCCTGGCGAAGTATGTTTGGGCGACAACTTCGTATGGCGGTCGGCCCTCCGTGGAGGTCTTCGCAAAACATTACTGTCTGCACCGGCAAAAGAGGAAAATTGGAGATGATATTGCACAATTTGGATCGTGCACATTTACGCCGAAGACCGGCAAGACTTCGATGGAGGTGGTGGAGTTGGTTCCTTGCGCCCGCAATAAGTGGGGCAACTGGTGGGATTTCTGGTTTTACGTTTCTGAGGGCACAGTCGAAGACCACCCAGGGCTCCCTGTGGCCATCATGTGCTCCCACCATTACACAGTGTATCTGCAGTTTGAGGTGGCGGAGGATGATGAAGACGAAGGGGCCCTTCGGTGCGCTGCCCGCATGAGTAGCAGGCGTGATTTAGTTGAGGAGTTTATCGGGTATGGGGTATGGCACTTGGCGCATGGCTGGGCGCTAGGCGAGGTGTGCCCTCGCGAGATGCCCTCTCGGGGCGGGCAGCTGGTGCGAAGTCCTGCCTTCGCGCTGGATCTATGTGGACAGGATCTTGCTGCATTCGTGCGCGAGGCGGAAGACGGTGCGGCGAGGATTGTGGGGCGCTACGTGTCACAGACGGAGGGTCTGCGGAGCTGGGATATCCAGGGGTCCAATGACAGATTGAATCGGGTCTTCGAACTGAACCGATTGCCATACGGTGTTTATCCCGGGGAAGATGCCGCCGACCGCTGAGGGAAAAACCAATGGGCGTGACCGAGGAAGGTCCTTCGCAGGAGGCTGCCCCGGCTATCAAGAAGAGAAAGTTAGGTACTGTAGTGGGGGAAGTGGGGGTGTCTAATGGTTTTCCTGTGGAGTTAATGGGGACATGTGCGGCCCCCGGGGGAAGGATGTCTTCGTCTGAGCTCCGGGAGTCTTTGGCACGAATGCTGGAGGTGACCGGGGGTCGATGGCCAAAGAATGTTCCGATCCCCTGGGCGGAGGGTGAAGACATGTCTACGTCTCGTATAGCTTGTGGCTTAAGGATTTTTCCTTATGGATGGAATATTGCTGTTGTTGTGTCGGCAGTGATGAACAAGGACCGTCAGGACGCTGCGCAGAAGCGCCGGGCGGTCGTCAGGATCGCGGATCCTAGGCGTGAAGCAAAGAGGGCGCGGGGGAGAGTGAAGGCTGCTGCCACCGGCAGTAGCCAGCTGCTAAGCCGGCCGCACCCGGATCCAGCAAGGTGTCGACGAGTGCGAAGACTGCCGCTTCTGGTGGAACCAAGCCTCCCCCAAGCGGATCCGCGAAGGGACAGGAGCTGCCTTCACCGGGGAGGCATGTTGGTGACTTCGGCACGAACATCAGTGTCGAGGGTTATTTTGTTGGTGAGTTTTTTTTTGACCGATGATTTGTTGCAGGGTCGGGTGAGGAGCAGTTGGTTGTTGTCCCGCCTTCGGCGGCAACGGCGCTACCAGCGTTGGCGGCTGGAGGGAAGGGTGCCACGCAAGACCCGTGGGCCGCTTTTTCCGCGAGCGGCGAGATCCCGTCAGCCGCTTCCACCAAAGACGTGGCAGGTTCCATGTCCCGGCGGCTGAGGGAGGCGTCGCAAGAGTTGAAGCAGGTAAGTTGTGTTGGACTTTGAAGTTTGTTGTTTGCATGAGGTTTCGGGGCTCATGTGCTTTTGTTAGGCGGCCAACTTCGCCGACCGCGTGGCGTCGGGTGTCCTGACTGCGGACGTGGCTGTCGAAGTTGAGAGACTTCGGGCGCAGCACGCGGATGCCATTCGGGAGAAGTCGGCGGCAGAGAGCAAGAACCGCAGGCTCGCGGAGAAAGTGGCCGCTTTGGAGGCCGAGAAGACGGACCTCCGGCACCAGCTGGCGGAGGAGAGGAGGGAGGCGAACCAGGCCATCGCCGAGGCGCAGGCAGCGCAAGCGAAGGCCAAGGTGGCGCGGGCGGAGAGCAGTCTCGCCGGTCACCGCGCCAAAGAGCTGGAGGCAAGGTTCAACGCCTTGCACGGCCGCGTGGACAAGGCCGAGGCCTCTACCCGCTCGAAAGTTGAGCGGACGCACGCACAGTTCGTGGGAGCGTACCGCGAGCTGGGTGCGTGGACCGCTGACTTCGAAGTCCCCGACCGGGAAGCTGGCCTTCGCTTCCTCGAATTGATGCAGGAGGAGATGCTCGTGCTCCCGACCATTGTGGAGGGTTTCATGTCCTTCGCCTCCCTCGTCACCTGCGAGGGGGCCATGAATGTGTTGTCCCGCGAGGGCTGTAGGCACTACGAGGTCTTCAACCAATCAGACGAGAACTTTGAATGGGAGATTTTCAAGGTCGATGACCCTGTGGTGAAGCAGTCGGGGGGGGCACTTTTTGATAGGATGTGGGGTCCGCATGGTCGGGAGGCGGTCAGGGAGCGATCCGATCGGGCGAGGGAGCAGGTGAGGGTCATTTTTTGTATGGTAGTGTGTGTGGGTATGCTTGATTTCTACTGAGTGACTGGTGTTGGTGCAGATGGAGCGTGATGAGGACGTCGAGGACTTCAGAGCTCTAGCCAGCGTGCCGCCCGAGGCTGTGGAGGTCAAGCCGGTGCTGCCCTCGGATGCAGGTGAAGGCCCCTCGGCGGTGCCCGAGCCTGCCGTGTTTGAGGAAGGCCCTGCGTCGGCCCCTGCGCCGTCGGTCGGAGGTGCTTTGGAGATGGTGGCTGAGCCAGCAGTCGAAGACCCCACGGCCGCGGCCGCGTCTTCGCAGGTGGCTAATTAGGTGGGGGGTTTGTAAATGTTGTCTTAGTGTTACTGAACTTCGGTTGCTGCGCAGGTTCAGGGTTTTGGGCCTGCGCACACAACCGCTACTGACAATACTAATTTTGTGGCTTCGACCGGGGTTGCTGGAGACCATTCTGATGATTCTGTGTCAAAGTTTTTTGGATCTGATGGTTCTGGGAGTTCGATTGTGTGGACAGAGGGGTCTTCGGATGAGGACTTGGATTATTTTGCAGCATTGGATGTGGCTGCAGCAGAGACTTCGCTGCGTGTGACGGGTGAGGATATTCCTTGTGCGGATGCTGGACGTAGGCATCGAAGGGCGATGGCAAAGCGGAGGGTGGGTGGGTTGTCACGAGGTGATAGGGGTTGTGGTGAGGTGGAGGGTGGTTGTCTTCGAGTGGACGGGACGGCCAAACGGGAATTGTTGTCTTCGCCGGTTGGGGCAAGTTTAGGTGAGGGGGAGCTGCGAAGTCCTTTTGAGGGTGAGGAGTTGAGGATAATGTTGTTCAACTATAGGGAGATGGGTATCATCCCGAAGGTTGAGCCGTTGTAATGTGTGATGCCCTCGCTGTGTGTGTAACTATGATTTGTATGATGAGACAGCGTGCCTTCGTTGATCCGGCCGCGCCCGTAGGCGTATTTTGCGCGCACTTGTTGTGCTATTCCGGCTGCACCCGTAGGCGACTTTTGCGCGGAGTCTTCTGGAAAAGACTTCGATCTTTCGCACTTATTGTGCTATTCCGGCTGCACCCGTAGGCGACTTTTGCGCGGATAGTCTTTTGGAAAAGACTTTGATTTTTCGCACTTATTGTGCTATTCTGGCTGCACCCGTAGGAGACTTTTGCGCGGATAATCTTTTGGAAAAGAATTTGATTTTTCGCACTTATTGTGCTATTCCGGCCGCACCCGTAGGTGACTTTTGCGTGGATAGTCTTTTGGAAAAGACTTTGATTTTTCGCACTTATTGTGCTATTCCGGCTGCACCCGTAGGCGACTTTTGCCGGAGTGTCGCACGTGAGGGTAGTAAGCACTGCCCCTCGCGGTGACTTTGGTGTGGTCGAATGCCGAAGATCGTCGATGCGGTCTTTTTTGACGTGTCTTAATTTTTGCGGGGGTTTTTGTGGGTATATTGCATGGCTCCGCCTCATTAAAAACCTCACCCCCCCGGGAGGAAAAGAGTACAGGCCAGAACGATAATGTTTGGTTAATTACAAGGGTGTGATGGCCCCGAGGAATCAGACAAAAAATTTGCGGAGATTATCTATGTTCCAGGAATGCTCCAGGTCTTCGCCAGATTGCGTTGTTAGCTTGTATGTGCTGGGGGACGACTTCGTCTTGACGATGAATGGCCCTTCCCACTTTGGCTCTAGCTTACCTCGTGACTCGGTCCGGGTCATTCGGACGAGTACGAGGTCTCCTTCATAGAATTCCCTCGGGACGACTGCGTGGTCGCGCCAAGTCTTCGTTTGGGCTTGATATTTATTGAGGGCCTACAGGGCGAAGACGCGGTCTGCATCGATGAGATCTTTGGAGGTTAGCTCGTCTACGTCGGGTGAGGCCGAGGCGCTTGTTCTTGGGGACCCATGCTTGATTTCCTGCGGGGTCATGGCCTCCGAGCCGTATAGCATGCGAAAGGGAGTAAACCCGGTCGCCCGACATTCGGTCGTGTTCAGGGTCTAGACTGCTTCAGGTAGCATGTCGGCCCATTTGCCCTTCTTGTCGTCGAGGAGCATTTTCTTGATCACCGTGAAAATCTTGCCGTTGGCGCGCTCGACGACGCCGTTGGATTGTGGATGATATACTGAGGCGAAGGCAAGTTTGGTGCCAATGGAGAAGCAGAAATCCTTGAAGTCTTGGCTGTCAAATTGCTTGCCATTGTGAACTGTGAGCTCGGACGGGACTCCGAATCGGCAAACGATGTTTTGCCAGAAGAATTTCTGGGCAGTCTTCGATGTTATCGTTGATACTGCTCTTGCCTCGATCCACTTGGTGAAATACACGACGGAGACGAAGGTGAACTGGAGGTTCCCCTGGGCCGTGGGTATTGGTCCGATAATATCCAGGCCCCAGCGCTGAAGGGGCCACGTGTGGGCGATTAGTTTTGTGAACTGCGAAGGGCTTCCCGAGCATGGAGAAAACTTTTGGCAGGCTTCGCACGACATTGTGACCCGATTCGCGGCGCAGATCATAGCAGGCCAGTAGAAACCTTGCCGGATCACCTTGGCAGCTAGGGCCCTAGGCCCCGCATGAGAGTCGCAAGTCCCGCTGTGGACTTCGCGTAGGATCTGAACGCCTTCGGTCTCGGTGACGCATTTAAGCATGGGTTGACTGACCCCCTTCTTGTAAAGCTGCCCCTCAATGAGAGCGAAGTCCTGGCTCCGGTGTTTGAGGCGCTTGGCCTCGCTGATATCGCTTGGGTGGTAATATCCCTGCAGGAACATAGTTATCGGTGCCCGCCAGTCTTCGGTCATGATGAGGTTGACTATGCGGTGGCCCTTGGTGTCATTGGTTATTTGGAGGCCCTCTGGGCTGCGAACGGCTGGCATGCCGATGACATGGTAGAATACATCGGAGGGCAGGGCTTCGCCTCTGGCCGCTGCCTTGGCCAATGCGTCGCGCTCCTCGTTCTTGGCTCGGTCCACGTGCTGCAAGGTAAAGCCTTTGAACTATCTCTCGAGACTGCGGACAGCCGCGAGGTACTGTGCAAGTGCGGGGTCCTTCGCTGCGTAATCCTTCTCGACTTGGCCGGCAACTACTTTGGAGTCTGTTCTGATTATGCAGGTGGTGACACCAAGTGCCCGTAGCTTGCGAAGGCCGAGAATGACCGCTTCGTACTCTGCTACATTGTTGGTGCATCTGTCGGACTCCAAAGCAAAGCTGAGACGGGCTGCATATCTGTGCTTGACCCCTGTGGGTGAGGTGATGACTGCCGCTGCGCCTGCCCCCGCATGGCACCACGCGTCGTCGCAGTGGATGGTCCACACCTTCTCTGCGGACATGTCCGGCTGCGTTATTGGCCCGGTCCAATCGATGATGAAGTCTGCCAGGACTTGTGACTTGATGGCTGTCCTGGGCTCAAAGGTGATATGGTAGCCAGACAGCTCGGCCGCCCACTAGGCGATCCGGGCGGATGCCTCCGGATTTCGGAATAATTCGCCAAGTCCCCTGTCCGAGGTGACCCGCACCTTGAATGCTTCAAAATAGTGGCGCAGCTTTCGCGAAGCCATAACGACTGCGTAGGCGATTTTTTCTAGCTCCGTCATGTTGCATTTTGATGTCGTGTGGACTTTGGAGACATAATAAACTGGACACTGCCTGGTCGTGCCCTATCTGTCCTGCTCTTGAACCAGCGTTGCGCTGACCATATGCGATGAGGCTGCGACGTAGAGCAACAGGGGTAGCGAGGGGTTGGGGCTTGTAAGAATTGCCAGCTCTGACAGGTGCTGCTTTAGTGACGCAAAGGCCGCCGCTTGCTCTGGTCCCCATGCAAAGTCCTTTGCGCCTCGTAGCATTTTGAGGAAAGGTAGACTTCGCTCGGCGGACTTGGAAATGAATCTGTTGAGGGCGGCCAGTCTGCTTGTCAGTCGTTGGACGTCTCTGGCTGATTGCGGGGGCGTCATGTTGATGATGGCCTGGATCTTGCTTGGGTTGGCTTCGATTCCGCGATGTGACACCAGGTAGCCCAGTATTTTCCCCTGGCGAACACCGAAGACACACTTTTTGGGGTTTAGGCGAAGTCGTGCATCTCGCATGTTCGCGAATGTTTCTGCGAGGTCAGCCAGGTGGTCCTCTTTGCTTTTGCTGGCGACGACGATGTCGTCTACATACGCAAATATGTTTCTGCCAACTTGGCTCTCGAGCACCGTCTTGGTGAGGTGAGAGAACGTGGACCCAGCATTCTTTAGTCCCTCCGGCATTCTGATGAAGCAGTACGTGCCGAAGGGTGTTATGAAACTGGTGCTAGCCTTGTCTTCTGTTGGGGACTTGTTCTCAAGTGCTATGAATTAAGAACAAGGCAACACAAAAAAGGTTAATGATTAATGCCCTTCGTCCTTCAGAGCATTATCTCCCTTGGGACATAATGATCTTCAGTCGAAGGTCATGAAGGACGTACCTTCGGCATTATAATATATCTCAATGGAAGGAGAAACATATGAAACATGAGAAATAACATGAATAATCTCGTGTCATCGTTAATATCATTTAATTATATAGTCATGAATGTACTTGAACAATATTGAATTACATTTTTACCTTCGGCTCGACAGAAGGCAAAAGTCCAAGCGTGACGCGCGAGTGAATACAAGTCAGCGTGAACAGTACGGGGGTACTGTTCATCTATTTATAGACACAGGACACAGCCTGTGACGAATTACAATTATGCCCCTCATAAAAGTTTACAATCATTGACTCAGACCTTTATGGATTAAAAGGTCATTCTATCTCTATGTCGGTTTGTAATGCCGAAGCTTCATAAAAAGGAACCTTCGGTCATCTCCTGGGGACAACTTCAGCCGAAGCTGCTTCTTCCCGTAAGACCTTCGGCGCAACGAAGCATGGCCCCAACAGTAGCCCCTTTCGCGGTGCTAGATCGTTTTTCGTAACGAGCTTGATCCGTGAAAAAAAAAGCCTCTCAGGCTTCGGGAAGCCGAAGGTCCAAAAACACCTTCCCTGAGCTCGTTGCCGAGAAACGATCCAGTTTCCGAGCGCGTGCCAGGCCCACCTTGCAGATTTACTGTTTGATCTTTGCGGTCCACCGCGCAGCGAGTGCAAGTTACTGCCCGCCTGGTGTAAAAATCCTGGCGCTTCGCCTTCTTACCTGCAGCACTATATAAACAGACGAGTAGGTGTGAAGTTACCACAGCATTCATTGCTATTTGCACTGTTTTGCTGCCAAAATTTTTAACCATAGCCGAAGCTTGATACTCAGAATTGAACGAAGGTCCAACTCGAAGTCTGCTTCGTCAGAAGGAAAGGCTTCGGGAAAAAAGTATTCAATTTCCACAAAATCAAATGGCCAGGGTGCGATCTACCGCCAGAGTTGAGCGTGAAGGAGACGAAGCTGAAGGTTCGGAGACTGTTCCCATCTCCGAAGCAATGCAACGATCCGGACTGGTAACCGCAGAAGAAACCCCCGCCGCTGAAGCAGACCCGACAACTGCCGAAGGAGAAGAAGAGAACATTGAAGAAACTGATCCCGAAGATGATTATCGCATTGCCATGCCCAGCAAGCCCAGCCACTTAGACTTCGGAAAGTCGACCATTTCAAAGGCTGATCTCTCCAAGATGGTAAAATCTGGTTATTTCAGTGAAAATCAGAAGAAACTACTTCGCTTCGGGGGAGAAGAGACTACCCCGAAGCCAGAGAAGGACGAGATAGTTATTTTCAAGAGCTTTTTAAAGGCTGGGCTGAGATTCCCCCTTCATGGAATTATTGCAGATGTATTGAAGAAGTTTGGTATTTACTTTCATCAATTGACTCCTAACGCTATCGTTAGGCTTAATGTTTACATCTGGGCCCTCCGAAGCCAGGCTGTGGAACCGTTTGCCGACAGTTTTTGTCGAGTTCATGAGTTACATTACCAAACGAAGGCCAGAAAAGATGGATTACATGATAACTTTGGTTGCTACAATTTTGCCTACCGGAAAACAACAAAGTTTCCTGTTATAAGCTACCGAAGCAAATGGCCGGCAGGCTGGAAGTCTGAGTGGTTTTATGTGAAGGTTGACGAAGACGAAGAAAAGTTGGTACAAAGTCCACTTGAATTAATCTTCGGAGAAACAAGGCCGCGATGCCACATGACATTAGAAGGTCCCACCTGGGCTGCACTGGGTGAGTTTGAAATTATTTCAGAGCATATCGGTACCAGGGATCTGGTTCAAGAATTCTTGGCGTTCAGAGTTTTCCCTACTCTAAAAGAATGGGAAATGCCAAAACTAGAGGGGGAGAAGAAGAAGGGGGAACTTGTCCGGCTTCCTTACCATTTCAAATTCAAGAAATACTTTAAAAAACCTTGCCAAGAGTGGCTGGACACAGTTGAGGTAATGTGCAATGAAATTCTTGGGAATTATTCCAAAAAAGAAGATCAACTGATGACCGCGGCCTTCGGCACCCGTCCGAAGCGAAGGCTGAACCGAGTGTTTGATGCCCTGGGTTTCGAGTACCCTGACTATGAACGATTGAACAAGGGTGCTGAGGGCCAAAAAAGAAAAAGAGTGGCCGAAAGTTTGAACAAAGATGAGGAAGAACCAGCAAAAGAGAAGAAAATTCCAAAGAAGAGAAAAATATCATCTCCAAAGCGAAAATTATCCGATAAAGAGAGGACTCCTGCACCACCCTCTACCAGCGACGTGGAGGGAATCTTAAAGGTAATGACTGAACCCCTGCCCGCGAAGCAAAGTCCATTAGGGCCTCAACTGACGAAGCTTTTTCGAAAGGTGGAGAAGCCGGAAAAAACGAAGATAACCAAAACAAAGAGGCAAAGAATTATTGCAGTGACCGAAGTTATTGACAAGACGCCACCGAGGGCTTCAACTCAGAAAACGCCAGCGGTTGAGGGCACAACAAATGTCGAAGTCGCACCTTCGGAGGTCGCGGCTACCGAAGCCGCTTCAGCCGAAGATGTGAACTTGGAAACTACAATTGAAGACATCGACAAAATTTTACTAGACATGGCTGCAGAAGAAGCTGCCACTGCTGCTGAAAAAAACCATGGCCACAGTGCCTGGAAAGGGAAAGGAAATAGCCGAAGATACTTCGGAGGACGAAGCCTACTTATTTCAAAATTTAATTGGGCAAGAACTGTCAAAGGCCGAAATAGAAGAGCTTAAGGACTATGCCAAATCTTGCGGATACAAGCCAGGAGCTCTTCTATTCGGCGGCATTGAGGATGAGAAATTGGGCTGCATCCGGGACCAAACTGGGGCTAAGGTCATCGGTACTCTATCGAAGAGTATCGGTTTTCCGAAGCTAGAAACAGATATCAGCCGCTACCGACGACAACATATCGTCGGCAGCTTATTTTATTCCAATTTCAAGGTAAACAACTTTTCTCTGAGTTATATTGTTTTTAATAATGGAAATATTCCTAACGAAGATTGCTTGTGTGCAGAGCATGCTACTAAGCAAAGCTTTGAAGATGCAGCAAGATCTAGAGGACAAGAAACACGAAGCTATAATCGAAAATCTAGAGAGCAAGATAAAAGAGCAATCAGCTATTATTGAAAAGAAAGACTTTGAACTCCAAACAACTGAAGGCTTGCTGGCAGAGACTGAAGCTAAAGTATCATAATTGAATTCGAAGCTTCTCTGCCAATCAAAACAATTTGAACAAGAGAAGCTAGAGCTTAATTCGAAACTTGAAGCCGAAGTCCAAACCAACTCAGACTTGAAGAAATCATTAACAAGCCTTCAAGACAAATGCTTGAAATTTAGTAACAACTGTATTCAACAATTAAAGAAGATCTTTTACTCAGTTGGAGCCAGCAGTGGAAAGTTCAACCCTGAAGCTGAAAATTTGCCAAGAGCCTTCGAACATATTGAAGCTGAAATTGATGAGCTGGACGAAGTTATAGCCGGGCACGGTGACTTCTGTGCCTGGGTAGCTTCTCGGGGCACAGCTGCAGCGTTCCTGAAGGCCGGCTGTGAGCATGGAAAAATCGTCAACAGGCCGAATTTCACTCTGTCTCCATCAATTTTAGACGATATTCCTGACCTCGCCCGAAGCATCTCAAACAGATTTATAAAAATGATATGGACAAAAGGCGGGCGAGAGAAGGCTGGGGACGAAGCTCGAAGTCATCTTGAACCAGTAAGAAATCATACCTTGCGCTTACCTTCTCCTTCACACTTGATTTTTACTCACAATACCTTGATTCATGTAGGATGACGAAGCTGAAGGTGATGCTTAGAGAATATGCCGCCGAAGCGGAAGCCTGATGAAGATTAGTAGGAGTAGACTAGAAAAACTCAAGAAACTTTCGTAACAACTTTTGTAAATACAGCTAAACTGTTCTTAATGAACTTTGTTCATACCTTGTAATATATCCTTACCCTTTCATTGAGGTGCTTTGATGTGGACGAAATTAATATTTTGAGCTGAAAGCGAAAAAACACCTTCCCTTCTTTTCGTACACAACGAAGCATAAAAGACCGCTTCTTCTTTTTTGCCGAAACCTCTCTTTTTTATACACAATGAAGCATAAAAGACCGCTTCTTCTTTTTTGCCGAAACAACCACGTATGTCATGAATGAATGTTTATGAATGCGAATGCTATGATGCCATGTGATGTGCGAATGAATGTCCAAACACATGTCCGAAGCCATACTCTCAGCCATTATTTCCTTAGAAACAATCACACGTTAGCTCTGCATTCCCTTAGGAACGTCTTTTGAGCTTCTTCGCCTTTTACTTTCGGCGGAATCAGCGTTGACTTTTCGCTGTAAGCTCTGCATTCCCTTAGGAATGTCTTTTGAGCTTCTTCGCCTTTTACTTTCGGCAGAATCAGCGTTGACTTTTCGCTGTAAGCTCTGCATTCCCTTAGGAACGTCTTTTGAGCTTCTTCGCCTTTTACTTTCGGCGGAATCGGCGTTGACTTTTCGCTGTAAGCTCTGCATTCCCTTAGGAACGTCTTTTGAGCTTCTTCGCTTTTTACTTTCGGCACTCGATGGTGCGTTCTCAGCTTTTACATTTACATTCTTTGGGGGATTTTGCTCTTATAAAACTAAAAAGGAAATTACATATGATGGCCCCATTAAAAACCTTTCTCCCCCTTTAGAAAGGAAAAGGGTGCCATGAAAAAGAAAAGAAAAAAGTTACATCAAGTTATACATAATATCGCCGAAGCTCATCCGCGTTCCAAGATCTTGGAATGTCGTTGCCGTCCATGTCCTTCAATCTGTACGATCCAGGCCTTGACGAAGATACTACTAAGAAAGGTCCTTCCCATTTCAACTGTAACTTGCCCACTGTGTCTGGGTTGGCCACTCTCCGAAGCACCAAGTGTCCCGGCTCAATATTTTTTAGCCGGACCTTTCTATCTCGCCATTTGACTGTTTCAGCCTGGTATTTATTGATATTCTCCACAGCTTGAAGCCTGATCCCTTCTAAAGCATCTTTTTCCACAAAACAGGCATCTTCAGGACCTGGTTCTGCCGAAGCTACTACTCTTATTGATCCAGCTTTAGCTTCCTCCGGAGTTATTGCTTCGTCACCGAACAATAACTTGAATGGAGTAAAGCCTGTAGACCTTGATGTTGTTGTATTGTGGCTCCATACCACTTTGGTTAACTGATCTGGCCACTTTCCCCTGGGTTGATTGAAGACTAACTTCATTATTCCTGTCATTATAATGCCGTTGGCCCTTTCAACGAGCCCATTCGACTCCGGATGCCTGACTGATGCAAAATGGATCTTCGTTCCAATTTGATCACAGAAATTTCTGAAAGCTTCGGAGTCGAACTGCGTTCCATTATCTACAGTGATGGCCTTCGGTACTCCGAAGCGACAGACAATATTCTGCCAGAAAAACTTTTGTACAGTGGCCGAAGTTATTGTGGCTAATGGCTTCGCCTCAATCCATTTAGAAAAATACTCCACAGCCACTATAACATATTTTAGATTCCCTTGAGCCGGTGGTAATGGACCTAGCAAGTCAAGGCCCCACCTTTGCAATGGCCAGATGGGTTGTATCAGCTGTGTCAAAGACGAAGGTTGCTTTTGATCTCTTGCACATTTCTGACAACCTTCACACTTTTGAACTAACTCTGCTGCATCCGAAGCTGCCTTCGGCCAATAAAACCCTTGGCGGAAAACTTTTCCAAGTAACGGCCTAGATCCGATGTGGGATCCACACAGGCCTGCATGTATTTCTTTCATTAACTCTATACCTTCGGTTCTAGATAAGCACTTGAGCAGCGGAGCGCAAACTCCATGTTTGTATAATTCCCCTTCTATCATGACATACGGACGAGCTCTTGCCTCTATCCTTTTATTATAAGCTTCGTCATCTGAAAGGAACTTACCCTGAAGGTAAGAGATGATTTCAGTTCTCCAATCTTCGCTGTAAACAGGAGATATGTTGAGGACTGCTCTTTCAAGGAGCTCCACTGAAGGTGCCTTTATTGTTTCGAAGAACACATCCGAAGGTAACGGCAGCCCCTGTGCTGCAGACTTGGCTAGCAAATCAGCGTGCTCATTTTGTCCTCGAGGGATATTCTTGACAGAAAATCCTTCGAAGGAGGCTTCGATCCTTCGGACCGTGTCTAGATATTTTTCAAGCTTCGGATCTTTAGCCTTGCAACTTTTGTCAATATGACCCGAAACAACCTGGGAATCAGTTTTAAGAATCGCCCTTCTGATTCCCATTGCCTTTAATTTCCGAAGGCCCAGGAGCAGGGCTTCGTACTCAGTAATATTGTTTGTACAGCTGAAGTCAAGTCTTGCTGCATAACAAGTTTTAACCTTGGATGGTGAGACCAACACAGCAGCTGCACCTGCTCCGAAGGTTCCCCAAGAGCCATCACAAAACACTGTCCACACTTCGGCATCTTTATTTGCTTCTTCATCCTGAGCCCCTGGCGTCCAGTCGGCAATGAAATCTGCCAATGCTTGAGACTGGATCGAGGATCTATGCACATAATCAATGTAAAATTCATTGAGCTCTGCAGCCCATTTTCCAATCCGTCCAGTAGCTTCTCTATTTCTCATGATATCCTTCAACGGCTGCGAAGAAGGAACAATAATATTGTATGCCTGAAAATAATGCCGAAGCTTCCTGGATGCCATTAAAACGGCATATAATACCTTCTCCAGTTCAGTATAATTTTTCTTTGATACACTAAGGACTTCAGATACAAAATATACTGGAACCTGCTTCTTGACTTGTCCATCAAGCTTCTCCTGGACAAGTGCTGCACTTACTGCCGAGTGCGAAGCTGCCACATATAACAACAAAGGAGCCCCTGGCGTTGGTGGAGTTAATGTTGTTAGATCTATCAAGTATTGCTTCAGCTCTTCGAAGGCTTTTTGTTGATTTGGGCCCCATTGAAAGACTTCAGCTGAATTCAGCACCTCGAAAAATGGTAAATTTCTTTCTGCTGATCTGGATATGAATCTGTTGAGAGATGCCAGCCTTCCTGTCAATCTTTGGGCCCCCTTTCTTGTAATTGGTGGCTCCATTCGAAGTATAGCTTCGATTTTATTTGGATTAGCTTCAATTCCCTTTGTTGAAACCAAGCATCCAAGAAATTTCCCCTTCTTTACTCCGAAGACACATTTTTCTGGATTCAGCTTCAAACCAGCTTGTCTGAAACTGGCGAAGGTCTCCTGCAAATCAGCAATATGATTTTCCTGCTTTGTGCTTTTTACAATAATGTCATCAACATAAGTCAACACATTTCTGCCTATCTGAGACTGGAGGACCTTCGCAGTCATTCTGCTGAAACTTCCTCCAGCATTTTTGAGCCCCTCAGGCATCCGAAGATAGCAATATGTGCCACTTGGGGTTATGAAGCTAGTCATCGGCTCATCTTCCTTCTTCATCCAGATTTGATGATAGCCTGAGTAGCAGTCTAGAAGACTCATGAGCTCTGAAGAAGCTGCTGCATCGACTAAAGAGTCTATCCTTGGCAGCGGGAATTCGTCCTTCGGACAAGCCTTGTTGAGATCTGTGAAATCGATACACATTCTCCACTTGCCATTGGCCTTCTTCACCATAACAGTGTTAGCTAGCCACTCTGGATACTTTACTTCTCTGATAACTCCTGCACTGAGGAGTCTTTTTACTTCATTGCGAGCCCCTTCGGCCTTGTCATCAGACATTTTCCGAAGCCTCTGCTTTCGGGGTCTGAAGGATGGGTCAACATTGAGCGAATGTTCAATAACATCCCGATTTACTCCACAGAGATCATTAGCTGACCATGCAAAAACATCTTTATTGTTGAACAAAAACCTTATCAAGGTTTTCTCCTGGTCTTCAGATAATTGCGAGCCCAACAGCACCTTCTGCTCTGCTATGTCCTCACACAATAGCATGGGCTTCGGCTGATCTGCTGAAGCTGCTTTCTCCCTTCTGAATTTGTACTGTTCACAAGCTTCAGCTCCATCTATGTTATGGATTGCTTTGGAGTCAGTCCAGCTTCCTTCGGCCCTTCTAGCAGCTTCCTGGCTTCCATGAATAGCAATAGGCCCTTGGTCCGAAGGTATCTTCATGCAGAGGTAAGCTGGGTGAAGAATTGCTTCGAAGGCATTGAGAGTACCGCGACCAATGATAGCATTGTAAGGATACTCCATGTCAACAATATCAAACACAATTTGCTCAGTCCTTGTGTTATTAACAAATCCGAAGGTTACTGGCATGGTAATCTTCCCAAGTGCTGCAATTTGCCGTCCTCCGAAGCCACAAAGAGGGTGCGTAGCATCATGAACCTTGTCTTCAGGCTCTTGCATTTGTCTGAAGGCCTTAGCAAATATAATATCAGCTGCACTGCCTGTATCAACTAAGACATTGTGGACCAGAAATCCTTTGATCACACAAGAGATAACCATGGCATCATTGTGAGGATAATCCTTAAGCTGAAGGTCTTCCTGAGAGAAAGTGATTGGAATGTGAGACCATTTTGACTTGATGAAGGGTCCCTATACTCCAACATGCTGCACCCTTCTCTGAGCCTCCTTCTTTTGCTTCTTGTTAGCCGGCTCTGAGCAAGAACCGCCTGTTATCGGGAGCACCAGCTTCGAAGCCGAAGCAGCTTCAGCTTGATTGTTGAACGAAGCCATCAGCTCAGAAAAGTGGAAGTGAGTTCACCGGAGGTGGGCGCCAATGTTGGGGACTTGTTCTCAAGTGCTATGAATTAAGAACAAGGCAACACAAAAAAGGTTAATGATTAATGCCCTTCGTCCTTTAGAGCATTATCTCCCTTGGGACATAATGATCTTCAGTCGAAGGTCATGAAGGACGTACCTTCGGCATTATAATATATCTCAATGGAAGGAGAAACATATGAAACATGAGAAATAACATGAATAATCTCGTGTCATCGTTAATATCATTTAATTATATAGTCATGAATGTACTTGAACAATATTGAATTACATTTTTACCTTCGGCTCGACAGAAGGCAAAAGTCCAAGCGTGACGCGCGAGTGAATACAAGTCAGCGTGAACAGTACGGGGGTACTGTTCATCTATTTATAGACACAGGACACAGCCTGTGACGAATTACAATTATGCCCCTCATAAAAGTTTACAATCATTGACTCAGACCTTTATGGATTAAAAGGTCATTCTATCTCTATGTCGGTTTGTAATGCCGAAGCTTCATAAAAAGGAACCTTCGGTCATCTCCTGGGGACAACTTCAGCCGAAGCTGCTTCTTCCCGTAAGACCTTCGGCGCAACGAAGCATGGCCCCAACATCTTCCTCCTTCATGTATATCTGGTGATAGCCGGAGAAGCAATCAAGGAGTGCATGACTTCGCACCCAGCTGCGCTATCGACTATCTTGTCGATCCGAGGCAGGGGGAAGTTGTCCTTGGGGCAGGCCTTGTTGAGGCTGGTGAAGTCAATGCACATTCTCCACTTGCTGCTCTTCTTTTGCACCATGACTACGTTGGAGAGCCACGTAGGGTAGGCGACTGGTTCGATGAATTTGGCCTCAAGCAAGCGATGTACCTCGGCCTTGGCGGCTTCTGTCTTCTCATCTGACATTTTGCGCATCCTCTGCTTCTTTGGCCTCACCGAAGAGTCGATGCCCAAGCTGTGCTTAATAATGGAGCGACTGACTCCGACCAGGTCGAGGGCGGACCAGGCGAAGACGTCCTTATTTTTGGAGAGACAGGAGATGAGTCTCGCCTCGTCATGCGAAGTGAGGTCCTTGCTTATGACGACCGTTTGCTTAGGCGTTGACTGGTCGAGGGGGACTGTCTTCGTCCCATCGTTGCTCTGCAGCTGTGCCTTTTCATTCCCGATGTCGGTTGGGCGGGTAGCTTCAGGGACCTCGCGCTGCGCCGTGAGGCAGTGTACGTTCCTTTGCCCTGGGACGAAGTCTCTTTCTATGTTGCGCGCGGCCTGCTGGTTGCCATGGACTGTGATCACGCCTAGCGGGCCCAGGATCTTCATGCACAGGTAAAGACCGTGGATGGCTGCTTCAAATTTGTTGATGGAGCCCCGACCCATTATAGCGTTGTACGGGTACACCATGTCAACGATGTTGAAAGTGACCTATTCACTTCGTGCATTGGGTGCTACACCGAAGGACTGGGGTAGCTCTATTTTGCCCACTGAGAAGGTGCCCTTGCCGCCAAAACCATACAAAGGGTTGTCCGAAGGCTTCAGCAAACTGTGGCTGATGCCCATGCGGTCGAAGGCGTGGAGGAAAATTATGTCCGCCTGGCTGCCGTTATCGACTAAAACCTTGTGTAGGTCCTAGCCTGCCACGCTGCAGTTGATGACCATGGCGTCGATGTGAGGTGCACTGCACAGGTCGACGTCTCTGGCGTCGAAAGTCAACGGCACGTGAGACCACTTTGTCTGCATGACTGGACCTATGACGGCGACGTGGTTGACGCTGCGGTAATGGTCCCTCTTCTGTCGCTTTGTATCGAAGTCGACGCTGGACCCCCAGTGATCATGTGAATGACTCCGCGATACGGCTGATCAGCGAAGTCTTCTTGTTTGGGTGCTTGGGGGTGGTTTGGGTGGTGGATGTTTGGTTGCTGCGGGGGTGGAGGTGGGAGTGGGGGAGGTGCGATTTGTACCTCTTGGTGGTGTTGGTAAGCGTGGTTAGGTGGATGTGGCACGGGGCCGTGGTTGTATGGTTGTGGGAGTTGCTGATATGTGTGTGCGACAACTCTTAGGTTGTCAGCTGGTTGTGCCCGAGACATCCTGTCCCTGGTAGCCTTCGTTTCCGGGCAGTCCCTTGTTGGGTGCGCACAGTCTTCGCCGTGAAACAAGCAGTAGAAACGGTGCGGCTGTTGCGCTCGTCCCCGGCCCCGACCACGAGTTCCATTGTCGTGGCCCTGGGGGGATAATCTTGGCGGCGAGGGGCCTCACCAGCAGGGTGCTGGTTGGCAATGTTGTGTACCTGCTGTTGACTGCGGCTGTCCCGACCGGAGTCTGACTGCGAAGGCCTTGTCCACGTCCGGCTGGACTGCGGAGGGTCCTTGGGTTTTCTCTGGGACTCGACCTTGCACTGGTGGAGCTCTTCGGATCTGGAATATTTTTCGAAGAGCTGATATAGCTCCTGGAGGTTCTTGGGTGGATCCCTGATGCAGTGGATGTAAAGGACGCCAGCCCGGAGGTTGCAGATCGCGTAGTGAATGGCGATTTGGTCATCGACCGAAGGCAGTTGTGACATGAGGGTCAGAAACTTGCGGTAGTACTCCCGCAGAGTTTCTCCCTCCAGCTGCTTACAGAGTGACAATTCAGCCAAGGCATCGGTGTCTGGGCGGTACCCTTGGAAGTTAAGCAGAAATTTGTCCTGGAGACTTTTCCAGGAGTCGATGGACATCGGGGGCAACCTGGTGTACCAGGTGAGAGCGGGGCCTTCGAGGGCGATGATGAATGACTTGGCCATCGTGGCATCGTCCCCTCCGGCTGATGCAACGGCGACTTGATAGCTCATGATATACTGTGCTGGGTTGGTGCTGTCGTTGTACTTGGGGTAAGTCCCTGCCCTGAAATTGGCGGGCCATGATGACACTTGCAGTTGCGGCGCCAGGGGGCTTCGCTTGTCGAGGTAATTGATGCCTTGGAAAGCGGTAGCGTGTGGGATGAAGGGCCCGCGGTGAGGGACGAATAGGTCTTCGACCGGCGCACGCTGCTGGAGGGGCGGGTCGTGCTGCAGATCATGTTGGCCTTCGCGCTGCAAGAGCGCAATCTCTTGCTCAAGCTCCTGAGCCCTCTGCTCTTCATCTCGTATCATCTGGCGCAGCTTGGCCTGCACAGAGACGCGTTGGCGCTTGGCCTCGAGGATTTCCTTCTGCTTTTGAAGGTTGCGGTTTTTGAGGCGCAGGGCCTGTAGCTGTAACTGTTCTTCTGCGGAGACACCGAGGACCTCGTCGTCCTCTGCTGCGTCCTCGCCCTCCGATGGTGCGAAGCCTGTGGGTGGCACTTGTGGCTGCCCTTCGGAGCTGCAGGTGCGAAGGGTGCCTTCTGGAGTGTGTTGATCGTTGCGCTGTCTCTTACTGTGTGCTTCATCTTCACCAGCTCCTTGGTGGGTGTTGTTGGCGAGGGCCTTGCCCTTTTTCTCAGCTAGGAGGGCTGCCTTCGCTGCTTCGTCGATGGATGGGGCTGCCTTCGAGTTAGCTCTTTTGCGTGCCATCGCGGGTGGTTTTCTCGTAGCACGAACGGTGGGCGCCAATGTTGGAACTTGCGTTCCTGGGCAAGTTGATTTCAACGGGGGAGTGAGTGAGATGTGGACACGGTTTAACTGGAGGCAACAATTGCTCTATTAATCCAGCCTCTCAAGGGCACTGTACGGGGGTATTTATAGGTGCCTGAGTGCCCAGCGTCTCGATGTAAGGACGCATGTACCCTCAGGCGCCCGGTCTATCCCCGGAATATTCCTACAAAGGAGGGTTATAGTCTGTCATTACAGAAAAGCTGTTACAAATCGGGCTTGTAACACATTTATCCGAGCGGGGCCCGTTACAATGGGCCGAACCCCACATGGGCCTCCAGGCGGAGTGAAGACGTGGGACGGGGCGACATCGCCGTAGGCCTTTGTCGCGTATCATGGAAAACAAAGGGTGGACCTCGCCGGTCTCTCTGCTCCTTGTCAGCGCAGCGGGGTAGGCGAAGGGTGGACCTCGCTGGTCTTTCAGCTTCTTGTCTGCGCAGCGGGGTAGACGAAGGCTGGAGCGGAGGGTAGCGTCTTCGCCTTGGCCCCAACATGGAGCAAGGCTGGCCACCATGTGACGCAGACTGCAAGAAAACCAACAAGATAGTTAGAAATAATATCTAATCCAGTGCTATATACCTAAATAAAAAAGAGGGCGTACCCATGCTTCTGCATATTAGCCTAGGCTACAACTGCCTTGGTGGTGGGAGGGACCTTGCATCATCAGACGCTGTTCCTGGCTAGCATTGTGCGCCTTGTCCCACTCAGGCGAGCACCACCTATTCACCATCTGCTCCCAGCACAGAGGATGTGCGGCGCACCAATATGGAATCATCTACAAAGTAAACACGTGCATTGCATATCAAAAGATAAAATTAAATTCATGCATGGAGTACTGGTACCAAACATGCATGACTTTACCTGCAAGTACTGGTCCCTGGTCAACGACATGGTTCAGGCTTGCAGCTTGGTCACCTTCTCCCTAAGGAAAGAGCCGTGGTAGCTGACGATGTCCTGGATTCGTGCCTCATAGTGCATGTCCACGACGAGCTTCTTACAGCTCGTGGTGGCCACCACATCGGCCCTAGCCTCATATCCAGCCTCGCATCTGAAGAAATCCTACATACGAAAACGATGTATTCATACATTATTTCAAGAATGTGCAACGAATGCGACATATTTTACATTATAGTAAGACTTACCCACAGCTCTTGCTTCACCCCGCTCCGCCTTGTTATTGAATTCCCGGTCGTCCCGGTCTACTGCATCGGGGGCGACGGCGTAGTGGTCGAAGGTGTAGGCTAGGCCCGTCACTCCAGCATACTCAACCAGTCCAGGGAAGTGTTCCCTGCACAGCAGGCCGAGGATGACATTGGGGTTGCGACGATGATCCCCAGCATTCTCCACAACCATGCAAGACCTGTCCAAGTGATAAATAAAAAGTATTAGTTTATATTATGATTTTGAACACATAATATGAACAAGAATGAAGAAAATAAAGTTACATGCCTCTCCCCATCCGGCCAAATCAGCGGCCGCCTATCCCAAAGTATGGGACACTGAGGGAGACTCGCGGAACCTCGCAAGTAGACGCTGCTTGAACCTGAGGCACCAGAACCTGAGGCGTCCTGCTGAGCATCGTCGTCATCCTACTGTTGGTCATCATCGTCCTGCTGCACCGCCAGCTGCTGGACAAGGTCGTCCTGCTGCGCCGCCAGCTGTGCCTCGTCCGCCGTCCTGCTCCAACTCCCCCTCCTCCTCCTTAGCCAACCGCCCACCATCTTTGTGCAACAACCTGCAATTAAGAGTAAACAAATAAGCACATATAAAAGATGTATTTAAAAATAGGTGCGAAATAAAAAAAACCTATAGCATTACATCGATTAAAAATAATCTTCATATGCGTCGGGGTTAGCTGGATCATAACTCTCATCATCACTATCAACTATTTCATACTCAACACCATCTGAAGGCGCAAGTTTATCATTAATGTCATTGCCTTCAAGGATTACTAAGTCATTTTCATTTTGCACCTCATCATCCTCCTCATCAACAGCCATTTCAATATCTACATCCATTTCGATAACTTCAGTTAAGTCTATCTCAAATCGCCCTTCTAGCCCATCTTCTTGGAAGAACTCTCCGTCATATGTGTCTAGGTCTAAGTTATAATCTTCATCGTTAGGAATAGGTAATCTCCCATGCGGCGATACCTTATACGCAACATCCCAACCCTTAAGATGTTCTTTCGTTTGGCACGTATATGGGAGATAATACACTTGTGTGGCCTGTTGGGCCACGATATAGACATCGTCTCCTGGTAAGGTGGAATCTTGTCGAATTTCGACTATCCCAAGATTAGAATGTGTCCGTCTCATCACTTGAGGGTCAAATAATGACATTTGAATATCACTAGAGTAAGAGGTTTGGAACCATAAAAATTGAGTTCATATATTTCTTCGATTCGTCCAAAATAATCGACATCGTCAAGGCTGGGCGTAAAGACTCCAGAACACGTTGTTTTCCGATTGGGCCAACTTTGGTCGTAGTTTGTTGTGCGAAAACGGTATCCATTGATGTCATACCTAGAATATTTCTTGACCCTATAAGCAAAGTCGTTGGCTACTTGTCTCAACTCGACACTCATAAACGGATCTCTTTGGCCCTGCAAGTATTCGCAAGTTAAAAGACGCTAAATTGAGTTCATAGATGGATCTCTTTGACAAACTAAGCACATACCTTACGTTTGAACCACGAAATGAAATCGGGCAATCCATTTGTCGTGCCCTTTCTAAGAAGAGTATCATATTCCTGTAGAGTTGGGTCCCTTGATCGACGCTAGAATTCATGAAGAAATTGTTCCATGTATGGCGTCACCTCTTCAAGGTTGGTCAGTACATATAGCATGATATGCCGCCACTCTTCATGTGTCAGGGTCTTGGTGGTCGAGCCACTTGCGCTTCCGAGTTGGCCTTGAAATATGTTGAGGTTCGATTCATTGTCGCCATCATTGTAACGAGGGGGTGGATTATGCACGCTCGGCAGTTTGTCACCATAGTAAGTTGTTGTGAAGTTTGACACCTCCTCTAGAATGTATGCCTCTGCAATGGAAGCTTCGATTTTGCATTTATTTCTACATTTCTTTTGAATAGTCTTTAGACATCTCTCGATTGGATAGCACCAACGTCCCTGCACGGGCCCCCCATTTGTGCCTCGTAGGGGAGATGAAGAATCAAATGTTGCATTGGATTGAAGAAGCCGGGTAGAAATATCTTCTTAAGCTTACACAGTAATACGGGTGCCAATCTTTCCAAGTCTGCAACCACGGTCCAAGATAACTCTTTTGCACAAAGCTGACGGAAGAAATAGCTCAACTCTGAAAGCGCTAGCCAGACATGCTCAGGGACATAGCCTCGAACCATCGCAGGAAGAATCCATTCAATCCATATGTGAAAGTCATGACTCTTCATCCCTAAGACTCACAGGGTAGATAAGTTCACCCCTACTCAGGTTAGCTGCATACCCATTAGGGAACATCAACATCTTGATCCACTGAAGTACTTCCTTCCTGTAGGCCCTGCTTAGGACAAAATCGGTCTTAGGCCTTCTCCATGTCTTTCCACCACTTGGAGGCTTCATCTCTTTGTTTGGTCTATCACATAACGCTGCCAGATCCACTCTTGCCTTTACGTTATCCTTTGACTTATCAAGAATGTCCATAATTATTGCCCAAAGTGCCTCAGCAACATTCTTTTCAGTATGCATCACGTCAATGTTGTGTGGAAGGAGCAGGTCGTCATAATAGGGAGCCGAGTCAAGCCCGACTTATGTGTCCACATATGCTGCTCACCATATCCCACAAAACCACCTTTTGTATTGGCCACGAGCCCATCTATCTATTGACGAATTTTGGCACCAGTCATCGTTGTAGGTGGGCGGTCTGTCACTACGACACCTTTCGTAAAGTTCTTGATGTCTAGGCGGAATGGATGGTCAGGAGGGAGAAATTGTCGATGTTTATCGAAGGACGAATATTTGCCACCCTTTTTCAACCAAATGAACCTAAGAGTTTCCTTGCAAACTGGGCATGGGAACTTACCGTGAACACACCAGGCGCTGAATAGCACATACGCCGGTAAGTCATGCATGGAGTATTGGTACCAAACATGCATTTTGAAATTTGTCTTCGTAGCTCGATCATACGTCCATACCCCTTCCTCCCAAGCACGTACCAATTCATCGATCAAAGGCTCCATGTACACGCCCATTTTATTCCCTGAGTGTCCCGGAATTATCAACGACACGAATATATTCTGCCTTTGAAAGCACACACCGGGGGGAGATTGATTGGGATAACAAACACGGGCCAACATGTGTATGGGGCAGCGCTCATTCCATAGGGATTGAACCCATCTGTGGCCAGCGCAACACGTACATTACGAGCCTCTTCGGCTTTCTCACGGTGAATGGCATCAAAGTGTTTCCATGCTTCACCATCGGATGCGTGCACCATCTTGTCAGGATTGTATTGTTTTCCATTTTTGTGACATGTCATCTGTTTCGCGGATTCCTCAGTCATGTATAGACGCTGGATCTTCTGTATGAACAGAAGGTGTCGTAGGATTGTCAAGGGGATGTCGAGCTGCCTCTTCTGTCCATTACCAGAGTCCACCTCCATGAACCTAGACGATTTACACTTCGGACAGTACTTTGCCTCTGCGTATTCTTTCCTAAATAGCACGCAGCCCTTCGGACAAGAATGTATCTGCTCATACATCATCTTGAGTACACGAAGGAGTTTCTATGCCTCATACATGCTCTTTGGCAGAACGTGATCCTCCGGAAGCAGGCTGCCAATAACCGTCAACAAGCCATCGAATGCGTCTCGACTCATGTTGTACTATGACTTGAACACCATTACACGCCCAATGGCATCCAGTTGAGAAACCTTAGTCTGGTCGTAAAGGGGCTTCTATGCCGCATCAAACATGTCGTAGAACACCTTTGCAGTCAGCTCTGGCTCATCATATGTACATCCTCTGACATACTGTGACTTGTGACAGTCGTTCAACATATCCGCTACCCCCGCATCAGCATCATAATCCTCAACTCGTTGTCTCAGCACCTTCTCTCTCGTATGATGTGCTTCACCATGGAAGATCCATCAAGTATAGCCTGGCGTAAATTCATTCTTCCAAATATGTTCTTGAGAGCACCTAGAGGGGGGGTGAATAGGTGATCCTGTAAAACTTAAAAACTTATAGCCACAAACTTGATTAGGAGTTAGCACAGTAATGCCAAGTGGCTAGAGAGGAGTCTTAGCAAAACACAATAACCACAAGAAGATCAACACAGATAGACACAGTGGTTTATCCCGTGGTTCGGCCAAGTCTAACGCTTGCCTACTCCACGTTGTGGTGTCCCAACGGACGAGGGTTGCAATCAACCCCTCTCAAGCGGTCCAAAGACCTACTTGAATACCATGGTGTTTTGCTTTGCTTTACTTTATCCCGCTTGCGAGGAATCTCCACAACTTGGAGTCTCTCACCCTTACAAAGATGTTCACAAAGAAGCGCAGAGTAAGGGAGGGATGAGCAACTCACACAAGACACAAAGATCACAGCAAATACGCACACACAAGACCCAGACTTGAGCTCAAGAGACTGTCACGAGTTTCTCACTAGAACGGAGCTCAAATCACTAAGAATGTCGAACAAGTGCGCAAGAACGAAGTGTGAGTGATCAACTATGCTCAAAGAATGCTTGGATGGCTTCTCCATGCGCCAAGGGGTCCCTTTTATAGCCCCAAGGCAGCTAGGAGCCGTTGAGAGCATTGTAGGAAGGCAATTCTTGCCTTCTGTCGACTGGCGCACCGGACAGTCCAGTGCACCACCGGACACTGTCCAGTGCGGATTTACTTCCTTATTTGGCGAAGCCGACCGTTGCAGATTGAGAGCCGTTGGCGCACCGGACACTGTCCGGTGCACACCGGACAGTCCGGTGCCCCCTTGTGACCGTTGGCTCGGCCACACGTCACGCGCGGAATCCTCGGCCGACCGTTGCCCCGGCTGACCGTTGGCTCACCGGACAGTCCGGTGCCTCACCGGACAGTCCGGTGAATTATAGCTGTACGCCGTTGATGGCTTCCCAAGACCGACGACTTCGCCTGTGAACGGCTCACCGGACAGTCCGGTGCACCACCGGACAGTCCGGTGATTTATACTGTACACCGCCGTCGAAGTCCCGAGAGCAGCAAGTTCGCTAGAGCCAGCCTGGCGCACCGGACACTGTCCGGTGCACCACCGGACAGTCCGGTGCACCCAGACTGAGCAAACTTTGGCTGAACAAAGCCATCTCTTTACCAACTTGATTTTTCCTGTTTCCAGCACTTAAACACAATACATTAGTCCATAAAACAATGTACTAAGTTTGGAAACATACCTTTACTTTTGATTTGCACTTTGTCCATCACTTGGGATACTTTAACACTTAAGCACTTGTGTTGGCACTCAATCACCAAAATACTTAGAAATGGCCCAAGAGCACATTTCCTTTTCAATCTCCCCCTTTTTGGTGATTTATGCCAACACAACAAAAAGCAACTAATAGAAGTGCAACATCAATACAAATGAGAACTCAAAGTTGTTTTGATTCAAATTTGGCATATATGGATCACTCTTTGCCACCACTTGGTTTGTTTTTGCAAATCAAACTCAATTTCCTATCTCTAAGTCAAATTCACTTGTAGAGACATAAAGAGAGGTATTCCAAGAGAAATTGATCAAAGATTTCAAAAACTCCCCCTTTTTCCCATAATCAACATTTCTCCCCACAAGAGGCCAACTTTTGACAAGAGAGACAATAAGAGAGTTTTGACAAACCAAAAGCTCTATTCTACTATTTTCAAAATTTCTCAAGTGGTAGCTGATCCATTTATTGCTTTGGCCTTATTTTCTCCCCCTTTGGCATCAAGCACCAAAACAGGATCAATTTTGGCCCGAGAACCCCGTTGCCTCACCAAAATCTTCAAATAAGTATACAAAGGCAATAAGAGTACATGAGATGAACTTGGAATAAGTTACCCTCTCATCGGAGTGCAGTGGAAGTCTTTCATGGTCCAAGTCCATCTTTTCCCTTTCAAACCTCCTTTGAGACTAAATCAACCAAACTCAAGCACACGGTTAGTCTCAAAGGGTCAAGTTGTAGCACAGCTCCCCCTAAATATGTGCATCACTTGCAAAAGGACTTGTGAGGTCCAAGGAGTGTTTGTACAACTTGAGCACCACAAGTAAACAACAAAATGCATAAGGAACATGATCAAAGGCATAAACACATGTATGCTATAAATCAATCCAAGTTCCGCGAATCTAAGACATTTAGCTCACTATGCAGCCTGCAAAAGGTCTTCTCATCTAAAGGCTTGGTAAAGATATCAGCTAGCTGGTTCTCGGTGCTAACATAAAACACTTTGATATCTCCCTTTTGCTGGTGGTCTCTCAAAAAGTGATGTCGGATGTCAATGTGCTTTGTGCGGCTGTGCTCAACAGGATTTTCCGCTATTCGGATAGCACTCTCATTATCACATAGGAGTGGGACTTTGCTCAGATTATATCCAAAGTCCCGGAGGGTTTGCCTCATCCAAAGTAGTTGCGCGCAACACTGTCCTGCGGCAACATACTCGGCCTCAGCGGTGGATAGGGCAACAGAAGTTTGTTTCTTAGAATTCCATGACACAAGGGACCTTCCTAAGAATTGGCACGTCCTCGATGTACTCTTCCTATCGACCTTACATCTAGCATAGTCGGAGTCTGAATATCCAATCAAGTCAAAGTTAGACCCCTTTGGATACCAGATCCCAAAGCAAGGCGTAGCGACTAAATATCTAAGAATTCGCTTCACGGCCACTGACACTCCCTTGGATCGGATTGAAATCTAGCACACATGCATACACTAAGCATAATATCCGGTCTACTAGCACATAAATAAAGCAAAGAGCCTATCATGGACCGGTATGCTTTTTGATCAACGGACTTACCTCCTTTGTTGAGGTCAGTGTGTCCGTCGGTTCCCATCGGAGTCTTTGCGGGCTTGGCATCCTTCATCCCAAACCGCTTTAGCAAGTCTTGCGTGTACTTCGTTTGGGAGATGAAGGTGCCATCCTTGAGTTGCGTCACTTGGAACCCAAGGAAGTAGTTCAACTCGCCCATCATCGACATCTCGAATTTCTGCGTCATCACCCTGCTAAACTCTTCACAAGACTTTTGGTTAGTAGAACCAAATATTATGTCATCGACATAAATTTGGCACACAAACAAATCACCATCACAAGTCTTAGTGAATAAAGTCGGATCGGCTTTCCCAACCTTGAAAGCATTAGCAATTAAAAAGTCTCTAAGGCATTCATACCATGCTCTTGGGGCTTGCTTAAGTCTATAGAGCGCCTTAGAGAGCTTACACACGTGGTCGGGGTACCGTTCATCCTCGAAGCCAGGGGGTTGCTCTACGTACACTTCCTCCTTGATTGGCCCGTTGAGGAAAGCGCTCTTCACATCCATTTGGAACAACCTGAAAGAATGGTGAGCGGCATATGCTAGCAAAATACGAATTGATTCTAGCCTAGCCACAGGAGCGAAAGTCTCCTCAAAGTCCAAACCTGTGACTTGGGCATAACCTTTTGCCACAAGTCGAGCCTTGTTCCTCGTCACCACCCCGTGCTCGTCCTGTTTGTTGCGGAACACCCACTTGGTTCCCACAACATTTTGCTTGGGACGAGGCACCAGTGTCCAAACTTCATTTCTCTTGAAATTATTGAGCTCTTCCTGCATGGCCAACACCCAGTCCGGATCTAGCAAGGCCTATTCTACCCTGAAAGGCTCAATAGAAGAGACAAAGGAGTAATGCTCACAAAAATTAACTAATCTCGAATGAGTAGTTACTCCCTTGCTAATGTCACCCAAAATTTGGTCGACGGGATGATTCCTTTGAATCGTCGCTCGAACTTGGGTTGGAGGTGCCTGATGTGCTTCTTCCTCCACCACATGATCATCTTGTGCTCCCCCTTGATCACGCGCCTCTGCTTGATGAACCTATTCATCGTCTTGAGTTGGGGGATGCACCATCTTTGAGGAAGAAGGTTGATCTTGCTCCAATTGTTCCTGTGGTCGCACATCTCCAATCGCCATGGTACGTATTGCGGCCGTCGGAACGTCTTCTTCATCTACATCATCAAGATCAACAACTTGCTCTCTTGGAGAGCCATTAGTCTCATCAAATACAACGTCGCTAGAGACTTCAACCAAACCTGATGATTTGTTGAAGACTCTATACGCCTTTGTATTTGAGTCATAACCTAACAAAAACCCTTCTACAGTTTGGGAGCAAACTTAGAATTTCTACCCTTCTTCACTAGAATGTAGCATTTACTCCCAAAAACACGAAAGTAAGACACATTGGGTTTGTTACTGGTTAGCAGCTCATACGAAGTCTTCTTGAGGAGGCGGTGAAGGTAGACCCGGTTGATGGCGTGGCAAGCCGTGTTCACGGCTTCCGACCAAAACCGCTCGGGGGTCTTGAACTCTCCAAGCATTGTCCTCGCCATGTCTATGAGTGTCCTGTTCTTCCTCTCTACCACACCATTTTGTTGTGGTGTGTAGGGAGCGGAGAACTCGTGCTTGATCCCCTCCTCTTCAAGGAACTCCTCCACTTGAAGGTTCTTGAACTCGGACCCGTTGTCGCTCCTTATCTTCTTCACCTTGAGCTCAAACTCATTTTGAGCTCTCCTGAGGAAGCGCTTGAGGGTCCCTTGGGTTTCAGATTTATCCTGCAAAAAGAATACCCAAGTGAAGCGGGAAAAATCATCAATTATAACAAGACCATACTTACTTCCTCCTATGCTTAGATAGGCGATGGGTCCGAAGAGGTCCATATGAAGCATCTCCAAAGGTCTTGATGTGGTCATCACATTTTTGGTGTGATGAGAACTTCCCACCTGTTTGCCTGCTTGACAAGCTGCACAAGGTCTATCTTTTTCGAAATGCACATTAGTTAGACCTATCACGTGTTCTCCCTTTAGAAGCTTGTGAAGGTTCTTCATCCCCACATGTGCTAAGCGGCGATGCCACAGCCAGCCCAGGCAAGTCTTAGCAATTAAGCATGCATCTAGACCGGCCTCCTCTTTTGCAAAATCAACTAAATAAAGTTTGCCATCTAGTACACCCTTAAAAGCTAGTGAATCATCACACCTTCTAAAGACAGACACATCTACATTTGTGAATAAACAATTATATCCCATTTTACAAAGTTGACTAACGAATAACAGATTATATCCAAGCGACTCAACTAAAAACACATTAGAAATAGAGTGCTCGGATGAAATAGCAATCTTCCCTAACCCTTTTACCTTGCCTTGGTTCCCATCACCGAATATGATTGAATCTTGGGAATCCTTGTTCTTGACGTAGGAGGTGAACATCTTCTTCTCCCCTGTCATGTGGTTTGTGCATCCGCTGTCGATAATCCAGCTTGAACCCCCGGATGCATAAACCTGCAAGGCAAATTTAGGCTTGGGTCTTAGGTACCCAACTCTTGTTGGGTCCTACAAGGTTAGTCACAATAGTCTTAGGGACCCAAATGCAAGTTTTGTCTCCCTTACATTTGGCCCCTAACTTCCTAGCAATTACCTTCTTATCCTTTCTACAAATAGCAAATGAAGCATTGCAAGCATGATATATTGTCGAAGGTTCATTAATTTTCCTAGGAACATTAACAACATTTCTCCTAGGCATATGATGAACAACAGTTCTCCTAGACATATCTCTACCATACATATAGGAAGAACTAGAAGCAAACATGGCATGAGAATCAAAAGCATCATAACTTCTATAGGCATTCCTAGAATGTCTCCTATCATGATACATGAAAGCATGGTTCTTTTTAGCACTACTAGCCATAGGGGCCTTCCCTTTCTCCTGGCGGAGATGGGAGCCTTATGGCTTGTTAAGTTCTTGGCTTCCCTCTTGAAGCCAAGTCCATCCTTAATTGAGGGGTGTCTACCAATCGTGTAGGCATCCCTTGCAAATTTTAACTTATCAAATTCACTCTTGCTAGTCTTAAGTTGGGCATTAAGACTAGCTAGTTCATCATTTAACTTTGCAATAGACACTAGGTGTTCACTACAAGCATCAACATTAAAATCTTTACACCTAGTGCAAATCACAACATGTTCTACACAGGAGTTAGATCTATTTGCTACTTCTAGTTTAGCATTTAAATCATTGTTAACATCTTTTAAACTAGAAATTGTCTCATGGCAAGTAGATAGTTCACAAGAAAGCATTTCATTCCTTTTGATTTCTAAAGCAAGGGATTTTTTAGCCTCTACAAACTTATCATGTAATTCATATAAAAGATCCTCTTGCTTCTCTAATAATCTATTCTTATTGTAACACCCCAGGTGTTACCTTGGCTAGAGCCCACCTTGGCACTAAAAAGGCTGTAATTACAAGTAGTAGGAACTTAAGGGAACAGATAAGGACCTTGGAGTTATTGAGTTAATCAAGTTATAAATAGGCCTAAGAAGTATTAATCAAACCCTTGCACACTTTTTACTTGGATAGAAGGGAAAAAGAACCCTAGATCTCTCCAAAGCCCTACCTTCCAAAACCCTAAGTAAGGGGGGAAAGAGAGTGACCAAGTGGGTAAAGCATGTGTAACTTTTACCCAAACCCTAAGCAACATTATAACCATCAATTAGGAGGGGGGGGGGAATATTGCAAAAAGGCCCCTGGAGAAACCCCAAATTCAAATCTTCAAGTGGAGAGAGAGCTAGAGCTCTCTATTTCCCTCTAAGTCACATTTTAGCCCTAATTCAAAGACCAGCCGTGTTCACTTTGAAAATGGCGCCAAAACCACTTGAGTTCTATACCAAAAATGTGCTATACCACTTAAGGCACCCCCTGGAAAAATTTGAAACCGAGACTTGGACGTTTGACAGGTTTTGACATTGGTTTTGTCGCGGTGTGGGCAGTGAGACAAACCAAACTTGGCGCCTGTTTATCTCCTGACCTAGGGCGTATCCTCCCTTGGAACTCACATGAAATAGGTAGCTCTAGGTGCAGGGAAGAGATCTCCCACAGGCGACATGGCAAGATTCGTACGCTTGGCCGCTCAGCAGAGCGAAGAACACGGGCAGAAGCAACGCGCCACGTGTTCGACGCGCTCTGAGCTCGCCAGAGCACGCCCCCGCGCGCGCCCCTCGTGCCCGCGTCGCGCCAAACGGTCAAGCCGGCGCCCTGGTCCGCGCCCGCGCCTATAAAACCCTCCCAAGCTTCGACCGTACCTTTCCGCACCCACCCGACCCTCGCCGGAGCTTGGTTCACCGTCGTTGGCCAGTGCGCCGCTTGTCCGCGGCCACCCAGTCCCCCTGCCACCGTAGACCGGCCTGCCCAACCATTTCCAGCCCCGTCCAGCCCCCGGAGAAGCTTGTGCACACCTCCGTGAGGCTCCCCGAGCAAGGAATCGGAGTTTCCTTCGCCGGAGAAGCCAGTCCACACTCGCCGGAGCTCTCGACCCCGTCGGAGTACGTGGACCGGGTAAACCACTCCACCACCCTTCGATTCCTTGTGCACACAATCGCTGCGTGACCCCGTGATGCTCACCGTGCCGTCGGATTGAACCAGATCGCCGTGGTTTGGTCGGTATACTCGCCGCCGACGAGGATACCCGCCTGCACGCGTGGACCGGGCGATTCCGACCATCTCCGACGACGAGCCGTACCTCGACGTGACCGCCAGAGCCTCCCCGAGCCGACCCCACCCTTCGCCGGACCTCCCTCGCCGCCGGTAAGCCGCGCCGTCCTTTCTTTCCTACGGCTACTGTTCTGTTTAGGGGAGGGACCGCGGGTGTGAGGGAGAGAACCCTTGTAACACCTACTTTGTAAATTGCTAGAAATAATACCAATAGAGAAACAATTTCTCTCTTTATGTAAGTTTGATCTTTATGCATCATCATATGTGAACACCATATTTTAAAACAGGTAATTATAAAACATATGCCACTAACTCATTGCATCATGCTGGGATTTTTATTTTGTGTGCAATTTATGACAATATAAAAATAATGTAAAAAGAAATATATTAAAGTCCAAAGGGGAATTTGATATCTAAATGAAATTCTAGAAATTTGAAAAGAGAAATAAATATTATAAAATACAGGATAAATTCATAAATGAGTAGATCCTATATTGGTAAGTTCAAATTAAATATATAAACTGAGAATAAACTTGCCACAAAGTTTGGAAACTTAAACCTGGAATTGATTTGAAAATTTGAATTTGAAATAGAAAAGGAAAAATAGAAAAGAAAATGGAAAAAAGAAAAACACCTTACTTGGGCCGGCGGCCACCATTTCGGCCCACTAACCCTTTATTACCGCACAGCCCAACTTCGCCCGCCGCGCCGCACTCACTCACTTGCGCGTGGGTCCCATCTGTCAGTCGCAAGCCGCCATCCTCTCCCGCGCTCGTCTGCTTTCTCTGTCTCTCTGATTCGCGGGCTCCGCTTGTCAGGTCGTCTCCCCCTCCGCGCGGACTCGTTCGCCGGCTGTCTCTGTCAGGTGGAGCCCCCTGCCCGGTCTCTCGCCCCGCGCACGCTTACGCTCGGACTCACTGCTCCGCGGGACCCACATGTCAGCTCGTTCTCTCACAACGGAAACGCGCGCGATCCCGCCTCCGTCGTCGCCGGGAATCTCGTCCCTCGCTGGCGGACTCCGCGCTCGGGCGCGTGGTAATCGGCGCTTCCGTTGCGCCCTGGACTATATAAGAAGACCGCCGTGATCCCCCACCCTCATCTCATCCAATTGTACCCGCCTCCGAGCATCAACACCGTCGCCGGCGACTCTCCTTTGTACTCGCGCTCGGGTTTGCGCGTGTGGTCGGGGAGCTTCGCCTTGACTCGGCGGGTGTTTCCGTGGCATCGACATCGGGTTGGAGGGCGGTCTACACCGGCAATTTCTCACCGGAGCTTCAACGCCGCCGCGGATCCGCACCGCGCCGTGGACGGAGCTGGATACTGCCGGAATCCTTGTAAGAAGCCGCCTCCCATGTTCGCCTACTTCTCCTTGACGTGTAGAACCTAACGGATTAGAGTTTTGGGCGTTGGTGCCCTGGATTGGGTTCCACCGGCGATGACTCCGCCGTGGCTAGCACTCGCGCCGCCGAGCCTGGCCACCACGGTAGAAGACAGCTTGGTAACCGTCGATCTCGTAGGTTGCGGCTCGGATTAGATCTGGTATAGGATGGCCCTCGTCCGTAGATCATGTAACAAGCGGTCGCGATTAGATGTGGATACCGGTTCGCGTTATTGAATCAGGACCGTTGGATCCTCGTTGGAGAGTGGGGATTTGATTTCACAGTTTTAAAATACCGGCCGTGGATCTCGGATCCAAGTGCCCACGTAGCGTACCGGTTCGGAGCGTTGATGATCTAATCGCGGCCATCCATATCTGATCGGGCGGCCGATATTAAGCAATACTCTTTCGCTCGGGCGTTTTGCTTATGAGCCCCTGGGTTTAATGAAAATTAACCCGCCGTCCATATGTCACTGTTGACTGGGTCTGGGACGACTTACACCGAGCCCCCTGCGTTTTCCATTAAATGAGGCCCAGTCCAGTGAATAGGAAAATCATAGAAAATGATTTAGAAAATGATTTTTAGTGTTAAAATAAATCCAGAAACTTAATTAATTCATAACTAATTCATTTTAGCTCCAAATTGAGTTATTCCAATTCCTAAAATTTTGTAATAATATTCTCTACCATTTAGAATCACTGTTTTGACAAGAACTCTGTCAGAAAATTTATTTATCATTTAATCATATTTTAATCACATTAAACCTTAGGAAAATCATAACTTGAATTCTACAACTCCAAAATTAATAATTCTTTTTCCTGTGATCTTATTTTAATATGTAGATTATTAATATGTATTTTGCATATATGTTTGGTGTAATGTTAAATTTGCCTATACAATGTTTGTTTGTATTGCTACGATTAGCAGTGAGGTCACGAGGATCTGAAGAATCATCCTGGTACCTGGAATCTCAAGGCCCAGGCAAGTTGTGCCCTTGATCACTTCTTTTACCCAGCCATGTTCTGATTAATCATAATGATCTGCATAGGTTAATTTTGATGGGACCCAATAGGTACCCTAGTTTGTCTATCTTTATACCTTGTTTACCACTGAACTTTTTGGGTAGTACTTGCTAGTGCTATATGTGGTTTTGGGTATGGAGATACACTATTCATGGTTACACTTTTGTTATCAGTTGTTATTTATTATTCATGATGAGATCATTATGTTAATTGGAACATGGAGCGACCACCCGGGAAAACAGTGCTACCACAAGGGTAGTATGGGATGCCCTTGGCTGATTAATTAGGAAAGCTAGTGGAAGACTACCTTACCCGAAAGGGGCAAGGGCAGTAGGGGAGAGGTCAGTGTAGGGAGGCCCTCGGGAGGATTTTGCTGCGATGGCGGTCCTGCAAGGGATTCCTGCACTGGATCTTCCTATAAACTGTAGCGGGTTTTCGGAAGCTAGTGGAACTTTGTAAAGGCCTCGTAGTGGATCCCTAGCCATTCACCTCGGAAGTGTCTAAGGGCCTTGCAAACCCTGGCGACATGGGATACACGACTTGTGGGTAAAGATGCGCAACCTCTGCAGAGTGTAAAACTGGTATACTAGCCGTGCTCACGGTCATGAGCAGCTCGGACCCTCACATGATTAATTTATGGAACTAAATTCAATTTGTCATATGCATTGCATTGCAGGTGTTGTTGTTACTTTTGTTCTATTACTTAATTGGGTTTGGTATTTACTTATACTTAGTAACTGCTAATAAAATTTTGACCAACTTTAAAAGCAATGCTCAGCTCTAACCATCTTCTTTGGTAAGCCTTACACTTCACGTGAGCTCCCACCTTTGGCGAGTTCATGCACATTATTCCCCACAACTTGTTGAGCGATGAACGTATGTGAGCTCACTCTTGCTGTCTCACATACACCATAGGTCAAGATCAGGTACCGCAGGATGATGCTCATGGAGGATGCTGCGATGAGTTCGTGAGAGGTCTAGGTCGTCGTCTCCCAGTCAACTTTGGGTTGCTGGACCGTTGTCTCCTTATAATGTAATTATTTATTTTGTATAGAACTCCTGTTATATATAAAGTTGTGACATTCGATCCTGTGCCACTATACCTCATATGTATGAGACTTGGTCCCAGCATACCTGGTGTTTATGTTAACCCCGGGTTTTGGACCCCTAAAATCCGGGTGTTACAGAAGTGGTATCAGAGGAATGTTGACTGTAGGACGAAACCTAGATAGAACTGGACAACCATTAATTACTTACCTCTGCTACTCTGATTCTTTTCTAAACTTATCTTAAATCTTTTCTCATCTATTTCCGCTTTACTCTGATTATTCTTACCTTTTCCTTCTAAAGACAAATGTGGATTTCACACTTTGAAATCCTGTGACTGAAATGACTTTAGGAATAGGAGACCTAATCTTAGGGACAAAAACAAAACTATTTTTTTTTATGTACTTGAATGTTTGTTCTTATGATACATGTCTGATTTGGATCTTTGATTGAGTGTGATGAGTTGTGGAGTAATGTCCACAATTGCATCTGCATATACACATAGGTATTAAAATATATTTATAAAATAACTAGACAACTTAGATTATCCCCATTGGAACATATCTAGCTTAAGAGATTTATCTTATCCTAAAAGATCTCATTCTAACCAATTCATCTTATCTTAAAAGATTCTTCCTTATCTTAATAGATCCATCTCATCTTAAAAGATACTCATCTTATCTTGAAAAGATTTTTATCCTTATCCCAATAAATCTAACTGACCTCACAAGATTCTACCTTATCCTTATGGATTCATCTTGCCCTAATAAGTATATTTACCCCACCCTAGTAACAACCAAGATCTAATCCAAAGTAATTAGATATTATCTAGTCTAATCTAGTTACATCCAACCTAATCCAGATTCTATCTAATCTAAATATGACCCAATCTAAAGTGAGTTATTAACAAGTTAGTTAAGTTGGTGGTATAGGTTAGACACTGTCTCTACAAATATATCTTAACCTAAATTAATGTCTTATACCAACTCATCCTTGAACAATGGCCTACCTATATCATATAATCCATCCTGTCTTAAAAGATTCTAACATACCCTAATAATATTTATCCTACCCTGGTAGATATAGCTAATCTTAACTAGTTTAATCTAGTCATACCAACCTAATCTGGATTCTATCTAATCCAGTATGATCTAAGCTAGATTGAGTTACTTAATGCAGATACAAAGGATAAAGCCATACTCCTAAATCACTTAAGCCTAAGTTAGTGTCATAGATCAACTCAGCCATACACTCCCAATAAGTTGCACAATCCATTTGTGTGAACCTATTAATTAAAAAAAAAATCTCCTACTCATAGACCCACCTATCTTAACTATATCTCCCTAGCTCAAATGAAGACACCAAGATTGGAGACCGAAGGAGACCAACCTCATTAAGAAAGGACAAACACCAACTCAAGTCCTCAAGGATCAAGCGGGATCACCAGATGAGTCAAAAGCCACAATCTAAGATGGAATCTTTTCTTACCCTACACTTTCTTAACCAAACCTATATATGCCCTAAAGACATCTTCTATCCTACATAATAAAGTGGACATACATATATTACCCATGCTCTCCTATTACTTACTAATAATAAAAAAAAAAAAGAGAAACTCTTGATTTTGAACTAATTAGAAACTAAAAGCTAATCACTCTTCCTATATCCTCTTTCTTACAAATCTCGAGGACGAGATTATTTTTAAGGGGGGTAGGATTTGTAACACCTACTTTGTAAATTGCTAGAAATAATACCAATAGAGAAACAATTTCTCTCTTTATGTAAGTTTGATCTTTATGCATCATCATATGTGAACACCATATTTTAAAACAGGTAATTATAAAACATATGCCACTAACTCATTGCATCATGCTGGGATTTTTATTTTGTGTGCAATTTATGACAATATAAAAATAATGTAAAAAGAAATATATTAAAGTCCAAAGGGGAATTTGATATCTAAATGAAATTCTAGAAATTTGAAAAGAGAAATAAATATTATAAAATACAGGATAAATTCATAAATGAGTAGATCCTATATTGGTAAGTTCAAATTAAATATATAAACTGAGAATAAACTTGCCACAAAGTTTGGAAACTTAAACCTGGAATTGATTTGAAAATTTGAATTTGAAATAGAAAAGGAAAAATAGAAAAGAAAATGGAAAAAAGAAAAACACCTTACTTGGGCCGGCGGCCACCATTTCGGCCCACTAACCCTTTATTACCGCACAGCCCAACTTCGCCCGCCGCGCCGCACTCACTCACTTGCGCGTGGGTCCCATCTGTCAGTCGCAAGCCGCCATCCTCTCCCGCGCTCGTCTGCTTTCTCTGTCTCTCTGATTCGCGGGCTCCGCTTGTCAGGTCGTCTCCCCCTCCGCGCGGACTCGTTCGCCGGCTGTCTCTGTCAGGTGGAGCCCCCTGCCCGGTCTCTCGCCCCGCGCACGCTTACGCTCGGACTCACTGCTCCGCGGGACCCACATGTCAGCTCGTTCTCTCACAACGGAAACGCGCGCGATCCCGCCTCCGTCGTCGCCGGGAATCTCGTCCCTCGCTGGCGGACTCCGCGCTCGGGCGCGTGGTAATCGGCGCTTCCGTTGCGCCCTGGACTATATAAGAAGACCGCCGTGATCCCCCACCCTCATCTCATCCAATTGTACCCGCCTCCGAGCATCAACACCGTCGCCGGCGACTCTCCTTTGTACTCGCGCTCGGGTTTGCGCGTGTGGTCGGGGAGCTTCGCCTTGACTCGGCGGGTGTTTCCGTGGCATCGACATCGGGTTGGAGGGCGGTCTACACCGGCAATTTCTCACCGGAGCTTCAACGCCACCGCGGATCCGCACCGCGCCGTGGACGGAGCTGGATACTGCCGGAATCCTTGTAAGAAGCCGCCTCCCATGTTCGCCTACTTCTCCTTGACGTGTAGAACCTAACGGATTAGAGTTTTGGGCGTTGGTGCCCTGGATTGGGTTCCACCGGCGATGACTCCGCCGTGGCTAGCACTCGCGCCGCCGAGCCCGGCCACCACGGTAGAAGACAGCTTGGTAACCGTCGATCTCGTAGGTTGCGGCTCGGATTAGATCTGGTATAGGATGGCCCTCGTCCGTAGATCATGTAACAAGCGGTCGCGATTAGATGTGGATACCGGTTCGCGTTATTGAATCAGGACCGTTGGATCCTCGTTGGAGAGTGGGGATTTGATTTCACAGTTTTAAAATACCGGCCGTGGATCTCGGATCCAAGTGCCCACGTAGCGTACCGGTTCGGAGCGTTGATGATCTAATCGCGGCCATCCATATCTGATCGGGCGGCCGATATTAAGCAATACTCTTTCGCTCGGGCGTTTTGCTTATGAGCCCCTGGGTTTAATGAAAATTAACCCGCCGTCCATATGTCACTGTTGACTGGGTCTGGGACGACTTACACCGAGCCCCCTGCGTTTTCCATTAAATGAGGCCCAGTCCAGTGAATAGGAAAATCATAGAAAATGATTTAGAAAATGATTTTTAGTGTTAAAATAAATCCAGAAACTTAATTAATTCATAACTAATTCATTTTAGCTCCAAATTGAGTTATTCCAATTCCTAAAATTTTGTAATAATATTCTCTACCATTTAGAATCACTGTTTTGACAAGAACTCTGTCAGAAAATTTATTTATCATTTAATCATATTTTAATCACATTAAACCTTAGGAAAATCATAACTTGAATTCTACAACTCCAAAATTAATAATTCTTTTTCCTGTGATCTTATTTTAATATGTAGATTATTAATATGTATTTTGCATATATGTTTGGTGTAATGTTAAATTTGCCTATACAATGTTTGTTTGTATTGCTACGATTAGCAGTGAGGTCACGAGGATCTGAAGAATCATCCTGGTACCTGGAATCTCAAGGCCCAGGCAAGTTGTGCCCTTGATCACTTCTTTTACCCAGCCATGTTCTGATTAATCATAATGATCTGCATAGGTTAATTTTGATGGGACCCAATAGGTACCCTAGTTTGTCTATCTTTATACCTTGTTTACCACTGAACTTTTTGGGTAGTACTTGCTAGTGCTATATGTGGTTTTGGGTATGGAGATACACTATTCATGGTTACACTTTTGTTATCAGTTGTTATTTATTATTCATGATGAGATCATTATGTTAATTGGAACATGGAGCGACCACCCGGGAAAACAGTGCTACCACAAGGGTAGTATGGGATGCCCTTGGCTGATTAATTAGGAAAGCTAGTGGAAGACTACCTTACCTGAAAGGGGCAAGGGCAGTAGGGGAGAGGTCAGTGTAGGGAGGCCCTCGGGAGGATTTTGCTGCGATGGCGGTCCTGCAAGGGATTCCTGCACTGGATCTTCCTATAAACTGTAGCGGGTTTTCGGAAGCTAGTGGAACTTTGTAAAGGCCTCGTAGTGGATCCCTAGCCATTCACCTCGGAAGTGTCTAAGGGCCTTGCAAACCCTGGCGACATGGGATACACGACTTGTGGGTAAAGATGCGCAACCTCTGCAGAGTGTAAAACTGGTATACTAGCCGTGCTCACGGTCATGAGCAGCTCGGACCCTCACATGATTAATTTATGGAACTAAATTCAATTTGTCATATGCATTGCATTGCAGGTGTTGTTGTTACTTTTGTTCTATTACTTAATTGGGTTTGGTATTTACTTATACTTAGTAACTGCTAATAAAATTTTGACCAACTTTAAAAGCAATGCTCAGCTCTAACCATCTTCTTTGGTAAGCCTTACACTTCACGTGAGCTCCCACCTTTGGCGAGTTCATGCACATTATTCCCCACAACTTGTTGAGCGATGAACGTATGTGAGCTCACTCTTGCTGTCTCACATACACCACAGGTCAAGATCAGGTACCGCAGGATGATGCTCATGGAGGATGCTGCGATGAGTTCGTGAGAGGTCTAGGTCGTCGTCTCCCAGTCAACTTTGGGTTGCTGGACCGTTGTCTCCTTATAATGTAATTATTTATTTTGTATAGAACTCCTGTTATATATAAAGTTGTGACATTCGATCCTGTGCCACTATACCTCATATGTATGAGACTTGGTCCCAGCATACCTGGTGTTTATGTTAACCCCGGGTTTTGGACCCCTAAAATCCGGGTGTTACAACCCTGGGGGGGTTAAGTGTAAAGCCCAAGACTCACATGAATAGTGGCCCGAGGGTAGATCTGCGAGACTTGAATCAGTTTAACCCTAGGGGTCTCGGCGCAAACTGTTTTTCCAGTAAAGCTTTAATAAAATCTGTTTTAAATTCAAACAGAAACTTTAAAAACCCATAACTTCTGTTTGGTTTATCCAAATTTAGTTAAACCAATTTTGCCAGACTCTAAATAATATAACCTGTCTAAGAAAAATATAAAACCCCATATGAACTAGAGAAAAATATAAGGTTCTGATTTATTTTCAGTTTTGGCCAAAAGCTTAATAATAGCAAGAAAAATGGTTGCACTATTTGACTAAGGTTAGAAAAATTTAGAGAAGTTTATATCTACCTACTGACCTAGTTAAAAATGTTAAACCTCTCTGTCCATTACATTAAGATAATTTTAACCCCTTATTCTATAATATGCTTAAGTTTAAGGAAAATAGAAAAAGTGATATAAATGATGAACCAGAGAGCACACCTATTTATGTTGAGATACTTAGTCAATGTAGTTCACTGGAAAAATGTATCCTACCCTGTTGTAGTGTAAGATAAGCAAGATACCTTTTAAATGAAGAAAATAGGGATAACTTAGAAAAACCCTACAAAAATACCCCTAAGGTGAAACCTCCCCAAACCCTAGGATAACTAATGTGTTGATAATAAGAACTTAAGAAAAATCTGAAATCTGTTGTTTGATATTTTTCAAATGACAAGTTAGTTCTAATCACTCTTTTTGCACCAAAGTTTAGAAAATCCATCATTAATTAACCACCATGTTGCTCTCTGCCATTTTTGGTACAAGAGCTTTTTATCACTACTAGAGGCCAACAAAAATAACCCTTAGGTCAGAACCCACTTCAATAAAGGACTTGTAGTGTAAAGTGGCCCATTTTGCCTAACTATTGTTATTTTTGTTTAAAGCCTAGCTTTTGTACCTTAAGCCTCAAATTCTTAAAACAAGCTAGAATAGCAAAAGGCAACCCACTGTAATTTTTACAGAATTTTTGGAAATTATTAACCCACTGTCGTAGTTCAAACCTACACTAGAAACCCTAAATGGAAAGTAAAGAAAGGAAAATGAATAGTGTAAATTAATGTCACCCTAAAACCTTTATAATTGTCCACTAAAATCTATAAAGGACATACAAATCCAATATGTTATTTTAAAAGAAAACCTAAACCTAAAGGGTAATAAGTCTATGTATACCACTAAAAGACCCTCGTAGCCAAGGAACCCTAAGTTAATTCTTGACTTAAATTCTGTAGCTTAATGTTCTTAAATCTTGCATAATCATGACATACATGTTCATTGCATTTCGATAGACTGTAATCTTGCTGACGGAGAGTACGTCCTCGTGCCGGAGCAAGGAGCTGCCCAGGAGGTTGCCCCCGACCCAGCACCAGAGCCTGCACCAGAGGACCTGCCTGCCACTGCTTTGGAAGGCAAGCCCCGGTTTTATGCATAACCTGTTATTTATGCTATTTTACTTCACTTAATGATTGTAGGACTGATTGTGCACTTAGGTGTAGGAATTGTTTGAAACCCTAGTTGCATGATCTCAGGAATCCTATTGAGATGAATACTAGTATGCTAGGTCGAGTAGCTGCTTTATTAATTAGGATCTCGGTAGAAGTCGAGTGATTTTTCTAGCACTCGCGCGAGGTCAGGAATTGGCTGTATCCACTTTCCTATCATATTGATGTTGGTTTGTGGGCAACAATCCATGGGGATTGGTTGTTCACGGGATGAAAAGTTGATTAAGGATTAAGGTGTGGTACCGTGAGTCAAGCGTTTGAATGTACTAAACACATACCGAGAAATATGGTAAATCGGTAAGCCTAGTACCTGAGTGAACCTGCCCGCAGACATACCTCCTCACGCGACCTGAGACGTAGTCTCCCATTCCGGTTATGGTGGGTACAAGTGCGGCCACTGCACGACGGCCAGTCGGGGTCAGTGGGGCATTGTACGCCAAGGCGGTGAGCCCTGATCTGTTGCCAGGGAATCGATGGGGACGGTTGATATGTGTGGGGACGGAGTGCCCCTACATGTCGTGTGTTTAGGTTTACCTTGCAAGGATAAAAACTCGATTCGAATCGTCTGCTTCTCGCAGCTAATGAGACTGCTTGATCCATGCTGCTACATTGAGTAACAAGTGGAACTGGTTGAGATGATACAAACTGTTGACTGCTAATAATGCTTGCTACTATGTATGAATAGATAGTACACTTTTAGCCTTAAGAGAGTCACACTTAATTTTGATTAAGTTAAAATCTTGATTTAGAAACTCAGCTAGTGCTTTTGGCAACCAAACCCCACAGCCAAACAGCTGCATGTCTAGAGGTAGAGGAGTATAGACTCCTCACACCGGGTAAGTCTAGCTGAGTATTAGTATACTCAGCCTTGCTTGTGGCATAATTTTTACAGGTTCTCTGGAGGACATGGTTGCTGGCGTGACTTGGCCATCCACCCTGCCACCGGGTTGGACTGTCGAGTGGGACCCTGCCTCGGCTAAGGAGGAGCATGAGGAGTGATGGGATAGGCTTCCCCATCTCTCCATTTATTTATCGTTAGTTTATTTCCGCTGCACTCCAAAACAATGATGGCTACTTTTGCGAAAACTCCGATGGTGACAATGATGATGTAATAATTTAATACTCTTTCATGCACGGTTTTATGCCTTATTGTATTTGCTCTGTGACTCACCATCGTGTGAGATTGTGGTACTTGATCCTGTCAGTGGCCGTGTCGGACTAGATCCGAGGGATTGATGGGTTATTCCCATTTAAGTGTGGTCTAGCCTCTAAGGCAGGGCTCAGGCACTTCAGTTGGAATAATTCGGGCAGTTCCGCCACACTTATCATTCAAGGCATCAATCAATTCATTGATTTTATCAATTTTATTTCTATCTAAACCTTTAAATAAACTAGAATAGTCTATTTCATCGTCATCACTAGACTCATCATCACTTGAAGAAGCATAAGTGGTATCCCGAGTACATACCTTCTTCTCCTTCGCCATGAGGCATGTGTGATGCTCGTTGGGGAAGAGGGATGACTTGTTGAAGGCGGGTGGCGGCGAGTCCTTCATTGTCAGAGTCGGAAGAGGAGTAATCCGAATCCCACTCCTTTCCAAGATGTGCCTCGCCCTTGGCCTTCTTGTAAGCTTTCTTCTTCTCCCTTTTGTTCCCTTGTTCCTGGTCACTATCATTATCGGGACAATTAGCGATAAAATGACCAATCTTACCACATTTGAAGCATGAGCGCTTCCCCTTTGTCTTGGTCTTGCTTGGCTGCCCCTTGCGACCCTTTAGCGCAGTCTTGAAGCGCTTGATGATGAGGGCCATCTCTTCATCATTAAGACCCGCCGCCTCAACTTGCGCCACCTTGCTAGGTAGCGCCTCCATGCTCCTCGTTGCCTTGAGAGCAATAGTTTGAGGCTCTTGGATTGGTCCATTTAGCGCATCATCCACGTATCTCGCCTCCCTGATCATCATTCGCCCGCTTATGAACTTCCCAAGAACTTCTTCGGGCGACATCTTGGTGTACCTAGGATTTTCACGAATATTGTTCACTAGATGTGGATCAAGTACAGTAAAGGACCTTAGCATTAGGCGGACAACATCGTGGTCCATCCATCGCGTGCTTCCGTAGCTCCTTATTTTGTTGACAAGGGTCTTGAGCCGGTTGTACGTTTGGGTTGGCTCCTCGCCCCTTATCATCGCGAATCTCCCAAGTTCGCCTTCCACCAACTCCATTTTGGTGAGCATAGTGACATCGTTCCCCTCATGAGAGATCTTGAGGGTGTCCCAGATCTGCTTGGCATTGTCCAAGCCGCTCACTTTATGGTATTCGTCCCTGCACAATGAAGCTAGAAGAACAGTAGTCGCTTGTGCATTTTTGTGGATTTGCTCGTTAATGAACATGGGACTATCAGTACTATCAAATTTCATTCCACTTTCTACTATCTCCCATATGCTCGGATGGAGAGAGAACAAGTGACTACGCATTTTGTGACTCCAAAATTCATAGTCCTCTCCATCAAAGTGAGGAGGTTTGCCAAGTGGAATGGAGAGCAAATGAGCATTTGTACTTTGCGGAATACGAGAGTAATCGAAAGAAAAGTTCAAATTGACCGTTTTCCATTTCTCGTAGTCGTAGTCGTCCTTTTGGGAAGAAGAGGACTCGTCGCTGTCGTCGTAGTAGACGATCTCCTTGATGCGCCTCGTCTTCTTCTTCTTCCCATCTTTTCGTTTGTAGCCCGAGCCCGAGTCGGCAGGCTTGTCATCTTTCGGCTCGTTGACGAAGGACTCCTTCTCCTTATCATTGATCATGATCCCCTTTCCCTTAGGATCCATCTCTTCGGGCGATTAGTCCCTTCGTGAAGAGAACGGCTCCGATACCAATTGAGAGCACCTAGAGGGGGGTGAATAGGTGATCCTGTAAAACTTAAAAATTTATAGCCACAAACTTGATTAGGAGTTAGCACAGTAATGCCAAGTGGCTGGAGAGGAGTAAATGAATAACTAGTAAAAGGACTTAAAAGAGAGATAACAGTCAACTAGGTCCCCAATACCTTGTTTCTTTTAACTAGAGGCAGGCTGAGTTTTATTTTCTTTGTTCTTTTTGTAATTCTTTTTCTTTACTTACGCTTAACCGTGCACAGATGACTTCCCACGGATCCTCCGAGGATGGAGATGCACTGACCCACACTGACGGACTTGCACGAGAGGGTTTTCCCCGCATCTTGTGGGAAGTACTTCAGGGGGCAGGATATTTGACACCCCCTCAGTACGCGGTGCAGCAGTTCGAGAAGCACCGGGTACCTCGCTGTCGGGTGAGGATGACTTTGGAGCCTCATCCCCTGCAGCCAGGCTGGCGTTCACTGGACTCCGAGTCCTATGGATACCGGGCTGAGGACACTATTGAGGCTATCGCTCTGCATGGACTGACTACCTTTTGCGGATTCCATCCCTTGGAGCTGGCTACCCACCCCATTGGGTTGTTCCCTGCGGAAAAGGAGGACGACCCGATGTGGAAGGATCGGGTGGAGCATGCCAAGGACATCTGGGCTCTCTACCCAGGCCACACCGCTCACTTGTCTGTACGATGCATGAACGCCCTGTATCGTCTGCAAGTGATGCGTGGGGAGGCCATGTCCCACCTGATGGCATTACTGGAGGCCACCAAGATCACCCTGGATAACAGGGAGGAGCTCGTGGTGGATTTATCCCAGGAGCTGGTGGAGAAAGATTTACAGGTGGAGCAGCTGACTGACGAGATTCATGAGTTGGAAGAGCTGGTGGGCACCAGGGAGAATACCATCGAGGTCCTCGAGGATCAGCTCCTCAACACTCAGCAGCAGCTAGCAGAGGCTAATGCGCATCTGGACATGCATCACCAAGAGATCCATGATGCGGAGGCTGACGAGGACGTTGACATCGAGGGAGGAGACGAGTCTGCCTCCAGTGTGGACACCGCTGGCTCAGGGAGACCACCTTCCCCCGAGTCTAGCGTCGCCTCGTTCGCTCACTAGATGCCAGACTAATACTAGAAGTTGATGATAGTTGGACTCCTCACCGCTAGCTTAGCTTTTGCACCCTTAGGGTACTAGGCTAGGTAGAGTTGAGTCTTTTGATCCTTGATGTAACCAGTGTTAAAACTCTTTTGATGTTAGGGATGATTAATGGTAATTTAAATTTGGACAGGAGAATTATGTTTTCGTTGTTTTATTTGGAATCTATCAAATTACTTTGACTCCCCTACCATGTTCGAACCTTAAGCTTGGAGATGTGTTATTGAGCAACCATGTGACTTTTTCAGATGGCTGGGAGAGCGCGCCGTGGTCAGAATGAGCACGTTCCTCCACCGCCACCGCCTCCCACTCTGCAGGAGCTCATGGCCCAGCAGAATGAGATTCTGAGGCAGCTAGCTCAGCGTCAGCCACCACCTCAGCATTATGGTGGAGACCACCAGCGTCACCCCGTCGCTGCTACTTACCAGGAGTTTCTCAGCACCCAGCCCCCATTGTTTACCAGGACGGAGGACCCACTTGATGCAGATGTGTGGTTGAGGGTGGTAGAATCCAAGTTCCCACTGCTCCATGGGGCTTGCTCAGAGGTCACCAAGGTCAGGTTCGCCACCCAGCAGCTTCGCGGACCCGCAAGGACTTGGTGGGACCATTTTCTTGCTATGCAGCCAGATGGTAGAGAGGTGGAGTGGAGGGAGTTCAAGGCCGCTTTCAGAGGGCATCATATTCCCGCTGGCATCATGGACCGGAAGCTCAATGAGTTTCTGGCACTCACTCAGGGCAGCAGGACAGTGTTGCAGTATGCCCAGGCCTTCAATGATTTGTGTCAGTATGCTGGATACCATGCAGATACGGATGAGAAGAAGCGAGACAGGTTCAGGAGGGGGCTCAGTACCAAGCTCCGTGACCGTCTCAACACCGTCAGGGCCAACAGTTACAATGAGTTGGTTAACATGGCTATCTCCCAGGAGGACTGCATCTTGGCTCGGCAGGCGGAGAAGAAGAGGAAGACCCCTGTGGCAGGACCCTCGTCTCAGCCACAGCGCTTCAGGATTGTGTCTGACTCACAGAGCAGGGGACCTCAGCAGCAGCAAGGGAGGTGGGTGATCAGGCCACCGCAGCAGCAGCAGCAGCAGGCACCCAACCGCGCCCAGTTTCCAGCTCAACGGAACAATCAGCAGCAACAGTACCGCCAGGCCAATGATAACAGGTGTTTCACTTGTGGCAGCACTAGGCATTATGCCAAGAATTGCCCCAAGAATCAGCAGAGGCAGGGGCAGAATGTTATTCAGAACCAAGGAAAGAGGCAGAAAGTGCAAGTGAGGCAGGGCAAGCTGAACTTCACTACAATGGCTGACATTCCAGAGGGAGCACCCCTCATGACTGGTATCTTTACAGTTTTAAATTTTCCTGCTCTTGTTCTTTTTGATTCTGGTGCTTCACATAGTTTTGTCAGTGCCAAATTTAGTGTCAAATGCCAGTTGCCTTTCCACCACACCAACGGGGCTATTACCATTTCAACCCCAGGAGGCAGGATTGCCACTAATCAAATCAGCAGGCATGTACCCATAAAGTTTGGTAGTTTGATAGTTAAAACTGACCTTCTTATCTTGGGACTGGATAGTGTGGATATCATCTTGGGAACTGATTGGATGGCCAAACATCAGGCAATATTGGATATTGCAGCCAGAGCCATTGAAATTCATTCCCCTGCTTATGGCGAGACTGTTTTGTATTTACCCAACCGGGGTGGTACCCGGTCTTGTGCCTTTGTTATGGCAGAATCGCCAGTAAGGAAGATCCCAGTAGTCTGTGACTACCCCGATGTCTTTCCGGATGAGTTGCCAGGAATGCCACCTGACAGAGATATTGAGTTTGCCATTGAATTGCAACCCGGGACTGCTCCTATCTCCAAGAGACCTTATAGGATGCCTCCCGCGGAGTTGGCAGAATTGAAGAAGCAACTGCAAGAATTATTGAACAAGGGGTTTATTCGTCCAAGCACTTCACCATGGGGATGTCCCGCCTTGTTCGTAAAGAAGAAGGATGAGAGTTTGAGGATGTGTGTTGATTACCGCCCTCTCAATGCGGTGACTATTAAGAACAAGTACCCGTTACCCCGCATTGATGTTCTGTTTGATCAATTGGTAGGGGCCAAGGTATTTTCCAAGATAGACCTTCGCTCGGGCTACCATCAGATCAAGATCCGTGCCAGTGACATTCCCAAGACGGCTTTCTCTACCAGATATGGGCTCTATGAGTTTTTGGTAATGTCCTTCGGGCTAACCAATGCCCCGGCTTATTTCATGTACTTGATGAACTCAGTATTCATGCCAGAGCTGGACAAGTTCGTGGTTGTTTTCATTGATGACATTCTGGTTTATTCCAAGAATGAAGATGAACACACAGAACATCTGCATATCGTGCTTCAGAGACTTCGCGACCATCAGTTGTATGCTAAGTTGTCCAAGTGTGAGTTCTGGCTGAAAGAAATAAAATTCTTGGGTCACACAATTTCTCAGAATGGGATATCAGTTGACCCTGAGAAGGTGCAAGAAGTGATGAACTGGAAACCCCCGACTACAGTGAAGCAGATTAGGAGTTTTCTGGGATTAGCAGGATATTACCGACGATTTATTCTAGATTTCTCCAGAATTGCCAAGCCAATGACTGAACTGTTAAAGAAAGGAGTCAAATTTGAGTGGAGCCAAAAATGTGAGGATGCTTTTCATACCTTGAGGCAACAATTGACAACAGCTCCAGTGCTAGCCCAACCCGACAACACCAAACCATTTGAAGTTTATTGTGATGCTTCTGGTACAGGATTGGGTTGTGTCTTGATGCAAGATAACCGGGTCATTGCGTATGCTTCCCGAGCTCTCAGACCTCATGAGCAGAACTACCCGACCCATGATCTGGAGTTGGCAGCAGTGGTTCATGCCCTCAAGATATGGAGACACTACTTGATGGGAGCTCACTGTAACATTTACACTGATCACAAGAGTCTCAAGTACATTTTCACTCAGGCAGATCTGAACATGAGGCAGAGAAGGTGGTTGGAATTAATCAAGGACTATGATTTGGAGGTGCATTACCATCCTGGCAAGGCAAATGTTGTGGCAGATGCTTTGAGCCGAAAGGCCCAATGTAATTGCATGAACATGGATGCAAGAATCACCACCTTGTGTGATGAGTTGTGCAAGCTGAACCTGGAAGTTGTTCCTTCCGGTGAAGTGAGGTATATTGCAGTGGAGCCCACATTGCAGGAACAAATAGCTCAGGCACAGTTTGGGGATAAGGGAGTTCAGGTTATCAAAGAAATGATCAAGCTGAAGGCAGAGAAATATAAGTGTTTCCGTCAGGACAGCAAGGGAATTTTATGGTTTGAAGATCGATTGGTTGTTCCCAAGGACCCAGAGCTCCGAAGGAAGATATTGGATGAAGCTCACCTTTTTAAGTTTTCCATGCACCCTGGTAGCAACAAGATGTACCATGATCTCAGACCTCTTTATTGGTGGACCAGGATGAAGAGGGAAATTGCCAAGTACGTTTCAGAATGTGACACTTGTCAAAGGGTAAAAGCTAGTCATTTGAAAGCAGCAGGCCCTTTGCAACCCCTTCCCATACCATCTTGGAAATGGGAGGACGTTTGCATGGACTTCATAGTAGGATTACCCAATACCTCCAGGCACCATGATTCCATATGGGTTATTGTGGACAGGTTGACCAAGACTGCTCACTTCTTGCCAGTGCACACTACCCACCGGACGGAGAAGTATGCGGAAATTTACATCGACCAGATAGTTCGTCTGCATGGGATACCAAGGACCATAGTCTCTGACCGAGGAGCACCTTTCGTGGCACGCTTTTGGGAGCAATTACAAGAATCACTTGGGACCCACGTAATCCGAAGCTCAGCGTATCACCCTCAAACAGATGGCCAAACAGAAAGGGTGAACCAGATTTTAGAAGATATGTTGAGGGCTTGTGCACTACATTATGGAAAGGACTGGTACAAGTGTCTCTCCTTAGCGGAGTTCTCTTACAATAACAGCTATCAGTCCAGTCTGAAAATGGCACCTTTTGAGGCTTTGTATGGGAGAAGATGCAGAACCCCGTTGAATTGGTCTCAAGCAGGAGAGAGGGAGATATTTGGGCCAGATTTGGTAATTGAAGCAGAGGAAAAGGTCAGAGTCATCAGGAAGAACTTGGAAGCTGCTCAGGCCAGGCAAAAGAGTTATCATGACCGGAGACGGAAGCCACTACGGTTTGAGGTGGGAGATCATGTCTATCTCAAGATATCGCCAACCAAGGGTATCCAGAGATTTGGGATCAAGGGCAAGTTGGCCCCTCGATACATTGGACCCTATAAGATCAAGGAAAGTTGTGGACCCGTAGCTTACCAATTGGAATTGCCACCCCATATGTCAGCAGTTCACAATGTGTTCCATGTATCTCAGCTGCGGAAATGTGTTCGTCTACCCACTGAAGTGCTTCTGGAGCCGGACATTGAGATAGAACCAGACTTGTCCTATCAGGAGTACCCCGTCAAGATATTAGATCAAAAGGAAAGATCGACTCGGGCAAGGTCAATTAAAATGTACAAGGTTCAGTGGAGTCACCATTCAGCAGAAGAAGCTACATGGGAGACTGAGGATTTTCTACGCTCTCGCTTCCCCGACCTTCTGTCCAAAGAAGCCGGTACGTAACCCCGAAACCCCACCCCCACCTGCCCTTTGAATACAATTATAAGAAAAACTTAGATAGCAAGGATAGTCTAAGTTGTGGAATTAACTTGAGAAGGGCTTCCTTCTGAAGTTGCAAAGAGGATGACATTCGAAGAGCAGTTAGGAGAGTGGAACTTGAGTTTAAAGGAAAAGTGGCACCAGCACACCTTCAAAGCATCCCTCCAAGGGACTCCACCTAAAATCTCGGGACGAGATTTCCTTTAAGGGGGGAGGGCTGTAACACCCCAGGTGTTACCTTGGCTAGAGCCCACCTTGGCACTAAAAAGGCTGTAATTACAAGTAGTAGGAACTTAAGGGAACAGATAAGGACCTTGGAGTTATTGAGTTAATCAAGTTATAAATAGGCCTAAGAAGTATTAATCAAACCCTTGCACACTTTTTACTTGGATAGAAGGGAAAAAGAACCCTAGATCTCTCCAAAGCCCTACCTTCCAAAACCCTAAGTAAGGGGGAAAGAGAGTGACCAAGTGGGTAAAGCATGTGTAACTTTTACCCAAACCCTAAGCAACATTATAACCATCAATTAGGAGGGGGGGAATATTGCAAAAAGGCCCCTGGAGAAACCCCAAATTCAAATCTTCAAGTGGAGAGAGAGAGCTAGAGCTCTCTATTTCCCTCTAAGTCACATTTTAGCCCTAATTCAAAGACCAGCCGTGTTCACTTTGAAAATGGCGCCAAAACCACTTGAGTTCTATACCAAAAATGTGCTATACCACTTAAGGCACCCCCTGGAAAAATTTGAAACCGAGACTTGGACGTTTGACAGGTTTTGACATTGGTTTTGTCGCGGTGTGGGCAGTGAGACAAACCAAACTTGGCGCCTGTTTATCTCCTGACCTAGGGCGTATCCTCCCTTGGAACTCACATGAAATAGGTAGCTCTAGGTGCAGGGAAGAGATCTCCCACAGGCGACATGGCAAGATTCGTACGCTTGGCCGCTCAGCAGAGCGAAGAACACGGGCAGAAGCAACGCGCCACGTGTTCGACGCGCTCTGAGCTCGCCAGAGCACGCCCCCGCGCGCGCCCCTCGTGCCCGCGTCGCGCCAAACGGTCAAGCCGGAGCCCTGGTCCGCGCCCGCGCCTATAAAACCCTCCCAAGCTTCGACCGTACCTTTCCGCACCCACCCGACCCTCGCCGGAGCTTGGTTCACCGTCGTTGGCCAGTGCGCCGCTTGTCCGCGGCCACCCAGTCCCCCTGCCACCGTAGACCGGCCTGCCCAACCATTTCCAGCCCCGTCCAGCCCCCGGAGAAGCTTGTGCACACCTCCGTGAGGCTCCCCGAGCAAGGAATCGGAGTTTCCTTCGCCGGAGAAGCCAGTCCACACTCGCCGGAGCTCTCGACCCCGCCGGAGTACGTGGACCGGGTAAACCACTCCACCACCCTTCGATTCCTTGTGCACACAATCGCTGCGTGACCCCGTGATGCTCACCGTGCCGTCGGATTGAACCAGATCGTCGTGGTTTGGCCGGTATACTCGCCGCCGACGAGGATACCCGCCTGCACGCGTGGACCGGGCGATTCCGACCATCTCCGACGACGAGCCGTACCTCGACGTGACCGCCAGAGCCTCCCCGAGCCGACCCCACCCTTCGCCGGACCTCCCTCGCCGCCGGTAAGCCGCGCCGTCCTTTCTTTCCTACGGCTACTGTTCTGTTTAGGGGATGGACCGCGGGTGTGAGGGAGAGAACCCTGGGGGGGTTAAGTGTAAAGCCCAAGACTCACATGAATAGTGGCCCGAGGGTAGATCTGCGAGACTTGAATCAGTTTAACCCCAGGGGTCTCGGCGCAAACTGTTTTTCCAGTAAAGCTTTAATAAAATCTGTTTTAAATTCAAACAGAAACTTTAAAAACCCATAACTTCTGTTTGGTTTATCCAAATTTAGTTAAACCAATTTTGCCAGACTCTAAATAATATAACCTGTCTAAGAAAAATATAAAACCCCATATGAACTAGAGAAAAATATAAGGTTCTGATTTATTTTCAGTTTTGGCCAAAAGCTTAATAATAGCAAGAAAAATGGTTGCACTATTTGACTAAGGTTAGAAAAATTTAGAGAAGTTTATATCTACCTACTGACCTAGTTAAAAATGTTAAACCTCTCTGTCCATTACATTAAGATAATTTTAACCCCTTATTCTATAATATGCTTAAGTTTAAGGAAAATAGAAAAAGTGATATAAATGATGAACTAGAGAGCACACCTATTTATGTTGAGATACTTAGTCAATGTAGTTCACTGGAAAAATGTATCCTACCCTGTTGTAGTGTAAGATAAGCAAGATACCTTTTAAATGAAGAAAATAGGGATAACTTAGAAAAACCCTACAAAAATACCCCTAAGGTGAAACCTCCCCAAACCCTAGGATAACTAATGTGTTGATAATAAGAACTTAAGAAAAATCTGAAATCTGTTGTTTGTTATTTTTCAAATGACAAGTTAGTTCTAATCACTCTTTTTGCACCAAAGTTTAGAAAATCCATCATTAATTAACCACCATGTTGCTCTCTGCCATTTTTGGTACAAGAGCTTTTTATCACTACTAGAGGCCAATAAAAATAACCCTTAGGTCAGAACCCACTTCAATAAAGGACTTGTAGTGTAAAGTGGCCCATTTTGCCTAACTATTGTTATTTTTGTTTAAAGCCTAGCTTTTGTACCTTAAGCCTCAAATTCTTAAAACAAGCTAGAATAGCAAAAGGCAACCCACTGTAATTTTTACAGAATTTTTGGAAATTATTAACCCACTGTCGTAGTTCAAACCTACACTAGAAACCCTAAATGGAAAGTAAAGAAAGGAAAATGAATAGTGTAAATTAATGTCACCCTAAAACCTTTATAATTGTCCACTAAAATCTATAAAGGACATACAAATCCAATATGTTATTTTAAAAGAAAACCTAAACCTAAAGGGTAATAAGTCTATGTATACCACTAAAAGACCCTCGTAGCCAAGGAACCCTAAGTTAATTCTTGACTTAAATTCTGTAGCTTAATGTTCTTAAATCTTGCATAATCATGACATACATGTTCATTGCATTTCGATAGACTGTAATCTTGCTGACGGAGAGTACGTCCTCGTGCCGGAGCAAGGAGCTGCCCAGGAGGTTGCCCCCGACCCAGCACCAGAGCCTGCACCAGAGGACCTGCCTGCCACTGCTTTGGAAGGCAAGCCCCGGTTTTATGCATAACCTGTTATTTATGCTATTTTACTTCACTTAATGATTGTAGGACTGATTGTGCACTTAGGTGTAGGAATTGTTTGAAACCCTAGTTGCATGATCTCAGGAATCCTATTGAGATGAATACTAGTATGCTAGGTCGAGTAGCTGCTTTATTAATTAGGATCTCGGTAGAAGTCGAGTGATTTTTCTAGCACTCGCGCGAGGTCAGGAATTGGCTGTATCCACTTTCCTATCATATTGATGTTGGTTTGTGGGCAACAATCCATGGGGATTGGTTGTTCACGGGATGAAAAGTTGATTAAGGATTAAGGTGTGGTACCGTGAGTCAAGCGTTTGAATGTACTAAACACATACCGAGAAATATGGTAAATCGGTAAGCCTAGTACCTGAGTGAACCTGCCCGCAGACATACCTCCTCACGCGACCTGAGACGTAGTCTCCCATTCCGGTTATGGTGGGTACAAGTGCGGCCACTGCACGACGGCCAGTCGGGGTCAGTGGGGCATTGTACGCCAAGGCGGTGAGCCCTGATCTGTTGCCAGGGAATCGATGGGGACGGTTGATATGTGTGGGGACGGAGTGCCCCTACATGTCGTGTGTTTAGGTTTACCTTGCAAGGATAAAAACTCGATTCGAATCGTCTGCTTCTCGCAGCTAATGAGACTGCTTGATCCATGCTGCTACATTGAGTAACAAGTGGAACTGGTTGAGATGATACAAACTGTTGACTGCTAATAATGCTTGCTACTATGTATGAATAGATAGTACACTTTTAGCCTTAAGAGAGTCACACTTAATTTTGATTAAGTTAAAATCTTGATTTAGAAACTCAGCTAGTGCTTTTGGCAACCAAACCCCACAGCCAAACAGCTGCATGTCTAGAGGTAGAGGAGTATAGACTCCTCACACCGGGTAAGTCTAGCTGAGTATTAGTATACTCAGCCTTGCTTGTGGCATAATTTTTACAGGTTCTCTGGAGGACATGGTTGCTGGCGTGACTTGGCCATCCACCCTGCCACCGGGTTGGACTGTCGAGTGGGACCCTGCCTCGGCTGAGGAGGAGCATGAGGAGTGATGGGATAGGCTTCCCCATCTCTCCATTTATTTATCGTTAGTTTATTTCCGCTGCACTCCAAAACAATGATGGCTACTTTTGCGAAAACTCCGATGGTGACAATGATGATGTAATAATTTAATACTCTTTCATGCATGGTTTTATGCCTTATTGTATTTGCTCTGTGACTCACCATCGTGTGAGATTGTGGTACTTGATCCTGTCAGTGGCCGTGTCGGACTAGATCCGAGGGATTGACGGGTTATTCCCATTTAAGTGTGGTCTAGCCTCTAAGGCAGGGCTCAGGCACTTAAGTTGGAATAATTCGGGCAGTTCCGCCACACTTATCATTCAAGGCATCAATCAATTCATTGATTTTATCAATTTTATTTCTATCTAAACCTTTAAATAAACTAGAATAGTCTATTTCATCGTCATCACTAGACTCATCATCACTTGAAGAAGCATAAGTGGTATCCCGAGTACATACCTTCTTCTCCTTCGCCATGAGGCATGTGTGATGCTCGTTGGGGAAGAGGGATGACTTGTTGAAGGCGGTGGCGGCGAGTCCTTCATTGTCGGAGTCGGAAGAGGAGTAATCCGAATCCCACTCCTTTCCAAGATGTGCCTCGCCCTTGGCCTTCTTGTAAGCTTTCTTCTTCTCCCTTTTGTTCCCTTGTTCCTGGTCACTATCATTATCAGGACAATTAGCGATAAAATGACCAATCTTACCACATTTGAAGCATGAGCGCTTCCCCTTTGTCTTGGTCTTGCTTGGCTGCCCCTTGCGACCCTTTAGCGCAGTCTTGAAGCGCTTGATGATGAGGGCCATCTCTTCATCATTAAGACCCGCCGCCTCAACTTGCGCCACCTTGCTAGGTAGCGCCTCCATGCTCCTCGTTGCCTTGAGAGCAATAGTTTGAGGCTCTTGGATTGGTCCATTTAGCGCATCATCCACGTATCTCGCCTCCCTGATCATCATTCGCCCGCTTATGAACTTCCCAAGAACTTCTTCGGGCGACATCTTGGTGTACCTAGGATTTTCACGAATATTGTTCACTAGATGTGGATCAAGTACAGTAAAGGACCTTAGCATTAGGCGGACAACATCGTGGTCCATCCATCGCGTGCTTCCGTAGCTCCTTATTTTGTTGACAAGGGTCTTGAGCCGGTTGTACGTTTTGGTTGGCTCCTCGCCCCTTATCATCGCGAATCTCCCAAGTTCGCCTTCCACCAACTCCATTTTGGTGAGCATAGTGACATCGTTCCCCTCATGAGAGATCTGCTTGGCATTGTCCAAGCCGCTCACTTTATGGTATTCGTCCCTGCACAATGAAGCTAGAAGAACAGTAGTCGCTTGTGCATTTTTGTGGATTTGCTCGTTAATGAACATGGGACTATCAGTACTATCAAATTTCATTCCACTTTCTACTATCTCCCATATGCTCGGATGGAGAGAGAACAAGTGACTACGCATTTTGTGACTCCAAAATTCATAGTCCTCTCCATCAAAGTGAGGAGGTTTGCCAAGTGGAATGGAGAGCAAATGAGCATTTGTACTTTGCGGAATACGAGAGTAATCGAAAGAAAAGTTCAAATTGACCGTTTTCCATTTCTCGTAGTCGTAGTCGTCCTTTTGGGAAGAAGAGGACTCGTCGCTGTCGTCGTAGTAGACGATCTCCTTGATGCGCCTCGTCTTCTTCTTCTTCCCATCTTTTCGTTTGTAGCCCGAGCCCGAGTCGGCAGGCTTGTCATCTTTCGGCTCGTTGACGAAGGACTCCTTCTCCTTATCATTGATCATGATCCCCTTTCCCTTAGGATCCATCTCTTCGGGCGATTAGTCCCTTCGTGAAGAGAACGGCTCCGATACCAATTGAGAGCACCTAGAGGGGGGTGAATAGGTGATCCTGTAAAACTTAAAAATTTATAGCCACAAACTTGATTAGGAGTTAGCACAGTAATGCCAAGTGGCTAGAGAGGAGTCTTAGCAAAACACAATAACCACAAGAAGATCAACACAGATAGACACAGTGGTTTATCCCGTGGTTCGGCCAAGTCCAACGCTTGCCTACTCCACGTTGTGGCATCCCAACAGACGAGGGTTGCAATCAACCCCTCTCAAGCGGTCTAAAGACCTACTTGAATACCACAGTGTTTTGCTTTGCTTTACTTTATCCCGCTTGCGAGGAATCTCCACAACTCGGAGTCTCTCGCCCTTACAAAGATGTTCACAAAGAAGCACGGAGTAAGGGAGGGATGAGCAACTCACACAAGACACAAAGATCACAGCAAATACGCACACACAAGACCCAGACTTGAGCTCAAGAGACTATCACGAGTTTCTCACTAGAACAGAGCTCAAATCACTAAGAATGTCGAACAAGTGCGCAAGAACGAAGTGTGAGTGATCAACTATGCTCAAAGAATGCTTGGATGGCTTCTCCATGCGCCAAGGGGTCCCTTTTATAGCCCCAAGGCAGCTAGGAGCCGTTGAGAGCATTGTAGGAAGGCAATTCTTGCCTTCTGTCGACTGGCGCACCGGACAGTCCGGTGCACCACCGGACACTGTCCGGTGCGGATTTACTTCCTTATTTGGCGAAGCCGACCGTTGCAGATTGAGAGCCGTTGGCGCACCGGACACTGTCCGGTGCACACCGGACAGTCCGGTGCCCCCTTGTGACCATTGGCTCGGCCACGCGTCACGCGCGGAATCCTCGGCCGATCGTTGCCCCGGCTGACTGTTGGCTCACCGGACAGTCCTGTGCCTCACCGGACAGTCCGATGAATTATAGCCGTACGCCGTTGATGGCTTCCGAGACCGACGACTTCGCCTGTGAACGGCTCACCGAACAGTCCGGTGCACCACCGGACAGTCCGGTGATTTATACCGTACACCGCCGTCGAAGTCCCGAGAGCAGCAAGTTCGCCAGAGCCAGCCTGGCGCAACGGACACTGTCCGGTGCACCACCGGACAGTCCGGTGCACCCAGACTGAGCAGACTTTGGCTGAACAAAGCCATCTCTTTACCAACTTGATTTTTCCTATTTCCAGCACTTAAACACAATACATTAGTCCATAAAACAATGTACTAAGTTTGGAAACATACCTTTACTTTTGATTTGCACTTTGTCCATCACTTGGGATACTTTAACACTTAAGCACTTGTGTTGGCACTCAATCACCAAAATACTTAGAAATGGCCCAAGGGCACATTTCCCTTTCAGTTCTTCTATGGACTTCTTTGATTTTCTTTTCCGGTTGGCACATTTGCTGCACGGGCATGGGACTGGACTTCCATATGCCCGTTCCACGAAAGCATATCAACAGTATGATGGCCAAAAATCACATATACTTCAGTCTATGTACTATAAAATACAATATGATCAAGGCGCATGTTCATAGTAGGGACCAATGCCATGACTAAAAAAATATGGACTGCTATTTTGTTGACAAACCTACACTCGTAAAACCACATAAACTAGCAGAACCATATGATCCAACTAATTATTAGCACAACACAATTTATACCTTAGCGTAGCTCCGGCGAGAGGGATGGCCGGTGCCAGGGACGAGAGGGATGACCAGGAGCCGGGGACGAGAGGGATGGCCGGGGCTAGAGCCAGTGACAAGAGGATGGTCGGAGCCGGTGGCGGGGTTGGCCGGTGGCGGGGCTCCCACAGTGACGGCGGAACACCGACGGGATGGCCGGGTGGGGCCGGGTGGCAGGGTTGGCCGGGAGGGCAGGTGCCGGTGTAGGATTATGGGAAGGCTATGCTAGCGAAAAACAAATTTTTTACCCCATAAAACCAAGAACTACTGCGGTTATAGGTCATAGAATTACCACTAGACGTGCAGGGCAGCGGAAGACGTCTCGATGTAGACGAACGCGTCGAGCAGTGCCATGCAGTTGTCGGCGTCCTTCACGTCCTCGCGTGGTTCGTCCTAGTGCTCCAGATGCAGCACCTCCGAGTTATCCACACGTATAGGGAGGAAGCGCCGCGTACCGAACTGCTAGGTTCGTGACGGCGGCTGCGAGAGGGCAAGAGGCGAGCGGCTGCTTGTTTGCTGGTGGCGAATTAGGGTTAACCTAACCGCGCCCCGGCCCTCATTATATAGGCGTTATGGTGGACTTCTGACTCCGAGGCCCATCAGTAACCCTAAAGCCCAGTCTAATTTTGGATCTAATCCGAGTTAGGCTTCCTTCCCCTTAAGTGTGTGACCCTATAGGTTCACGTACAAATAGACATGGCCCGAGTACTCTTACTTGGCCTAATAATTGACAGCGGCCTCTAGCAAAACATGTCAACTCCTATGCGCACGTAAAGATCATATCAGACAAACCATTGCAACATTACGTATATGTTGTTCCCTTTGTCTCACGATATTTGGTCTGGCTCTAAGCTGACCTCTCTTTCTCGATACTGTGAATTGGAATCCTTTCAATGGTCAACTCTTAACCCTAGCTAGCACGGCCATGCATTTCTTGATCCAATCACTCGAGGGGCCCAGAGATATCTCTCTCAAGAAGAGAGGGACAAATTCCATCTTGACTGACCATGCCTCACAGCATGCTTCCTGACAAACCCAAAACTACCTTTATATCTACCCACTTACGGAGTAGCGTTTAATAGTCCCTAAGTAGGTCAATCCACATCTTGAGAACATGCGACAATCTCAGGTCTAAGGACACAGTATACATGTTGCAAAAAGACAACTATATTACAATATCTCACATTGGGTCGGTCCAGCCTCATGTCATACATGCGCCCACATTATTAGTTCGACATCTCCATGTCCATGACTTGTGAAATGTAGTCATCAACTAATATATGTGCTAGTCATCGACTCTGACCAGGGACATCATTTAGAATAACCATACAAGTAAAGAATCTCACAAACAATTCACATAATTGCTAATCAATACAAGGTGCCTTTCATGAATATTCAATTAAGCAATATATATATCATGGATACAAAGAAATATGCTCATCTCTATGATTATCTCTAGGGCATATTTCTAACAGCCGGTGCTCCGGCGGCGGCGATGGGCGGGCGGCGGTGGCGGCGTAGAACGAAGTGAAGTGAAGAAGAAGTCAGTTTCTATCTATGTACGCAGACTTTGCCGAGTGCCTGGGATTTGGCACTCAACAAAGATTTTTTTTAATTTTAAAATAAACTTTGTCGAGTGCCTATCAGTGGGCACTCGGCAAAGACTTCTTTGCCGAGTGCCCACTGACAAGCACATGACAAAGAATGGAATTAGGGTTTTAAACAAATATTTGCCGAGTGCTCCACGTCTAACACTCAGCAAAAAATATTCTTTGCCTAGTGCCATTCCTAGACACTCAGCAAATTACATTTTTTATTTTTTTATTTTGTCAGCCAAACTTTTTGTGGTATTTTCCTACACTATGTAGACCTACATGTACCATTTTGGGACAATTATAAGAGTGTTTTCTATAACTATTAGATTCAGTTCGTTTATTTGAATTTCTTCGGAAAATTCGCATTTGAACTGCAAGTCACTCGAAATTTAGAAAACCATGCATGCAAAAATGATATACATGCTATTTAGCATAAGTTACGACCGATTTCAGGAGCGGACCGAAAACTTTGAGCACCATGCTCACTAAACATGGTCGTGAACTTGCCATCCAGCTTTTTAAAAATTGTATAAAACACAAACAAAGACAGAAAATCATAAAACTTATCCACATGTCATGATATCATATATAGAGGTTGTGATAAAAATTTGAGAATGTTTCAAGAAAGTTGTGAGGCACTATGTATAGAAACCTAAGCGATCTACACATGAAATCGTAGAGTTTCAATGTAGTTCCCTTAGGTTTCTACACATAGTGCCTCACAACTTTCTCGAAATATTCTCAAATTTTTATCACAGTCTCTATAAATAATATCATGACATGTGGACAAGTTTCATAATTTTCTGACTTTGTTTGTGTTTTATACAATTTTTAAACAGCTGGATGGCAAGTTCACTATCATGTTTAGTGAGCATGGTGCTCGAAGTTTCCGGTCCGCTTCTGAAATCGGTCGTAACTTGTGCTAAATAGCATGGATATCATTTTTGCATGCACGATTTTCCAAGTTTCGAGTGACTTGCAGTTCAAATGTGAATTTTCCGAATAAATTCAAATAAAGGAACTAAATCTAATAGTTATAGAAAACACTATTATAATTGTCCCAAAATGGTACATGTAGGTCTATATAATATAGGAACATACCACAAAAGTTTGGTTGGCAAAATAAAAATATACTTTGCCGAGTGGCCAACTGTGGCACTCGGCACAGCTTGCTCTGCCGAGTGTCAAACAGGGGGCACTCGACAAAGAAGATTCTTTGCCGAGTGCCAGAACTCGACTCTCGGTAAAGGTAACGGCCGTCAGCTTTAGATGGCGGCTGACGGCCTTTTGCCGAGTGTATTCCTATGCCGAGAGTCCTGCTCTCGGCAAACGCCATCGTTACCAACAGCAGGACTTTGTCGAGTGCCCGACAAAAAGCACTCGGCAAAGCGTCGAGCACTCGGTAAAGATGTGAACTCCGGTAGTATATGATAGTATCATAAAACTGTGTTATTAGTTTTAGTTTGGTAGCTACTACTAGCTCCAACGTGTACTACAACTACTGTATGTATGATCTGCACGATCATAATCGACGTGCGATGAACACCACCGTGGCGCACATGCAAGGAAACTAGCTAGCTAATAATTAATTGAAGCATGACGACGCTTCGCTCCATGAACAAGAACAGCCACGTTCTAGTGTTCCACACGGTTGTTGTCGTCGTTGATACATAATTGCACGACGGAACCGTGTGTGTCGTCCATTTCTCATTCATCTCTCCGCGCTAGCTGTAGCCGGAACTAACTAAAAATCATTACATTAGAGACGACGACGACGGTTGGTGCACGACCCTATTCGCTCAACCAATTGGAAACGGTCACTCTTGCCACTTTATTATTTTCATCATGTATACTGTCACGCGCACACACACACACGGAAAAGTCACCCGGGATTTTGAACTGCAGGCACGGGCCGGATCATACCGATCGGTCGGTTTGGAGTAGCACAGTATAGTATGGCCAGCTCGCCGACAGTCTTGTGGCGATTACTTTTGCTTCTTCTTTGATTTCCTTTCCTTTCCGTGCATGATGAAGCCGACGTTCTAACGGCCGCCACTCTTCAGTTGTTGAGCTCAAATGAGACGAGAAGTTCTCGCCACGCACACACACACACAGCCACACAGGCACAGAGGCCACGCATAGCTTGAATAGTTATATATTCTGCTGCTTCCAATTTGCATCTTCTTTTTCCCTGCATGACTGCGTCCTTATTCTCATTATTATTATTCCAAGTGTTGTTTATTAGTTTGAGCTCTGCCAGCCCTTTTGTTCTCATCTTTTCAAGAAAAAAGGTAAACCATAGAACATTGCTCGGCTGCTATCTACGATGATCGCAGCATCCTGTGGTCCGGCCGGGTTTGATATTTATACATATATAGTGTAACCATAGAACATTGCCGTAGGGACCGGCGGCGGCGGCTAATCAGCAGGGTAGCTCATGAGCTAGCTAGGGTTCATTAGGAAGCGATAAAAAGACGACAGCCAAATATATGTCATCACCCTCTTACAGCGGGGAGATATATTTCTTTATGTCGGCCAAGCAACCAGGTAACAAAAACCTAGTCCCGCCTAGGCTTTTCAAAAGCTTAGCTATAAAGAAGATTAAATTCAGAACAAATCTATAGTTTTAAAGAATATTCCAAATTAGCTGATGTGCCGATGGGCCAAGCTTCCTTAATTTATAAATTACTTTGGATGATCGGCCAACCTGGAACGTATGGACTCGAGCGGAGCGCTGATGCGATGAATTTGGCCGTCCCGTTCCAGCAGTTTCAAACCGAAACTCGATCTCGATCTCTAAATTACCTATCTGGTTTTTTTTTCGAAAGTGCGGCAAGAGAATTACCACAGTTCAATTAACGAAGAAAAGAGACCGCATACAATACAACAGTTACAAACCATCACGAAGCCACTAAGGCCTAGTGTTGGAAGCCAAAAGGGCCGTGCGGACAGTCCGGCCTTGAGGCCGGAGGACCGGACGGTCCGCAGTCAGGACTGTCCGCGGTGGTGTTGCGGACGGTCCGCGCGCGCATAGATAGTTAGGATTCCTACTTTCTCGCGAGATTTATTACCTAAAACCGTGGATTGACTCGGAAATCAGTTCGAAGCGGATCCAGACCTCCCCTTTATATAGATGAAGGGCTACGGCCGATTGAACCCCCAACAATCGATCAAATCAAGTCTATTACTCGTTTTTATCTTATGCATTAGGAGTAGTTCTAGTCTAGTTCTAGTTTAGCCCTAGTTTAATATTCCAATCCCCAAATTCTCCGCTTCTCTTCGACTCTATGTCGATTAGAGGAGTCTAGGTCATCTTGCCGAGCCTAGACAACTCCTAAGATCTCTCCTCCCCGATGGGGTCCCTCCCGGGAGCGAGATCCAGGCGCCGCCGGCGACCTTTCGTCGCCCCTGCGCACGCGCGAACCGTCTGGCCCCAGGGCGCGGACCGTCCGGCCGTCAGGCAGGGAACCCTAGCCCTGCGCCAGGTCGCGGACCGTCCGGCCCCTGGCCGCGGACCGTCCGCGCCTGTGCAGAGAGCACCGCCGCCGGTTCTTGTTGAGTGTTTGGCGCCCGAAAAAGGTGTCAACATACTTTTTGGTGACTCCGGTAGGGAATAGGTGTCTAGACCTGCTAAAAATCGGCCCATAGATGGCCGAATCTAAGGATCACACCAAGATCTCCACCACCAACATCATCAAGCCAGCCATGGAGGCGCTCTCGGCTGATGACCAAAGACCCTTTGAAGACCTCATAATGCGCGATGAGAAGGAGGTGATGCGGCAATGGAATGAACAACGCGACAAGGAAGAGGCGAAACTGCTGCATAAACTCTCCGAACGGCGCAAGGAGGCGGCAGAAAAGTACTTGTCACACTTCACGGTAGATCGCCACTAGAAGATCATCCGTCAAGGGGAGATCGATATGGAATCTCTGCTACCTCCACTTCAGGGTCCCGCTGTAAGTACTCCAGATCTATCTCTTATAACTTTCATGGATCAACAAGGAGATCAGTTAAAGCAATATGTAGATGAATCTATTAAAATGCATTTACGTGCATACGAGAAATCAGCTGCTCCTAACTTACCATCGCGAGAGTCTAATACAGAGCCACCCACATCAAACACATCGGCTATAAACGGGCCACCCTTGACCCATCTATCATATGGTATGCCGATGCACGCTTTCGTGTCATCATCACAGCCGCAACCACTAGGCACGCGGCAGGTACTGGACGCGACCGGACCGTCCGAGCATCATCTCAGACAGTCCGGTTATACCACGGACCGTCCGGCGTATCTCGCCGGACCGTCCAACCAGATGCAGGCCTGCACACAAAACACTCAGGTCGCACCGTACATGGCCGGACCACCAGGGTACAACCCCGAACAATTCGGCCCCATCACGGACCGTCCGGTGCATCATGCCGGACCGTCCGGATATGTTGCGGACCGTTCGCCATCTTACGTCGGACCGTCCGGATATGGCATGAACCGGCCGACGTATTACGCCGGACCATCCGACTCTACACGAGTCCACGCGCGGACTGCCCAAGTCGCGCCATATATGACCGACCCTTCCGGGTACAGCCCTGGACCATTCGGCCCGATCGCGGACCGTCCAGTTCTTTACGACAGACGGTTTGGGTACGAGACTACCCACGTAGCACCATATACGGCTGGACAATCCGGATATACCTTTGGACCATTTGGCCAGGTCGCGGACCATCCGGCCTCTTACGCCGGACCGTCCGGATATGCATACGCAGAGCCGAGAGCTGCGCAATACGCACAGTTCCCACATTCATCGCAGCAACATTATGGTGCCCCACCGGCAACACATTATAATCATGCCATACCACCTCATGGACATAGAGCTGAATACTGTTCGGCCACAAGAGAGCCCGAGAGGTATAGGGCAGGAGCTGGTGACATTAATAGGACACCTAGCACACACCTCAAACATCCCTGGGAGGAAAGCCGACAGAGTGATGTCAGGCAACCTGAGATTTCCACCCACAAACTCGATGGATAGTCGCCAGACATGGCGGAGAGGATCAGAGACGAGGTAGTCGGGATGTTCAGGGACAAACTCGGTGTTAGTGTGCCAAGTACAGGGCAATCATATCGGAAGCCTTATAGCCACCGATTCGACACCGTGCCATATCCACAGGGAACTAGAATACCAGACTTCTCTAAATTTTCTAATGAAGGTGGGAAAAGCACACACGAACATATAAGCCAATTCATAGCACACTTGGGAGAATTGGCTGATGGGGAAGCCTACCGCGTTCGTTTATTCTCGTTGTCCTTACTGATACTGCATTCGCATGGTACGCAGCCTTGCCACCAAACTCTATTAACTCTTGGGAAGAATTAGAGAAGAAATTTCATGAACACTTCTTCTCAGAAGAACATGAATTAGAATTGGCTGACTTAGCCTTAGTCCGACAGGGGCCTGAAGAATCGGTTAATGACTATATCCGGAGATTCCGGGACACTAGAAACCGATGTTTTCAGATCCATGTCGCAGAAAAACAACTAACAGGGCTGGCTTTCAATGGGTTGCGACCCTACTTAAAAGAAAAATTAGACGGCACCCAATTCTTTTTGCTGCTGCACTTGCACCAGCGGGCTATGACCTATGAAAGCCGAAGTAAGGAAACATCAAAATCGGCTAGCCATAAGATGCATCTAGCGGGATACGATAATTCGGACGATGAATCCACGGATGTATACACCGCCGAACTAGTTTGGCTAGGACAGGCTAAACCTTTTGCATATTCTACTTTACAGTCGATTCGAAAGAATCGACAAGAAGAAGTTAAGTTTACTTTTAATGTTGCTAAATGCGATAAAATATTTGATGAGTTACTAAAAAACGGCAACATTAAGTTAACTCATACTATTCCTCCTCCTGATGAATTAAAGAGGCGTGCTTATTGTAAGTGGCATAATTCCTTTTCTCATGCCACCAATGATTGTAATGTTTTTCGTCGACAGATACAATCAGCCATAAATGAGGGTCGATTGGCTTTTCAGGAGATGCAAGTAGACACACAACCTTTTCCAGTTAATACAATAGAACTTACATGCAAAAAGGTCTTGGTTCAGCCCGAAATGGCCGATAAAGGCAAAGGCAAGGGCATCGTCATTGGCGACCCTCGCATGTCACTTATATCACAAAAGGAGATTGCTCGAAAGGCCTCGGGACGAGAAGGCTAAAAAGTCTGAAGACGACGAGGGGCAGGCACAATTAATGAACCAAACTCATCAGCCTATCCCGAGCATCGCAGATGGTCCGGCACCTACGTGCGGATGGTCTGGTGCTCAGATAAACGGCCCGGCTAACTCAGCCGGACAGTCCACCTATGACCAAAGGCATCAGCCTCTACACGAAGCAAGGAAAAAGACGCAAGGTCAAAGCACATATAGTCGGCTGATCAAAGCCGACCCTATTTTTGATCAGTTGCTCTCGAAAAATACTAGCAAAAAGACTGTTCCACGTGATCGGTCAACAAAGAAACCTCGGTCACCTGCTAAAACGAAATGGCCGAACAAAATGGCCCAAAAGGCGACGCGACAAGCATCGCCTGTTCATCCTATGAGACCAGGGTACTTTCCACCCGTTTATTCATCGTCGGTATATTGTCCTACTCAAATGTGGAATGGCACGACGATGAATCCATGGTACATGTATAGTCCCTTTGTCTATCCAGGCTGGGGGGCACCTCCATTCTATTCATTCTGATGCATTGATCAAATGGTCGTGGCCGAGAAAGATACAATCCAAAACGGCCTTTATACATTGGTGCTTTATTGAATGATCTCTATTTTGAAAAGCCGGTGACTTACATCAGGTTTAGTTCATATGCTTTTGGTTCGTCAACCTTCACCAAAAGGCAGGGGGGCATATGTTGGAAGCCAAAAGGGGCCGCGTGGACAGTCCGGCCCTGAGGCCGGACGGTCCACAGTCCGGACTGTCCGCGCTGATGGTGCGGACGGTCCGCACGTGCGCAGAGATAGTTAGGGTTCCTAGTTTCTCGCGGGATTTGTTACCTAAAATCATGGGATTGACTCGGAAATCAGTTCGAAGCGGATCCAGACCTCCCCCTTTATGTAGATGAAAGGCTACGACCGATTGAACCCCCCAACAATCGATCAAATCAAGTCTATTACTCGTTTTTACCTTATGCATTAGGAGTAGTTCTAGTCTAGTTCTAGTTTAGCCCTAGTTTAGTATTCCAATCCCCAAATTCTCCGCTTCTCTTCGACTCTACGTCGATTAGAGGAGTCTAGGTCGTCTTGCCGAGCCTAGACAACCCCTAAGATCTCTCCTCCCTGAAGGGGTCCCTTCCGGGAGCAAGATCTAGGCACCGCCGGTGACCTTTTGTCGCCCCTGCGCACGCGCGGACCGTCCAGCCCCAGGGCACGGACCGTCCGGCCGTCAGGCAGGGAACCCTAGCTCTGCGTCAGGTCGCGTACCGTTCGGCCCCTGGCCACGAACCGTCCGCGTCTGTGCAGAGAGCACCGCCGCCGGTTCTTGTTGAGTGTTTGGCGCCCGAAAAAGGTGTCAACACCTAGCTCAACCACAAACAATATACTACTAAAAAGAAGAAAACGAAGAAGTACAAGAAACTTTACGAAAGCAATAGCAAACTACCCACACTAAGAAAAACAACTAGAGAAAGCCGCTCTGTTCTGTAAAACATCGTCTTTGATAAGATGGGCGACAACAAGCTGATTTTTCCTAGAGTTTTATAGGGATAAAAACGGGTATCTATTGGGATACCAGCTTTTTGGCCTTTTTTCTTTGATGTTGAATATATATGATATAAAATCTGCTATGTAAATTGATATTCTTGTTACATTGCACTTGTAAAGATTTATAAAAGATAAACCTCAAATTTATCGTATATCTTCTCAAATGATAAATATAAAATTCGGGTACCGTTTGGATATGGATACTTTTTCTCCATTTATATTTTTTCTTGTTACATTGGATACTTTTGATTCCTTCAACTGGCCATATCTCCTTGATGTTTTGAAAACCTTGAGTTTTGGTAAAACAAATGGAGGGATGGGGTCACGACCATCTTGGCCACATCATCTTCTAGGGTGCTAGTGAATGGTTGCCCAAGCGACAAATTATAACATGCCTAAGGTTATATCAAGGTGACACTCGTTCGCCTATGCTTTCCATTTTAGCCAATGATCCCCTCTAGAAGATTATTGAGAAAGCGACATCAGTCGCTCATCTGAAGCTTATTCTATGAAAAGCAGGCCATTTGCGATGTTCGCTTTATGTTGATGCTGCTGCAATTTTTACCAACCCCCACCCTATAGAACTACAAAATTTGCGACAACTCTTGTCGGTTTTCAGTAATTGCTCAGGCCTCAAGTTCAACTTAGCAAAAACGGAAAATTTTCAATTCGTTGCAAACCCGACATGGTTAGCTCGCTACTTCAACATTTTCCTAGGAGGATCTCATCTTTCCTAGGAAAATACTTAGGATTACCACTGCATACCAGAAAACTTGGATGTGTTGAGGTGCAACCTCTTATTAATAAAATTGGAGCTTGACTTGCTGGCTGGAGAGAAAACTTTTATCAAAAGCAGGGAGAGAAACTCTAGTAAAGACAATATTTTTATCTAAACCTATCTACCACCTTACGGTGTTTCCAGCACAAAATGGCTTATTCAAAGAATTGACCAGTTTCGACGAAGTTTTCTTTAGAAAGGAGATGACCTCGATACTTTGAGTGGTGGTTAGTATCTAATAAAGTGGCAAGTTACTGCCAGGCCCAAGTCACTAGGTGCCCTAGGGATCTCAGATTTACAATGCTTTCCACCAGCACTTTGTTTGCGCTAGATGTGTTTCAGGTGGAAAAATGAAGACAGAGCATGGGTGGGTCTGGACATTCCCTGCAACAAAATGAATCATGATTTATTTCATGCATCGATAATGGTTCACTGTGGGTAATGGAAACAAGGCACCGTTTTGGAAATCAAGCTAGATCACTGGGAGGACTGCTCGCATTGTTTCACCATCCCTTTTCATATAAGCAAGGCAGAAGAACATCACAGTAAAAAAAGGGCCTCACGAATAAGAAATGGATAGCCAACATTTGGCCAACTCAGTTAGGTACTGAAATTCAAGAATTTGTGTCATTCTAGGAGGCCATTGATGACGTTCAAAGAGATGTTCGAAGCGAAGATCAAATACTCTGATGTTGGACCACAAATGGGGAATACTCCACCGATAGTGTCTACTAAATTTAGTTTACAGGCAGCATGACCAGACTCAAAATTGAAGCTATATGGAAAAAAATACATATCTGTCACCCGAGTGATGTCATGTTGAGTTTTCATTCAAATTTTGGACCAATAGGAAAGTGACACATCACAAAATAAATAAAATAGAGAACAAAAGGAAATTAAATCACACAAAATATCAACTGAAACTGGCAGCAAGCAACATAAACAAAAGAGCACTCTAAATAATTTTTTCTTTGAAGTGGCTAGTCCATTTAGTTAATTCAATTAATATTTTATGACACATAATAATGCAAGAGAGTTAAGAGAGTTTATCCCATATTATAAGTATAAGACTTTGACCAACTTAAGATAGACTATATGTAGATCTTCTATGAAGTTAGAAAAATAGAATGGTGTGTCACGCACGCTCGCATACTCAAGCTAAACTGAGCTCATGGTGTGGTGTGTCGAGGCAGGCGAACATGAAGATCCTGCTTGAGATAAGCAACACAATAAGGTTTTTGGGAGCGCCTTCACACAACTGCTCTCTGTATGTATATTTCTCCAAGGGTGTGAACGACTACTTCCTAGTGGCTATTCGCGGGCATGCACAACTTTATCTCTTCACTGCAACGACTTGTACCTCTATACCGATTGAGGTCAACCAACTAGCATAGCTACTCCAATTAGCAATAGTGCATCCGGTGCCTCCAACACTGACCCCGCTACTAGGTACAACCTCATCTCTTACTTTTTTTGTTCACTTGCCCTTGCTTGTGAGTTCATCTCTATGATGAACTCTAAATCAGTTATGACTAGCATAATTCTATAAATTATGATCGCATATGTCATGTTACTCTATAGTACTTTATGGATTAATTTGTGTCTAAACTTCCTACTAAATTCAACAATCTAAACAAATATTGGTGTAGGAATTTTAATGTTACTCATTTTGCCACCGCACCTAAACCACAAAGTCCATTTGATGGTTCAAACAATAAAAGATGGCATGCAAATATTTGTTTGTAAAATAGCTCCTAAAAATGCTCAATAACCTTTCAAAATACAACATTTGATGTAGGTACATTGGGCCAAGCAATGTAATTTGGTCAAGAAGATGAACAAGCAAATGCACTGACATATAGAAGTAAGTCAATGGAAAATGCATCTCAAGCCTACATACAGTATTAGCTAACTCCTGCTACAACTGATCTAGCTTGGTCACATCAATGACCTTCTGTGAGATCGCGTTGAAGAATGAGCACAATTTTATGATTTAGTGGTAGAACTTATTAGAGAGGATACCAAAAGGGAAACTGAGAACAGTTGAGTAATAATGACATGATAGTCATGGGCCTTCATATAGCCAATGTTAAGCTTTAGTTCTCTCATGTTCACTAGCCTTTTTGGGTTTGCATAGAGGCCCACTAAGACATTCAATTCAATCAAGAAAGAACAAATAATTTTCTTTTCTTCCTTTTTCATGGTCCATGTTGCAATTGGAAGTTTCCTCTAGCCATCCCCAAAAGTTATTGGTTGTAGCTCATTCCTAAGTCCTAAGTGTTGCATGTCTAGGCATGTTGCAGGTGAATCATTGGTTTCCCTCCCCTATGTTCGTCAAGGTGTTCAGAGTGTTACTACTCAAATTTTTAGTAATATACATGGGATCTAGATAGTACCATGCACTCAATAGTGGTTCATAAGGTAGTTCAAGAAAATGATTTTCTTCCGCATATATTCTATTGGTGTCGGTACTACCCTTCGTCATTTCCCAAGGACAACTTTAAGTTTTCTTACTTCTACAACTATGTTGTCCCATCTTGATATTCTAGAGGTCCACATTTGTGAATAGTTCCATCAAATGATTGTTTGTTCCAACTGTAAGAACCTAAAATGTACCATATAATCTACCTTCTAGTTGTTTGGTAGCCATACTTCATCTATGTCATCTAAGCACTCGACACATCTAGTATATCATTTTGTCTTTTTGCTAGGCAAGCAACCTCATCCAAACAGGTTAGTGATTGTAACGACATGTGTTCTCTTGACTATGTTATGTTCATTTTGTACTCATCCCAAACACCCTTCACACCCTCTTCCCACATCTCTAGTAGTTCATTGACCAATGGTTTTAGATATACATCTATGTCACTACTTGTTTTGGCCCTTGGATCAGTAGTCACATTTGGATGTACGACCGCTTCATACAAATCCAATGTGGAAGGATGTATAGACAAACATCACTAACTAGGTTCTATGATTGGTTCTAACCATGTTGAAATGATTCATCCCATCTATGCTCAAACCAAATGAGAGGTACCTTACCTCTTTATCGATGTTCTAATATGGCATAATGTTTATCGTATTCTAGTTTGACCCATTAGTGGGGTGCCTTAACTTTGTATCTTTCTTATGCTCTTCACTTACTTCGCATTTGAGAACAACCTATGCACACGCAGAGATGTAGGGAAATACCAAATGACCATTATGGGCCCTGCTCTAATCTTGCTACCCTCATTATGCAACCCATTAATTATATGTGAAGCTTTACACTTAGGGCACACATCCAAATCTTTGTATTTATCTACATGGTACAATATGAAATCATTGGAACATGTAGAATTTGTTTTGCCATGTATGTCTTTTCTAGCAACTTGTTAGGGTCTAGGAGCAGTATCCTCACTAGGCATAACAAGTCATCAAAACCTTAATTGCTCCATATGTGGATAGATTTCAACTATAATAGCATGACTTTGGCTTGCAATTTTCTCAATATTCTACTTTATGCCACATAAAACTAGGAAGATTAGTTAAAGAAAAAATAGAGTATTCACAAACAATAATATTGTAGCTCACAACAGTGCGTTCTTTGGTATTAAATGCACACACTTATTAAAATTTAAATTAGCAGCCTTCTCTTGAAGAATAATTATTATACCTAATGCCACATAAAAATGGGATGCTAATTATAAAAAACAAAGATTAGAGCTTTTATGAATGACAATACTATAGCTCAAAACAATGGGTTATTATGCATGTGTTCATAAACATTAAAATTAGTAGCTCTATTGAAACACTATGCTCCATATAAGAACTATGCATGCATGACATACAAACTAACAATCATCAAAAACCACCATTTATTTGCTAGAAATTAAATGGGTTCATGCTCACCAACCTTTTACAAGATGGATTCACCATAATTTTAATGCCATCCTCAAAATCAAAATAAAAAGTGTTCTCTATAAATTGAGAAATAACTATCATGATAATAAAAAATAGCCATAAAAATGATTAAAAAGCTACAAAGAGTTACCAATATCAAATTAAGCAAGAAGATAATGCCCATTTATGAAAATCTAAAAGCCTCTATGTGCATTTTGGAAGAAAATGACTATAAAATAGATGAAGAGGTGGGTAAAGATTCCTCCTTGGATGAGTATGCTCGGTATAGGAGGGAGGAGGAATGAGAGGGTGAGGTTTTGGATAGTATAATCATCACTGTCAGCGCAAGCCAACAACCGATAATGATTGGCTATTTATCATCAGATGAAGTAATGAACCGGCAGTGAACTATCACTGTCGGTTCAAGCCATTAGCTAACATTGATAGCCCTGATATTACTGTTGGTTTGTGGCTTAAGTCGATAATGATATACCACCATTAGTCCATGGCTTGAGCTATAGTAATATGCGACGTCATTGCATGTTTCTAAGGATCCTTTTTTAATTAAGTGGCTAAAGCTTTGCCACCACAATATATTAGAAGAGGAAAAATATGTATAAGATCCGGCAAGGACCAGAAAGCAAGAAGGTTAGGAAAAACAAAAACCTAGAAAAGTAGACCATCAACTATCTACAGGAAATAAGACGACAGAGAGAACAACTGCATAGAGATGGGAGAAAACAAAAAGACTTCAGCAGACCACAAGGCCGAGCTAATAGGCCACTATAGATGCCTCCAAAAACAGGACACCCTAAGCCAACCATCCGTGTCAATAAAAGAATCACCATATGAATCTTTCACAGATAGCGCAACATGTTCTGCATTTTGTGCTTTCCTGGAACACCCTCAGATCCCTTTCTAGCTGAATGTGCCACAAAAATTGAATCAAAAGGCCGTCAAAAAATTCCTTGACTCTTTGCTACAGAGGCTCCTCAGTCTTCTCCACCAATCGTATAGAGTCCTGAATTACAAGCACCACTCATGAAGGATAGGTGACGAGTTGCAAAGACAACAAACCAGATTGCATGGACATCCCCTTTTCTGTAGGTTGCCAGCAGTTAGCGCTCTATTGTGTAAGAGGGTCCATGCGAAAAAGCGACATTTTGGTTCAATTTTCGCTTTCCAAATGGGACAAATTTTAATCCTACAGTAGTTCGTTGTAAATTGAATTTTGTAGGCGCTCCTTGTACTGCATTGCCCATCCGTTGTCCATCTCCAAGAAATAGTGTCTTCCAAATCATTGAGTTCTTGTGTACTATTGATGGCTTGCCATAGGGAGACAAATTCTCTCACTTCAACCCCCGGCGTACATGGAGAACAGAACTGAATCCAATAATTATTTTAGGTAGCTTTGAACACCAAGATGTTCTTCCTCTTTGCTTTCTTGAATAGTCTTGGTGTAATGTTCATCGGCGCTTGACCTTCTAGCCAGCCCGATCTCTAGAAGTTGGCTGTCTTCCCATTACCAATGTTCACAATTGTGGATGCATAGAATAGGTCCACATCCGTTTTATCACATGGCAATTGCAGCCCAGCCCATGCTTTATCTTTATTTGTCCATCGAAGCCAAAGCCATCTAAGTCTAGCGCCCTTGCAAAACGTTCGAGGTCAAGTACACCGAGGCCTCCCTTATTCTTAGGCAAACAAGTCGTAGAACAGTTGATCAGGCAGTGACCCCCTGCTGCATAATTTTGAGTCATTACCTTTCCATAGGAAACCTCTTCTGATCTTGTCAATTCTTTGGAGTAACCATTTTTGTGCCGGGAATACCGTCAGGTGGTAAATTGGTTGTGCAGTCAACGCAGATTTAACCAAGGTTTTCCTTCCTGCTTTTGGTAGATGTCTACCTTTCCACCCTGCCAAGCGTTTATTGATTTTTATCAATGAGTGGTTGAACTTCGATTCTTCTTACATTCCTGAAGTGAAGAGGCAGTCCAAGGTACTTCCCGAGGAAGGTAGAGTACTTGCTAGGAAAAGAATCCATTATATTTGGCCATAGAGCGATAGGGTAACGAATTGGTTTTTTCAAAATTGATCTTGAGTCCTGAACACCCTTCAAACACTCATAGAATCTTTTTTAAGACTTCCAAGTTTTGCTTATTTGCTCTAACAAACACCCCGTCAATCATCTACATATAGTGAACAACGAAGTTTTGCTTCATTTGGCAAGACCCTCCCAAGAAGGCCCATGTCTGCTGCCACCTCGATCATTCACTACAGAGGGTTCACTGCCAATATGAAAAGAAAAGGTGATAGGGGGTCACCTTGCCTAACCCCCACGCATGTGCTTATTGCATCTGTTTGCTGCCCATTGATGATGATCTTAGAAGTGGAAGTGCCCAAGATTATGGCAGCCCAATTCCTTCATTTCTGAGTGAAACCTCGAGCTTTTAAGACATCTAAGAGATATGCCCAATTGAGGGAGTCGAAGTCTTTGGATATGTCTAGCTTGATAAGTAGAGCTGGCTGATTATTTCTGTGAAGTTTTGTAACCACCCTTTGAACATAAAGGAAATTGTCATGAATTGAGCGTTTTGGATGAGGGCATTTTGTGAAGTGGAGATAATATCATTCATTCTCGGTGCTAGTCTGTTTGTCAAGATCTTGGTTATTATTTTCATGAAACTGTTGATCAGACTGATCAGTCTAAACAGTTCTATCATGTCAGCTTCCTCCCTTTTTGTTAAGAGAATAATGTTTGCCTCATCAACAAGATGTAGACTTTTGCATTTGAGGTGATAAAAATCATTAATTATGTTGAACAAATCATCTCTAATCAGCTCGTAACAACCTTTGTAGAACAGCCCTATGAAACCATGTGGCCCAGGTGCCTTTTCTGATTGCATCACCATAACAACATTTTTCTCATTTTCACTGATCATATGATCTAGGTCGGATAACTCAAAATGATTGTAGTCCAAGTTCCCCGATCGAAATACACGGTCTCTCTCTCCTCTCCTACCAATTACCTCTAGAAAGTGCTTGGTGAGACTCTTGCAATTTGTCTTTCTGACTAGTCAACAGTCTACCTCCTCGATTGAGCGATCTGATAAAGTTTTTGTGTCTTCGGTTTGAAGCCATCAAATGAAAGTATTTGGTGTTAGCGTCTCCCATACGCATCCAGTTAAGTCTAGAATGCTGACGGGCTCGTGCCTTCTGGATGGTCGGAAGACCACAGATTATAATTTTTAGCTTTCTTCAGAAATCTAACTCATCATAAGAGAGCCGTCTGGATTCCTGAGCCTTCTCCAGTAGAGTTAGGACGGTCTCAATGATTGTCAATTGCACCTTAATGTTACCTACTGTCTTTTTTCTCCAGGCCTTTAGAGCCTTTTGTCGTGCGAAGCATCTTCACATGAAGACACAGGATGGCATCTGTAGAGTTTACCCTAGGTATCCAAGCTTGTTGAACCGTCTCTTTGAATCCATCAATATGCGTCAAAGATTCAAATCTAGAGTGACCTTGCATTATCAATGGACAGTGACATGAGGTCATGGTACATATGGCCTGGAGATCAGCAGTGGGGTATAAATCATGCCACTCTGTTGTAGCTAAAAAATCTATATATCCTAGATATCGTCAGATCATCTTGCTCATTTGTCCATGTGAAAGATTTACCATTGAGGTCGAGCTCTAAAAGCTGCAGCGAGTCAATTGTGTAGTTAAAACGTCTCATGATTTGTCTGTGATAGATATTGAATAAGTTGATGCATATGCAATATTGCTTATGTCAAAAAAAATCCGCATCACAGGCGATTAGAATCCCACCCGAGGCCCCAACCGAGGGTAAAATGAACCGTTTGAGGTGCCAGTTTTTCAAATTTAAAAACGGCAATGAAGAGATATCACTACCGTGCCGATTGAAAAAAAAATCGATAATCATAAACTAGCCACCTTTTTGGTATGCACAGCACACTGTACTGTTATTATTATATATATGAAGCTAACATTATGGATGTACGCACATTATGACTCAGCAAAGTCGCAAGGCGGGCACGTTCCGCGTTCTGGTGGTGCTCTCGTTACTACCTTTGCCAAGCTCAATCATTGATTATTGAACCGGTAGCCGAAGCCAAGAATATAAACCTGCAGCCTGTACGCCTAGCCTCAGAGCCCAGCGTCCGTCTCTTGCTCATCAGCATCAGCTAGCCACCCGACCAGGCTTCAGAAAAGGAAAAAATGAAGCTCTCGGCGGCAGTCCTCTGCGTGCTTGTGGCTGTTCAGACGGCAGTGCTTCTCGCCACCGTGCCGACGGCGCAGGCCAGCGAGCTGGAGGTCGGGTACTACAGCAAGAAATGCAAGGGCGTGGAGAACGTGGTGAAGTGGCACGTCATCAAGGCGATCAAGGCCAACCGCCGCACCGGCGCCGCTCTCGTCCGCCTTCTCTTCCATGACTGCTTCGTCAGGGTAAGGGCACCACCATGCGCATTCATCTACATATATGTAGCCAGTAAACCATGGTGGTGGTAAATAGATTAATTAATTGTATTAATTAAACTGGGCATGCAATAATCGTGCAGGGTTGCGACGGTTCTGTCCTTTTGGACGCTTCCTACGACAACCCTCACCCGGAGAAGGAGGCGCCGGTGAACATCGGGCTCGCTGCCTTCGACGTCCTGGAGGAGATCAAGGCCGCTGTCGAGAAGAGGTGCCCCGGCGTGGTCTCCTGCTCCGACATCCTCATCTACGCCGCCCGCGACGCCGCCAGCATCCTCAGCAACGGCCACGTCCACTTCGCCGTCCCCGCAGGCCGCCTGGACGGCTTCGTCTCCAAGGCCGAGGAGGCTCAGGCGGAGCTCCCGGACTCCACCCACGACGTGCAGCAGCTCATCGACAACTTCGCCAGGAAGAACTTCACCGTGGAGGAGCTCGTCATCCTCACCGGGGCGCACTCCATCGGCCAGGGCCACTGCTCGTCCTTCACTGGCCGCCTCTCCGAGCCACCCAGCCAGATCAACCCGTCGTACCGCGACCTGCTCAACTACAAGTGCCCCCAGGGGTCCAACCCTCCCGTGGCCAACAACGTCCGCGACGAGGACTACGGCGTGGTGGCGAGGTACATGCCGGGGTTCACCAGCCGGGTGCGCAAGATCCCCGACTTCCTGGACAACTCCTTCTACCACAACAACCTCGCCAAGATCGTCACCTTCCACTCCGACTGGACGCTGCTCACCAACAAGGAGGCGTTCGGCCACGTCGTGGAGTACGCCGAGAACGCCACGCTGTGGGACGAGGACTTCTCCGACTCGCTGCTCAAGCTCAGCAAGCTGCCCATGCCAGCGGGAAGCAAGGGCGAGATCAGGAACAAGTGCAGCGTCGTCAACCACCGCCTATACTAAGCCAGCTGCCGTACCTACAACAATGGAAATCGAAGAAAGAGGTCGATCGTGTCCGCACAACCACATATCAAACATTGTAAATCAAAATGAGCCATAAGATTTTTGTTATTTTCCATTCTTTTGATTCTCATTCGTTTTACTACACACTCATCTTTTTTGTGAATCTCTCGTATCTGTCAAACTGCAATAAAACGTTGTTCCTGACATTCTATTGGCAAATGTCATTGTCGTGTACTCGTGTACAACATACGAGTGGTCAACCTTTCATTATATTAGAGAAACTGAGAACTTCACCTACGCGTTGAAGCTTATTCAGTACTGCCACAAAGAAAAAACGCCCACTTTGGTTCTTAGAAACTGGACTTTGCCAAAAGCCTTAGTCACTGTCAACTGGAGCGTATTAGATGAAAATACAGTTTGTTACGTCTATTCCTAGATTAGAGGGAGTTACGTCTTTCTACCATGATTCACGGTAGGTTAGTTGTGGATTACGATTTGATCCATATATATCTCTATTTTATCCCTATTCTATAATGTATATATCAACGATATATAAACACCGGCCATGACCCCTAGAGTGCATCAAACCCAGCCAATTAACATGGTATCAGAGCCAAGTGCTTAATCACTCGATACATGTCCATAGTTATATCCTCCTCCTCCCCCCTACTGTCGTCTCAACTGCTACGCCACCCATCATGTACACCATCATCGTTCCCCTGCACCACGTTGTCACCATCAAGCTTAACAAAAACAACTTCTTGCTATGGCGTGCATAGCTGCTTCCATATCAACGGAGCTCCAAGCTACTCGGATACCTTGATGGTACCCTCATCGCACGAGCGTCACAAATTACGGCGTCCACACAGACTGGCGCTGAGCTGGTTCCTAGTCCTGCCTATGAGCAATGGTACAATACTGATCAGCATCTCCTGAGCGGGCTCCTCTCATCGATGACTGAAGAGATGCTTCATGACATCCTGGATGCCAAGACGTCAGAGGAAGTCTACGATTCTATCCGGACAAAATTTTCCTTCTCGACCCGTGCTCGCACAGTGCAGCTACGCGTCGAGCTTGCCACCGTCAAGAAAGGTGATTTGTCGGCGGCATATTACTTTCGCAAAGTCAAGAACCTTGCCTCGGAGTTGGCTGCTACGGATGCCGCTCTTCGTGATGAGGATGTGCTGGCATATCTTCTAGCCAGGCTTCCTTTGGACTACGACCCCTTCGTTACATCTATAACGACCAAAGACTCTATTTCCCTCGACGACGTCTATGCCCACCTCGTCACTTTTGAGGCACATCAACTACCACATCATGCAGATCTTCAGATGGGGTCATCTGTCGCTGGCCGAGGTGGCTAGTCCAAGGACCGTGGTGGCGGGCGCTCCCTTGGTCGTGGAGGTGGGCAGCCTTGTGGGAGTGCTCTGTCATATCCCAACGACCGTCACCCGCCTAGCTCTACTTCGCGCCCATCTACCAGATTTGTGGCAAGGAAGGTCACACGACCGTACGCTACTAGTACCACATGGACGACTCCTACTCCAAGGAACCTCCTTCCGCACACGTCGCCACCACAGCCTCAAAGGTTGATATCAACTGGTACACCGACACAGGCGCCACCGACCACATCACCAGTGATCTGGATCATCTTGTCGTCCGTGAACGCTACCACAACAGAGAATAAGTCCACGTCGGCAATGGATCAAGTTTGCGAATTACGCATATTAGTCATTTCTCTCTTAATACTGCCAATCGTCCTCTTGCGTTACGTAATATCCTTCATGTTCCCAACATTACTAAAAACCTTCTTTCAGTGCATAAATTTTCACGAGATAACGACGTATTTTTTGAATACCATTGTTGGAACTAGCCGACACGTGGTCAAGCTAGCTCAAATAGTGGGAGAACGAAAACAGTTTGATGCCTGCTAACAAAGTGTATTAGAGCAACATTGTTTTTTCCGTCCCCCGCAATGGTGATGTACGAGGGCATTTATAGGTAACTAGGGGACGGATCCACCCTGTCAAATACGGTTATGCCCCTGGTTACCTACGTTATCCCCGGAATATTCCCCTCCTAGGGGTTATCGCGGGTCATTACAGCGTGATTAAGTACACCCACAGACGGACACACTATCAACTCTGCCCACACAATGGCTTACAAGTGGGACCTTGCGGCACGGGGCAGTTTTACACGGGCCCCCATTACAATAACGCGCGGGTAACGACATGTAGTTTTTAAGCTCCATGTGTCCAACCTTCGGTAGTCGTGGAGGCCTTTGCCATTCCCGGCTGCGACGGGAACCGCCAAGGCCTTCGCCCATTCCGTAAGCTTCCTCCGTCATGGGGCTTTCACTCTTCCAGTCTTCATTTGCTCTTGTTTTCCCTCCAACATGTGCCGATTCTGCTGTGTAAACGATCGAGCGAGGGGGGTGTTACCGAAGTTTGTCAAGAGATGGCCGAAACGCTGCCCTCGCTCAAAGTGGTCTCACAGGTTTTTTTTTGAAATGTGACCGTTGAAAAGAGATGTTTTACTGTGGGACTATTGAGTTCCTGAGACGTTGTCCCTGGCCTATAAAAAGACGCGCCCGGGCTGCTAGGTTTTTACCTATCTGCGTGCGGAAAAACCCTAGCTTCCTTGCTCTCTACTTGCTTGCCCTCTTTCGCTCTCGTGCCACTGGTGATCTGGCCCGCGTCAAGCAAACTGCTCGCCGCCGCTGACAGTACGTGATCATGTTGTATTCTTCCTCATTATCGTCCGCCGTGACTGCGTCCTCGAACGAGCCGTCGTTAGAGAAGACAATTAGTGATCCAGCGGCGGTTGTGGAGCTATAGCATGGGCATACGGTGGAGTTTGGTACATCGTGAATTTACTCGGGCCACGTGCTCAAGATGCAGCGTCTAGGTTATTTTGGGAACGAAATTGGGAGGGCGGTGGGGGCTGAAGATGTCCCAGAGCCGAAGGGGGGTTAGTTGTGTTCGAGGCATTTTTCGTTGTTGGCCTTCGCTTACCAGCGCATCGATTCATAGTGGAAGTTATGCGGAAGTTTGAAATTCAAATTCATCAATTGACGCCGAACGCTATGGTTGCATTGGTGAAGTATGTCTAGCCTGTGTCATCGTATGGCGGAGAGCTATCTGCTGAGGTCTTCGCTAAGAATTATTGCTTACATTGGTAGAAGAGAAAGATAGGTGGTTTGATTGCGCAATTTGGGTCTTGCATGTTCACACTGAGGATGGGGAAGACATTGGCCGAAGTGATTGAAATTGTTCCTTGTGCAAAGAATAAGTGGGACAACCGGTAGGACTTTTGGTTTCACATGGCGCCGGTGGATGTTGAAGGGTTGCCTGCCTTGCCCCTGGCCATTTTGTGATCGCATTACTATGTGGCCTTCCCACAATTTAAAGTGAAGAAGGGGGATCAGAATGAGGAGGCCCTTCGCTATGCGGCCCGGCTGAGCAGCGGTCGAGATCTAGTGGAAGAATTTGTTGCCTACGGAGTGTGGCCGCTGGTGCACAGGTGGGATCTGGGCGAGGTCAGACCTCGCCCGATGCCAACTTTAGGGGATCAGATGGTGTGGATCCTAGCCTTCGTTGTTGATTTACGAGGACGGGATGCGTCCGCCTTCGTGCGGGAGGTGGAGTCGGAGGCAATTAAAATTGTTGGAAAATATGTGCCGAAGACTGAGATGTTGAGGAGCTGGGATATTCACGGTTCCAATGTCAGGTTGAACCGAGTTTTTGAATTGAATAGCTTGTCATACGGTCCCTACCCGGAGGGGGACTCTGTTGATGCCATGGACGACCGAGGAAAGCAGGTGAAGACTCGGTCTGAAGAGGGCACCTCAAAGGGGAAGGCTGTGATTGCGGCTACTCAAAAAAGGAAAACAGATGTGCAAGGTACGCATAGAAATGGCAATGGATGTGATTTATCTGCGTAACCATGGATAAAAAACCCGTTGGACACGGTTTTTGGTATGAGCCTGTACCCATGGATACGGATACGGGTAGCATTTGATATCCGTGGATATTTTTAAAATGGGTACGAAAAATCAGTATCCATACCCGAATACCTGAATATCCGTTAAAGTAACCTGACATGTGGGATCACTGGAGTTTGGAACCACTTCACGGACCACAGCCAGCCCAAGTCCCGTCGCGGCCCGCCCATGTCGAGACCGTCTAGCCTTCCCAAATCCGCAATTGTGTTTTTTATCATATTTGAATTTGCTGGACAAATATGTTATCATATTTGAATTTGCTGGATTTAAATATGTTGTATGTGTAGTGAGCAAACAGATATATCCGTTGATATCTATTACCCGCGGGGTAACGGATGTGGATACTGCTTTTTATTCGTAGCGGGTAACGGATACGGGTTCGGATATCGGATATAAGTCACGGATATGGATGTCTAGAGACACTATCCATGGATAGTTTATCTGTTGCCATCCCTAGGTACGGAGGGTGAAAAAATGGGGCCGAAGGCCTCTTACGCTTTTTGTTGAGGAGTTGACGGGGACGCGTGAGGGTCCCGAGGAGGTTATGACTTCGCCCGAGCTCCGAGAAACATCTTCACGCATGCTGAAGGTTACCGGGGGTCGATGGCATAGGAAGGACCCTACACCTCGAGCTGTCGGCGATGACTATTTTATGTCCCGTTTGGCTCGTGAGCTAAAAATCTTTCCTTACGGGAGAAATATTAGTGTTATTGTGTCAGCAGTGATAGAGAAGGATTGTCAAGAGATCCAGCGAAAGAAGCAGAAAGCCCCGCTACGGCTGGTGGACCCGCGTCATGATGCCAAGGCAGCGCGCCCTGTGTGAAGGGGGCTGCTCCATGTGCAATGATGCCCCCCTGCGGCGCCAGCAGTGGCAGCGAAACCATCTTCGCCGCCACACGTTACTGAAATGGCGGTGTCGGAGACTGAGGGAACGGGACAGGAGTTGTCTGTGGACGACTACCTGGGGGGTGGAGTCACCATGTTCGACGCCCAGACCGGGCTGCCGCCTGCTGGTTAGTGGAATGACTTATGCTTCTAGGCAGGGTGATTCTATTTTTACTAACTTGTTTGTGGTGTAGGGGTGGAGGCTGGGCAACTGGTGGTGGCGCCGTCTAAGGTGGCTGTCGCCTGCCGGCCCGAGGGGGTACAACGAAGGGTGATACCCGGACTTCGCTGGACCCATGGTTGAAATTTTGCGTCACTGCTGATGGCAGAGGCGAAGTTGCCTTAGCTGCTATCGCTGACGGTGTAGCGGCATCTGTCGCTCAGCAGCTATGATATGTAAGTGTGATGATTTTTTTACTGACCTTGGCGAATTGTGATGTCAGGCGGCGGTCTTCACTGACCAAGTTGCTTCCGGGGCGCTGACCTCATAGCTATGCTCCGAGAGGAAACGACTCGAGGGGAGGATTGAGCGCCTTCGGACTCAACATACCGAGGCAATTAGGGATAAGTCAGCGGCCAAAAATAAGAGTCGAAACCTTCTTGATAAGGTGACGGTGCTTGAGAAGGAGAAAGAGGACCTCGGCCGCCGGCTCAATGATGAGAAGGAAGATGCAGAGAACGCTCGCGTGGAGGCCCAAGCTGCTCGCAAGCATGTCACCGACCTAGATCTTGAGGTGCGGAACATGCATGGCTACCGCGAGAAGACGGAGTCGGCCACCCGTGCCAGGGTGGATCGGGCGCACACACTTTTTGTGGATGCGTACCACGACCTCGGTGCACAGACTGCTCCCTTTGACAAGTCAGGGGAGGAGGTGGGGACCTGTTTCCTAGTGTGGCTACAAGAGGAGTTAAAGTCACTCTTGTCCATCGTGATGGGCTTTATGTCCTATGGTCACTTGTGACCTGTGAGGGGGCTGCGAATGCCTTATCCCATGAGGGATGTAGGCACTTCGAGGCCTTCGATCGAGGCAACAAGGACTTCGATGCTAGTGTATTCTAGATTCAAGATGACACGCTAAAGCGCTCTGCTGGGACACTTTAAGATAGGATGTGGGGTCCTCATGGCTGCGGCGTCGTCTGGGAGAGGGCCGACCGAGCACTTGCACAGGTACGTTTGTCTTTGACGAGGGTGGTGTGTGTGTGTTCATTGTCTGAAACGTTGTTGTGTTGTCTTCACAAGCGATGAGGGATGAAGAGGTGGAGGACCTCGCCGGCCTGGAGAGCTCGATGGCCCGAAAGGACACCAAGTTGGAGGCGGGAGCGGAAGAGCAATCCTCGCTCAAGGAAGGTGGCACTGAGGGCCCTGCGGTGGCAGGGACTTCTGCTTAGGTTTAAAGAATATAGTAGGAGTGGTTTGACAATGTTCACTTTGTATGATACATAAGATCAGCTGCTGCGTAGGTTTCGGCGTCTGGACCTGCACAAGCAAACTTTGACGATAACGAGAATGATGAATCGTTAATGTGTCGAAGTGTGATAATTCTTAGTAGTGACACATCTGATGATGAATCTGATGTTGAGTCATGGTATTCGGAGGGTGAGAGGTTGGTGAGTCTGTTCGCTGGGATGGACGACGAGTTTTCGGAAGATGATCTGGATTATTTTATGGCGCTAGTTTTGTCTGTCGCGGAGTCTCTGTTAAGGGTCGCCCCCTGCGGCGGTGGGGCCTTCACCTAGGGTTGCCCCTGGTGAACCATGGGGTCAAATAAGGATTGGGGTGTCAAAACAAAGTGTGGGAATGCTTGGTGAGTCTTTGCAAGGTATTGGAGTCCCCCAAAGACACCACCGAATGGGAATGGAGAGGTATCATCTCCGGAGTGGAACACGGTTGGAGGAGGGGACCTGTCGAATCATACTGGCACCGACGGCCGGGTCATGTTTCGGGGAGGGGGATCTGCGGGCTCTTTTTGACGGTGAAGAGTTGAGACTGATGTTGTTCAATTTCCGTGAAGCCGGCCTTATACCGAAAGAAGAGCTAATGTAAGATGCATGTTGCCATTGCCGTTCTTTAGTGAACTTAAGCGAAAACACTGCCCTCGCCCTCCTTTGCCAAAGGACGGCTATGGGGACACTTGTATTTGAATGATTTTCCTGTGCGTATTGTGCATCTTGGACTTGAAATATGATGTGCCTCTTGTTGTGGTATCATTAAAATGTATTTGCGCTATCTCAGCTGCATCGTTGGATGACTTACACCGTAAAGGATGTTGCAAACTGCATGCACCCATAAGCATCATGCATTCCTCGCACTATGCATCACCTACCCTCATACTGCACCCATGCATCATACAGGATCGCAGGAGGAAGTGCTAGTAGGAATTGCCGAGGAGCTGTAGGAAGTTCTTGCTGAAGAGGGTGAGCCGGAAGCCGAAGCTCAGGAGTGCCCTGATCACCGCCCCAGTTCCTTTGAGAAAGGCAAGCCCCGACATCTAATTTCCTATGATTTGTAGTAATTAATTTATTCACTACCTGTCTATGGTTGTTGCATTAGGTTGTAGGAGTTGTGTGCAAAAAATTGCTGCATTTATCCTTGATTACCTTTGTTTACCCTATACTTGTCACCTGGGTAATTTAATATGCTTAAAAATGCTTAGGCCTGCTTAGACGGTAGAAGTCGGGTGATTTCCTGTCACCTGTGAGATATAGGTGGTTACCTTATGCTTGGTTTGGATAAAGTGAAAGGGAAATGTGCCCTTGGGCCATTTCTAAGTATTTTGGTGATTGAGTGCCAACACAAGTGGTTAAGTGAAAATATATGCCAAATGTTGGACAAAGTGCAAATCAAGTCTAAAGGTATGTTTCTAGACTTAGTACATTGTTTTGAGAACTAATGTATTGTGTCTAAGTGCTGGAAACAGGAGAAATCGAATTGGAAAAAGAGATGGCTCTGTTCAGCCAAAGTCAGCTCGGTCTGGGTGCACCGGACTGTCCGGTGGTGCACCGGACAGTGTCCGGTGCGCCAAGCTGGCTCTGGCGAACTTGCTGTTCTCGGGACTTCGACGGCGGTGTACGGCTATAAATCACCGGACTGTCCGGTGGTGCACCGGACTGTCCGGTGAGCCGTTCTCAAGCGAACTCATCGTTCTCGGGAGATGATTAACGGCGTACGGCTAAAATTCACGGGACTGTCCGGTGGTGCACCGGACTGTCCGGTGATGTAGTACCCACTTTGTAAGAAAATCTAAAAGGAGAAATTATGTTCCTTTATATACAAGTGTGTCATCCAAATCTATCGTTTCATGTGAACACCTCACTTTTACAAATAAATAATCAAATGAAGAACACTCAAATAAATCATGCATCATGCTCGGATTTTCATTGTTTGTGTGCATTTTGTGTCAATATAAGGATAATGTGAAAAGAAAAATACCAAAGTCCAAAGTAGAATTTAAATCCTAAGGATTCTAGAATTGAGACAAGAGAAGAAAATACTTACATATAAGATAAAATAAATAAAGAGTTAATTAAATTAGGTTCATACTGGTATTTGGAATTGTATAGTTGATCTAAGCATGAACTGCACACATATAAATTCAAATGGAGAAATTTAAATTGAAATTAAAAGAGAAAAGGAGAGGGGAAATGGAAAATATAAAAGAAAAATGGTGTTGTGCTCGCCTGGGCCTAAACCAACCCATTTGGCCCACTATGTTTTTTCACTCCCCGCGGCCCAACTCGCGCCAGCCAGCTTGCCCACTCCCTTCACGCCGACTTGTGGGGCCCACCTCGTCAGTCTCCCTTACCCTGAACGCGGTCTCACCTTCGCGCGGATCTCGCTCCATGGATGACGCTAACAAACCAAACCCGCCAGCACCTCTCGCGCCCGCTTCCGCGTCGGTATCACTGATCCACAGGTCCCACACGCCATACTCTGCGGCGTCCAGGTCGTTGCCTCTCCTCCGCCAATGCCGCGCGCCGCAACAGCATGGTCCGAGGACTCCGCCGGAGCTAACGCAACTATCCGCTCCACCCCGCACGCTCATAAGAGGTCCGGCCACAATCTCTCCTCATCCTCGAGTTTCTGTGCGCCGACAACCACCATCTCCTCACCTGGGCACCACCGTGGGAGTGACTTGGAGCGAACGCGCCATTACCGGTGACCCTGCATCTCGACGCTACCTCGCCACTACCGCCGTTGAGCCATCCATTGGGTCCAGAGCGTTTCGGGCCAACTCGCTGTTGGTATACCCAGGCTCGTCAGGCGGAATCGACACCAGGAGCCCACGAATTTGGTCGCCGTCGAGGCAGATCCGCCGCTCGCCGTGGCCAAGACCTTCTGCATCGTATCGCGGGGTAAGTCCATGTCCATCGCATTCAGTGTACTTAGGGCATCGTGTAGCAGTCTTTAATTGAGTTTTCGTGCACTGTATCACCAAATCAAACTTCGCCGGCGATGGCGCCGCCATGGTCCGGCTGGTGCGCCGCCGTCCGGTTGGATTAGTATGCAGGAATGCCGGGCGTCGTAGGATATGTGATGGGCGGCTGAGATCAATTGGCGCATAGCGTTTTTGTCGTATTGAACTAGGACCGTCCGATCGGGATCGGATGGCGGTCATCGCTCTGGGCTTCATTAAACCAGGGGCGTCGGATCTGGATCCAGCGGATCGCGCAGCATACCGGTTCGCCGCGATCCAGACCTAATCTCGAGCGTCCAAGTTCAATCGTGCGGCCCATATTAGATCATACCCTTTCGGCTTGCACTTTTACCAAAGAAACCCTGCACTATTTCAAGTTCAACCCGCCGTCCACTCTGATTGTTTTCTGAGTCTTAGGAATATTTGCATCGTGGCCCCTGCGCTTTATAGATTTTGACGCCCAGTCCAAAGACTTAGAAAATCAGAGAAATAAATACAAAAATTGATTTTTAATATATAAATAAGTGCTAGAATTTGTATAAATCATAGAAAATTCATTTGAACTCCAAATTGGTCCATTCCGGTTCCTAAATTTTTGTAATAATATTGTCTACCCATTAGTGCCTCTGTTCTGACATGACAAACACATTAAAATTATTCTTTCACTTAATTTTGTATTAAGTGCATAAAACCTTAGAAAATCCATAACTTAAAATATATAACTCCAAATTTGATGATTCCAGTTCCTGTGATCTTATTTTAATGTCTAGTTTATTACTGTAGATTCTATTTGCATGTTTGATGTGATGTTAATTTATGCTATGCTATGTATGTATTGTATTGATGCGAGTAGACGAGCAAGCCACTGTGGAACTTGAGCTTCAACAAGTAGAAGTAGCTGAGCAGGAGCTCGTGGAAGGCAAGTTGTGCCCTTGATCACTTCTTTTACCTATTCATGTTCTTATTAATCATAATGATCTGCATAGGTTAATTTTGATGGGACCCAATAGGATACCCTAGATTTGACTATCTTTATACCTTGCTTCTCCACTGGTTTTACTACTAAAGTTTTGGGTAGTACATGCTATTGCTTTATGTGGATTTGGGTATAGAGATATTCATCACTCATTGTTATACTATTTATTGTTATCTGTTCTATTCTTCCTTGTTCATGTTAAGATCATTATGTTAATGGGAACATGGAAAACCACCCGGGAAAACAGTGCTACCACAAGGGTTTAATGGGACGCCCTTGGCTGATTAACTAGGAAAGCTAGGGGAGGGCTACCTTACCCGAAAGGGGCAAGGGCAGTAGGGGAGTGGTCAGTGTAGGGAGGTCCCTGGTTGATTTTGCTGCGATGGCGGTCAGCCAGGAACCCTGCATTGGAACTTCCTATAAACTGTAGCGGGTAGTCTGAAGCTAGTGGAACTTTGTAAAGGCCTCGTAGTGGTACCCTGCCTCGCTTCCTAGGTAGAGGTGTATGGAGTCTGATCAACTCCGTGGCAAATGGGTAACACGACTTGTGGGTAAAGATGCGCAACCTCTGCAGAGTGTAAAACTGGTATACTAGCCGTGCTCACGGTCATGAGCGGCTCGGACACTCACATGATTAAATTATGGAACTTAAACTTAATCTGTCATTTCATTGCATTTGGGATTATTTTATTATTACTTTTACTTATTATTACTATGGTTTGGTATTTACTTACACTTAGTAACTGCTAATAAAATTTTGACCAACTTATAAAAGCAATGCTCAGCTTCAACCTTTATTTCATTGATCAGCCTTACACTACATGAACTCCCACCTTTGGTGAGTTCATGCCACATTATTCCCCACGACTTGTTGAGCTATGAACGTATGTGAGCTCACTCTTGCTGTCTCACACCCCCCCCCCACAGGAGAAGAGCAGGTGGTCGAAGAGGAGCCGCCTAACACTGAGGAGTTCGATCTGATCTAGGTGGCGTTTCTCAGTCGACATTGGCGCCGACGATCCTTAGTTCGTTTTATATTTATCTTTATTTTGTAATAAGTCTTCCGCTATGTAATAAATACTCTGATGTTTATGACATTTATCTCTATACACTCTGTTATTATATATGTTGTCTTCTTTGGCGCATGTATGAGATGCACCCGGCTTTGTTTCTTTAAACGGGTGTTACAGAAGTGGTATTAGAGGAATGTTGACTGTAGGACGAGACCTAGATAGAAATGGACAAACCCTTACCTACTTATCTCATTCCGAATCATTCTACACTTACCTTACTCTGAATCTTTCTATACTTATCTTGATCCTGTCTCACCTTCTACTGTTCTACTCTGATCATTCTTACCTTTTCTACTCTAAGACAAGAAGGATTTCACGCCTTGGAATCCTACACTTATGGTCTTTTCAGAGACAGGGAACCTCAGACGAAAATAAAACTATTTTCTCTATTTTAAAAATGTTGGTTGATTGTTCTGATGATCAATGCCTGATTTGCTTCTTTGATTGATTGAAGTATTATATATGGACATCTTGGTATGTACCACCATAAGTATTGAATTAGCTTTAGTAGGGAAAACATTAATCTGCTTAGCTAATAAATCCCCCAGAGTAACATGATTTGTAATTACTGCCTTGTCTACTACTTTCTCTTACCATATGTATCTAACTCAGATGGTCAATACCAGGAGGGGTGGTGGAATTGATTTGCCTCCTAATCGACACACTCGAAGGATATATAGACAACCTCAGCCACAGCCAGCAGAGATGAATCCTCCTAATCCTCCACCAGGCGGAGTTGACCCACTGGTTGCTGCTCAGATGGCGGTGATGCAGCAAATGGCGGACACTATGGCTGATATGCGTGCCCAGATGCAGCAAGAACGCCAAGAGATGCGTTAGGAAAGAGAAGACATACGCCAGGAGTTGCGCCAGGAGAGAGATGAGATACGCCAAGAAAGGAGGGCGCAACAACAGCAGCTGCAACAACAACTTCAACAACAGCAACAACAGCAACAAGTGCCATTGCCTCCACCACCACCACCAGTTCCACCTCGTGATAAGCACCGGGAGTTCATGAGCCATAAGCCACCTACATTCGCTAGCTCACCTGATCCACTGGACGCGGATGATTGGCTGAAGTCCGTTGAGAAGATGCTGATTATTGCACAGTGCACGGACCGGGAGAAGGTTTTATATGCTTCTGGACGTCTGACTGGTCCTGCTGCTGACTGGTGGGATTCTTATACTGCTGCCCACGATGCTGCTGATACTATTACCTGGGCAGAGTTCAGTACGCAATTCAGGAACTACCATATTCCAGCTGGGATGATAAAGATCAAGAAGAAGGAGTTTCTGTCATTGAAGCAAGGCAATATGTCGGTCAGCGAGTACAGAGACAAGTTTATTCAGCTGTCGAGATATGCTCCGGAGGAAGTTGCTGAGGATGAAAGGAAGCAGGAGCACTTTGTTGAAGGACTTAATGGACCCTTGCAGTATGCACTGGTTGCACACACCTTTCCATCATTTCAGAGGCTACTAGATAAGGCTCTTGCTATTGAACACAAGCGTGTTCAACTGGGCGATTTGAAGAGGAAGGCTATCTCACAGGGACAGGGTAGCAGCAGTGTTCGTCCTCGATACAGTTCACCACAGGGTACACCGACTCGACCGGGAGGACCACGCCCAGTTCAGCAATCACCACTGAGGACTCCACCTCCTCGACAGGCTACTCCCACTGGCACCCCGACGAAGTTTGCAGGACAGAGTCCGGGCACTACGTGTTTCAAGTGTGGGAAGACTGGTCATTATGCAAATGTCTGCCCACAGAGGATTGCTACTACTCCAGCTCAGAACAAGCAACAGACCCCTGGCAAGGGATATTCTATAGCCAGGGTGAATCAAGTCAGTGTTGATGATACTCCTGATGGTGGGGACCTCGTAATTGGTATGTTTTATGTTAATGCAATTCCTGCAACAATATTATTTGATTCTGGTGCTACACACTCATTCATGTCTGCTCGTTATGCCAACACAAATGAAATACCACTGCTAAATATGAGAAAACCCCTGATAGTAATTACACCTAAAGGGGCTGTTGAGGCAAATCAAATGACACGTAGATTGACATTAACCATTATGGGTAGAGATTTTGGAGCTACTGCTATAATATTAGAGTCAAGCAGTATAGATCTGATCCTTGGTATGTCGTGGCTAAGAAAGGCAAAGGCCGTTATAGCATGTGGTAGAGGTACCGTAGAACTCACTACCACTAAAGGAGAAAGATTTCAAGTTAATATTGCAGTAACCTCCTCATCCATGCGTGCAATGTTCTTTATGCCTGAGGAGTTTGTTGGTGACAACATCCAGGTGGTTAGAGATTTTCCGGATGTCTTTCCAGAGGAGTTACCAGGGATGCCACCTGATAGAGAAGTTGAGTTTGTTATTGATCTCTTACCTGGAACCGCCCCTATTTCTAAACGGCCATATAGAATGTCCGTAGAAGAGTTGAAGGAACTTAAGAAGCAGTTGACGGAGTTACAAGAGGCTGGTTACATTCGTCCAAGTTCCTCACCGTGGGGAGCACCTGTGTTGTTTGTGCAGAAGAAGGATGGATCGCAACGGATGTGTGTGGATTATAGATCTCTTAATGATGTTACGGTGAAGAACAAGTATCCATTACCCCGTATTGAGGATTTATTTGATCAGATGAGATGTGCTAGAGTATTCTCGAAGATTGATCTCCGATCGGGTTACCATCAGATGAGGATTAGACCATCGGATATACCCAAGACAGCATTCTCGACTCGATATGGATTATATGAGTTTACTGTTATGTCGTTTGGATTGACCAATGCACCGGCGTATTTCATGAATTTGATGAATAAGGTGTTTATGGAGTATTTGGACAGATTCGTCGTGGTGTTCATCGACGATATTCTTATCTATTCTAGGAATGAAAGTGATCATGAACAACATCTAAGGTTGGTGCTACAGAAGTTACGAGATAATCAACTCTATGCTAAGTTCAGCAAGTGCGGGTTTTGGATTGACAAGGTGCCATTCCTTGGTCATATCATTTCTAATGGAGGAATAGCAGTGGATCCTGCTAAGGTGAAGGAGATTATGGAGTGGAGAGTGCCCACTACAGTTACTGAGATCCGGAGTTTCTTGGGTCTCGCAGGATATTATCGGAGATTTATTGAGGGATTCTCTAAGATTGCCAAGCCTATGACATCGCTTTTGGAGAAAGGAAAAGAATTTAAGTGGGATGAGAAATGTCAAGAGAGCTTTGATCAATTGAAGGAGAGATTGATGTCACCTCCAGTACTGATTATGCCAGATCTGCAGAAGGGATTTGACATTTACTGTGATGCATGTGGCCAAGGACTTGGATGTGTGCTTATGCAAGAAGGACATGTGATTGCCTATGCATCTCATCAGTTGCGGAAGCATGAATTGAACTACCCCACTCATGACTTGGAACTAGCTGCCGTTGTGCATGCACTTAAGATTTGGAGACACTACATTATGGGAACTAAGTGCCAAGTATACACGGACCATAAGAGCTTGAAGTACATATTCACTCAAAAGGATCTCAACCTCAGACAACGTCGTTGGTTGGAGCTTATTAAGGATTATGATTTGGAGATTCACTATCACCCAGGCAAGGCGAATTTGGTTGCTGATGCCTTGAGTCGAAAGGAGCATGTTCACTCCGCTTTTGTTGTCCAGTTACCCGATGAATTAGCAAAAGATTTTGAGAAGCTCAACCTGGGAATTGTTACTCATACTGAAGGAGTTACCATTGAGTTGGAACCTACCTTGGAGCAAGAGATTCGTAAAGGTCAGATTGGTGATGCTAAGATTCAAGAGATCAAGAATCTTATTACTGAAGGAAGAGTTCCAGAATTCACGGAGGATGAGCAAGGTACTATATGGTTCAAAGACCGGATATGTGTTCCGGAGATTGATAGCCTCCGTGAGGCTATATTGAAAGAAGCTCATGATTCTGATTATTCTATCCACCCTGGAAGCACTAAGATGTATCAAGATTTGAAGCAAAAGTATTGGTGGTATGGACTGAAAAGAGATGTGGCTGCTCATGTGGCTAAGTGTGATGTATGTCAAAGAGTCAAGGCCGAACATCAAAGACCCACTGGACTACTGCACCCATTGAAGATACCTGAGTGGAAATGGGAAGAAATTGGTATGGATTTTATTGTTGGACTACCCCGCACTCCAGCAGGATATGACTCTATTTGGGTAATTGTGGACAGATTGACAAAGGTGGCTCATTTCATACCAGTGAGGACTAATTACACGGGAGCCAAGCTAGCAGAATTGTATATGTCTCGGATAGTGTGTCTACATGGAGTGCCTAAGAAGATCGTGTCTGATCGAGGATCACAGTTTACTTCTCGATTTTGGAAGAAGTTACATGAGAGCTTGGATACAAAGTTGGATTTTAGCTCAGCCTACCATCCCCAGACTGATGGACAGACAGAGAGGACTAATCAAGTGCTAGAGGATATGTTAAGAGCTTGTGCTCTTAAACATGGTGGCAGTTGGGAGAAGAGTTTACCATATGCAGAGTTCTCTTATAATAATAGCTACCAGGCCAGTTTGAAGATGTCACTGTTTGAGGCTTTATATGGTAGAAAATGCAGGACTCCACTGTATTGGGATCAGACTGGAGAAAGACAGTTCTTTGGGCCTGAACTTATACGAGAGGCAGAAGAACAAGTTCGAATGATAAGAGAAAATTTGAGAATTGCACAATCCAGGCAAAAGAGCTATGCTGATAATAGGAGAAGACTACTGGAGTTTAAGGAGGGTGATCATGTCTATTTGAAGGTGTCACCACTTCGTGGTATGAGGAGATTTAAGGTTAAAGGAAAGTTGTCCCCTCGCTTCATTGGACCTTTCTTGATCTTAAAGCGAGTGGGAGAAGTTGCATATCAACTGGAGTTACCTGATCATCTGTCAGATGTACATGATGTGTTTCATGTGTCTCAGCTAAAGAAGTGCCTCAGGGTACCTGAGGAGCAGTTACCAATGGAGGACCTTAGTGTTCAAGAGGATTTGACTTATGCTGAGTACCCTATCAAGATTCTGGACACTTTGACTCGAGTTACAAGAAACAAGGTGATAAAGATGTGCAAGGTACAATGGAGCCACCATGGTGAAGATGAAGCAACTTGGGAAAGAGAAGAAGAGCTTCGCATAGATTTTCCCCACCTTTTCCCTTGTTCTTCTTAAATCTCGAGGACGAGATTATTTTTAAGGGGGGTAGGATTTGTAGTACCCACTTTGTAAGAAAATCTAAAAGGAGAAATTATGTTCCTTTATATACAAGTGTGTCATCCAAATCTATCGTTTCATGTGAACACCTCACTTTTACAAATAAATAATCAAATGAAGAACACTCAAATAAATCATGCATCATGCTCGGATTTTCATTGTTTGTGTGCATTTTGTGTCAATATAAGGATAATGTGAAAAGAAAAATACCAAAGTCCAAAGTAGAATTTAAATCCTAAGGATTCTAGAATTGAGACAAGAGAAGAAAATACTTACATATAAGATAAAATAAATAAAGAGTTAATTAAATTAGGTTCATACTGGTATTTGGAATTGTATAGTTGATCTAAGCATGAACTGCACACATATAAATTCAAATGGAGAAATTTAAATTGAAATTAAAAGAGAAAAGGAGAGGGGAAATGGAAAATATAAAAGAAAAATGGTGTTGTGCTCGCCTGGGCCTAAACCAACCCATTTGGCCCACTATGTTTTTTCACTCCCCGCGGCCCAACTCGCGCCAGCCAGCTTGCCCACTCCCTTCACGCCGACTTGTGGGGCCCACCTCGTCAGTCTCCCTTACCCTGAACGCGGTCTCACCTTCGCGCGGATCTCGCTCCATGGATGACGCTAACAAACCAAACCCGCCAGCACCTCTCGCGCCCGCTTCCGCGTCGGTATCACTGATCCACAGGTCCCACACGCCATACTCTGCGGCGTCCAGGTCGTTGCCTCTCCTCCGCCAATGCCACGTGCCGCAACAGCATGGTCCGAGGACTCCGCCGGAGCTAACGCAACTATCCGCTCCACCCCGCACGCTCATAAGAGGTCCGGCCACAATCTCTCCTCATCCTCGAGTTTCTGTGCGCCGACAACCACCATCTCCTCACCTGGGCACCACCGTGGGAGTGACTTGGAGCGAACGCGCCATTACCGGTGACCCTGCATCTCGACGCTACCTCGCCACTACCGCCGTTGAGCCATCCATTGGGTCCAGAGCGTTTCGAGCCAACTCGCTGTTGGTATACCCAGGCTCGTCAGGCGGAATCGACACCAGGAGCCCACGAATTTGGTCGCCGTCGAGGCAGATCCGCCGCTCGCCGTGGCCAAGACCTTCTGCATCGTATCGCGGGGTAAGTCCATGTCCATCGCATTCAGTGTACTTAGGGCATCGTGTAGCAGTCTTTAATTGAGTTTTCGTGCACTGTATCACCAAATCAAACTTCGCCGGCGATGGCGCCGCCATGGTCCGGCTGGTGCGCCGCCGTCCGGTTGGATTAGTATGCAGGAATGCCGGGCATCGTAGGATATGTGATGGGCGGCTGAGATCAATTGGCGCATAGCGTTTTTGTCGTATTGAACTAGGACCGTCCGATCGGGATCGGATGGCGGTCATCGCTCTGGGCTTCATTAAACCAGGGGCGTCGGATCTGGATCCAGCGGATCGCGCAGCACACCGGTTCGCCGCGATCCAGACCTAATCTCGAGCGTCCAAGTTCAATCGTGCGGCCCATATTAGATCATACCCTTTCGGCTTGCACTTTTACCAAAGAAACCCTGCACTATTTCAAGTTCAACCCGCCGTCCACTCTGATTGTTTTCTGAGTCTTAGGAATATTTGCACCGTGGCCCCTGCGCTTTATAGATTTTGACGCCCAGTCCAGAGACTTAGAAAATCAGAGAAATAAATACAAAAATTGATTTTTAATATATAAATAAGTGCTAGAATTTGTATAAATCATAGAAAATTCATTTGAACTCCAAATTGGTCCATTCCGGTTCCTAAATTTTTGTAATAATATTGTCTACCCATTAGTGCCTCTGTTCTGACATGACAAACACATTAAAATTATTCTTTCACTTAATTTTGTATTAAGTGCATAAAACCTTAGAAAATCCATAACTTAAAATATATAACTCCAAATTTGATGATTCCAGTTCCTGTGATCTTATTTTAATGTCTAGTTTATTACTGTAGATTCTATTTGCATGTTTGATGTGATGTTAATTTATGCTATGCTATGTATGTATTGTATTGATGCGAGTAGACGAGCAAGCCACTGTGGAACCTGAGCTTCAACAAGTAGAAGTAGCTGAGCAGGAGCTCGTGGAAGGCAAGTTGTGCCCTTGATCACTTCTTTTACCTATTCATGTTCTTATTAATCATAATGATCTGCATAGGTTAATTTTGATGGGACCCAATAGGATACCCTAGATTTGACTATCTTTATACCTTGCTTCTCCACTGGTTTTACTACTAAAGTTTTGGGTAGTACATGCTATTGCTTTATGTGGATTTGGGTATAGAGATATTCATCACTCATTGTTATACTATTTATTGTTATCTGTTCTATTCTTCCTTGTTCATGTTAAGATCATTATGTTAATGGGAACATGGAAAACCACCCGGGAAAACAGTGCTACCATAAGGGTTTAATGGGACGCCCTTGGCTGATTAACTAGGAAAGCTAGGGGAGGGCTACCTTACCCGAAAGGGGCAAGGGCAGTAGGGGAGTGGTCAGTGTAGGGAGGTCCCTGGTTGATTTTGCTGCGATGGCGGTCAGCCAGGAACCCTGCATTGGAACTTCCTATAAACTGTAGCGGGTAGTCTGAAGCTAGTGGAACTTTGTAAAGGCCTCGTAGTGGTACCCTGCCTCGCTTCCTAGGTAGAGGTGTATGGAGTCTGATCAACTCCGTGGCAAATGGGTAACACGACTTGTGGGTAAAGATGCGCAACCTCTGCAGAGTGTAAAACTGGTATACTAGCCGTGCTCACGGTCATGAGCGGCTCGGACACTCACATGATTAAATTATGGAACTTAAACTTAATCTGTCATTTCATTGCATTTGGGATTATTTTATTATTACTTTTACTTATTATTACTATGGTTTGGTATTTACTTACACTTAGTAACTGCTAATAAAATTTTGACCAACTTATAAAAGCAATGCTCAGCTTCAACCTTTATTTCATTGATCAGCCTTACACTACATGAACTCCCACCTTTGGTGAGTTCATGCCACATTATTCCCCACGACTTGTTGAGCTATGAACGTATGTGAGCTCACTCTTGCTGTCTCACACCCCCCCCCCCCACAGGAGAAGAGCAGGTGGTCGAAGAGGAGCCGCCTAACACTGAGGAGTTCGATCTGATCTAGGTGGCGTTTCTCAGTCGACATTGGCGCCGACGATCCTTAGTTCGTTTTATATTTATCTTTATTTTGTAATAAGTCTTCCGCTATGTAATAAATACTCTGATGTTTATGACATTTATCTCTATACACTCTGTTATTATATATGTTGTCTTCTTTGGCGCATGTATGAGATGCACCCGGCTTTGTTTCTTTAAACCGGGTGTTACAGGTGAGCCAACGGTCGGCCGGGCCAACGGTCGGCCGCGCGATCTGCGCAGGACACGTGGCCGAGCCAACGGCTAGAAGGAGGCACCGGACTGTCCGGTGTGCACCGGAAAGTGTCCGGTGCGCCAACGGCTCTCAAACTCCAACGGTCGGCTTCGCCAAAGAAGGAAAGAAATCCGCACCGGACTGTCCGGTGCGCTAGGCGACTGAAGGCAAGAATTGCCTTCCTGGAATGCTCTCAACGGCTCCTAGCTGCCTTGGGGCTATAAAAGGGACCCCTAGGCGCATGAAGGAGGACACCAAGCATTCTCAAAGCATTCCTAAGCACCAAGACTTCGATTCCGCGCATTTGATCCTTAGTGATAGCATCTAGAGCTCTATTTGAGTTGTGAACTCTTTGGGTTGTGTTGTGAGCTCTTGTTGCGACTTGTGTGCGTGTTGACATTCTGATTTTGTGTCTTGTGTGCATTGCTCATCCATCCCTTACTCAGTGCTTCTTTGTGAACTTCAAGTGTAAGGGCGAGAGGCTCCAAGTTGTGGAGATTCCTCGTGAACGGGATATAGAAAAGCAAAGCAAAACACCGTGGTATTCAAGTGCGTCTTTGGACCGCTTGAGAGGGGTTGATTGCAACCCTCGTCCGTTGGTACGCCACAACGTGGAAGTAGGCAAGTGTTGTACTTGGCCGAACCACGGGATAAACCACTGTGTCTATCTGTGTTGATTCTCTTGTGGTTATCGTGTCTTGCAAGAACTCCTCTCTAGCCACTTGATCTTATTGTGCTAACGCTTAACCAAGTTTTTGTGGCTTTAAGTTTAAGTTTTTACAGGATCACCTATTCACCCCCCCCCCTCTAGGTGCTCTCAATTGGTATCAGAGCCGTTCTCTTCAAGAAAGGGACTAATCGCCCGAAGAGATGGATCCTAAGGGGAAGGGAATTGTGATCAATGATAAAGAGAAGGAGTCCTTCGTCAACGAGCCGAAAGACGACAAGCCTACCGACTCGGGCTCGGGCCACAAACGAAAAGATGGGAAGAAGAAGAAGACGAGGCGCATCAAGGAGATCGTCTACTACGACGACAGCGACGAGTCCTCTTCTTCCCAAAAGGATGATTACGACTACGAGAAAAAGAAAACGGTCAATTCAAACTTTTCTTTCGATTACTCTCGTATTCCGCAAAGTACAAGTGCTCATTTGCTCTCCATTCCACTTGGTAAACCTCCTCACTTTGATGGAGAGGACTACGGATTTTGGAGCCACAAACTGTATAGTCACTTGTTCTCTCTCCATCCTAGCATATGGGAGATAGTAGAGAGTGGAATGAAATTTGATAGCTCGGATAGTCCTATGTTTATCAATGAACAGATTCATAAAAATGCACAAGCTACTACTGTGTTGTTAGCCTCTTTGTGCAGGGACGAGTATCATAAGGTGAGCGGCTTGGACAATGCCAAGCAGATCTGGGACACCCTCAAGATCTCTCATGAGAGGAACGACGTTACCATGCTCACCAAGATGGAGTTGGTGGAGGGCGAACTCGGGAGATTCGTGATGATAAGGGGCGAGGAGCCAACCCAAACGTACAACCGGCTAAAGACCCTCTGTCACACCCGGGTTTTAGGGGCACCAAGACCCGGGCGCGAACATAAACACCAGGTATGCTGGGACCAAGTCTCACACATATGATGTATAGTGGCACAGGATCGAATGTCACATCTTTATATATAACAGGAGTTCTATACAAAATAAATAATTACATTATAAGGAGACAACGGTCCAGCAACCCAAAGTTGACTGGGAGACGACGACCTAGACCACTCACGAACACATCGCAGCATCCTCCATGAGCATCATCCTGCGGTACCTGTTCTTGACCTGTGGGGGGGAGATGTGAGACAGCAAGAGTGAGCTCACATACGTTCATCGCTCAACAAGTTGTGGGGAATAATGTGCATGAACTCGCCAAAGGTGGGAGCTCACGTGAAGTGTAAGGCTTACCAAAGAAGATGGTTAGAGCTGAGCATTGCTTTTAAAGTTGGTCAAAATTTTATTAGCAGTTACTAAGTATAAGTAAATACCAGCCCAATTAAATAGTAGAACAAAAGTAACAACTTCACCTGCGATGCAATGCATATGACAAATTGAGTTTAAGTTCCATAATTTAATCATGTGAGTGTCCGAGCCGCTCATGACCGTGAGCACGGCTAGTATACTAGTTTTACACTCTGCAGAGGTTGCGCATCTTTACCCACAAGTCGTGTATCCCATGTCGCCAGGGTTTGCAAGGCCCTTAGACACTACCGAGGTGAATGGCTAGGGATCCACTACGAGGCCTTTACAAAGTTCCACTAGCTTCCGAAAACCCGCTACAGTTTATAGGAAGTTCCAATGCAGGAATCCCTTGCAGGACCGCCATCGCAGCAAAATCCTCCCGAGGGCCTTCCTAACAGGAATCCCTTGCAGGACTGCCAACGCAGCAAAATCCTCCCGAGGGCCTCCCTACACTGACCACTCCCCTACTGCCCTTGCCCCTTTCGGGTAAGGTAGTCTTCCACTAGCTTTCCTAATTAATCAGCCAAGGGGTCCCATTCCTCCCTTGTGGTAGCACTGTTTTCCCGGGTGGTTCTCCATGTTCCAATTAACATAATGATCTTATCATGAACAGTAAATAACAACTGATAATAAAAGTATAATCATGAATAAAGTGTATCTTCATACCCAAAACCACATAAAGCACTAGCAAGTACTACCCAAAAAGGTTCAGTGGTAAACAAGGTATAAAGATAATCAAACTAGGGTAACCTATTGGGACCCATCAAAATTAACCTATGCAGATCATTATGATTAATTAGAACATGAGTAGGTAAAAAGAAGTGATCAAGGGCACAACTTGCCTGGGACTTGAGATTCCAGGTACCAGGATGATCTTCGGGTGACTCGTGTCCTCACGCTAGTCGTATCAATACAAACAAACATGGTATAGGCAAAATTAACATCACACCAAACATAAGAACAATCTGCATAGCAATATTCTTCGCTGCGTAACGGGATCGTAGAAACAAGAACCACTAAATTCGGAGTTACTATCATTAAGTTATGAATTTCTGAAGTTATTTAAATACCTAGTATAGCATAAATCAAGTGGATAATTTTGATCTAGGTTTCATGACTAAACAGAGTTACTAGGTGATAGATAATATTAAAACAAAATTATTGAAACTGGAATAAATCAATTTGGAGCTAAAATGAATTAAATATGAATTTCACAAGTTTCTAGTATTGTTTTTGTATTAAAAATCATTTTCCAAAATTTATTATCCAATTCCATCGCTCACTGGACTGAGCGCATTATTTCTCAAGAGATCAGGGGCAAGCTCGCAAATCTCCCCAGACTCAGGTTAACCCTATATGGATGGCGGGTTCAATTTTGTGAAAGACGAGGGGCTCTTATGCAAAAGAACCAGAGCGAAGAGGTATCGGTGAAGATCGGCCGCCCGATCACTGATCAAGGGCCCAGATTAAATCTCATATCCCTGCGAACCGGTACGGCACATGGGCCGTTGGATCCGAGATCCACGCCTGATTATCTATCCACGCCACAACCGCCCGATCAGAACCATACGGTCCCGATTGACTCGCCAAGGGAAAGCAAGATTGAATCCCCACCGTGCATTCACGATCCCACGGCTACCAATCCTACCGCGCTTCACCTAATCTCGGCCACCCATCAAGAGATCGACGGCGGCCGATCCTTTCTCCCTCACTACGCACAACCACGGCGGTCTGGCGCACGGCACGGCGGCGCGCCATCGTCGGACCATCACCCAAGCTCGAAACGATGGCCAAAACCCAATCGGCGACAGGTACGCGTAGCACGGAATGTGGCGAACACGATTTGGAGCTACATACCCGAGGAAGAGCGACGATGATCAGTGCCCACGGAGCAGCGGCGAAGAAGAACTCCGGCGAGGAATTGGACGGTCCCCGCGCGATGCCCAGGCCTCGGAGCCACACCGACAGAATCCCCAAGGCTCGGCCAACTCCCGCGAAAACCTATTGATCTCGGATCGATGGTGCAGAAGGATTATGTATGTGCGATATTCTCACACGGTGGCGGGGGAACAATGCTCATGGGTTGATGGAGTCGGGCATGGGGAAAGCGCCGGGATTTATAGGGGAGGTGAACCCGCAGCCCGCCCCCAACAACCCGAGCACAAATCCCGCCAAGGTGGTTCGGTCCCCGGAGTTCTCGGCATGGAGGGATCGCGCGCGTCCGCTGCGGACTTCGTGTCGTTCGGGGAAGACGACCCATCCGACACCAAGGGCCCACGGGCAGTGGCACAGTGAGCGCGCGCGGCAGAGGGGAGATCTGACGGGGGTGGCCCGCACGAAAGTGACTGGCGCGAGGGAGAGGCTGGCCAGCGGGCCCCGCGAGGCAGCTTGCTCGAGCGCGCACAGCGGCTGGTGTTGGGCCGCGTAGAGGAAGAATGCACATTGGGCCAGAAATGAAGCAGCCGGCCCATGCAAGGTTTTAATCTTTTTTTTATTTTCTTTCCTATTTTCCATTCCAATTATTCAACTCAATTCATAATTTGAATTCAAATACGTTTATGGTTTTCACACAAGGATCAAGTGCTCAAATAAAAGTACTAGCCTTAAAATGGTATATTTATTCCTTATATATATATATATATATATGTATATTTCCTTAGTGTATATTGTTTCCCTTTCCTTCCTCCTTCCATTTTCAATTACTAATTTTCAAACTTAAATTTGTCTCTCAGATTTGAATACAAAAATAAGAACTTTAGCATGAAATGCATATTTCAGTATTTATTTGTTATTTGGCCAATATAATTCCACTAATTCAATATGCACAACTTAAAAGAAAATCAAAATGATCTTCAAAGGTTCCATAATCCCAAGTCACTACATAATCATATTTCTATTATTTTACTATGATTATTTTTTTATACAAATTTTGGGCTTTACAAATCCTACCCCCCTTAACAGAAATCTCGTCCTCGAGATTTGTAAGAAAAGGGATGTATACTTATATTGTTCTCGGAACATATGCACAAACAAAGAAATCTCGGCATGATGCATAATTCTTTAACAAAACATAGGGTTAATAGACTTTATTATTAACACTAAAATAGTAAAATACTAGCTAATAGCTAAACTAATATTTAGGTCTTACAAGTGGTGAAATATATATATGTATTTATGTTTATCTCTATTCTTGTTGTTCGTTGACTTCTTCCCCGACTACTTCGTCTTCAACTGGCTCTTCTTCTTGAATTTCAGGTTCACCTGGCTCAACCTCTACTTCTGCATGATGGGCATGTCCCCGGTTGATAGATACGGGCTGACTCTTTCCTGCCGAGGCTTGTCCTTGCTTCATTGGAGCCGGTGTAGTGTAGGCAGCTCTGTTGGGACAGTAGTTGGCGTAGTGTCCCGGTTGTCCACACTTGAAGCATGCCCTGTTGGCGGTTGTGTTAGGAGCAACGGGTCCTGCTGGAGTGCTTGCTTTTGGAAAAGCAGTTGGTGCCTGTTGAGTTGGTTGTCCAGAACTGCCACTAGCTGGTGTACTTGGAGTGGTAGTATAGCGAGGACGGGAACTACTTCCAGCCTGCCCTTGGTTAGCAGCCTTTCTTTTCTCTCCAAATATACTCCTCTTGTTTTCTACAACAATAGCTTTGTCAAGTAGCCTTTGGAAGGATGGGAATGTGTGCGATACCAGTTGATATTGCAAGGGTCCAATCAAACCGTCCAGAAAAAGCTCCTGCTTTTGCTCGTCATCCTCTACATCTCTAGGAGCATATCGAGATAACTGGATGAATTTGTCTCTATATTCACTCACGGACATACTTCCTTGCTTGAGGGAGAGAAACTCCTTTCTCTTAATCTTCATAAGTCCAGCGGGTATATGGTAATTCCTGAATTGTGTGGAGAATTCTGCCCAGGTAATTGTATCGGCAGCAGCATGAGCAGCGCAGTACGCATCCCACCAATCTGCAGCAGGTCCAGCAAGACGACCTGATGCGTAGAGTACTTTTTCTCGGTCCGAGCACTGAGCTATGTTGAGCATCTTCTCTATAGACTTTAGCCAGTCATCAGCTTGCAGTGGATCCGTGGAGTTGGAGAAGGTTGGTGGTTTGTGGCTCATGAATTCCCGATGCTTATCTCGGGGTGGAACTGGTGGTGGAGGTGGAGGCAATGGCACCTGTTGTTGTTGCTGCTGTTGTTGAAGTTGTTGTTGCAGCTGCTGTTGTTGTACCCTTCTCTCCTGGCGTATCTCTTCCCGCTCTTGGCGCATTTCCCGACGTGCATCCTCTCTTTCCTGGTGCATTTCCTGGCGTTCTTGCTGCATTTGGGTGCGCATATCTGCCATAGTGTCAGCCATTTGCTGCATCATCCTCATTTGAGCTGCAATCAGTGGATCGACTCCGCCTGGTGGAGGATTAGGAGGATTCATCTCTGCTGGCTGTGGTTGGGGTTGTCGATATATCCACTGAGTGTGTCGATTAGCAGGTAAATCAATTCCACCACCCCGCCTGGTATTGACCATCTAAGTTAGAAGCATATGGTAAGATAGTTTTGCAAGGGAATCATTGGGTAGGCAGAATGAATAAGCTAATAGTTGGTTATGTACTAAAACTTTCTTTGGCAGGGCTGGGCCAGATATTCTATGTCAAGACTAAGGTAATTAGTTGTACGAGGTGAATGTCCAAAGGTAAGATAGAATATGTCAAGATGAGATAGATATGGAATACTATATATATATATATATTTTCTAAGGGGATAATCTAGATTGTCTAGTTATCTTACAAATGCTATCCTTTATGCCTAGATGTATACGCAGATGTAATTGTGGACATTGATCCACAACCCATCACACTCAAACAAAGATCCAAATCAGACATATATCATAAGAGCAAACATTCAAATACATAGACACTTATAAAAATGGTTTTGTTTTTTTTTTGTTCCTAGGATTAGGTCTCCTATTCCTAAAGGTCACTTCCGTCACAGGATTTCAAAGTGTGAAATCCACATTTGTCTTTAGAAGTGAAAAGGTAAGAGTAATCAGAGTAAAGCGGAAATAGATGAGAAAAGATTAAGATAAGTTTAGAAAAGAATCAGAGTAAGGTAAGTAAAGAATGTGTAACGCCCCGAATTTTGCAGTTGAATTTTTTCTTTTCTTTACTCGCCAAAATTCGGGCGTTACCTTTTCTTTTTCTTTTTCCCCTCGCTAAACCTTGACCTTTTCCAAAGTTTTAGCGGGATTCGATTTGGAATTCCCATGTAAAGAAAAACTCTAAAAATACTTTATGTTGTTTGATGCACCATGCCGAACCATGCATTTTTTGATTTGCTTTGAAAGTGCAAATGCATTCATGTAGAAAGATCGGATTTCGAAAATAAGGAGAACCTTTTCTTTCTTTTTCTTTTTCTTTCTCTCTCTCCTCTCTTTCTCTCCCTCCCGCGCCGTGGGCCGACCCCGGCCGGCCCAGCAGCCCCCCTGCGCCCCCCCCTTTGGGCCCAAAAGGCCCAGCCGCCCCCCCCGCCCACCTCCCCTTTTTTCCCCAATTCTCTCTCCCTCCCTCTCATTCTCTCCCTCCTCTCCCTAGGCCGCCGCCGCCCCTACCCCCACCCTGCCCTAGCGCCGCCCCTCGCCGTCGGCCGCCCATCGCCGGTGAGCTTCCCCCCCCCCCTCCTCCCTCTCTCCCTCCTCCCTCCCTCTCCCCTCCCCCTCCTCTCTCCTCGGCAGCCCGGCCGCCTGGCCGCCCTGGCCTGGCCGCCTTGGCCGCGCCCCCAGCCGGCCGCTGCCCACCCCGGCCAGCCCCGGCCGACCCCAGCCCCCGCCCGGCCGCCCCCAGCGCGCCCCCAGCCGGCCCCCAGCCGCGCCTGGCCGGCCCTGGCCGCGCCCCCGGCCGCCCGCCTGGCCGCCCTCGGCCGCCCTGGCCCCTGGCCGCGTCCCCCTGCGCAGGGCCGGTTCAGCCGCCCTGGCCGCCGGTTCAACCGGGCCGGCTCAGCCCCCCCCCCCCCCCCCCGCGCCCGCGCCCGCGCCCGCGCCCAGCTCGGCCGCCCTGCCTAGGGCCGGTTCAACCGCCCCCCCCTGTTTTTTTTATTTTTTTATTTTATTTTATTTACTTTCTGTTATCATAGCTATTTTATTTTAGGTAGGCTAATCATTGTTCATGCTATTGAAATAGGAAGTTTAATTTAGAATTTCGTTGCGCTAGTTGATTCATTTAGTTAATTGTTTATCTCGTTCAATGTTGATCAACTTAAAATGATTAGGTTTCCATTAGTGTATATAACAGAATTCTTTTGTTAAGAACCAATTGTAACTAATTATTAGTGCATAAGCTTTAACCCCCCTGCGAGACCCTCTCCCGTTTCTTTCTAACCATAACAAATGCGATATGGAATGTCATACTTGATGCATACTCGCTTTACTTGTTCCCTTGTATGGTGTACTGTTCTTTTGTATTAAATATGTGGATGTATGTATGCTTGCAATCGCATAGAGAACGATCCGGTCGAAGAGCCCGAGGAATTCGCAGGAGAAGCCCCTGAGCAGCAGTCGGTTGGTGGAGGCAAGTGTCCTTTGACCTATTTCTGTCCTATTCATTCTTTAATTCACCTCCCGCATTACACATTTATACCTAAGGATTGACTAGTTTTTGTTATTCATGTCCTTGTTTACCTATTTGGGTCGGATTATTACTGCTTAGTCTGATGCTATTGCTCAACTCTAATCAATGAACATGATGTGATTATCTATGATACGCTGTTTTCCCCTTCTTATTTATGATCATACTTGTGGCATTTAAGGGGACTCGAGCGGTTTCTCGAGTGCCTCTCCGTAAGGACCTGTTCAATGGATGACCGCCCGGGAAAACAGTGCAACCATGAGGGTGGAATGGGACGCCCTTAGCTGAATAATTGGAGGAACCGGGGTGTAGTCCGCTTAGCCGTTGTGCCGTCAATGGGGCTCGGTGTATGCGACTCGCTCTGCCAAGGTTGATTTGTCCCTTGGGGAGGAGTGCGGTACATTTAGGAAACCTAACGGGCGGCTACAGCCTCGGGGAATCTTTGTAAAGGCTACGTAGTGATGCCCTGCTAGACCACCTAGGTAGTGGTCAATGGGGAGTCGCTCTCTCCGGGCAGAAAGGGAATCACGGCTTGTGGGTAAAGTGCACAACCTCTGCAGAGTGTTATGAAACTGATATATCAGCCGTGCTCGTGGTTATGAGCGGCCAAGGGAGCTCCAGAGATTAGTGGTACTTGATCAGAGATATTTTGGTACAGGTGGCAATGAGATTGATGATTCTGATTGTGATTATGGTATTGGTAAGTGGTATTCTTTCCGTTTGGAAAGGATACATTGGGCTAATAACTTGGGTTAATGTTAAAACCTGGCTCTCTACTAGTAAGTAATAACCTGACCAATTAAAAACAACTGCTTGACTTATCCCCACATAAAGCTAGTCCACTACAGCCAAACGGGATGCTTGCTGAGTATGTTGATGTGTACTCACCCTTGCTCTACACACCAAATCCCCCCCCCAGGTTGTCAGCATTGCAACCACTGCTCAGGCGAAGATGAAGCTGTGGAAGGAGACTTCCAGGAGTTCCAAGACTACGACGAGTTCTAGGCGTGGGTTAGCGGCAACCCCCAGTCGGCTGCCTGTGAAGGCCGCGTTATCTACGTTTCTTTTCCGCACTTTGATTTATTGTAAGAACTATATGGACGTCTCAGACGTATGATGTAATCGACTATTATTTCCCTTTTAATACTATTTGAGCACTGTGTGATGATGTCCATGTTATGTAACTGCTGTGTACGTGAATAACTGATCCTGGCACGTACATGGTTCGCATTCGGTTTGCCTTCTAAAAACCGGGTGTGACATAAGTGGTATCAAAGCCGTGCTGACTGTAGGACCGCTAACCTAGAGTAGAATGGTCGTTCTAAGGACTATAGACCTCTGTCCCTGCCTTGACTTTGGTATCCCTTCAAAAGTTGGTCCTACTGACCAAACCTATGTTCTACTATACATTATACCTTGCTGAAAATTATGTTTTATTCTGATCCTTCATTTATTTATGATTCATTATTTGCTGGTCATATTAATTCTGTTCTCACTCTTTTGCTTGCGATGTCTTTGTAGATGGCTCGACTTAGACACACTGCACGAAAGTCCGTCATCCCCTTCTTACCCTCCCGCCTTGCTGAGCGTCCGCTTCGCCGTCCCGTGGCCGGACAGTCCAGCCACTTGGAGAGACTGCACCACCGCCTGCATGAGGAGCAGGAGCGTCGACGACAGGAGCAGCAGGGCTCTTCCTTCTCGCTCCAGCAGGAGATAGAGTCTATGAGGAGCTGCTCCCCTGTGCTTCCCCTGGAGGCGCCCCCTGCACCACCACTGGGCGCCCCAGCTTCTGGAGTAGCTACTGGAGGAGATCCAGACGACGGAGGTGGCAACGACAGCTCGAGCCACGACCTCGACTTCTCTGCTGACCATGAGCCGGAAGGATGGGTTGCTCGACCCATCACTCGCGACGCTGCTCGCGGGTGTCACTTCCACGACGCGCTCGACACCCTGCTACGTCGGGCACTTGACCGGCGTACTTGGTCCATCGAGTATCGCTGTGTGGTCTACCAGCATAGTCGCGGGGTCTACCCGGACCGCTGGGAGGCGACCTGTTTGGTGCGTCGTCCGGAGAACAGTCTCCAGGGCGCGGAGGCTTGCTCAGAGCACTATTCTATCTCTGAGCGGGACTCAGCTGAGGCAGCCATGCAGGATGCTGCACGGCGTGCGCTTTCGCACTACTGCTCGGTTCTCGGTGGGGTAGCTGACGGCCTCGACCTGAAGTATTACCCCCGCCGTCCATCTGGCAGCACAGGAGGCGTGATTGTTTCACCTGCTGGTGAGGACAATCCTAGGTTGAGCAGCACAGTCAACCTAGCCGCCGTGCTAAACACGGAGCTGGACCATGCATTAGACGAGCTGAGTAGGGCTCGTGCTGAGATCGCCCTGCTGCGGGCTGAGCGCGCGGAACGTCGTCACTTGGATGATGGTTCCCCCGCCCCCGTTGGGACTCAGCACCCGTACCGCTCACCTCGGCGTGGACTCCAGTCTTATGGCAATCCCGACTGCAAGACCAAGATAGACTTGGAACCATAGATCGTTAGAGTTGGATCTTGTAATTAATACAAAATATATACATAGAAGCTTCAGTCTTAGCGTTAGTCTCGGTTTTAGTTAGTCTTAGTTAGACAGGGTAGTTTGCTATATCCTGTGCATTTATGTTTGTCATGATGAACTATGTTTGGTTTGGATCTTTGTAATGATTGTCACCAGAGTGTGGGTATCCCCTGCATTTTGGCTTACATATTATGTTAATGGAGTTAGTTATATAGTTGGGAAACCTTTATTCTACTTTCCTCTTTATCTGAGAAGCTGTGTGGTCTGTGTTGGAGATCAGTGAAGATGCTCATCTGTTCAGTGCTGTTGGAGAATTCTATACTCTTTTCTTATGCTGCAAGATTTGCCAGATCAGTTCTGATGTGTGGTTGCGTTCTGCAGATGTCAGAGAACAGGCGCAGAGGAGGAAGGCGTGCTCAGCAGGAGCAAGCCGCTCCGCAAGATGAGGCGCCTCAGCAGCAGCACCTGCCACCCCCGCCCCCGATGTCGATCGAGCAGATGTTTCTGATGCAGACTCAGGCAGTTCAAGCCATCGGTCAGACTCTGGCCGCCATTCAGCAGCAGCAGCAGCAGCAAGCACCACCCCAGCCTCAGATGCCTCAGATGCCCAGAGACAAGCGTGCTGAATTCATGAGAGGTCATCCCCCAACGTTCGCTCACTCTTCTGACCCCATGGATGCTGAAGATTGGCTGCGCACTGTGGAGCGGGAGTTGCATACCGCTCAGTGTGACGACAGGGAGAAAGTCTTGTATGGTCCCCGTCTGTTGAGAGGAGCAGCCCAATCATGGTGGGAGTCTTACCTCGCCACCCATGCCGACCCCGACACCATCACCTGGGAAGAATTCAGAGGTAGCTTTCGTCAGTACCATGTGCCTGCAGGTCTGATGACGGTGAAGAAGGAGGAGTTCCTGGCCCTTAAGCAAGGGTCATCGTCTGTCAGTGAGTATCGAGACAGGTTCCTGCAGTTGTCTCGCTATGCTCCTGAAGATGTCAACACTGACGCCAAGCGACAGTACCGTTTCTTGAGAGGCCTGGTTGACCCTCTGCAGTATCAACTGATGAATCATACCTTCCCGACATTCCAGCATTTGATTGATAGAGCAATCATGACAGAAAGGAAGCGTAAGGAGATGGAGGATCGTAAGCGCAAGATCAGTGGACCCCAGCCTGGAAGCAGCAGCCGTCCTCGTTTTTCAGGCAATCAACCTCAGCAGTTCAGGCAGAACCAGCGTCCACCTCAGCAGCATCAGCAGTGTCAGCAGTATCAGCAGTTCCAAAGGCAGTATCCTCAGCATCAGTACCAGAACCGTCAGAGCAATCAGTCAGGAGGCCAGTTTCAGAGGCAGAATCAGCAGACACCTCGTCTTCCTGCCCCAGCAAACCAGCAGAATAATCAGGCAGCACCAGCTCAGGTTGGAAACAGAGCATGTTTCCACTGTGGGGAGCAAGGCCATTGGGTGATGCAATGTCCGAAGAAGGCAGCCCAGCAGCAGTCAGGCCCCAATGCCCCAGCAAAGCAGAATGTGTCCCAGCCTGGATCAGGCAACCGCCCTCAGCAGCGCTATAATCATGGAAGATTGAACCACTTGGAGGCTGAAGCAGTTCAGGAGACCCCCGGCATGACAGTAGGTATGTTCCCAGTCGATTCCCATATTGCAGAAGTGTTATTTGATACTGGAGCAACGCATTCTTTTATTACTGCATCATGGGTAGAAGCACATAATCTTCCAATTACTACCATGTCAATCCCCATTCAAATTGACTCAGCTGGTGGTAGAATTCGAGCTGATAGCATATGTTTGAATATAAGTGTGGAAATAAGGGGGATAGCGTTTCCCGCTAACCTTATAGTAATGGGTACTCAGGGAATAGATGTCATCCTAGGGATGAATTGGCTAGATAAGTATCAGGCAGTTATCAGTTGTGATAAAAGGACAATCAAGTTGGTGTCCCCACTAGGAGAGGAAGTGGTGACCGAGTTAGTCCCGCCTGAGCCGAAGAAAGGAAGTTGTTATCAGATGGCTGTCGATAGCAGTGAAGCAGACCCAATTGAGAGTATCAAGGTTGTGTCTGAATTCCCAGATGTGTTTCCAAAGGATTTACCGGGTATGCCACCAGAGCGGAAAGTTGAATTCGCTATAGAGCTTTTTCCTGGAACCGCCCCTATCTTTAAGAGAGCTTACAGAATATCTGGACCAGAGTTAGTTGAGCTTAAGAAGCAGATTGATGAGCTGTCAGAGAAAGGTTACATCCGGCCAAGCACCTCGCCTTGGGCCGCCCCTGTCTTGTTTGTGGAGAAGAAAGATGGCACAAAGAGGATGTGTATCGATTATCGAGCGTTGAATGAAGTCACAATCAAGAACAAGTATCCCTTGCCCAGAATAGAAGATCTGTTCGACCAGTTGAGAGGAGCCAGTGTGTTCTCCAAGATCGATCTGAGGTCAGGTTATCATCAGCTCAGGATCCGACCTTCGGACATTCCGAAGACGGCATTCATTACCAAGTATGGTTTGTATGAGTTCACAGTGATGTCTTTTGGTTTGACCAATGCACCAGCGTTCTTCATGAACTTGATGAACAGTGTATTCATGGATTATCTTGATAAGTTTGTGGTGGTATTCATTGATGACATTCTGATTTATTCTCAAAGCGAAGAGGAGCATGCAGATCATTTGAGGATGGTATTGCAGAGATTGCGAGAGCACCAGTTGTATGCAAAGTTGAGCAAGTGTGAGTTCTGGATCAGTGAAGTCCTGTTCTTGGGTCACATAATCAACAAAGAAGGATTGGCTGTGGATCCGAAGAAAGTGGCAGACATTCTGAACTGGAAAGCGCCAACGGATGCTCGAGGAATCAAGAGCTTCATTGGAATGGCCGGATATTATCGGCGATTCATTGAAGGGTTTTCGAAGATTGCGAAACCAATGACAGCGTTGCTAGGCAACAAGGTTGAGTTCAAGTGGACCCAGAAATGTCAAGAGGCCTTTGAAGCGCTGAAAGAGAAGTTGACAACAGCGCCTGTCCTAGTCTTGCCTGATGTGCACAAGCCCTTCTCTGTGTACTGTGATGCTTGTTACACAGGTTTGGGATGCGTGTTGATGCAAGAGGGAAGAGTTGTGGCTTACTCGTCCCGACAGTTGAAGGTTCATGAGAAGAATTACCCAATCCATGATCTAGAGTTGGCAGCAGTGGTTCACGCACTGAAGACATGGAGGCACTATCTGTATGGACAGAAATGCGATGTTTACACAGATCACAAGAGTCTGAAGTACATATTCACTCAGTCAGAGTTGAACATGAGGCAACGAAGATGGTTAGAGTTGATCAAAGACTATGAGTTGGAGATTCATTACCATCCAGGCAAAGCAAACATAGTGGCAGATGCTTTGAGCAGGAAGAGTCAAGTCAATCTGATGGTCGCTCGTCCGATGCCTTATGAGTTGGCCAAGGAGTTCGACAGGTTGAGTCTCGGATTTCTGAACAATTCACGAGGAGTCACAGTTGAATTGGAACCTACCTTGGAGCGAGAAATCAAAGAAGCGCAGAAGAACGATGAAAAGATCAGTGAGATTCGGCGACTGATTCTAGATGGCAGAGGCAAAGATTTTCGAGAAGATGCAGAAGGCGTGATATGGTTCAAAGACCGCTTGTGTGTTCCCAATATCCAGTCTATTAGAGAGTTGATTCTCAAGGAAGCTCATGAGACAGCTTATTCGATTCACCCTGGCAGTGAGAAGATGTATCAGGATCTGAAGAAGAAATTCTGGTGGTATGGAATGAAGAGGGAAATCGCAGAGCATGTGGCTAAGTGCGATAGTTGTCGAAGAATTAAGGCAGAACACCAGAGACCTGCTGGATTGTTGCAACCGTTGCAGATCCCTCAGTGGAAATGGGATGAAATTGGTATGGATTTCATAGTCGGATTGCCTCGCACTCGAGCCGGCTACGATTCCATTTGGGTAGTAGTGGACCGTTTGACCAAGTCAGCCCACTTCATACCTGTCAAGACCACCTACAGCAGTGCAGTATTGGCAGAATTGTATATGTCTCGGATCGTTTGTCTTCATGGTGTGCCAAAGAAGATAGTGTCAGACAGAGGAACGCAGTTCACCTCTCATTTCTGGCAGCAGTTGCATGAAGCCTTGGGCACACATCTGAATTTCAGTTCAGCTTATCATCCGCAGACAGATGGTCAGACTGAAAGAACCAATCAAATTCTCGAAGACATGTTGAGAGCCTGTGCGTTGCAAGATCAGTCCGGATGGGACAAGCGATTGCCCTATGCAGAGTTTTCCTATAACAACAGTTACCAGGCCAGTTTGAAGATGTCACCATTCCAAGCGCTTTATGGAAGGAGTTGCAGAACTCCGTTGCAATGGGATCAGCCTGGAGAAAAGCAAGTGTTTGGGCCAGATATTTTGCTTGAAGCCGAAGAGAACATCAAGATGGTCCGAGAGAATCTGAAGGTAGCACAATCGAGGTAGCGAAGCTATGCAGACACAAGAAGAAGAGAGCTGAGTTTTGAAGTCGGAGACTTTGTCTATCTGAAAGTGTCACCGATCAGAGGAGTCAGAAGGTTCGGAATCAAAGGCAAGCTAGCACCCCGCTACATTGGTCCGTACCAAATCCTCTCAAAGCGTGGAGAAGTGGCCTATCAGCTCAGTCTGCCAGAGAATTTGTCAGCTGTGCATGATGTCTTTCATGTGTCTCAGTTGAAGAAGTGCTTGCGTGTGCCAGAAGAGCAGTTGCCAGTGGAAGGTCTAGAAGTCCAGGAGGACTTGACCTATGTTGAGAAGCCAGCTCAGATCCTTGAGGTTGCAGATAGAGTCACCCGAAGGAAGACCATCAGAATGTGCAAAGTCAGATGGAGTCACCACTCTGAGGAAGAAGCAACCTGGGAGCGTGAAGATGATTTGATGGCCAAGTACCCAGAGCTCTTTGCTAGCCAGCCCTGAATCTCGAGGGCGAGATTCTTTTAAGGGGGATAGGTTTGTAACGCCCCGAATTTTGCAGTTGAATTTTTTCTTTTCTTTACTCGCCAAAATTCGGGTGTTACCTTTTCTTTTTCTTTTTCCCCTCGCTAAACCTTGACCTTTTCCAAAGTTTTAGCGGGATTCGATTTGGAATTCCCGTGTAAAGAAAAACTCTAAAAATACTTTATGTTGTTTGATGCACCATGCCGAACCATGCATTTTTTTGATTTGCTTTGAAAGTGCAAATGCATTCATGTAGAAAGATCGGATTTCGAAAATAAGGAGAACCTTTTCTTTCTTTTTCTTTTTCTTTCTCTCTCTCCTCTCTTTCTCTCCCTCCCGCGCCATGGGCCGACCCCGGCCGGCCCAGCAGCCCCCCTGCGCCCCCCCTTTGGGCCCAAAAGGCCCAGCCGCCCCCCCCCCCCCCACCTCCCCTTTTTTCCCCAATTCTCTCTCCCTCCCTCTCATTCTCTCCCTCCTCTCCCTAGGCCGCCGCCGCCCCTACCCCCACCCTGCCCTAGCGCCGCCCCTCGCCGTCGGCCGCCCATCGCCGGTGAGCTTCCCCCCCCCTCCTCCCTCTCTCCCTCCTCCCTCCCTCTCCCCTCCCCCTCCTCTCTCCTCGGCAGCCCGGCCGCCTGGCCGCCCTGGCCTGGCCGCCTTGGCCGTGCCCCCAGCCGGCCGCTGCCCGCCCCGGCCAGCCCCGGCCGACCCCAGCCCCCGCCCGGCCGCCCCCAGCGCGCCCCCAGCCGGCCCCCAGCCGCGCCTGGCCGGCCCTGGCCGCGCCCCCGGCCGCCCGCCTGGCCGCCCTCGGCCGCCCTGGCCCCTGGCCGCGTCCCCCTGCGCAGGGCCGGTTCAGCCGCCCTGGCCGCCGGTTCAACCGGGCCGGCTCAGCCGCCCCCCCCCCCCCCCCCCCCCCCCCCCCCCGCGCCCGCGCCCAGCTCGGCCGCCCTGCCTAGGGCCGGTTCAACCGCCCTAGGGCCGGTTCAACCGCCCCCCCCCCTGTTTTTTTTATTTTTTTTATTTTATTTTATTTACTTTCTGTTATCATAGCTATTTTATTTTAGGTAGGCTAATCATTGTTCATGCTATTGAAATAGGAAGTTTAATTTAGAATTTCGTTGCGCTAGTTGATTCATTTAGTTAATTGTTTATCTCGTTCAATGTTGATCAACTTAAAATGATTAGGTTTCCATTAGTGTATATAACAGAATTCTTTTGTTAAGAACCAATTGTAACTAATTATTAGTGCATAAGCTTTAACCCCCCTGCGAGACCCTCTCCCGTTTCTTTCTAACCATAACAAATGCGATATGGAATGTCATACTTGATGCATACTCGCTTTACTTGTTCCCTTGTATGGTGTACTGTTCTTTTGTATTAAATATGTGGATGTATGTATGCTTGCAATCGCATAGAGAACGATCCGGTCGAAGAGCCCGAGGAATTCGCAGGAGAAGCCCCTGAGCAGTAGTCGGTTGGTGGAGGCAAGTGTCCTTTGACCTATTTCTGTCCTATTCATTCTTTAATTCACCTCCCGCATTACACATTTATACCTAAGGATTGACTAGTTTTTGTTATTCATGTCCTTGTTTACCTATTTGGGTCGGATTATTACTGCTTAGTCTGATGCTATTGCTCAACTCTAATCAATGAACATGATGTGATTATCTATGATACGCTGTTTTCCCCTTCTTATTTATGATCATACTTGTGGCATTTAAGGGGACTCGAGCGGTTTCTCGAGTGCCTCTCCGTAAGGACCTGTTCAATGGATGACCGCCCGGGAAAACAGTGCAACCATGAGGGTGGAATGGGACGCCCTTAGCTGAATAATTGGAGGAACCGGGGTGTAGTCCGCTTAGCCGTTGTGCCGTCAATGGGGCTCGGTGTATGCGGCTCGCTCTGCCAAGGTTGATTTGTCCCTTGGGGAGGAGTGCGGTACATTTAGGAAACCTAACGGGCGGCTACAGCCTCGGGGAATCTTTGTAAAGGCTACGTAGTGATGCCCTGCTGGACCACCTAGGTAGTGGTCAATGGGGAGTCGCTCTCTCCGGGCAGAAAGGGAATCACGGCTTGTGGGTAAAGTGCACAACCTCTGCAGAGTGTTATGAAACTGATATATCAGTCGTGCTCGCGGTTATGAGCGGCCAAGGGAGCTCCAGAGATTAGTGGTACTTGATCAGAGATATTTTGGTACAGGTGGCAATGAGATTGATGATTCTGATTGTGATTATGGTATTGGTAAGTGGTATTCTTTCCGTTTGGAAAGGATACATTGGGCTAATAACTTGGGTTAATGTTAAAACCTGGCTCTCTACTAGTAATTAATAACCTGACCAATTAAAAACAACTGCTTGACTTATCCCCACATAAAGCTAGTCCACTACAGCCAAACGGGATGCTTGCTGAGTATGTTGATGTGTACTCACCCTTGCTCTACACACCAAATCCCCCCAGGTTGTCAGCATTGCAACCACTGCTCAGGCGAAGATGAAGCTGTGGAAGGAGACTTCCAGGAGTTCCAAGACTACGACGAGTTCTAAGCGTGGGTTAGCGGCAACCCCCAGTCGGCTGCCTGTGAAGGCCGCGTTATCTACGTTTCTTTTCCGCACTTTGATTTATTGTAAGAACTATATGGACGTCTCAGACGTATGATGTAATCGACTATTATTTCCCTTTTAATACTATTTGAGCACTGTGTGATGATGTCCATGTTATGTAACTGCTGTGTACGTGAATAACTGATCCTGGCACGTACATGGTTCGCATTCGGTTTGCCTTCTAAAAACCGGGTGTGACAGAATGGTTGTCCAGTTCTATCTAGGTTTCGTCCTACTGTCAACATTCCTCTGATACCACTTCTGTCACACCCGGGTTTTAGGGGCACCAAGACCCGGGCGCGAACATAAACACCAGGTATGCTGGGACCAAGTCTCACACATATGATGTATAGTGGCACAGGATCGAATGTCACATCTTTATATATAACAGGAGTTCTATACAAAATAAATAATTACATTATAAGGAGACAACGGTCCAGCAACCCAAAGTTGACTGGGAGACGACGACCTAGACCACTCACGAACACATCGCAGCATCCTCCATGAGCATCATCCTGCGGTACCTGTTCTTGACCTGTGGGGGGGGGAGATGTGAGACAGCAAGAGTGAGCTCACATACGTTCATCGCTCAACAAGTTGTGGGGAATAATGTGCATGAACTCGCCAAAGGTGGGAGCTCACGTGAAGTGTAAGGCTTACCAAAGAAGATGGTTAGAGCTGAGCATTGCTTTTAAAGTTGGTCAAAATTTTATTAGCAGTTACTAAGTATAAGTAAATACCAGCCCAATTAAATAGTAGAACAAAAGTAACAACTTCACCTGCGATGCAATGCATATGACAAATTGAGTTTAAGTTCCATAATTTAATCATGTGAGTGTCCGAGCCGCTCATGACCGTGAGCACGGCTAGTATACTAGTTTTACACTCTGCAGAGGTTGCGCATCTTTACCCACAAGTCGTGTATCCCATGTCGCCAGGGTTTGCAAGGCCCTTAGACACTACCAAGGTGAATGGCTAGGGATCCACTACGAGGCCTTTACAAAGTTCCACTAGCTTCCGAAAACCCGCTATAGTTTATAGGAAGTTCCAATGCAGGAATCCCTTGCAGGACCGCCATCGCAGCAAAATCCTCCCGAGGGCCTTCCTAACAGGATCCCTTGCAGGACTGCCAACGCAGCAAAATCCTCCCGAGGGCCTCCCTACACTGACCACTCCCCTACTGCCCTTGCCCCTTTCGGGTAAGGTAGTCTTCCACTAGCTTTCCTAATTAATCAGCCAAGGGGTCCCATTCCTCCCTTGTGGTAGCACTGTTTTCCCGGGTGGTTCTCCATGTTCCAATTAACATAATGATCTTATCATGAACAGTAAATAACAACTGATAATAAAAGTATAATCATGAATAAAGTGTATCTTCATACCCAAAACCACATAAAGCACTAGCAAGTACTACCCAAAAAGGTTCAGTGGTAAACAAGGTATAAAGATAATCAAACTAGGGTAACCTATTGGGACCCATCAAAATTAACCTATGCAGATCATTATGATTAATTAGAACATGAGTAGGTAAAAAGAAGTGATCAAGGGCACAACTTGCCTGGGACTTGAGATTCCAGGTACCAGGATGATCTTCGGGTGACTCGTGTCCTCACGCTAGTCGTATCAATACAAACAAACATGGTATAGGCAAAATTAACATCACACCAAACATAAGAACAATCTGCATAGCAATATTCTTCGCTGCATAACGGGATCGTAGAAACAAGAACCACTAAATTCGGAGTTACTATCATTAAGTTATGAATTTCTGAAGTTATTTAAATACCTAGTATAGCATAAATCAAGTGGATAATTTTGATCTAGGTTTCATGACTAAACAGAGTTACTAGGTGATAGATAATATTAAAACAAAATTATTGAAACTGGAATAAATCAATTTGGAGCTAAAATGAATTAAATATGAATTTCACAAGTTTCTAGTATTGTTTTTGTATTAAAAATCATTTTCCAAAATTTATTATCCAATTCCATCGCTCACTGGACTGAGCGCATTATTTCTCAAGAGATCAGGGGCAAGCTCGCAAATCTCCCCAGACTCAGGTTAACCCTATATGGATGGCGGGTTCAATTTTGTGAAAGACGAGGGGCTCTTATGCAAAAGAACCAGAGCGAAGAGGTATCGGTGAAGATCGGCCGCCCGATCACTGATCAAGGGCCCAGATTAAATCTCATATCCCTGCGAACCGGTACGGCACATGGGCCGTTGGATCCGAGATCCACGCCTGATTATCTATCCACGCCACAACCGCCCGATCAGAACCATACGGTCCCGATTGACTCGCCAAGGGAAAGCAAGATTGAATCCCCACCGTGCATTCACGATCCCACGGCTACCAATCCTACCGCGCTTCACCTAATCTCGGCCACCCATCAAGAGATCGACGGCGGCCGATCCTTTCTCCCTCACTACGCACAACCACGGCGGTCTGGCGCACGGCACGGCGGCGCGCCATCGTCGGACCATCACCCAAGCTCGAAACGATGGCCAAAACCCAATCGGCGACAGGTACGCGTAGCACGGAATGTGGCGAACACGATTTGGAGCTACATACCCGAGGAAGAGCGACGATGATCAGTGCCCACGGAGCAGCGGCGAAGAAGAACTCCGGCGAGGAATTGGACGGTCCCCGCGCGATGCCCAGGCCTCGGAGCCACACCGACAGAATCCCCAAGGCTCGGCCAACTCCCGCGAAAACCTATTGATCTCGGATCGATGGTGCAGAAGGATTATGTATGTGCGATATTCTCACACGGTGGCGGGGGAACAATGCTCATGGGTTGATGGAGTCGGGCATGGGGAAAGCGCCGGGATTTATAGGGGAGGTGAACCCGCAGCCCGCCCCCAACAACCCGAGCACAAATCCCGCCAAGGTGGTTCGGTCCCCGGAGTTCTCGGCATGGAGGGATCGCGCGCGTCCGCTGCGGACTTCGTGTCGTTCGGGGAAGACGACCCATCCGACACCAAGGGCCCACGGGCAGTGGCACAGTGAGCGCGCGCGGCAGAGGGGAGATCTGACGGGGGTGGCCCGCACGAAAGTGACTGGCGCGAGGGAGAGGCTGGCCAGCGGGCCCCGCGAGGCAGCTTGCTCGAGCGCGCACAACGGCTGGTGTTGGGCCGCGTAGAGGAAGAATGCACATTGGGCCAGAAATGAAGCAGCCGGCCCATGCAAGGTTTTAATCTTTTTTTTTATTTTCTTTCCTATTTTCCATTCCAATTATTCAACTCAATTCATAATTTGAATTCAAATACGTTTATGGTTTTCACACAGGGATCAAGTGCTCAAATAAAAGTACTAGCCTTAAAATGGTATATTTATTCCTTATATATATATATATATATATGTATATTTCCTTAGTGTATATTGTTTCCCTTTCCTTCCTCCTTCCATTTTCAATTACTAATTTTCAAACTTAAATTTGTCTCTCAGATTTGAATACAAAAATAAGAACTTTAGCATGAAATGCATATTTCAGTATTTATTTGTTATTTGGCCAATATAATTCCACTAATTCAATATGCACAACTTAAAAGAAAATCAAAATGATCTTCAAAGGTTCCATAATCCCAAGTCACTACATAATCATATTTCTATTATTTTACTATGATTATTTTTTTATACAAATTTTGGGCTTTACACCCTCGTCAACAAAATAAGGAGCTATGGAAGCACGCGATGAACGGACCACGACGTTGTCCGCCTAATGCTAAGGTCCTTTACTGTTCTTGATCCACATCTTGTGAACAATATTCGTGAGAATCCTAGATACACCAAGATGTCGCCCGAAGAAATTCTTGGGAAATTTGTAAGCGGGCGGATGATGATCAAGGAGGCAAGATACATCGACGATGCACTAAATGGACCAATCCAAGAGCCTCAAACTATTGCTCTCAAGGCAACGAGGAGCAAGGAGGCGCTACCTAGCAAGGTGGCGCAAGTTGAGGCGGCGGGGCTCAATGATGAAGAGATGGCCCTCATCATCAAGCGCTTCAAGACGGCGCTAATGGGTCGCAAGGGGCAGCCAAGCAAGACCAAGACAAAGGGGAAGCGCTCCTGCTTCAAGTGCGGTAAGATTGGTCATTTTATCGCTAATTGTCCCGATAATGATAGTGACCAGGAACAAGGAAACAAGAGGGAAAAGAAGAAGTCTTACAAGAAGGCTAAGGGCGAGGCACACCTTGGCAAGGAGTGGGACTCGGATTGCTCGTCGTCCGACTCCGACAACGAAGGACTCGCCGCCACCGCCTTCAACAAGTCATCCCTCTTCCCCAACGAGCGTCACACATGCCTCATGGCGAAGGAGAAGAAGGTATGTACTCGGAATACTACTTATGCTTCTTCAAGTGAGGATGAGTCTAGTGATGATGATGAAATAGATTATTCATGTTTATTCAAGGGCCTAGATAGAACCAAGGTTGATAAAATTAATGAATTAATTGATGCCTTGAATGATAAGAATAGGTTATTAGAAAAGCAAGAGGATCTCTTGTATGAAGAACATGATAAGTTTGTAGAGGCACAAAAATCCCTTGCTTTAGAAATTAAAAGGAATGAAATGCTTTCTAGTGAATTGTCTACATGTCATGACTCTATTTCTAGCTTAAAGAGCATAAATGATGATTTGAATGCTAAGTTAGAAATAGCAAATAAATCAACATCTTGTGTAGAACATGTTACAATTTGTAATAGGTGTAAAGATTTTGATGTTGATGTTTGTAGTGATCACCTAGTTTCAATTTCTAAATTGAATGATGAATTGGCTAGTCTTAATGCCCAACTTAAGACTAGCAAGAGTGAAGTTGAGAAAATAAAATTTGCTCGGGATGCCTACACGATTGGTAGACACCCCTCAATTAAGGATGGTCTTGGCTTTAAGAGGGAGTCAAGAACTTAACAAGCCATAAGGCTTCCATCTCCGCAAAGGAGAAAGGGAAGGCCCCTATGGCTAGTAGTGCTAAAAAGAACCATGCTTTCATGTATCATGACAGGAGACATCCTAGGAATGTTTATAGGAGTTATGATGTTTTTAACTCACATGCCATGACTGCTTCTAGTTCTTCTATTATGTATGATAGAAATTTGACTAGGAAAAATGTTGTTCATCATGTGCCTAGAAGAAATATTGTCCATGCTCCTAGGAAAGTAAACAATGAACCTTCTACAATTTTTCATACTTGCAATGCTTCCTTTGCTATTTGTAGAAAGGATAGAAAGGTGATTGCTAGGAAATTAGGGGCAAAATGCAAGGGAGATAAAACTTGCATTTGGGTCCCTAAGGATATTGTCACTAACCTTGTAGGACCCAACAAGAGTTGGGTACCTAAGACCCAAGCCTAAATTTGCCTTGCAGGTTTATGCATCCGGGGGCTCAAGCTGGATTATCGACAGCGGATGCACAAACCACATGACGGGGGAAAAGAGGATGTTCTCTTCCTACGTCAAGAACAAGGATTCCCAAGATTCAATCATATTCGGTGATGGGAACCAAGGCAAGGTGAAAGGGTTAGGGAAGATTGCTATTTCATCTGAGCACTCTATTTCTAATGTGTTTTTAGTTGAGTCACTTAGATATAATTTGTTATCCGTTAGTCAATTATGCAATATGGGATATAATTGTTTATTCACAAATGTAGATGTGTCTGTCTTTAGAAGATGTGATGGTTCACTAGCTTTTAAGGGTGTACTAGACGGCAAACTTTATTTAGTTGATTTTGCAAAAGAGGAGGTCGGTCTAGATGCATGCTTAATTGCTAAGACTTGCATGGGCTAGCTGTGGCATCGCCGTTTAGCACATGTGGGGATGAAGAACCTTCACAAGATTCTAAAGGGAGAACACGTGATAGGTCTAACTAACGTGCATTACAAAAAAGATAGACCTTGTGCAGCTTGTCAAGCAGGTAAACAAGTGGGAAGTGCTCATCACATCAAAAACGTGATGACTACGTCGAGACCCCTGGAGCTGCTTCATATGGACCTCTTCGGACCCGTCGCCTATCTAAGTATAGGAGGAAGTAAGTATGGTCTTGTTATAGTTGATGATTTTTCCTGCTTCACTTGGGTATTCTTTTTGCAGGATAAATCTGAAACCCAAGGGACCCTCAAGCGCTTCCTCAGGAGAGCTCAAAATGAGTTTGAGCTCAAGGTGAAGAAGATAAGGAGCGACAACGAGTCCGAATTCAAGAACCTTCAAGTGGAGGAGTACCTTAAGGAGGAAGGGATCAAGCACGAGTTCTCCGCTCCCTACACACCACAACAAAATGGTGTGGTAGAGAGGAAGAACAGGACGCTCATCGATATGGTGAGGACGATGCTTGGAGAGTTCAAGACCCCCGAGCGCTTTTGGTCGGAGGCCATGAACACGGCTTGCCACGCCATCAACCGGGTCTACCTTCACCGCCTCCTTAAGAAGACTTCGTATGAGCTCCTAACCGGTAACAAACCCAATGTGTCTTACTTTCGTGTATTTGGGAGCAAATGTTATATTCTAGTGAAGAAAGGTAGAAATTCTAAGTTTGCTCCCAAAGTTGTAGAAGGGTTTTTATTAGGTTATGACTCAAATACAAAGGCGTATAGGGTCTTCAACAAATCATCGGGTTTGGTTGAAGTCTCTAGCGATGTTGTATTTGATGAAACTAATGGCTCTCCAAGAGAGCAAGTTGTTGATCTTGATGATGTAGATGAAGAAGACGTTCCAACGGCCGCAATACGCACCATGGCGATTGGAGATGTGCGGCCACAGGAACAAAAGGAGCAAGATCAACCGTCTTCCTCAACGATGGTGCATCCCCCAACTCAAGATGATGAACAGGTTCATCAAGAAGAGGCGTGTGATCAAGGGGGAGCACAAGATGATCATGTGATGGAGGAAGAAGCACAACTGGCACCTCCAACCCAAGTTCGAGCGACGATTCAAAGGAATCATCCCGTCGACCAAATTTTGGGTGATATTAGCAAGGGAGTAACTACTCGCTCTAGATTGGTGAATTTTTGTGAGCATTACTCTTTTGTCTCTTCTATTGAGCCTTTCAGGGTAGAAGAGGCCTTGCTAGATCCAGACTGGGTGTTGGCCATGCAGGAAGAGCTCAATAATTTCAAGAGGAATGAAGTCTGGACACTGGTGCCTTGTCCCAAGCAAAATGTTGTGGGAACCAAGTGGGTGTTCCGCAATAAACAGGACGAGCACGGGGTAGTGACGAGGAACAAGGCTCAACTTGTGGCAAAAGGTTATGCCCAAGTCGCAGGTTTGGACTTTGAGGAGACTTTTGCTCCTGTGGCTAGGCTAGAGTCTATTCGTATATTGCTAGCATATGCCGCTCACCATTCTTTCAGGTTATTCCAAATGGATGTGAAGAGCACTTTCCTCAACGGGCCAATCAAGGAGGAGGTGTACGTGGAGCAACCCCCTGGCTTCGAGGATGAACGGTACCCCGACCACGTGTGTAAGCTCTCTAAGGCGCTCTATGGACTTAAGCAAGCCCCAAGAGCATGGTATGAATGCCTTAGAGACTTTTTAATTGCTAATGCTTTCAAGGTTGGGAAAGCCGATCCAACTTTATTCACTAAGACTTGTGATGGAGATTTATTCGTGTGCCAAATTTATGTCGACGACATAATATTTGGTTCTACTAACCAAAAGTCTTGTGAAGAGTTTAGCAGGGTGATGACTCAAAAGTTTGAGATGTCGATGATGGGCGAGTTGAACTACTTCCTTGGGTTCCAAGTGAAGCAACTCAAGGACGGCACCTTCATCTCCCAAACGAAGTACACGCAAGACTTGCTAAAGAGGTTTGGGATGAAGGACGCCAAGCCCGCAAAGACTCCAATGGGAACCGACGGACACACTGACCTCAACAAAGGAGGTAAGTCCGTTGATCAAAAGGCATACCGGTCAATGATAGGGTCTTTACTTTATTTGTGTGCTAGTAGACCGGATATTATGCTTAGCGTATGCATGTGTGCTAGATTTCAATCCGATCCAAGGGAGTGTCACTTAGTGGTCGTGAAGCGAATTCTTAGATATTTAGTCGCTACGCCTTGCTTCGGGATCTGGTATCCAAAGGGGTCTAACTTTGACTTGATTGGATATTCAGACTCCGACTATGCTGGATGTAAGGTCGATAGGTGTCGGGGACCATAATTAGGGGTACCCTCAAGACGCCTAATTCTCAGCTGGTAACCCCCATCAGCATAAAGCTGCAGAGGCCTGATGGGTTTGATTAAGTCAGGGATCAGTCCATACGAGCGACTTGATCACGCCACGCCCGAGCCTAGCCTCGGGCGAGGGCAGCCGACCCTGAGATGGTTCCGTCTCGCCTGAGGCCTCCTCTTTCACGGCAGACGCATCTCCGGCTCGCCCGAGGCCATGCCTTCGATAAGAAGTAACCCTGACTAAATCACCGCACCGACCGACCAAATCACTGGGGCCTTTAACGCAAAAGGTAAGACTGACGGGTAGCCAGGCTTGGTCGAAAGCGCCAGAGGAAGCTCCGCCCGACCCAGGGCTCGGACTCGGGCTAAGACCCCGGAAGACGGCGAACTCCGCTCCGCCCGACCCAGGGCTCGGACTCGGGCTAAGGCCCCGGAAGACGGCGAACTCCGCTCCGCCCGACCCAGGGCTCGGACTCGGGCTAAGGCCCCGGAAGAACGGCGAACTCCGCTCCGCCCGACCCAGGGCTCGGACTCGGGCTAAGGCCTCGGAAGACGATGAACTCCGCTTCGCCCGACCCAGGGCTCGGACTCCACCCCGACCTCCGCCTCGCCCGACCCGGGTGCTCAGGTTCGGCCTCGGCCATGCAGGACAGACTCGACCTCGGCCTCGGAAGAGACTCCATGTCGCCCGACCTAGGGCACAAGTCTGCCACGTCGACAGGAAGCGCCATCATCACCCTACCCCGAGACGACTCGGGCCGCAGAGAACAGGACCGACGTCCCATCTGGCTAGCTCCGCCAGATAGGCAATGATGGCGCCCCGCTGGACCCATGACGACGGCGGCTCTCAGCTCTCTTACGAAAGCAGGGGGACGTCAGCAAGGGCACAACCACTCCGACAGCTGTCCCTCCGCCAAGCTCCATCGCTTCTCCGACAGCCATGACGCCACACTAGCCGGGCGCCAAGATCTCTCTGGCTGCCACCTTGGCGTGTACTTAGGGTACTAGCTCTCCCCCGCTAGACACGTAGCACCTTGCTACACCCCCATTTGTACACCTGGATCCTCTCCTTACGCCTATAAAAGGAAGGACCAGGGCCTTCTTAGAGAAGGTTGGCCTCGCGGGGACGAAGGGCAGGGGCAGGCGCTCTCTTGGGGCCGCTCGCTCCCCTCACCTCGCGCGGACGCTTGTAACCCCCTACTGCAAGCGCACCCGACCTGGGCGCGGGACGAACACGAAGGCCGCGGGATTCTCCGACTCCCTCACGACCAGGCTCCGGCCACCTCGCACTCGCTCTCTCCCCCCTTCGCACTCGCCCACGCGCTCGACCCATCTGGGCTGGGGCACGCGGCACACTCACTCGTCGGCTCGGGGACCCCCCGGTCTCGGAACGCCGACAATAGGAAGAGTACATCGGGGACGTGCCAATTCTTAGGAAGGTCCCTGGTGTCATGGAACTCTAAGAAACAAACTTCCGTTGCCCTATCCACCGCTGAGGCCGAGTACGTTGCCGCAGGACAGTTTTGCGCGCAACTACTTTGGATGAGGCAAACCCTCCGGGACTTTGGCTACAATCTGAGCAAAGTCCCACTCCTATGTGATAATGAGAGTGCTATCCGAATAGCGGAAAATCCTGTTGAGCACAGCCGCACAAAGCACATTGACATCCGGCATCACTTTTTGAGAGACCACCAGCAAAAGGGAGATATCGAAGTGTTTTATGTTAGCACCGAGAACCAGCTAGCCGATATCTTTACCAAGCCTCTAGATGAGAAGACCTTTTGCAGGCTGCGTAGTGAGCTAAATGTCTTAGATTCACGGAACTTGGATTGATTTACAACATACATGTGTCTATGCCTTTGATCATGTTCCTTATGCATTTTGTTGTTCACTTGTGGTGCTCAAGTTGTATAAACACTCCCTGGACCTCACAAGTCCTTTTGCAAGTGATGCACATATTTAGGGGGAGATGTGCTACAACTTGACCCTTTGAGCCTAACCGTGTGCTTGAGTTTGCTTGATTTAGTCTCAAAGGAGGTTTGAAAGGGAAAAGGTGGACTTGGACCATGAAAGACTTCCACTGCACTCCGATGAGAGGGTAACTTATTCCAAGTTCATCTCATGTACACTTATTGCCTTTGTATTCTTAGTTGAAGATTTTGGTGAGGCAATGGGGTTCTAGGGCCAAGATTGATCCCGTTTTGGTGCTTGATGCCAAAGGGGGAGAAAATAAGGCCAAAGCAAGAAATGGATCAGCTACCACTTGAGAAATTTTGAAAATAGTAGAATAGAGCTTTTGGTTTGCCAAAACTCTTTTATTGTCTCTCTTGTCAAAAGTTGGCCTCTTGTGGGGAGAATAGTCGATTATGGAAAAAAGGGGGAGTTTTTGAAATCTTTGATCAATTTCTCTTGGAATACCTCTCTTTATGTCTCTACAAGTGAATTTGACTTAGAGATAGGAAATTGAGTTTGATTTGCAAAAACAAACCAAGTGGTGGCAAAGAGTGATCCATATATGCCAAATTTGAATCAAAGCAATTTTGAATTCTCATTTGTATTGATGTTGCACTTCTATTAGTTGCTTTTTGTTGTGTTGGCATAAATCACCAAAAAGGGGGAGATTGAAAGGGAAATGTGCCCTTGGGCCATTTCTAAGTATTTTGGTGATTGAGTGCCAACACAAGTGGTTAAGTGAAAATATATGCCAAATGTTGGACAAAGTGCAAATCAAGTCTAAAGGTATGTTTCTAGACTTAGTACATTGTTTTGAGAACTAATGTATTGTGTCTAAGTGCTGGAAACGGGAGAAATCGAATTGGTAAAGAGATGGCTCTGTTAAGCCAAAGTCAGCTCGGTCTGGGTGCACCGGACAGTGTCCGGTGGTGTACCGGACAGTGTCCGTTGCGCCAGGCTGGCTCTGGCGAACTTGCTGTTCTCGGGACTTCGACGGCGGTGTACGGCTATAAATCACCGGACTGTCCGGTGGTGCACCGGACTGTCCGGTGAGCCGTTCACAGGCGAACTCGTCGTTCTCGGGAGATGATTAACGGCGTACGGCTAAAATTCACCGGACTGTCCGGTGAGCCAACGGTCGGCCGCGCGATCTGCGCGGGACACGTGGCCGAGCCAACGGCTAGAAGGAGGCACCGGACTGTCCGGTGTGCACCGGACAGTGTCCAGTGCGCCAACGGCTCTCAAACTTCAACGGTCGGCTTCGCCAAAGAAGGAAAGAAATCTGCACCGGACAGTGTCCGGTGGTGCACCGGACAGTGTCCGGTGGTGCACCGGACTGTCCGGTGCGCCAGGCGACTGAAGGCAAGAATTGCCTTCCTGGAATGCTCTCAACGGCTCCTAGCTGCCTTGGGGCTATAAAAGGGACCCCTAGGCGCATGAAGGAGGACACCAAGCATTCTAAAAGCATTCCTAAGCACCAAGACTTCGATTCCGCGCATTTGATCCTTAGTGATAGCATCTAGAGCTCTATTTGAGTTGTGAACTCTTCGGGTTGTGTTGTGAGCTCTTGTTGTGACTTGTGTGCGTGTTGACATTCTGATTTTGTGTCTTGTGTGCGTTGCTCATCCATCCCTTACTCCGTGCTTCTTTGTGAACTTCAAGTGTAAGGGCGAGAGGCTCCAAGTTGTGGAGATTCCTCGCGAACGGGATATAGAAAAGCAAAGCAAAACACCGTGGTATTCAAGTGGGTCTTTGGACCGCTTGAGAGGGGTTGATTGCAACCCTCGTCTGTTGGGACACCACAACGTGGAAGTAGGCAAGTGTTGTACTTGGCCGAACCACGGGATAAACCACTGTGTCTATCTGTGTTGATTCTCTTGTGGTTATCGTGTCTTGCAAGAACTCCTCTCTAGCCACTTGATCTTATTGTGCTAACGCTTAACCAAGTTTTTGTGGCTTTAAGTTTAAGTTTTTACAGGATCACCTATTCACCCCCCCCCCTCTAGGTGCTCTCATAAAGTCATCGAGTAATATCCATGATAATATGAAGGTTAAATTTGAGACCGGACGGAGTCTTATGGGAAAATGTAGGCCATAGTGATCCCGCCTGTGTCGATTAAGGAACGTACCGTTGTGGCCCCTAATTCATGTTGAATTTATGCCTAAACACTTAGCTGGTCAGATAATTCGTTTCGACCGTGAAGCCAGAGTACTGTTCCAGCTGGATTCGACCTTGCGGTGCACTCACTGGTGTGGGTGAGGAGTGACGGGGACACGACGAGATGACCCATGGTGTATGGTACGCCCTGATCCTCTGGTAGTCGGTCGGTCCCTAGGTATGGTGACACATGTGGAATCCACAACGTGCAGCTGGGCTGCTACTGGAATGAGTCTGTTGGTGATCGTACCTCACGAAGTACTGTGGGTATGGTTTGTGTTAGGAATACCCCGCCGGCTGGTCAGTAAACAATTCGAATCGCCATCGCTCCTAGATAGTGAGCACTTGACTTGAGCTATCTCATCGTAGTAAGAACTATGATTTCTATAAGAACGATGATAGGGATTAAGGTCGATGATACTTATGATAAAAATCAAGGGTTGGGTTAATCTTGTTTGATTAATCATCAGCAGTTTTTCTTAACTTGATTCATCACTAAAGTCACAATTAGACTTATAGTGAATTTGGCAATGATCATTTAGAGAATTAGGTGCAAATCTAGTTTTGCAGCGGAATAGGTATTAATAATGAACTGCTAAATGTGGATTAATAAACTTGATACCCTTTTAAGCTATTAATCACTATAGTAATTCATGTTACTCTTACAAAGCAAAGAGTCAACACCAGATAAAGCTTTGTATAATCCTTGGAGTCTTTTACTTTCTTATTTCCTGGTTTTGGACGGGTCAGTCTAGCTGAGTACATTCCAGTACTCAGGGTTCTATTCCTAATGTTGTTGCAGATGGCCAGATGTTTTATGGATACTGTGAGCACTGCTTATACCCGGCTACGGGAGATGACTAAGCCATGTGCATGGCTTCCCCATTCTTCTCTCATGTTTTTGGTGGGTTGACAACCCTAATGTTAGCACTGTATTTTGAAAACCCTGCATGTATTGTGGGTGCTACTTGAACACATGCTTTCGCTAAAACTGATCACTACGGTGATGCTACTTGTTATGTCACATTTGGGCCTTCGTGCCGATTAAGTTGTAATAACTCTATTTACTCCGATCTACTTTAATTTCCGTGGAATGTTGTATCACGTGATGCAGTGAATGTTAATTTATTACGATCTTGGTTGTGAAGGAAAAGTTTGAGATCCTTCACGATTTCATTAGACCCCTAGGTTTATATGGGTTCAAGTGTGTGAAATCACTGTCGGGCAGATGGTTTTCATACTTGACCTCTTATAAATCTAATCGAGTCACCGCAAGTAATACTAAGTTACATAGCGAAAAGTGAGAGTTTACATTTGTTGAATTAAGCCTTTATAGGAAATGGCATCTAGTGGCCCAACTAAGGTTTGATCAAAAGGTGGGTTAACACTTATATTATTCCCTAAAGGTCTTGTTATGGCTCAAGTAGGTTTGCAAATATCATTTTAACTTAAATTGGTTAACCCTTATTTTCTCTTTTCCGATTAAGCTTTTAAGGGTGGTTTGAACTACAACTATAGTTTTGAAATTTCCAAATATTCTGTAAAAAAATTACAGTAGCTTTCTACTAATTAAATTAGGTTGTCCTAGAATTTTCGGTTCCAAAATAATTGAGGCCTGGTTTCGACAAAAATAACAAAATCTAGGGCATAGGGGGCACATTACACTACACCTCCTATTTAAAAGTGGTTATTGCCCTAATCAATATTTTTTCTGGTGTTTATGTGTGATAACATGGTCTTGTGCCAAATTTTACTAAGCGATACTTAGTGGTTGTTTAGTTGTGATTTTCTAAAGTTATAGAGCTAGAAGATGCTTTCAACTAACTTTCTTTTTGAAAAATATCAAATAACAGATTTGGAAGTTTTTCTAAGTTTTTAGTTAAATAAGAGCAAGCATTCCTAAGGTTGGAGGTTTTTCTCTTCAGGGAGGGTTTTCTATGATTTTCTATAGTTTCTTCTATTTTTCTCATTGGGAAGGTGGCCCTATATTTCTTCACTCGATAAGGACTTATTATAATTTTCTCCGGTGTTATACTACTTAGGCATCCTAAGAAAAATATGGTTGCTTTCCGTTTCTTAATTTCAGGCCCATTTTATATTCTTTAAAAGAATGGACAGAAATATAATTTAGGGGTAAAACTCCACTTAGGGTGTTCAATATTTTTATATGGTGTTACTGTTAATCAAGCATCTACTCGATTTTTCTTAACCCTAGCATAAAAGTTCTACTATTTTCTCTCTATTTCTACGGTTTAAGCAATACCCTAAATTCAATCAAAACTTTCAGAAACAGTGCTAGACTAAGATGGTTTTCTATTTTTGGTCTACAGTTCACATTATACAGATGTAGCAAAATTGGTTTCATAATTTTTGGGCTTATATTTCTCTGGTTATGTATTTTTCCAAGTTTTTGTACATTTAAAATGAGGTATTAAATCAAAGGAAAAATAAAAACACTTTGCGTTCAGGTCCCTGGCTTAAACTTTACCTCTCTCTCTCACACACACAAATAAGCCCTCTAAACACTATTAAATTGAGTCACTGACTTTTTAGAAAACCCCTGAGCTCATAAACTACGCGACCCGCCATCCTTGTCTTCACCGAAACAGTAATAGAGGGGAAAAGTGATGGCAAGGTTCACTAGCGGTGGTAGCACTCCAATGAAGGGTCAAGCGAGGTCGGGGAGGTCCTGGCGAACACGCTGAGGTGCTGCTCGTCGACGGTGGTGGTCAGAATCGCCTTGACCACGTGCGCAGGTGGCTGTGCTCATCGACGACGAGGAGTTCGGCCTATTCATGGTGGTAGAGCTCAATCAAACTGCTTAGGGAGCTTCACTAGGTGTCGTGGAAGGTCTGTGCGCGAGCAATTTGGAAATGGCTTACCATGTGGCTCTAGCCTCGTGCACCGACGGGGTTGGGGGCTCCGGCGAGGGTGATCACGCCGCTCTGGTGAGGTAGTGCTTTGGGTTGGGCTCAGAAAAACTTCACGGGGCCTCGGGTGAGGTGATCCGAGGCTCGAGATAGGCTGGGGATCTCTAGAAACAGCTGGCCACGATGGCCGGTGCTCGGGCAACGATGGTGGGCAGCGATGATCTCTAGTTTCAGGCGATCACCGATGATTGAGCTTAGGCGAGGGTGAGGGGAGTGCAGGTAGTGAGGCCAAGGCTGGGGCAACTCTTATAGGGAGCGGGCAAAGGTGGACCACGGTGGCCGACTGTGGGCAAGGACTGGGTGTGCAATGGGCTGTCAGCCGAGGTCGAGCACATGGCGCAGTTGGTTGAACCTATTTTCCCTTGCGTGTTGTCACCCATCCAAGCCTATTCTTGCCTTGGCCACTGCACAAGACCTCTTCATCTCCCCTTAAGCTACCACTGTGTGGTGGTCAAGGGATTTCGTCCAATGAGATAGAAGATATGGAGTGCTTGAGTGGGGTCTATCCAACAGACCAAATCCGAGGCAAATCCAAGGATTTGTCATGTCAAAAGCCCTAGTACCAATGCCATCTCCTGGTATGTGTTAGATAAGTTAATTTAACACGACATTGTTAATTGAGATCATTTGGTTTAAGGTCTCTATCTTAATGAACATTTGAGATTTAGTTAGAGGGGCTGATTTTGGGTTAAATGAAAATCTTGATTTTCCTTTGCTCCTCCCACTTAAGTGACATGTTTGTGGATTTTGCCAAACCTTTTTGGGGTATCATCCTTCATAATGTTTGTTAGTTATTTGATGAGCTACAACTTTTATTAATGACCCAAGTCATGATAATGTGATCCAAATGGTTTTTCTTATCCATTTCTTTTTTATGCACATATTGATCTTAAGTGGGGATTCATATGGTTTGGTTACTTCCTCTACTGTGGTTAACATGAAATGGTTAAGGAAGACCCTTTGTGGTGTTTATCAGTTAGTTAGGGTTCTAATACAAGAGTATGGTGACTTTTCTCCAAAGAAGGCATATGCTATACTAGGTTTAGTAGTGTGTTGAGTTAAACCCTAGAGCTAACACCTGAGCTGTTACAACAGACTCTACCTCCTGCGGAGGAGGGGAGGAACAATCCTGTTGCTCCCTCTACTGACACTGTCGCTCCTACTCCTCGTGTAGATGGTGGTGCAGTCTCTCCAGGTGACTCCACTGATCGGACATCGTGCAGTGAAGTGGACGCTCTGCAAGGCAGGATGGCAGGAAAGGGATCACTGACTTATGAGTGGTGTGCCTAAGACGGGCCATCTACAAAAGACACAATAAGCATAAGAGTAAGAGCAGAACTATTATGACAAGTAAGTAAGCCATAGATAGAACCAAAATAAAATTTTAGCAATGTATAATATATTTATAGTAGTATAACATAGGGTTGGTCAAGATAACTAACTTTTGATGTAACACCAGTGGTCAAGGTGAGAGTGAGGGTCAATAGTCCTTAGAACGACCATTAATACTCTAGGTTCGCGATCTTACAGTCAGCACGACTTTGACACAACTTATGTCACACCCGATTTTAGAAGGCAAACCGAATGCGAACCATGTATGTGCTAGGATAAAAAATTCACGTACATAGTGATTACATAAACGTACATCATCGCACAGAGCTCGAAGAATAACATAAATAAGCATTAATTTATTACATCACAATGTCAGAGACATCCACATAGTCATCAACGTAATGAGTAATCAAAGTGCTAAAGTGAAACACAGTAAAGATAAGGCCTTCACAGGCATCTGACTGTGGTTGCCACTAATCTAGTCTAGAACTCCTTGAAGTCCTAGAATTCCTGAAAGTCCTTCGCGTTGCCGTCATCTTCTCCTGAGCAGTGGTTGCAATATGGACAACCTGGTGTTTTGTGTTTAAGCAAGGGTGAGTACACATCAACATACTCAACAAATGTAGCATCCCAAAAATTCAAATCTTGGAATTTTCTCAAACTCGCTCTAAATTCAAAATGAATTTCAAATTTCATTTCAAAATGTTTGTTTGCGAGTTGATATCAACAAATAAAATTATAGTGGTCTATATTCTCTCTAGAATCTCCTCAAAATATCCTACAAATATTTCCCCAGTGATCACCCTCAAACTCTTTTAGAAATACTGCCCAAATATTCCACCGATATATGTCCAAGTATTTTCTTCCTGAGAAATACCTTCAGAATCATTTTTCAAGTCCCTACAAATATTTTCTCCATAACTTTCCTCATGCTCATACATATATGTATGCCTCCGGTGTCATACGGTGAGCTCTACAAGCTAATTACACTCATATAAGACAAATCCATGCTAATCTCCCACTAATCCTCCCATCCTCCCACTAATCCTCTCATCCCTCCACCTAATCCCCCCACCATGGCTATAAATAGAGGGGCAAGGGCCTCCTCTCATCCCACCCCAAGCCATTTCATGGCAACTCCCTCCCCCCCCCCACACGCCCACTCCCACTCCACTTCCCACACAAGCACACACTAGCACAAGGATCGTTCGATCGTTCTTCGATCGTTCGTCCACCTGTTCTTAATTTGTTCGTTCGTTCGTTCGATCGTTCATGGTTCGTTCGTCCGATCGTTCGATCGTTCGTCCGTTCGTTCGTCCAAATAATCTTTTTCCTGCCGTTATGTTGCCGAAATTCCGATCGTTCGTTCATTCGATCATTCGATCGTTCATCGTTCGTTCATGGTTTCTATTCATCGTTCGTTCATCATCACTATTCATCGTTCATCGTTCGTTCATACGAACTATTCACCATCACTATTCACCGTTACTATTCATCGTTACTATTCATCGATCATCTGATTACCCAAAATTTCAACTACTCATCTGTCATGTTGTCCAGTCTACCTAAGACCAGCCAGACCCATATTCCAGTCATACGAACTCCGGTGACTGTGATTTTCCTTCCAGTAGGGAACTTCCCATCTGGTCACCCATCCCAGATTTCTCCAAGTTGAGCACGCTTAACTTTGGGATTCTTTCAAGCCAGACTTCCAAAAAGAAAGGCGAACCATGTTTGTATGGATACGTCTTCAATCCTATAAAACCTGGCCCAAGATACCACAGCCCACTCGGACCAGAATAACACAGCATTCCAGCTATTTGGGTCCCACCTTACTGTTGTCTGATGAGACACAGTAGGTAGGAACAGTTTCCACCAACATAAACCTCTGCCCAAGAAAAGCCCAAAAATAATTCCTCGCACCCCGCTCAAAAATACATTTGTATTTTTTATTTTCCAAATATCTCTAAATATTCAAATTCTAGAATATTCCTTTCCTTTTCTTTTCTCCCTATGATTATAAAATCCAAAACTCCTCCATCCAAACTCAGATTTTAGTCATTCTTGTTTCTAAAATTCTTGTCAAACTATTCCCTATCCAACCATGTCATCCCTTAAGCATGGTTTATATTCCAGAAAACTCCCAAAATACTCTTGTCCCATATTCTGCCTATAAATCTCCTGTCCATGCTAAGTCAGATGATTCTTTCGTCACTATTCTCACCAATAGTGAACTTCACTGAGCTACACCACATACACCCAGCTATAAATACACCCAGCTACCCTCTCCCACTCCACACACTCAACATCCTCAGCCAAGGCAAACACCCCACCCACTCAGTTACTCCGCTCTGCCGGCTACACGCACAGTGTCGCTTCGCCTCTAGTCCACCCTCCTAGTAAGCACCTCCGCTCCACCACTAGTAGTACCTCAACACCACATGACACAGATTCTACTCAAGACTCTGCCCATCCATATATCGCTATTCTGACCACTATACTAAATATTTGTTGGTATACTTGCTTGTTTGTATGTTTGCTTGTTCATGTTGCATAGTTATCAGAGCGTTCGTGCCGTCTCGTGGAGGCCAGATCTGCAAGTCTACGCCATGCGGTGGAGCCAGAAGCCAGTTCCGCGAGCTCCCCTTCCCCCTTCGCCGGATAAGCACGGCAAGCTCACTGGATCCCTTTGATGCATAAATTACCTATGCTTTTACAACCGCAACCCTTAGCCTGTTATTTTATGCATGATATGATTTTGAGACAAGTTATTATGGCCACCCAGCCGCTTGCCGCAATCAATACTTGATATATTTGTTACAAATGATTTGAGAAAAGGTGTGAGTTTTCAAAAGAAAATGCTTTTCAAAATGTGTATGATGAAGGGTTTTCACCCTTATCACCTTTGAGTAGGGATGGTTAGGGACTCTCTGGTTTAGGGGAGGGCCTAAGGTGATGGCTCAGCTGGTTTAGGTGTGAGCAGAAGGATTGTCCCCTCATATAAGGACCGGTTTGTCATCCTTCACTACCTGTACTCATGATAAGTACAACCACTCGAGACTGTGTGGGCAGTCACTCAATCTGAACTCGTACGGTCCAACCCCAGGGTTATGAAGGTTGGGGAGCACCGGGAGGATAAGGAGGGGGAATGTTTTGCCCGGTTTGGGCATGGCGATGGCCTGACTCCTTCTGGTATAACCGTTAAGGTTAGGACGTGCGAGGAAAGAAAGAGATTCGGCATTCGGGTCTCACGACGTTGAGATCGCAGAAACCAGACTAGTGGGTAAAGTGTACCCTTCTGCGCAGAGTTTGAAAACCTATTCGAATAGTCTATGTCCACAGGAATGGACGAGTCTGGTGTGGTATGGCAATTAATGTTTTGTTTTCCAAAAAAAGATGATTTTGAGAAAAGTGGTTTTTAAAAGGTCCGGCGGTTTAGCCGTGAGCTATGGTGGACGGGAAGTCCAGTAGCTATTTTTGAAATTGAAAACCAGTGGGAAACTGCTAAGATACCTGGATGGTTTAGTCCAGGGGATTTCGTTCTATACTAAAAAACTTCCTGCTCCTTTTGGAGAGGATGCACTTTGCAAAATACAAAATGTTTTTCAAAACAACCCTGCATAAAATATTGCTGTTTCTACAAATATCCTGAGCTCCACATATTCCATGCATTATATCTGATTTCCCCATTCCGCGGGTGAAGGTGGGCTGCTGAGTACGTTTGTACTCACCCTTGCTTATTTGTTGTTTTTCAGAAAAAAGAGATCGGGTAAGAGTTACGACTGTTCCCAACCTTGCCTGTGGCTGTTGGACCGCTGATTTGCTTCGCTGCGTATATCGGGCTGCTTCAGCCCCACTCTGATGACATGTCCCGAGTTGTGGACCAACTCTTAAAGTTGATCGCCACCTTTATAGGTTTGTCTCGTTTAAGCAGATCTGGAATCATCTGTTGTATAAATGTGCTTACTAGCCTCCTGGGACTAGTAATTGTATCACATTTGAGTCCCAAAGGATTGGGGCGCTTCAACAAATGTCCCGTTTGGCTGAAGTGGACAAGTTGTATGTGGGGTTAGGCTAAAGCAGTTGCTTTTAGTTTGTCGTTTATTTATTATTAGTAGAAGCCAACTTTTATCATAGAACCCAAGTTGTAATCCCAAAAGGGCACTTCCACAGAGAGGAAAATGCCATAAATCATAAGTATAGTCATCATCATAAATGTATCCAGCGTATCTCTAATCAAAGAGAATCCCAAGGCTACTCTTAACCGCGAGCACGTCTGATATACTAGTTTCTAACCCTCTGCAAATGCTGCACACTTTACCCACGAGTCGTGATCCCTTTTTGCCATAGGTCGATCAAACCCTTAAACACTCCCAAGGTGAGTCGGCAATGTTTCACTATGTAGCCTTTACAAAGATTCACTAGAGGTCATAGCCGCCCGTGAGGATTCTCTAGGTTTCATAAACATAGCACTCCTCCACGCAGGGGCAAACTAACAAAAAGTAGAACGAAATAACCTCGGCACCTGGCCTCGGCAGAGACAGTACTGTGCCGCGGACCCCATTGACGACACAACAGCGAAGCAACTACACCTCTAGCTCCTCTAATTAATTAGCTTAGGGCGTCCCATACCACACTTATGGTTGCACTGTTATCCCAGGTGGTCTCTCAATAAACCGAGTCCCCTTTAGTGTCACAAGTTCATCATCATATCCAGAATAAATCATCATATCATAATGTAATTCTCATCATGTTCATTGATTAAAGTAAAGCACTAGAATGATATTGATCATAATAGCCAAATCCCACAAAGGTAATCAAGAACAGGATAAACAGAAACTTGTAAATCCTTAGGTTGATCATAGTATGCGGCAACATGAATTATAAATTGAATAGAACATAATAGGTCAGAGGATACTTACCTTAACTGAGCTGCTACCCAGGGGCTTCTCCTGCAACTCCCTTGGACTCCACAAACGAATCGTTATCTATGCGAGTGCATACATACATTCAACATTTTTGAAACAGAAAGAAACAATACACCATACAACATTATAGATCAAATAAATATGCAACGTGACATGGAGCTCACATCTATGGTAGATGAACGGTCGAGGTTACATGGGCATCGGTGGGACCAAGCTAGGCCGCTTGGCTGCGCTGGGGCACGAGGGATAGCCGCGCCGGGACGGACACAACCGCACCAAGGGCGGGCACCTCCACGCCGTGGGAGGGCACAGCCGCGCCGAGGGCGGACACCGCCACACAGAGGGCTGGCACAGCGCGCTGAGGGCGCGGCGCGAGCTCGAACGGTTGACGGATTCTCGCCTCGGCCGAGGGTGCGGTGTGGGCTCGGCCGACTGGTGGATTCTCGCCTCGGTCGAGGGCACATCACATGCTTGGACGGATTCTCGCCTCATAGTCTCGCTTCTACTCGTAGCAATACATGCAAATAAGCAAATAATGGATACCAATAACATTACACAAATGTGGAAACAAACTACACAATAATATTTCATCGTCCACATCAAAGCGCCTCAGTAGAAGGGTAAGAATATATTACAAGGTATGTACAAAGTCCCTTGAGAACAGTTTAATTGTATTTACAAAAGTTGTTACAAAAGTATCCTGAGTTTTTTCCTATAGTATACTTCTACTGATCTTCATTAAGCTTCAGCTTCGGCGACAACTTCGGCGACATATCTTAAGCATCATCTTCACCTTCGTCATCCTACATAAATCAAGGTATCGTGAGTAAAAATCAAGTGCAAAGGAGAAGGTAAGTACGAAGTATCATTTCTTACTGGTTCAAGATGACTTCGAGCTTCGTCTCCGGCCTTCTCCCGCCCGCCTTTTGTCCATATCATTTTTATAAATCTATTTGAGATGCTTCGGGCGAGGTCAGGTATATCGTCCAGGATTGATGGAGACAGGGTGAAGTTGGGCCTGTTGACGATTTTTCCATGCTCGCAGCCGGCCTTCAGGAACGCTGCAGCGGTACCCCGAGAAGCTACCCATGCACAGAAGTCACCGTGCCCGGCTATAACTTCGTCGAGTTCTTCGATTTCAGCTTCAATATGATCGAAGGCTTGTGGTAAATTTTCCGCTGAAGGGTTAAACTTCCCGCTGCTGGCTCCAACAGAGTAAAATATCTTTTTTAATCGTTCAATACAATTATTGCTAAATTTCAAGCATTTGTCTTGAAGGCTTGTCAATGATTTCTTCAAGTCTGAGTTGGCCTGGACTTCGGCTTCAAGTTTCGAATTAAGCTCTAGCTTCTCCTGTTCAAATTGTTTTGATTCACTGATAAGCTTCGAATTCAACTCTGATACTTTAGCCTCAGTCTCTGCCAGCAAGCCTTCGGTCGATTGGAGCTCGAAGTCTTTCTTTTCAATGATAGCTGATTGTTCTTTTATCTTGCTCTTTAAGTTTTCAATTATAGCTTCGTGTTTTTTGTCCTCCAAGTCTTGCTGCATCTTCAGAGCTTTGCTCAGTAGCATGCTCTGCACAGAAACAACTTACGTTAGTAACATTTTCATTATTAACAGCAATAAAAACCAGAGAAAAGGTTGTTTACCTTGAAGTTGGAGTAAAATAAGCTGCCGACGATATGTTGTCGTCGGTAGCGGCTGATATCTGTCTCTAGCTTCGGAAAACCGATACTCTTTGATAGAGTACCGATGACCTTAGCCCCAGCCTGATCACGAATGCAGCCCAATTTTTCATCATCAATGCCTCCAAATAGAAGAGCTCCTGGCTTGTATCCGCAAGATTTGGCATATTCCTTGAGCTCTTCTATTTCGGCCTTCGTCAGTTTTTGCCCAACTAAATTTTGAAAAGAGTAGGCTTCGTCGTCCGAAGTGTCTTCGGCTATTTCTTTCCCTTTCTCAGGCACTGTAGCCATGGTTTTTTCAGTAGTAGTGGCAGCTTCTTCTGCAGCCATGTCTTCCAAAATCTTGTTGATGTCCTCAATGGTAGTCTCTAAGTTTACATCTTCGGCTGTAGCGGCTTCGGTAGCCGCGACCTCCGAAGGTGCGACTTCGACGTTAGTGGTGCCTTCGACAGCTGGTGTTTTCTAAATTGACGCCCTAGGCGGCGTCTTGTCGATAACTTCAGTCACTGCAATAATTCTTTGCCGCTTGGGTTTGGTTGTCTTCGTTTGATCCGGCTCTTCCACCTTTCGAAAAAGCTTCGTCAGTTGGAGCCCTAATGGACTTAGCTTCGTGGGCATGGGTTCAGTCATTACCTTTAAAATTTCCTCCACGTCGCTGGTAGAAGGTGGTGTGGGGGTCCCCTCTTCTTCGGATATTTTTCGCTTCGGAGTTGATATTTTTCTTTTCTTGGGAATTTTCGTCTCTTTTGCTGGTCTTTCTTCATCCTTGTTCAGAGTTTCGGCCACTCTTTTTCTTTTGTGGCCCTCGGCACCCTTGTTCAACTACTCATAGTCAGGGTACTCGAAGCCCAGGGCATCAAGCACTCGGTTCAGCCTTCGCTTCGGACGGGTGCCGAAGGCTGCTGTCATTAGTTGATCTTCTTTTTTGGAATAATTCCCCAGAATTTCATTACACATCACCTCGACTGTGTCCAGCCACTCTTGGCAGGGCTTCTTAAAGTATTTCTTGAATTTGAAGTGATAGGGAAGCCGGACAAGTTCCCCCTCCTTCTTCTCCCCCTTTAACTTTGGCATTTCCCATTCTTTCAGAGTAGGGAAGACTCTGAATGCCAAGAATTCTTGAACCAGATCCCTGGTACTGATATGTTCTGCAATAATTCCGAATTCATCTATTGCCTGTTGTGTTTGACCCTCTGGTGTCATGTTGCAGCGGGGTCGGGTTTCTCCGAAGATCAGCTCGAGTGGACTTTGCACAAGCTTCTCTTTGTCGTCATCAACCTTGACATAGAACCATTCTGATTTCCACCCCGCTGGCCATTTGCTTCGGTAGCTGATTACAGGAGACTTTGCGGTTTTCCGGTAGGCAAAATTGTAGCAACCGAAGTTATCATGTAGCCCATCTTTTCTGGCCTTTGTTTGATAATGTAACTCATGAACTCGACAGAAACTGTCGGCAAATGGCTCCACTGCTTGGCTTCGGAGGGCCCAAATATAAACGCTAAGCCTAACGATAGCGTTAGGAGTTAACTAGTGAAGATAGACACCAAACCTCTTCAGTATCTCCGCAATAATCTCGTGAAGAGGGAATCTCAGTCCAGCCTTTAAAAAGCTCTTGAAGATAACAATCTCGTCCTTCTCTGGCTTCGGGGTGGTTTCTTCCCCCCCGAAGCGAAGTAGCTTCTTCTGATTTTCATTGAAATAACCTGCTTTCACCATCTTCGAAAGATCAGCCTTTGAAACAGTTGACTTCCCAAAATCCAGGTGACTGGGCTTGCTGGGCATGGCAATGCGATAGTCATCTTCGGGATCAGTCCCTCCAATGTTCTCTTCTTCTCCTTCGGCAGCTGTTGGGTTTGCTTCAGCAGCGGGCATTTCCTCCGCAGTCACCAGTCCGGAACGCTGCATCGCTTCGGAGATGGGCACAGTGTTCGAACCTTCGGCTTCGTCTCCTTCACGTGCAACTCTGGCAGTAGATCGCACTCTAGCCATTTGATTCTGAGTTTGGGGAAGTTAGATACTTTTTTCTTTTTTCTTTTCTCCCGAAGCTCTTCTTTCTGACGAAGCAGACGTCGAGATGGACCTTCGTTCGATTCTGAGAATCAAGCTTCGGTTATAGTTAAAAATTTTGGCAGCAAAACAGTGCAAATAGCAATGAATGCTGTGGTAACTTCACACCTACCCGTCTGTTTATATAGTGCTGCAGGTAAGAAGGCGAAGCGGCAGGATTTTTTACACCAAGCGCGCAGTCACTTGTACTCGCTGTGCAGTGGACCACAAAGATCAAACAGTAACTCTGCAAGGTGGGCCTGACACGCGCTCGGAAGCCGGATCGTTTCTCCGCAACGAGCTCAGGGAAGGTGTTTTTTGGACCTTCGGCTTCCCGAAGCTGAAGAGGCTTTTTTCACGGGTCAAGATCGTTACGAAAAACGATCTAGCACCGCGAAAGGGGCTACTGTTGGGGCCGTGCTTCGGTGCGCCGAAGGTCTTACACGAAGAAGCAGCTTCGGCTGAAGTCGTCTCCAGGAGATGGCTGAAGGTTCCTTTTCATGGAGCTTCGGCGTTACAAACCGACATAGAGATAGAATGACCTTTTTATCCATAGAGGTCTGAGTCAATGTTGTAAACTTTTGTAAGGGGCATAATTGTAATTTGTCACAGGCTGTGACCTGTGCCTATAAATAGATGAATAGTACCTCTGTACTGTTCACGGGAACCTGTCATTTGCCTTCGCATCACACTTGTATTTTCGCCTTCCTCAGGACCGAAGGTACATTTGTAATTTGAAATCGTTTATATTCGTTCATGTTAATAAAAATGGGAATGATTCTATGATAACATTTATATGTTTATTTTATACCTTATGATTTATATGAATACTTCGTCCCTCGTTATTATGCTTACGAAGGTACGTCCTTCGTAACCTTCGTCTGAAATTCTTTATATCCCGAAAGGATATAATGTGGTGGAGGACGAAGGACTTTAACACTTAACATTTTCTGTGTTGTCTTGTTCTTAACTCTTAGCATTTGAGAACAAGCCCCCAACAGAGATCGTATGTTCGAGAACCACTAATTTCAGAGTTAAAATGAATTAGTTATAAATTTTCAATAACTACACAAAATGAATTAGTTATAAAAAAATTTAACACCTTAATTTGTGAAAACCTTGTCAAAAAAATTTTATAGCCATATTACTCATCTTTCAATAGTAGCATTAACAAATTTCTAGAAATTTCTATTATATATTTGTTCGTTGTTGCGTACGTGTGCCAAAATCCTTAATTCAAATATTTAAAATAATTACTTTTAAAGACATAAATGACAAACGGTGTAGATATGTGCCGATCTTCTAAAGAAATAATAAACAAAGGCCAAAGGAAGCAACATGCGCCGATCGCCAAGAAAAAAAAATACTAAACAAAGCTAAAGGAAGAAATGGACAAGCGGACCTTTTAGCGGATATTATTGAATGGAACTTGAACAGAAGAAGACGCTATATGTAGCGGACAAAACGATTTACCGGCTATTGTTGAAGACAGACTTAGTCCTCACCGTAGCTCTTCAGTGCTTGATCCTAATTCCCAACCCGACGAACCAGTCAATGTAATCTGCAATCAAGAAGCTCTCTACAGTGTCGAAAACTGAGGGTGTTCATTATCTTGGGGCTGACCTCATGCATACCCAAGCCCATATGCATTGGCCCAGTCAATGATTTGTTCACTTGACTTTAATTCATACTGATTTCTCCTGGTTTTACAATATTTTGTTCCTATAGATTATAGCTATAACATCTGTCTTTAATCCAAAGCGAAAGTTATGTGGCTGGGTTTGAGATTCATCGATGGGGTTTCGTTTTTCATGGTCAGATTGGTTATTTATTTGCATTATATTGGTGTATGTACAGTGAGGTGACATGATGTGTAATGAAAATGGTGAATACATGCGTGTAGCTTTGTGCATTTTCTAATTTGGCTCATACGATTTGCTTGTAGTATGATTCATGTATGTTCATCGGCCGTTTCGAACGCACCGCTTGGTCTCGGTGGGGCTAGGGATGGTAGTGGGTAATTGATATACAACGTCATATTTATGGGTATGTTTGGTTTGACTTTTGATCCTTAAAAGTCAAACCAAATGATTGGATCCAGCAAGCAGCTTTTTCTAAAAGCTGACTTTCTCGTAGTGCAAAACTGAAAGCACTCCTAGACTTGCTTTTATTGATATACAACGTCATATTTATGGGTATGTTTGGTTTGACTTTTGACCCCCTAAAAGCCAAACCAAATGATTGGATCCAGCAAGCAACTTTTTCTAAAAGCTGACTTTCTCGTAGTGCAAAACTGAAAGCACTCCTGGACTTGCTTTTATTAGCTTTCAGATGAAACTATGAAAACATATATCAAAGAAATTTTAACGACTTTTAGTGGTTTTCACCAAACGGTTTTTAATTTTTTAACAGCTCACAGCCCACAACAGCTTTTTTTCACAGTCCACAATAGCTTTTTTCACAGTCACAGCCCAACCAAACAAACTCTATATCTATTAGAGAAAAAAATGTCCATATCAATTTTCACTATCCATCATGGATATAAAATTATGGCATACACATATCCATTAACATTATAATAGATATGGTAATTTGAATCGCAAAAGTAAATACCAAATACAAAGATGCTAAAATAACATATCGTATCTATGCCAGCATGAAAAATTTATAGAACCTAACATAATTTTATCACAAGTTTAACAACATTCAACATGAAATGTTAACATCATACAAGCTCATATATGAGAAAGAAGAAGTTTCTTAATACAGACCCACATATCATATGTTGGCGGGTTTCTTATCGGGTCAACATGAAATGTTAACATCATACAAGCTCATATATGAGAAAGAAGAAGTTTCTTAATACAGACCCACATATCATATGTTGGCGAGTTTCTTATCGGGTGAGAGTATAGGGCAAAAAACATACTCACACCCACCATACTTGATGGATATAACAAACAACCAAATAAAATACCTTTGGCTATCAAAAAATGTCATATATCCGTGTAATAGGGCTTTTATCCATCGGATATCCGGGTTTTGGCCCGTTGCCATCCCTCCAGCCCTTGTCAGTCTACTACTAGTGTCTTACAGGCCTAGAGATGGCAACGGGTACCCGAAACCCAAAACCCGATGGGTTTTTACCCCATTAGGGTACGGGTTTGGGTCAATTTTCATACCCATGAGTTTGTTAATGGGTATAAATCTATACCCGGTGGGTTTATGGGTACGTGTTTGTTCCTATAGTACCCAAACCCATGAACCCGTGGGTTTTTTAAACCCGACCAAACCTAATGCATATTGTCATTTTATTTTATAAACGAACAACAAACATGTTATTCCTTATTTACTTCATAATTTTTATCAATTGGTGAATGTATCAGTAGTCGGTGAGAGTGTTGCTTGCTTGCTATTATAGTTTTTACTAGCGTTATATATGTGGTGGATGGATAACTTAGTGTAAGGTCACTTAATTATACAACTTATTATTTGTATTTCATTCTCTCTACTAATAAATTTTATACCAAATCATGAACTCGTTGTTCATTACATAGATTTTGGATCATGATATCATTAATCATTACGATACTTATTGATTATGAGAAGAACAAGTATATTGGAGATGAAACCCACGGGTAACCCATGGGTACCCGCTAACCCGATGGGTACGGGTTTGGGCAAAATCTCAAACCCGTCATGAGTACGGATTTTTTAATGGGCATAGATATTTTTTCACGGGTACGGGTTTGGGACGACAAAACCCAGCGGGTTTGTACCCGTTGCCATCTCTATACAGGCCGTTCAATCTTGCGGCCCATTCAATTTATGGGCCTTGTGGCTGCGTTGGCGTCTTGGCGACCGGCTCATTCAAATCCCCTGGGCTTCGGTGGAGTTGGCCACCGGGCAGAGCGGAGGGGTGCCGGTGTCCGGATTCCGGAGAGAATGGCGGCCACTCTTCTCCCGACCTTATCGCCGCCCGTTTCGCGCGCCGCCGCCGCTTTCCTCCTCCGACGAGCCCCACTGAAGCCCTCCCATTATGTGCACCCACCTTCTACTCTCCGCCGCTTACTCGTCTCCTCCTATCCAGCAACCCCTGCCATGTGCCCCCTCTCCACCATGTCGTCCACCACTGCCGCTCGCGCCGTCCCGGTCCGCCGTGAACTCCTCATGCTCGGCATCGAGACCAGCTGCGACGACACTGCGGCTGCTGTGGTACTGGTTCTTTCTTCCTCGATTTTGCCTGCAGCGGAGGCGTCAAATTTATGTGCTGAGTTGCTTCTCTCCTGTTTGTCTGTGATTGGTTGCAGGTGAGAGGTGACGGCGAGATCCTTAGTCAAGTAGTATCTTCCCAAGTAATTCATTTCCCGCCAATTTTATTTCTGTATTCTGACCTCTTATTTCTGCTGTAAATTTGAGCTGGCTTTTTACCATCCTATGCCAGATGGCAATTGTTAGCATATGTATAGGATACCTTTGTTCATTGCTGATCGGTTCTGCTTTTCGTTGGCCAACATTTGCAAGGCGGATTTGCTCGCGAGGTATGGTGGTGTTGCCCCTAAGATGGCCGAGGAAGCACACGCCCTTGTGATTGACCAGGTGTGACTTCTTGGATCAACATAGGGTCTGCATCCTTTTGTGGTGCTGACATATATGCTAATTGCCTGTTCTTATTTGCTATCCAGGTTGTTCAAAAGGCTCTTGACGATGCAAAATTGTCAGAAAGTGATCTTTCTGCAGTCGCTGTGACCATTGGACCAGGACTTAGTCTATGCCTTAGAGGTATGTTTTTTTATCTCCCCGTCATTCATTAAGGGTGCGTTTGGTTGCAATGACAGGACGGGATGGGACAGGACGATCCCTCAAATAAGGTTTTTGGTTCAGGGTCAGGGGTTGGGATAGGACTATCCCAGTGTTGTCCCCTGTTATCCCTCAAAATTGGAGGGACGAGAGAGGACGTCAGGGGACGTCCCTGTCCTGACTGTCCCGCAACCAAACACACTCTAAGATGATGAATTTGTTAGAATATAATATAAGTGAATTGTCCACCTCCTCCCGTTAGCTTAATCTTTTGGGTTGAACTGGTTGGTGCATATAACTTAATATGGTATTGGAGCGAGATGTCACGAGTTCGAATCCTTGTTAGCGCAATTAAAATAAAATAATTGTTGCTCACTCCTATTCCACGTCTGAGACCCAAGAGAGACTCGACATGAGGGGGAGTGTTAGAATATAATATAAATGAATTGTCCACCTCCTCCCATTAGCTTAAGGTTTTGAATTGAACTGGTTGGTACATGCAACTTAATAGAATTGTCTGTTCTGTACTTCTGTTCATGATTTGCCTTTGTTAGTTCGCACATGAGTTTTTTTTACCAATTTGATACTAGTATGTATATGGCTCAGATGAATTGAGTTCAATCAGACTACAAACCGATTGCTCAGTTAAGAATCAAGACTGCTTTGGTTCTGCTGTCCTGTAGAACATTGATGTTGGCTTGCTTCTTATATCCCTCATGTTATATGACGTGTACTTTGGCAAACTTTAGGATAAGTGCTGTCAGGGATCAGAAGTTTAAGTTTTTGTTACTATTTCCATCATTACCATATCTCTTTTTTCCCCTAATGTTGCACATTTTCCTGGCTAAACTGCAGTTGGTGTTCATAAAGCTAGACAGGTAGCAAAAGCATTTGGCTTGCCTATTGTTGGAGTTCATCATATGGAAGCACACGCATTAGTTTCCAGGTATTTAAGTCATATGGCCCTTTGCTGTTCAATTAACCGTGATCTTAAATTGTATTGACTTTGATTTCTTTTTTGGTATATGCTGCACAAGATGTTTTGTTAATTCATCATCAAATAGAATAAGGTCTAGTAGTTTTTTATTTTAAAAAAAGAGATTGGTTTGTTTCAAAGTCACTTGTTACAAATTTGGTGTTTTTGTTATTATTATTTTTTTATCAATTTTTACAGTACAATTTGCAAATCTGTTTAGACTTTAGTCTACACATTGCTACTTGGCATCTTTCTATAGTACCTGCAGCTTTATGCAGATACTAAACTAAGCTGATGTTGTAGCATATGCTGAACAAAAGAATTTTTAACTTTCAGTCTTCAACCAATTTTGAATTTTCAGTCCAGTGTGAAAAGTAAAAACATTAACTTCTGTTTAATGTATGAGATAAAAGGGTCCCATAAGTATATTTTTATTGATACCACATCAATCACATAATGGCTAATGAATGTCTTGTATTGAACAAAAGAAATTAAACTCAAAGCTATGTTTTGAGAACTGGTGAGAGAATTACTGCTACCTCTAATGATCAAATTCGAAGGGGCTTTAATTCATTTGTTATCCTTGGATCTTGGTCTCTATGGAATCAGGAATCATCGCAACAAGTGTGTTTGATGGTGTGACTCCATTCTTGGCTAGAGCTCTTTACTCACGAGCGAGGAGTTGTACCTCTAGGTTTTGGCCAGGGCTTAAGTTGTTTCGTACCTCTCTGCCTTTGTATCGTAGTTTTGTTAGACTTGGGTCGAGGACATGTATTGTTCTAGAAAAGGTGTGTATATTGTTTAAGTCCTTGGTGTGACTTGTGAGTGGGTGTTTGTGTTATAGGCCATTCCCAGTGCTAGATTTCATTACAGTTTTGAATAACTTGTAGGTGATGAAATGAAACAAGACCCACAATGCATAGTTTCGTTTCATAGTTTCATAGGCATACACATTTAAATGTTGCATAGTGTTATGAATTGAAATGCTCCTAGAGTTCCAGTAGAGTTTCTCCAACGCATAGAGGTGAAACTAAATGATCACAAAGTTCCAGTAGAGTTTCTTCAAACCATAAAGATGAAACAAAATGTTTCTAGAGTCCCAGTAGAGTTTTTCCAACACATAGAGATGAAACAAAATGCTCCTAGTGCAATCTCATTCTGTTTCCAATGCGTTGGGAACCATGCATGTTGGGTTTCATTTGGATGGAACTCATCTTCTCTCTCTCCTCATAATTCCTATGTCACATCATCATTTAGTGTGATATGTCACCTCATTAAATGGGAATGAAACTCCAACTGGGAGTGGCCTAGGAGCACTTCCCCTTTTTTCTTATTAATATAATGATGTGCAACTTCATGCATGTTCGAGAATAAACATGACTTAGAACATGCTAAATTTGTTAATCCTAAGGACAATGTTATATGAACTGGGACAATATTGCTTAAGTGCCTCACTACATTTCTAACTTTATGCATGCACTGTACTCGCAGCTGATGTTGTTTGATCCTTGTCAGGCTAGCGAATAAGGACCTTGATTTCCCATTTCTGGCTCTTCTAATTTCCGGTATGTGCTAACTACATTATTATGTCTTAGTGTTATATGATACAATTGTTAGAATAGAATATGCTTGTATATTAGGCTACGACCATATCAGATCAGGGGTCCACACAGTTGTTCTATAATAAAGAAAGATCTTAACTGATTCTGATTAAAGATAGGATAGAATTATGTTTGATTTGTCCCAGAGATAATAGAGTTAGAATAGGAGTCGGTTAAAGTAGTTGTACTCGAGTTGGACCCCCCTTGTCATGTTATAATCCTGATTGCAGTATTATGCCATATATATACTCACCCCCACGGTCTAAAAGATCAGTGCGAACAACTTAAAACCGCTGTCGTGTTTTCTTACATGGTAATCAGAGCCAACTTCTCCGCACACCTCTAGAACTCTAGGCGATGGCAACAAGTCTCCATGGCATCTACCTCAAGCTTTGCTATGCCAATGCCCCTCCTAGGGCAATCCGTGGCGGTGAAGCTTACCAAGAACAACTTCGCGCCCTAGAAGGTGCAAGTTTTACCTATTCTCAGGGTGCACAGCTGCAGGGCTACCTCGATGGCTTGACTATTGTACCAGAAGAGAAGATCAACAACAAGGAAGACAACGATTTGTTAGAGGAACCCAATCCAGAGTTGACATAGAGAAGGTTAATAACTAAAAGGAGACTTGAAAGGGTATAATATACGCAAAGATTTATTCTTGAATAGGAGTGTCGGGGGCAATAATCCCTTGGGGGCCATAGCCCATGGGCCGAGGAAGGGAAAGAGCATGCCCGAACCAACCCAGAAGAAACCTGGCCTGCTCTGGCAGGCGAAGGCAAGCCATGAGCACCCACCTCCCCGCTTCGACGTAAAGTAGGGACGCCTGGGGGTCGGGCGAACTGCAAAAGGGCCAGACATGCCTGAAGCCAATCCCGATGGTCAAGCGAAACACACCCGGCTCAGGGTTGGATGGATCACACCCATGTCAAGACAAACCATCCATAGACAAGGCCGATCCTCCGCATTGCCTTCACCCATAAAAGCCCACCAAGGGAGAACAGAGGAATGAACAAACTACGAGGCGTCATCTACCAACAGGTCTCACGGGTGAGGTTAACCAACCTCAAGGGATGGTCAACCCATTAGATAGCCCTACAACGCCTACTTTGGCTTAGGCCTATGACTGGGGTCAGAAGAACCCCAACCCCCGCGCCAAGGTCTGAAGTACACTTACGCACGCTCTGCAACCCGCAAACTTCATGCAACCTCGCTAAGCAAGTCAACAAAGCTACAAACCCGACGACACAACAGTAGAGGAAGAAGCCTAACCATCTTACAGGCGTGTCAGATCCTTCTTCACCACGCTAGTGACTACATGACAAAATTGTAACCCCTCTCTCTTGGTTTATAAAAGGGAGAGGTGGAAAAAACGAACAGAGAACACACCCGTAGTACGATAGAAACACACATGCCACACAGAGACTTGGGAACTCTTCCTCTCTCGCTCATTTGTAATCCCCTACTACAAGCAATCCGGTGCCGGTAGCGCGAGCCACGAAGGACTGGAGTAGGGACATTAAGCTCGAACTAGTATAAGCATTGCGTCCACCGCGCACATCATCCATGCCTAAAACACGCATACACTAATTTTCTCGCCGGTGCTTGTTCGAAACACTCACAGTTGGTGCTTCAGATAGGGGTCTTGCTCGTTTTCTTTCACCCTCCCCATCAGGTACCGAATGGCCAGCTGCGACGATAGTCAGGTCTCTGAAGTCGCCTCTGGCGTCCGAGGAATTCAGGACGAACAACTATGTTATCTACAACCTTATACTCATTATCCCGTTATTTACGAAAGTTTTTCCTCCTCCACTTGAGTTAGAGGCGATGTGTGCCATTGCCTCCCCATACTCCATTGCAACGAGAGGCGGCCCCTAAGACAACGAAAGGCGTCCACCTCAAGCTCGCGAACACGACCAATGATGCACCCAAGGCGGCTGGACGATGTCCTCGGTCCGGCTGGCTGCGACGCCCCAAGTTGCTCGCATACGACACCAACCGCCCTCGACAATCCATGGTACTCCGTGTCGAGCGACTTGAGACGATGATGTACCTCGACGAGGTCGCTCTCTACCATGGTAAGTTTGTCAGACACACCTATCGAAAAGAAAAAAGAAGAGATGTTCAGCACCGGATCTCACGCAGGCTCGAAAAAGAAGTCTTACCTTTGAGGTTGGCCCTCAGTCACTCCACCTCGGCCCGACGCGCCACCTCACTCTTGAGGGCCGAAGTTTGGGCCTCGGTCGCCTCCTCCCTCTTCACTGCCTGGATGCGCGTCGCAACCTGCCGCCGCTTGAGGCGGACCTAGACAGTAGCCTTCAGATCTGTCCTCGCTGCCTCGGGCGATTCATCGCGAGACTTCTTGGTCGCGTCCACGCAGAGGAGGGCCTCGACTGTCCGCCTCTTCTTCTGGAGCTCTTCGCCGAAACACTCTCGTAACTCCTGGCGATGAAGGAACCGGGACTTCCGCGCCGACACTTCCACAACCGACTAGGACCGAGAGGCGTGCGCAGATGTCAGAAACTAAGGAAGAGGCGTCTCAAAACCAGAAACATGCACAACTCACTAAAAAGGTGTCGCCCGCTGTCGAGAGCCGAGACAAAATGGCATGCACCTTGGTCAACGTCATCTAGAAGTGGCTCTCCGTCCCAACCAGCTGCTCACGAAAGGCCCATCCAAGATGAATCATGCACCCTGAGGTCCTTTAGGATTCGCCAACTTGATTCGTGGCCAGCCAGAACAAAGCTGCGCCACCAATCCCCTAGATGTCTCGACTGTCGCGAAAGCTGTGGGGTTGGACGTGGTAGCCCCTCTCGAAGACGAGGAAATGGGATCGACCCCCGACCACTCCCGCACGACACATGGAATGATTGCGGTCGCCGGCGCCATCATAACGACCGGGGTTGGGGCCACGTTTGTCAAGGGGGCCGCCCAAGCAGCAAGAGACCTTGAGGGCAACGCCTCCGAGGCTCCAACTCTTCTTGGACAACACCTTCCTCGCACCCAGGACGGGGGTAGAGAAGCGGGGGGCACTGCAGAATCATAAGATCGTCACCGGTCAAGAGAAGATCGAAGCGAGGTAAAGCAATCTTTCGCCTGCACAAGCATGTCTTACTAACCTTCTCTTCCTAGGGATTGTTTTGCCCGACCCGTCCGTTGAGTGAGTGGGCGCTCCTGGTCGATCAGGTTAGGAAGAGCGGTGGCCCCTGGCCCCCTGCTTCAGGTAAAATGCCTACTACCCCCGTAAACTCGGCCTCAGGTGCAGGGCTAGGGGTGACAAGATTGCCTGTACCAGCTCGACTCGGTGAAGCTCCTGAGGCGATGGCTGGGGGCTGCAGATTGGCCGGGACAGAGGGTCCCGTCATGGGAACCACGTTGGCTAAACCGATCAGTCGACGCCGCCAGGTGCGATGAAGAGGCACCCATTCCCTCCTCTGCGTAGAACACGGAAGAGCCAACCTCTGGCGAGAGCGAGCAGGCCCCGTCTTCCCCAAGGAGGGCACCCGAATGTGTCGACCATGTGCCCTTCGACTCCTCGTTTGTGGTGTTAGTCTCGACGCCACAGTCCCTCTGCATCTACGCTAGGCTCGGTGCTGCTTCTTTGCGACACATGCATGCTTGTCCTTCCTCTGTTGCTCTGCCTTGGCGTGAGCGGCCTCCTTCGCTGCGCTCCTGGGCGGAGGGGCAGGGCACTCCCACAACAACATGGGGGACGACTAACAAGGGAGGTGACCTCGTCAGTTAGGAGGGAGGAGGGGGAACGAAACGAGGGAAAAAGGGAAAACGAGGGAACTAAGACTCATGAACTCGACAAAGCCTGGCTCTGGCTGCATCGAAGGACACCTCGACACAAGGAACACGTACGGAATAGCATTCTCGCCCGTGTCCTTATGTGTCTCCATGGCATCCTTTAGGCACTGGGCAATGTCTATGTCGCTGGGAACGGCTCCGACTAACAATGTCCCCTCCTAAGAGGCATCCAACACCATCTTGTACATGGCAAGCTCCCTCGCCATGAGCGGGGCCACGCCCTGACGGAGGTAGTTGCCAATGATCCCGCAATGATAACCCCCCTCTTGTGAAGAAGGGCGATGACGGAAAGATGGCCAGTGATTCGCCTTTTCTCGTCCTCTAGGATTCCTCGGCCCAGCTTGGAGGGTCCTCCGCGGGCACCTCCTGTGTGAAGGACTGGAAGCCATTTCCTGCGGCGGTGGACGATCCACAGTTGCGGAGATAGAACCACTGTCCATGCCAACCCTTGTTGGATAAACACAGGCACAACGAGATGTAGCTCTTCGACCGCGTCCCTCGCAGATGGATACTTGCACATCCGATCTACGCCCACAACAGTTCAACCGCGAAGAAGTGGCACCATAGATGGAATTGGGGATGGATCCCAATGATCCCTCGCAAAGCACAACAAAGGCCACCATGTGTTGAATCCTGTTGGGATTAAGGTGATGTAGTTGGGCCTTGAAATGGTGGAGGATTCTGACCAAGAAAGGATGTGGTGGCATGGCGAACCCTCGCTCGTGGAAATGCACGAACGACACCACGAAACCCGTTGGCGCCGCCGACATGACCTCGGCCCCTAGGAGTACTAGGTCCTTGTCGCAAAGGAGGCCCCGATAAACAAGGGCGTCCAACCGGCCATACTCGATCGCGTAACAATCCTAGAATGCCATGGGAATGAAGTGCAGGGACGACGGGAGGATGTGCGACGGAAACGAGAAGGCAAGAACGACGGAAGATTCGAAACACACGAGAGCAATGGGTTTGTAAGGGTACAGAAGATGAAGCCTGGCATTAAAAAGACGGATGGAAAATTGAATCGCTTCGACTCCCACACGCAAGACGGCCGTCACCCACTGCGCACGGTCTCTCGACCCGACTACCTGTACAACGCGCCTGTTCCAACCTAGGTGAAGGTGATGACTGTTCGCGCCCGTCATGATTGAATGCCTACCACGAACCCATTGGGACTGCCATCAACCAGATGCGACCCCACGACTGCCTGACGATGCTCCGGTAAGCGTCCTCGCCAGCTTTTTCCCTTTCGAAGGATCGAAACTTCGCGGTCTATGTGGATGACCACTGCCCGATGGGTCCAGTTGGGCCCAACAACAATTGGAGTTCGAATGTCGGCCCACTTGGGTTCTCGACAGCTCCCGAAACAATAGAGCGAGGGGCAACTAGAGACGGGCACACTAACGGCCAGGACCCTAACGCTAAGGGCGTTACCAGCTTGCGTTCGAGTCCTAGAAATAGTCTGACTCATGGTTTATTGCGAAGTGAGGCAGCGAGCTACCGGCTCCGGTCGAATGCACCTGATAACTATCTGAGTCGGTGCCTAGGAGTATGAGGACGATCATCAGTTGACCCCGCGTCTGGTTCGTGCAGAAGGAATTAGGGCCTCATTCGAATCACCCGCATGAAGCTCACCGAGTGCCATGAACTCGACCATCGAGGGGAGCATGGTACGACTCACCCGTTCTCGCGAACGGAACGCGCGAGAAGGTCAACTTAAAAGACGAAACACGCCCCCCAGATGGATCTTCTGTAACGAACAGAAACTCGGGGGTTCAAGTCACACGTGTGAAAGAAGGGTCAGGCGAAGTCGCGCGGATGTGCCCCTTCCGGAAGGACACCTGAAGGACAAATAGGGGAAGGGTCGATGCCTCAACAAAATGGAGGTCCAAAGAACCAACATAGAGAGGCATTACAAAAACAAAGCCTGAAAAGGGAATCTTGATGTAGTACGACGAACCGACCCTAGAAGTCTGACAACCCCACAAACGCTCAGGTTGGCTAAAAGGGAATTCCCTATCTGGCACCCCTAAGACAACTATGGCGACCTTGCAGCTACTCAAGTTGGCTAGAACGACAACCCTTACCTGGTCCCCTGAGCTAACCTAAAAGGGTCCGCAGATCACCTTGATGGACAAACCATCAACCACTGCGTCGGCGGCCGTCTCGAAATCATCCACTAGGCGACTAAGGTCGTCACCCATCGCGCCTTCCGGAAAACTGACAATGTTGCACTGCTCATGGCCCGATTGAAACTGAGCAATGGCCAAGATGACGGCCACGCCACGGTGAATGCCACGTTGCATGGAGTCGCGGACTCGGTTCAGAACGTCGAGAAGGTGTTTGTCCCGGTCCTTGCCGCACACACGGATGAATTCCATGACCTGGTCTGCACAATCGCGTAGACCGGGAACCTTTGACTCCAACTCTAAAAAGAGCAGAGGAGAGGGCCATTAAGCACACTAAAAGTGATGAAACGACCACTAGGGAAGAACACGGCTTACCGGCCACACAGTGGTGCAACTCTAGGCGAGCGCGGAGGCTCGAGATCTCACCGTCGGTGGCCTTGAGGGTCACATGAGCAGCGACCAAGCTCTCTTGAAGATCCCCAAATGTCAGCACTGGAAGAGCGGGAGGCTTGATAGGACACGAGGTCGACCCGAAGCTCCTACGCATCCCCGAAGAATGGATCATCGCGCTAAGCAAGACAAGGGACGCTGTGATTAACGCTGACATAAAGGAAAAAGGGAGGTCACGAAATACCCTCGTCGCTCCAAGTGTTCCTTATCTTGACTCTAGCAGACGTAGCCTTAATGACCTCGGGGGAGACTCGTCTACCGAGCGCTTGCCTAAATCTAGGGATGGCAATGGGTCAGATTCGGGTCGGGGGGAGCAAAAAAACCCGCCCGTGATCGCACCCGTGAAGTCTAACTAAACCCGCCCACGACCGCACCCGCAGGTGCAATCGCACCTGAAACCGTCAAGTTGAATCCATGGCTGCGAGGATGGGAACAGAGAATCTCTCTTGACTAAGGACGAAGGAAGCATCGAGATAAAGCAGCACGGAGAAAGGAGGCTACGACGTACGACCATTTATAGGGATGAGCCCTGGGGTCGATTCGTCACAATTCCCCTTGATAAATCATTACATGGCGACAAAACAACGACTGTTGGGATCACGGTGCGGCAGACTAACAGTCGTCCCTAAGCACGACGCCCCATTCTCTGTAAGCCCATTGATGAGCCACAGAGGCCCAATCAACCCATGCAGAAGCCTATATAGCCCTAAACGAGAGTTGCTCGGGTCTAGCACATTCGGAAGACTGAACGTCTCGGCCCCCCTCGGATCATGAACCATGAAAAGCCTTCAAAGGAACACTCTATTTCCTCCGAAGGCTTGGGGGCTACTGTCGGGGTAATAATCTTCGGGGGCCCATAACCCATGGGCCGATGAAGGGAAAGAGCATGCTCGAACCAGCCCAGACGAAACACGGCTTGCTCTGACAGGCAGAGGCAAGCCACGAGCACCCGCCTCCTTGCTTCGGCCTAAAGCAACAACGCCTGTGGATCGGACGAACCACAAAGGGATCGGACATGCTTGAAGCCAATCTCGACGTTCAAGCGAAACACACTCGACTCGCAGGGTTGGATAGATCATACCTGTGTCAAGACAAACCATACCATAGACAAGTCCGATCCTCTGCATTGCCTTCACCCATAAAAGCCCACCAATGGAGAACATAGGAATGAACAAACTACACGGCGTCATCTACCGACAGGTCTCACAGGTGAGGTTAATTACCAACCCCAAGGGAAGGTCACTACATTAGATAGCCCTGCAGCGCCTACTCTGGCTTAGGCCTCCGGCTGGGGTCAGGAGAACCCCAATCCCCACACCAAGGTCTGAAGCGTGCTTACGCACGCTCTGCAACCCGCAAACTTCATGCAACCTCGGTGGCAGACGACAGCGGTAGAGGAAGAAGCTTGACCATCTTACAGATGTGTCGGATCCTTCACCACGCTAGTGACTACACGACAAAATTGTAACCCCTCTTGTTATATGTTCAGGAGGACACAACCTTCTTGTTCTCGCTCATGATCTTGGGCATTACATTCAATTGGGGACTACTATAGATGATGCGATTGGTGAGGCATATGACAAATCAGCAAGATGGTTGGGCCTTGATATGCGGAAAGGTGGTGGTCCTGCTCTTGAAGAGCTTGCTCTAGAAGGTGATCCAAATGCTGTTAAGTTCAGAGTAAGTCTGTCTGATAGTTTTTATTTTTCTGATTAAGATGTAGTTATATTCCTGAATCTTGACTTGTGGCTTCTGTTGGGTTTCGACTCTAGTATACCAAAACTTGCTTGGGACTAAAAATCTTCTATTGTTGTTTAAGATGTAGTTATTATGTTGTTATCCATTTATTTTTATTATGCTTAGGCTACGTGATTCTATTGCTTATATTTTTCTTATAAGCTTTCAGGTTCCAATGCGACAGCATAAAGATTGCAATTTTTCTTATGCTGGACTGAAGACTCAAGTTCGATTGGCAATTGAATCTAAGAACTTGTATGGACATACTATCCCTTCTGGTCTCAGTTCCTGTGTCCTTTTTTCATAAATATGAACATGCTTTCTGGTTATATGGTGTTCCTAGTTAAATCATCGGTTTAGTATTCTTTGAGACAGTAGTATTTGGTACTTTATATATACCTCAAGTTCAAAGTTCTAAATTTACAGATAACTACATTCGAAATGCCTAAATGAACGTGTTTAAGTTCTCATTTATACTTAGAATTTATTTCAAGCAGGACTTGTAAAAACCTGTGCAAGTGATTGATTGTTCGTTGCCAATGAAAAATGAAGAAATCACTGGTTTTCGTAAATAGCCAGATGAAAAAGTTCACTTTCCAGACCTGGTTTTTACCCATTTTACGAGCGAAATGAAAAAACCGTACTTTTGGCGGCATGAAAGTTTCCGAAAATCAAGCTCGAAAAAGAGGCATTTATGAGGGAAATGAGAAAAAAGTGTCACTTTGCCACAGGCGAGACGGAACAGATCTGAAAAGGTGAGCTTTTTCATCTGACTATGTACGAAAACCTATATGAAGTTTTATAATTTTGTCTTAAAACATGAAAGTTGTTTTTACCCTTTTTTTAGAGAACATGTTTATGGGGAGGGCTTTGTAGTCATGGCAATATGATTATTTTCGAACTGATCTGTCATTTACGCTGGTAGATGTACAGAGGATATTCCCGTTTCGGCTGCATCGGAGGAGGACAGACAATCAAGGGCGAACATTGCTGCCTCTTTTCAGGTTGTACACGATGGACAATGTACTCAATGCTCACTGAGGATTTCGATATCTTTTCTAATAATTTTGTCCTATGCAGCGAGTTGCTGTGTTACATTTGGAAGAAAGGTGTGAGCGAGCAGTTGAATGGGCATTGAATATGGAACCTTCCATCAAATACTTTGTAACTCAGATATCTTGACGATGGTTAATTTCAAATCGGTTTACTCATCCAGTGTTGACTTATCCAATTATAAAAAGGTTGTTTCAGGAGGTGTCGCATCAAACAAGTATGTTAGGACTCGCTTGAATCATGTTGCTGGGAATAATGGCCTACAACTTGTATCTCCTCCTCCAAGCCTTTGTACTGACAATGGTAATAAGTTAATTGAAAATCTAGTGACTTATATACTAAAATACATTAGTGCTGTCAACAAAATTGTCTTGTATTCAAAGTTAACTATCACACAACCCATTGTAGTTCTTTGTTTTTCACTATAGACCCTAGGCCATGCTATATCGATTTTTTTCCTTTTTTTGTTTGTTTGTCAGATTGAAGTATGTGACCTAATTATGGTAGCTTTCTTTACAATAGTCTTTATTCTTTGTATAATTCTGAGTAATCAACATATAATCAGTTATACTATGTTGCTGCATTTGCATAGGTGTCATGATTGCTTGGACTGGGATTGAGCATTTTGTTGCCGGGAGGTTTGAGGACCCACCTGCTGCTGATGAGTCTGATGATATGCAGGTATGCAGTTTGGCTTGCATTTATTTTTTGTAAAAGTTTCTGTGGTCACTTTTAAGTTTAACTATTATGCACTTCGTTCTCTAACCATTTATGCTGGCTGGCTTGAGCAGGCTCTTATGTTTTTTATATTTATTTCTCACTATTCGAAGGGCTGGTATGACTGCCAAAACAATAAATTGCAGCCACGCGACGTCGTGTTACCTTTAGCCGCTCTGAATTATTAGTCATAACTGGCATCGTTTGTCCACTTAGTTACTAGATACTTGGTTAAATAACCAACTTTTTGTTAGAAGCAAAGAATTTTCATACCCAAAAAACATTGGTGTGGCAAGGGAAAAAAGGCATTTGACAAATAAACAACAATCAAATGTTATTTAAGTGGGAGGTAGTCCGTGATATTTTCTAAGGCTGAATCCAATTACACTTCCAGATTTGCTTATCCGATCCTCAAACAATTGTCTTTGTTCCACTGTTGAAGTCTCATAATTTCTGTAATTAAAATGGCACCATGCCGGGTAGTTGACTCTTGAACCAGGCCTATTATTTATTGTGGGAGGTGTCTACTGACTGCAGAATCTCAAACTGCTGTCACAATTTTTGTGAACTACTTCCCTATTTTCTTTGCTTGATCAATTCTTGTGTGGTACAGTATGAGCTGCGGCCTAGATGGCCTCTTGGTGAGGAATATTCAGAAGGAAGAAGTGTTGCACGATCATTGAAGACCGCTCGAGTCCATCCATCACTAACGTCCATGATACAGGGCTCCCTTCAAAAGTAGTTGAGTTGGAAGTTGGAAACTAATTATTGGTCTCAGCTGCTTTATGCAGTTGAGTTTCCCGTCTTCTAGTTTTGGGTTCACAAATCAGCTGCTTTATCTGTATTCGCTGAATTGAAGTAACAAACCTGCAAAAGGGCCGAACTAGTTTAATAGTAGATGAGGCTATATACAAATTCAGTTCATACCAGTGTTTTTAAGGCGTTGCCTAGGCATCCAGGCGCTCGAATAATTCTAAGCGTCTTGCTTGCCTAGACGTCTAGGCGGTGGTCTAACGTCGTCTTAAGAACACTGGTTCATACATACCAGAAGATGCTTATACTTCATTTGTGTTTACCATGGAGGCTGGCTGTATCAGGCCCACGCATTTTGAATGTAGTGTATATTTCTTGTTTCTTAAGGCCTTCGATCCGAACATATCGTTAGTCATTACTTTGCAATGCCACTAAGGTTGATTGTGATGTTCATACGGGCAACCAAAGTTTTTAAAATGTGGATTACCTTTACTTGTATTCTTTAGACATGAATTGAGAATTGAGAACAAATATGGCCTTGGTGTCGAAGATTAATGATGACATAAGATTATTATGATTAATGTGCAAGTGATTAATGTGTGTTTTGCAGGGGCAAATTGAGTTAGGTCACAAATGGGCAAATTGAGTTAGGTCACAAATAATGGAGATTGTTTGGATAACTCACGGGTTTGAGAGTTGGCAGACCTCTTGGGGTGGTCTGGTCTGTACGTTGAGGCATGGATCTGAGAGTTGTACGCCTCCCTTTGGATGCAGCTGGACCACAATTTCTTGAGTTTTTAAGACTAGTTTGGGAACTCTATTTTTTTAAAGAGATTTCTATTTTTAAGAAAAATAAATAATTTTTTTTAGAAAAATGAAAATCCTTTAGAAAAATAAGGTTCCCTAACGTTTAGAGGGAGACCTTAATATCCATTTTCTAGCTGTATATTATAGATACCTAAATGATGAGAGAAATGCGATGCGAGTACTACCGCTGTAATTTGGTGGTGTAAGGTCGACGTAAATTTATTATAGATACCTAAATGATATATTATAGCATGTCCAACAGATTATATATTATCGATATCCATTTTAGATAGGATGTCATATATATATATATATATATATATATATATATATATATATATATATATATAGTATTAGGAGCCCTGGGCTTTCATCAATGCAGGGAGCCCCTGCCAGTCTAGACGTGCCGGGCGCGGGTCAACGTGACAGGTGGTCCGAGTACCGCGTACATGCACCGAGTGAAGGTGGGTCGTACGTGTGCACCCTCTATTACCATTTATGCATCCGTTTCACTCAACTTACGTATGCATAAACACGTAACTGCCACGGTGAGTGCGTATGTTCCGCGCGGGTTTTCCGGAGTCGTGGTCACGACCCGCGTTGGAGTTGACCGTGTTTATACTTGCATATTATGACTCCAACGGTTTCATAAATTGACACGTCGATGCGGCTTTGTCGGTGTGGTGTAGTATTTGGTATTTATGATTGTATACTTCGATGTTAACAACTACATATCATTTAGGATTTATTATATTACGTACTTTGGCGTTGGTCTTGATTAATTATTTTTTTGTAAACTGTTTACGATACTTTGCACAGCTATTTATGCTTATTATGATCACGCAGTAAACAAACCTTCACACTGACTGTGCGCTGACTAGTGGACCCACAGTCCCTCGCCGCTCCCCCGCGGGCCGACCGAGCTAATATGGTCAACGAGTCACACACAGCCGACCCCTTTCAATTAATTCAGCTCGGGTCCACCCAAACCCTAAAATAATCAGTTCCTCCCTGTCGCCGTCATTCGCTCCTGCGATCGCCATCGACGACCGCCCCCACCTCTTCCACCGCCGTAATCTCCGCGGTTCATCGATTCACCGCCGTCGTTCTCCTTCCCTGGTTCGTTTCCCCTCTCATTCTTTCGAGTTCCCCCCATTCTTTTACATAGTTCAGTCGCTAATGTCCATCAGGTTCGCCCCGCCCCTTCTACATCCCTTCAATTGATTCGAAATTAATTGAATCGCCTCATTATATGTAGTATCCGATAATGCCTTCCAATTTTTTCAATTGCATATTTGTTACATTCTGTTCATTTTTATATAGGTACTGAGTGTTGTTTATAAACATAATATTTTTTTTACAATAGCAATCAATAGATTAGTGGTGTTATTGTACTGTGTTATTATTGTTGTTTCTGATAGTTATACTACATATACTTTTATGAATTACATTGCATAATTTATTTACGCACACTATGTACTGTTTTATTTAAATGTCAGTTTTCACATATCTGTTGTTATGCATTCCTTCTTCTCATTTACGTTGTCTACATCTGTTGTTATGCACAATACACACACTATACATACCCGAACAGTTTCATAATGTTATATTTATTCAATTATTATGTATGGTATAGTATTATTTCCTGATGTTCTTTTTCATTTACTTAGTTTGTTCTACCCCAAAAAATGAAGTCAGTTGATCGTCCTCCGGCTAATCCCAAACGCATAACCATTGAGTCAAGCCAAGAATTCTTTAGTGTTGAGATACCACGGCCGGCCTCTATTGGAGTTCGTCCAAACACAAAGCATTCTGATCAGGGTCCTGCACCTGTCGAGAAACCATCTGTTATTTATGAAGCCAATGAACAAACTGGATCTGGTAATGATGACGATGACTTCATGACACCTACAAAGAAGCGTAATGCTGCTGGAAGTCATATGAATATCTTACGGAAGACATGCACAAAGAGGCCGAAAGTAGTAGAAACTCCACGACAGGTTATATGTTATACTTATGTTTTCATATATATTAAATACTAATTAGTATTCAATAATCATGACCTGATACAACATATTAGATATTATTTAGCAGTATACAGTAAGGATGAATCTAGTCGAATTTTTCACGTTAGGTTCCAAGTTCTGAAATGCATTTACAATATCATATTTATTTTACAACCCTTGGACACTTTTTTATTGTATACAGATAATGCAGTTTAGTTTATTTAAATAGGTATTATGTTATTTTAGTTGCATCCCTTACATTATGAGTGCTAATTTTATGGCTCATGCCACATTTATTTCATTGTTTTCATAACATTTAACATACATTATTTCAGAAACTCAATGTTAGATGCAACCCTCAGGATGTGATTATAACTATTAAGATATTGAATGAGAGGCAACGACAAGCCGTTGCTAGAAAAGGATTTTCCAATATTCTTGACATGACACTTGATGCACTGGGTAGCCGTTCTCATCTTCGTTGGTTGATGGATAAGTTGGACCACAAGGATATGACTATTCGCCCTGGAGTTGGCAAGGAACTAAAGATTACGAAAGAAACTGTCCACCTTATACTAGGCCTTCCGAATGCTGGCGGTGGTAAGCCACTAGGAATCGATGAAGTAGTGGCGGGCAATAACTTGAGGGCTGAACTTGGATTGTCCAAGGATGAGTTCGTTGTTGCATCTCTTCAGGACCGATTGAGAAAAGGAAATGATGATGACCTCTCTATCAGATGCTTCTTTTTGATATTGTTCAATAGATTGTTGTTCCCCACTTCCAGCTGGGGCATATCTAACCATGAAGTGTTATTGACGGAAGAAATGGACCGTTTCCATGAAACAGACTGGTGCCACTTAATTTTTAACGACCTATGTGAAGCTGCACAAAAGTGGCATACAAGAAGCACTTCTAATGTGTCCACGACGATATATGGATGCTCAGTTGTCATACTAGTAAGTAAATAACATTGGACTGTGTTGGGGTCATGCTTCGTTGCGCCGAAGGTCTTGCACGAAGAAGCAGCTTCGGCTGAAGTTGTCCTCAGGAGATGGCCGAAGGTTCCTTTTCATGGAGCTTCGGCGTTACAAACCGACATAGAGATAGAATGACCTTTTTATCCATAGAGGTCTGAGTCAATGTTGTAAACTTTTGTAAGGGGCATAATTGTAATTTGTCACAGGCTGTGACCTGTGCCTATAAATAGATGAACAGTACCTCTGTACTGTTCACGCGAACCTGCCATTTGCCTTCGCATCACACCTGTACCTCTATTTTCTCCAGGACCGAAGGTACATTTGTAATTTGAAATCATTTACATTCATTCATTCATGATAATAAAGATGGGAATGATTCCATGATCATATTTAAATGTTTATTTCATACTTCATGATTTATATGATATGAATGCTTCGTCCCTTATTGTTATGCTCACGAAGGTACGCCCTTCGTAACCTTCGTCCGAAATTCTTTATATCCTGAAGGGATATAATGTTTTGGAGGACGAAGGACCTTAACACCTAACATTTTTTATGTTGCCTTGTTCTTAATTCTTAGCATTTGAGAACAAGCCCCCAACATTGGCGCCCACCTCCGGTGAACTCACTTCCACTTTTCTGAGCTGATGGCTTCGTTCAACAATCAAGCTGGAGCTGCTTCAGCTTCGAAGCTGGTGCTCCCGATAACAGGCGGTTCTTGCTCAGAGCCGGCTAACAAGAAGCAGAAGAAGGAGACTCAGAGAAGGGTGCAGCATGTTGGAGTGCAGGGACCCTTCATCAAGTCAAAATGGTCCCACATTCCAATTACTTTCTCTCAGGAAGACCTTCAGCTTAAGGATTATCCTCACAATGATGCCATGGTCATCTCTTGCGTGATCAAAGGATTTCTGGTCCACAATGTCCTAGTTGATACAGGCAGTGCAGCTGATATTATATTTGCTAAGGCCTTCAGACAAATGCAGGAGCCTGAAGACAAGATTCATGATGCTACGCACCCTCTTTGTGGCTTCGGAGGGCGGCAGATTGTAGCACTTGGGAAGATTACCATGCCGGTAACCTTCGGATTTGTTAACAACACAAGGACTGAGCAAATTGTGTTTGATATTGTTGACATGGAGTATCCTTACAATGCTATCATTGGCCGTGGTACTCTTAATGCCTTCGAAGCAATTCTTCACCCAGCTTATCTCTGCATGAAGATACCTTCGGATCAAGGGCCTATTGCTATTCATGGAAGCCAGGAAGCTGCTAGAAGGGCCGAAGGAAGCTGGACTGACTCCAAGGCAATCCATAACATAGATGGAGCTGAAGCTTGTGAACAGTACAAATTCAGGAGGGAGAAGGCAGCTTCAGCGGATCAGCCGAAGCCCATGTTATTGTGTGAAGACATAGCAGAGCAGAAGGTGCTGTTGGGCTCGCAACTATCTGAAGACCAGGAGAAAACCTTGATAAGGTTTTTATTCAACAACAAAGATGTTTTTGCATGGTCAGCTAATGATCTCTGTGGAGTAAATCGGGATGTTATTGAACATTCGCTCAATGTTGACCCATCCTTCAGACCCCGAAAGCAGAGGCTTCGGAAAATGTCTGATGACAAGGCCGAAGGGGCTCGCAATGAAGTAAAAAGACTCCTCAGTGCAGGAGTTATCAGAGAAGTGAAGTATCCAGAGTGGCTAGCTAACACTGTTATGGTGAAGAAGGCCAATGGCAAGTGGAGAATGTGTATCGATTTCACAGATCTCAACAAGGCTTGTCCAAAGGACGAATTCCCGCTGCCAAGGATAGACTCTTTAGTCGATGCAGCAGCTTCTTCAGAGCTCATGAGTCTCCTAGATTGCTACTCAGGCTATCATCAAATTTGGATGAAGAAGGAAGATGAGCCGAAGACTAGCTTCATAACCCCAAGTGGCACATATTGCTATCTTCGGATGCCTGAGGGGCTCAAGAATGCTGGAGGGAGTTTCAGCAGAATGACTGCGAAGGTTCTCCAGTCTCAGATAGGCAGAAATGTGTTGACCTATGTTGATGACATTATTGTAAAAAGCACGAAGCAGGAAAATCATATTGCTGATCTGCAGGAGACCTTCGCCAGCTTCAGACAAGCTGGTCTGAAGCTGAATCCAGAAAAATGTGTCTTCGGAGTGAAGAAGGGTAAATTTCTTGGATGCTTGGTTTCAACAAAGGGAATCGAAGCTAATCCAAATAAAATCGAAGCTATACTTCGAATGGAGCCACCAACCACAAGAAAGGGGGCCCAAAGATTGACAGGAAGGCTGGCATCTCTCAACAGATTTATATCCAGATCAGCAGAAAGAAACTTACCATTCTTCGAGGTGCTGAAGTCAGCTGAAGTCTTTCAATGGGGCCCAAGTCAACAAAAAGCCTTCGAAGAGCTGAAGCAATACTTAATAGATCTAACAACATTAACTCCACCAACGCCAGGGGCTCCTCTGTTGTTATATGTGGCAGCTTCGCACTCAGCAGTAAGTGCGGCACTTGTCCAGGAGAAGTTTGATGGACAAGTCAAGAAGCAGGTCCCAGTATATTTTGTATCTGAGGTCCTTAGTGTCTCAAAGAAAAATTATACAGAGCTGGAGAAGGTATTGTATGCCGTTTTAATGGCATCCAGGAAGCTTCGGCATTATTTTCAGGCATACAACATTATTGTTCCTTCTTCGCAGCCGTTGAAGGATATCATGAGAAATAGAGAAGCTACTGGACGGATTGGAAAATGGGCTGCGGAGCTCAATGAATTTTACATTGATTATGTGCATAGATCCTCGATCCAGTCTCAAGCATTGGCAGATTTCATTGCCGACTGGACGCCAGGGGCTCAGGATGAAGAAGCAAATAAAGATGCCGAAGTGTGGACAGTGTTTTGTGATGGTTCTTGGGGAACCTTCGGAGCAGGTGCAGCTGCTGTGTTGGTCTCACCATCCAAGGTTAAAACTTGCTATGCAGCAAGACTTGACTTCAGCTGCACAAATAATATTACTGAGTACGAAGCCCTGCTCCTGGGTCTTCGGAAACTAAAGGCAATGGGAATCAGAAGGGCGATTCTTAAAACTGATTCCCAGGTTGTTTCGGGTCATATTGACAAAAGTTGCAAGGCTAAAGACCCGAAGCTTGAAAAATACCTAGACACGGTCCGAAGGATCGAAGCTTCCTTCGAAGGATTTTCTGTCAAGAATATCCCTCGAGGGCAAAATGAGCATGCTGATTTGCTAGCCAAGTCTGCAGCACAGGGGCTGCCGTTACCTTCGGATGTCTTCTTCGAAACAATAAAGGCACCTTCAGTGGAGCTACTTGAAAGAGCAGTCCTCAACATTTCTCCTGTTTACAGCGAAGATTGGAGAACTGAAATAATCTCTTACCTTCAGGGTAACTTCCTATCAGATGACGAAGCTTATAATAAAAGGATAGAGGCAAGAGCTCGTCCGTATGTCATGATAGAAGGGGAGTTATACAAGCATGGAGTTTGTGCCCCGCTGCTCAAGTGCTTGTCTAGAACCGAAGGTATAGAGTTAATGAAAGAAATACATGCAGGCCTGTGTGGATCCCACATCGGATCTAGGCCGTTACTTGGAAAAGTTTTCCGCCAAGGGTTTTATTGGCCGAAGGCAGCTTCGGATGCAGCGGAGTTGGTTCAAAAGTGCGAAGGTTGCCAGAAATGTGCAAGAGATCAAAAGCAACCTTCGTCTTTGACACAGCTGATACAGCCCATCTGGCCATTGCAAAGGTGGGGCCTTAATTTGCTGGGTCCATTACCACCGGCTCAAGGGAATCTAAAATATGTTATAGTCGCTGTGGAGTATTTTTCCAAGTGGATTGAGGCGAAGCCATTAGCCACAATAACTTCGGCCACTGTCCAAAAGTTTTTCTGGCAGAACATTGTCTGTCGCTTCGGAGTACCGAAGGCCATCACTGTAGATAATGGAACGCAGTTCGACTCCGAAGCCTTCAGAAATTTCTGTGATCAAATTGGAACGAAGATCCATTTTGCATCAGTCAAACATCCGGAGTCGAATGGGCTCGTTGAAAGGGCCAACGGCATTATAATGACAGGAATAATGAAGTTAATCTTCAATCAACCCAGGGGAAAGTGGCCAGACCAGTTAACCAAAGTGGTGTGGAGCCACAATACAACAACATCAAGGTCTACAGGTTTTACCCCATTCAAGTTATTATTCGGTGACGAAGCAATAACTCCGGAAGAGGCCAAAGCTGGATCAATAAGAGTGGTAGCTTCGGCAGAATCAGGTACCGAAAATGCTTGTCTTGTGGAAAAAGATGCCTTGGAAGGGATCAGGCTTCAAGCTGTGGAGAATATCAATAAATACCAGGCTGAAACAGTCAAATGGCGAGATAGAAAGGTCCGGCTAAAAAATATTGAGCCGGGACACTTGGTGCTTCGGAGAGTGGCCAACCCAGATACAGTGGGCAAGTTACAATTGAAGTGGGAAGGGCCTTTCTTAGTAGCATCTTCGTCAAGGCCTGGTTCGTACAGGTTGAAGGACATGGATGGCAACGAAATTCCAAGGTCTTGGAATGCGGATGAGCTTCGGCGATATTATGTATAACTCGATGTAACTTTTTATGTTTTTTCTTTTCTTTTTCATGGCACCCTTTTCCTTTCTAAAGGGGGAGAAAGGTTTTTAATGGGGCCATCATATGTAATTTCCTTTTTTTAGTTTTATAAGAGCAAAATCCCCCAAAGAATGTAGATGTAAAAGCTGAGAACGCACCATCGAGTGCCGAAACTGAAAAAGAGAAAAAGCTCCAAAGACGTCCCTAAGGGGATGCAGAGCTCACAGCGAAAAGTCAACGCTGATTCCGCCGAAAGTAAAAGGCGAAGAAGCTCCAAAGACGTTCCTAAGGGAATGCAGAGCTTATACCGCCTAAGTAAAAGGCGAAGAAGCTCCAAAGACGTTCCTAAGGGAATGCAGAGCTTATATCGTCTAAGTAAAAGGCGAAGAAGCTCCAAAGTCGTTCCTAAGGGAATGCAGAGCTGATGTGTGGTTGTTTCTAAGGAAATAATGGCTGAGAGTGTGGCTTCGGACATATGCTTTGGACATTCATTCGCACATTACATTACATCATGGCATTTGCATGCATAAGCATTCATTCATAGCATTTATGTACCAAAGTGGTTGCTTCGGCAAAAAGAAGAAGTCTTTTATGATTTGTTATGTACAAAAAAGAAAAGCTTCGGCAAAAAGAAGAAGTGGTCTTTTATGATTCGTTATGTATAAAAAAAGAAAAGCTTCGGCAAAAAGAGGAAGTGGTCTTCTATGCTTCGTTGTGTACGAAAAGAAGGGAAGGTGTTTTTTCGCCTTCGGCTCAAAATACTGATTTTGTCCACATCAAAGCGCCTCAGTAGAAGGGTAAGAATATATTACAAGGTATGTACAAAGTTCCTTGAGAACAGTCTAATTGTATTTACAAAGGTTGTTACAAAAGTATACTTCTACTGATCTTCATTAAGCTTCAGCTTCGGCGACAGCTTCGGCGACATATCTTAAGCATCATCTTCACCTTCGTCATCCTACATGAATCAAGGTACCGCGAGTAAAAATCAAGCGTGAAGGAGAAGGTAAGTACAAAGTATGATTTCTTACTGGATCAAGATGGCTTCGAGCTTCGTCTCCAGCCTTCTCTCGCTCGCCTTTTGTCCATATCATTTTTATAAATCTATTCGAGATGCTTCGGGCGAGGTCAGGAATATCATCCAAAATTGATGGAGACAGGGTGAAGTTGGGCCTGTTGACGATTTTTCCATGCTCGCAGCCGGCCTTCAGGAACGCTGCAGCGGTACCCCGAGAAGCTACCCAGGCACAGAAGTCGCCGTGCCCAGCTATAACTTCGTCATGTTCTTCAATTTCAGCTTCAATATGATCGAAGGCTTTTGGTAAATTTTCCGCTGAAGGGTTAAATTTCCCGCTGCTGGCTCCAACAGAGTAAAAGATCTTTTTTAATCGTTCAATACAATTATTGCTAAATTTCAAGCACTTGTCTTGAAGGCTTGTTAATGATTTCTTCAAGTCTGAGTTGGTCTTGACTTCGGCTTCAAGTTTCGAATTAAGCTCTAGCTTCTCCTGTTCAAATTGTTTTGATTGACCGATAAGCTTCGAATTCAATTCTGATACCTTAGCCTCAGTCTCTGCCAGCAAGCCTTCGGTCGATTGGAGCTCGAAGTCTTTCTTTTCAATGATAGCTGATTGTTCTTTTATCTTGCTCTCTAAACTTTCAATTATAGCTTCATGCTTTTTGTCCTCCAAATCTTGCTGCATCTTCAGAGCTTTGCTCAGTAGCATGCTCTGCACAGAAACAACTTTTGTTAGTAACATTTTCGTTATTAAAAGCAATAAAAACCAGAGAAAAGGTTGTTTACCTTGAAGTTGGAATAAAATAAGCTGCCGACGATATGTTGTCGTCGGTAGCGGCTGATATCTGTCTCTAGCTTCGGAAAACCGATACTCTTTGATAGAGTACCGATGACCTTAGCCCCAGCCTGATCACGAATGCAGCCCAATTTTTCATCATCAATGCCTCCAAATAGAAGAGCTCCTGGCTTGTATCCGCAAGATTTGGCATATTCCTTGAGCTCTTCTATTTCGGCCTTCGTCAGTTTTTGCCCAACTAAATTCTGAAATGAGTAGGCTTCGTCGTCCGAAGTGTCTTCGGCTGTTCCTTTCCCTTTCCCAGGCACTGTGGCCATGGTTTTTTCAGCAGCAGTGGCAGCTTCTTCTGCAGCCATGTCTTGTAAAATTTTGTCGATGTCCTCAATGGTAGATTCTAAGTTTACATCTTCGGCTGTAGCGGCTTCGGTAGCCGCGACTTCCGAAGGTGCGACTTCGACGTTTGTGGTGCCTTCGACAGCTGGTGTTTTCTGAATTGACGCCCTCGGCGGCGTCTTGTCGATAACTTCAGTCACTGCAATGATTCTTTGCCGCTTTGGTTTGGTTATCTTCGTTTGTTCCGGCTCTTCCACCTTTCGAAAAAGCTTCGTCAGTTGGAGCCCTAATGGACTTAGCTTCGTGGGCATAGGTTCAGTCATTACCTTTAAAATTTCCTCCACGTCGCTGGTAGAAGGTGGTGTGGGGGTCCCCTCTTCTTCGGATAATTTTCGCTTCGGAGTTGATATTTTTCTTTTCTTGGGAATTTTCTTCTCTTTTGCTGGTCTTTCTTCATCCTTATTCAGAGTTTCGGCCACCCTTTTTCTTTTTTGGCCCTCAGCACCCTTGCTCAACTGCTCATAGTCAGGGTACTCGAAGCCCAGGGCATCAAGCACTCGGTTCAGCCTTCGCTTCGGACGGGTGCCGAAGGCTGCTGTCATCAGTTGATCTTCTTTTTTCGAATAATTTCCAAGAATTTCATTACACATCACCTCAACTGTGTCTAGCCACTCTTGGCAGGGCTTCTTAAAGTATTTCTTGAATTTGAAGTGATAAGGAAGCCGGACAAGTTCCCCCTCCTTCTTCTCCCCCTTTAACTTTGGCATTTCCCATTCTTTCAGAGTAGGGAAGACTCTGAATGCCAAGAATTCTTGAACCAGATCCCTGGTACCGATATGCTCTGCAATAATTCTGAATTCATCCATTGCCTGTTGTGTTTGACCCTCTGGTGTCATGTTGCAGCGGGGTCGGGTTTCTCCGAAGATCAGCTCGATTGGACTTTGCACAAGCTTCTCCTTATCGTCATCAACTTTGACATAGAACCATTCCGATTTCCAGCCTGCCGGCCATTTGCTTCGGTAGCTGATTACAAGAAACTTTGCGGTTTTCCGGTAGGCAAAATTGTAGCAACCGAAGTTATCATGTAGCCCATCTTTTCTGGCCTTTGTTTGATAATGTAATTCATGAACTCGACAGAAACTGTCGGCAAATGGCTCCACTGCTTGGCTTCGGAGGGCCCAAATATAAACGCTAAGCCTAACGATAGCGTTAGGAGTTAACTGGTGAAGGTAGATACCAAACCTCTTCAGTACCTCCGCAATAATCTCGTGAAGAGGGAATCTTAGCCCAGCCTTTAAAAAGCTCTTGAAGATGACAATCTCGTCCTTCTCTGGCTTCGGGGTGGTTTCTTCTCCCCCGAAGCGAAGTAGCTTCTTCTGATTTTCATTGAAATAACCTGCTTTCACCATCTTCGAAAGATCAGCCTTTGAAACAGTTGATTTCCCAAAATCCAGGTGACTGGGCTTGCTGGGCATGGCAATGCGATAGTCATCTTCGGGATCAGTCCCTTCAATGTTCTCTTCTTCTCCTTCGGCAGTTGTCGGGTTTGCTTCGGCAGCGGGCATTTCTTCCGCAGTCACCAGTCCGGAACGCTGCATCGCTTCGGAGATGGGCACAGTATTCGAACCTTCGGCTTCGTCTCCTTCACGTGCAACTCTGGCAGTAGATCGCACTCTCGCCATTTGATTCTGAGTTTGGGGAAGTTAGATATTTTTTTTCTTTTTTCTTTTCTCCCGAAGTCTTTCTTTCTGACGAAGCAGACGTCGAGATGGACCTTCGTTCGATTCTGAGAATCAAGCTTCGGCTATAGTTAAAAATTTTGGCAGCAAAACAGTGCAAATAGCAATGAATGCTGTGGTAACTTCACACCTACCCGTCTGTTTATATAGTGCTGCAGGTAAGAAGGCGAAGCGGCAGGATTTTTACACCAGGCGGGCAGTCACTTGCACTCGCTGTGCAGTGGACCGCAAAGATCAAACAGTAACTCTGCAAGGTGGGCCTGGCACGCGCTCGGAAACCGGATCGTTTCTCAGCAACGAGCTCAGGGAAGGTGTTTTTTGGACCTTCGGCTTCCCGAAGCTGAAGAGGCTTTTTTCACGGGTCAAGCTCGTTACGAAAAACGATCTAGCACCGCGAAAGGGGCTACTGTTGGGGTCATGCTTCGTTGCGCCGAAGGTCTTGCACGAAGAAGCAGCTTCGGCTGAAGTTGTCCTCAGGAGATGGCCGAAGGTTCCTTTTCATGGAGCTTCGGCGTTACAAACCGACATAGAGATAGAATGACCTTTTTATCCATAGAGGTCTGAGTCAATGTTGTAAACTTTTGTAAGGGGCATAATTGTAATTTGTCACAGGCTGTGACCTGTGCCTATAAATAGATGAACAGTACCTCTGTACTGTTCACGCGAACCTGCCATTTGCCTTCGCATCACACCTGTACCTCTATTTTCTCCAGGACCGAAGGTACATTTGTAATTTGAAATCATTTACATTCATTCATTCATGATAATAAAGATGGGAATGATTCCATGATCATATTTAAATGTTTATTTCATACTTCATGATTTATATGATATGAATGCTTCGTCCCTTATTGTTATGCTCACGAAGGTACGCCCTTCGTAACCTTCGTCCGAAATTCTTTATATCCTGAAGGGATATAATGTTTTGGAGGACGAAGGACCTTAACACCTAACATTTTTTATGTTGCCTTGTTCTTAATTCTTAGCATTTGAGAACAAGCCCCCAACAGACTGTTCTTTTTTTCATATCGAATGGAATCTATTTTCCATGATAGTATAAATTAGTTATTGTTTTTTTGTAGTTGTACTATTTGGACCACTTGCATGATGCTGCAGCCCCCCCTAATAAACGTGGCACACCCCGCATAAAATTCTTTGATAAAAACATTATCCAAGCTCTGACAAAAGCTGATAAGAGGAAGCCACGCCAAAGCGGTGAACCTTTTGGCCATTGTGAGGTATGTCATCTGTACATAAAACAATAGGAATGCATTACCCTGCATAAATATGCATTTGCTGTTATTAGGTGAATGTTTATGCATGTAGTATCTCTATTAGTTTTCGTACCATTCTGAATAAACTCGTAATAGACACCATATACTTCATTTCTCAGTGGGTAACACAATTTATTTATGGTTATCTTTCATGTATTTAATTATATTACAAATGTTTTTTCAGTTCCGAAGCTTTTCCGAAACTTGCTATTCTGCTGTGCCTAGTGTGCAGTTTCAATCAGAGGTCAGTCTATGGCAAAACATACATCCCATATGTGTCCATAAATACCATATGTACATTACAGATGTTTTATGTAATATTATATCCTTATGTTTCTAAGAATTAATTATGATGCATTATCATTCATTACATCACAGCATAGGGACAGGACAAACATTTTTGATGTCCCTCGTCCCGATCCTTGTGGTCATCATACTATTCATATCCAGCTCCCATTGATCAAGGATATGCTTTCAAGTAAGATAAAGCAGCTCCAACCACGTGACCGACCAAAATTCATTGAAAAGTTTGTTGAGTATGATTCTGAAGTTGGCAAAGCGTGTTCCATCATAAAAAGTACTCTTACCAAGATGGTTGTGAAGCAGTATGAACTAGCGGACACATTTGCTGAGTTAATTGATGATGTCCTTCGCGCGGAGTCTGACGACCCAGACAATGTTGCGGAAGCGCCTCAAACAGATAAACCTCCAGATATATCTCAGCATATGTCGTCAGGTTACCTTCCCTCATTGTCATTTATTCAATTCATGTACTTAACTCTATGCATTTATCAGTTCTTGCTGTTTGAATACTACAACTTTTTAATTACAGAGGAACAGATCCATGAGGGTACTCAGAATACCCAGGACCTGACTATGCCATATTCACAACCGAATACGGAGTTGACAGGTACCCAGTTTGAAGAAATACACGAAAAGCAACAACAAATGCGTCGTGCATTTGAGGGCTGCCCTGACGATTTGGAGACGAACATAACCCCAAATGCGGAAAACCAGGTATTTTATGCAGTCTGATTATGGTTACATTACATGTTAATTTCCAATTTTCATCCAAAATATTAGACAAAACCATAATAATGTATACAGGATTTCTGTTTTAATGTTGGCAATAATATGCCGAGCGACATAAACATGTCTCATCGACATGTACCAGACTGCAATCCTATGAGCTCATATCCGTCTTCCCACTTGCCGATGTTTGACGCCACACCGCAAAAAGATGTATATGTTTCAGCTTTGTTTTCTCCATTGTAATCTCAATTATGGATTAAATTTAATTGACACATGAAAGTGCATTCATCCCTTTTTGTGAGTTTTGGTGATTTGGATAACAACACATTTAAAGGTCTAACGAGTTTGCTAAGTGTTGAACAGGAAATTCAGTATGATGAACATACTTGAATAGTGTATAATGATCAGTGAACGAAGGTTCAACACGAGGTTAAATAACCAGTGAGACAATGCAAATGGATATAATATGGTCTCTATATTGGTTTGAATATATGGACAAGTCCTGAGAAATCACTATGCATAAATATGATCATAATAGAGGTTGAAGTGATTAAAAGGATTGGTCAAGCCAAAGTGGATAAGATATGAGGAATCGTGAATTGGCTTGACCATATTACTATCAGTCCATATATGCTTCTATGAGAATCAAACTAAAGCTTGATTAATCTTAATAGTTATATCTAGAAGACATTCAAGCAAGGTTCACAATATTGAAGAAATGATTCTCTCAATGGATGCTCAATAGGATGTGACTCAAGAATGGCTTGATAGGGTGAAGATAGCAAGGAAAGGGCTTCGAGGAACTAAGCGAAGGTGAAGGCCAAGCGACGGCTTGTAGACCGAGGTACCATGGCTAAGGTGAAGAAGAGAGTACTTGCACTAAGTCGATGAACTAATCAGCTATGAAGAGTTACAACATGTTGATGCATCAGTAAGGTGACTTGAAGCCATGATTTGAACTCATATAAGGTGATATGGTACAAGTCACAGGGTTTGATTTGAGTTTGCTTCAAAAGGTGAGACAAAGATGTTTGTGATCCTTATGAAGCAATGCCATGGAGAAATCACACATGAGACGCCAATGACTCAAGGAGTTTTCTTAATTAATTTTATTTAACTTGAGTATAGGAATCGTCGTACTATAAAGGGGGGTCCAAAAAAGAAGGTTGGTGTTTGCCAAAGCTCAAACCTCTCTATTCAAAAGCTATTTTTGAAAAGCAAAAAACTCTTTATCGTTCTATGGTTGACCTTGGTTAGGTTTGAGAAACCTAGAGTGTTCTTGCTTAAAAGCAGCTAAACTTCTTCAACTGCAGCTGAGCTTTCCAGCTGAACTTAACTTCAGCTGAGTTGAGCTTCTTCAGCTGCAGCTGAGCTTTTCAGCTGAGCTGGACTTCAGCTGAGTTGAGCTTTCTCAACCTCAGCTGAACTCAACTTCAGCTGTGAACCTCTTTGACCATACACCAGCTGAACTTGCCTCCGGGCAGTTGAGCTGGGGTTTTCTCTCCTAAACTCACTGGTCAAGACCAATTGAACTGGTCCTGAGGGGCAGTTCAGCTGGTCTCTGACCCCTCTGACCTCTGTTCTGCTGTCTGCCAGTCAGACTGGCAAACAGGTCGCCTGGAGCTGTCAGGGGCGGTTCAACCGGTCTTGGTCAACTTGACCAGTCTGCAGGTCAGTCTGCGCGTCAGTCTGCCAGTCAGACTGGCAGACAGGCTGCCAGGCCTGCCAGGGGAGGTTCAACCGCCCTAGGGGGAGGTTCAACCGGTCTCAGGCAGAAAAATCTGCCCAACGGCTAGTTTTGAGCTCCACCTATATATACTACCTCCTACCTCTCTCCCCACAGTAGTGAGCACGATTTGAACTCCATTTCTAACCCAAGAAACACCTCCCCCTCTCTCTCTCACACATCTCTTGCCTCTCCCATTTCAAATCTTTGGAGAGAAATCTTTGAGTGAGCTTGAGAGCTGCGGTTTTTGTGCTTCATCTCTAAATCTCTCTCGCTCTTCTTCATTCGAGCTTTGGTATTACATCGAGTTCTTTGTGGATTCATTACTCTTGGAGCTTCTAGCTCCTAGACGACTAGGTGTCTCTTGTGAGTCTCCAAATCTTGTGGAAGACCACAAGAAAGTTTGTATTACCCGCTCGTTTGAGCAAAGATTATTGTGTGGGCTTGACCTTTGTGGTCGGCAAAGGGAGGATTAGGGTTTAAAGAGACCCGGCTCTTTGTGGGCGCCTCAACGAGGAAGTAGGGCACCTTGGTGGTGTGACCGAACCTCGGGATAAATCTTGTGTCTCTTGTGTTCTTGTTTATTGTGCTTACTTGTGTTCTTCGTTCTCTCACCATCCCGCGAAAGAATTGTTTATATCTTTTTGGTGTGTGGATTTTGAGAAGTGCCCTTCTCAGATCTACTACTTTGAACCCTGTGGATCATTTAGAACATCTCATTTCCAAAGTTAACTGGGTGAATTTCGAGATCAATTCAGTTTTACCCAGTTTGCTTCTAGTTTTTGTTGAAAAAGTTTTAACTTGCCTATTCACCCCCCTCTAGGCAACTTTCAATTGGTATCAAAGGCTAATCCTCGTTCTAACGCTTAACCGCGTGAGGAAAAGATCATGTCGGGGGGTCTAAGAAATGAAAATGCTTCTAAGCTTGAAAAAGTTGAGATTGTCTCGACTTCATCTTTTGGTGCAGATGTTGATCCTAGGGCAATAGATCTTGCTATGAGAATCGCCGAAAGGATGTTCCTCAAAATGAAGGAAGATGAGGCGAAGAACAAAATTGAAGAAGAAAATGATCGATGGAGACCAAATGACGAATCCACCTCTTCACAAGGTTCGTCTTTCAAATCCACTTCTCATATGTGCTTTATTGCTAATGGGAGTGACAGTGAAAGCGAAAGTGATGATGAGGAGGAGCAAGAAAGTGATAGTGAAGATGAGGATGATCTTCAACAATTCTTCGCTCAGCTAAGCAAGAAACATCGGATGAGCTTGCTCAAACTCATGAAAAGAGCGGAAGAACAAAAAGAAATGCTTCATAAGCAAGAAGACTTCCTCATCAGAAAAATCGAAGACTTGGAGAAGTTGACCAAAGAGCATGAGAAGCTAAAGTGCTCTCATGATGATTTGGTCCAAAGGTATGAAGACATTTCAATTGAGCAAATTAAAGTTGTTAATCATTCATCATATATTGCTCAATTAGAAAGTAAAAATGCTATGCTCAAGAACACAATAGAAAAGCTAAATATTGAAAATCTAGCTTTGCAAGAAAAACATGATATGCTTGTGTGCTCTCATAATAAATTGATGGATTCACATATCATGTTAGAAATGGCTCATGAGGTTGTGTTAACTAATTTAAAATCATACCAACCTCACATATGCACATGTACTCAAGTAGAAACAATATTATCATGTGCTAACAAATGTTGCTCTCAAGAAAGCCAATCTTCCATTGAGCTAGAAATTTCAGAAATTTGTGATATTTCTATCACACAAGAAAATAAAGAGCTCAAGGAAGTAGTTGGAATGCTAAGAAGGAGCTTAACTCTTTTGAAGGGAAAGTGTCATGCTCAACCTTCTCAAGATAACCGTGATAATATGGTGAAAAAGCTTGAGAAGGGGACAACCGCAGCATGCACAAAACCCCTTCAAAAGAATACCAAGCTTTTCAAGAAGGGCATGAGCAAAATCCATGGTGAGAAAATTAATGCTCATATGATTTGCCCTAACAATGTACCTATGTGCTTCAATAAAGAAAAATCAAAGAGAAGTGATAGGAGGTGCTATGGATGCAAGGAGAAGGGCCATGAAATTGATTCATGCCCCCACATGAAGAATCAAGACCTTGCACGATCAAGAAAGATGACCATCAAAAAGGATGAAAGCAAAAGGCAAATGCATTGCAAGGACAAGCATCGCATTTGCTACAATTGCCATGAAAAAGGTCATCTATTTAAGGTTTGTCCAAAGGGTAAAACTCCTAAGCCTAACTTGTCAATACATTCAAATATGCTTAGGAGACCCAAATTTGACTCTTGTGCTAGAAAGGTGATGAGTTCACCACATTCTAGGACCAAGGCTATTTGGGTGCCTAAGTCCTTATTGGCTAACCTTGATGGACCTATCATGAGATGGGTACCAAAATGTACTTGATAAGTTTTGCAGGTACCCAAAGATGATATGAAGCTTTGGGGTGCTTGAGCGGTTCAACTCAATTCTTATCTCAAGCTATCAATATTACATTATCTATCCTTTAAGATTGACCCAAAGATGAATTGAGATTGTCATATCACTAACTTCATATTCATCTCTAGCAAGAACTTGTGTTGTAGGGAATAAAGATTAACCTTTGTGGGAATCAAGCAAAAGGCCTACAACCAAGTGATATCCAAAGGATGGTAACAATTAATTCTTAAGTGCACATTGCTTTTAATTGGTATATTCCTTTGTGTCTTTTGTAGCCACATAGGAAAAATGAAGCACTTGAGAATGAACTTAAAAGATTTTACCTTGCTTTGGAAAGGATCTAATTATATGGTAGATTGCAAGTTCATATTTTTATATTGTGACAATCTACATGCTTTAAATTGATTGTATGTATCTTGTGGCATATTTCAAATTAATCATCGTATTATTGCCATGACCTAGACATAAAGAGGATTATCTCATGTTCTTAAATGAATAGAGTGCTAAGTAAAAAATTCAAATTCTTAAAGCACTTACCAAAAGGGGAATTCTCTATATGACTAGAGTTGTGAGACTAATGTTTTTATCTAAGTGAATTATGTAGTTTCACAACATGAGAATGTGTTTCTAAAATAGAGTGTGTCATTCAATCTATGTGTACATTTTAAAATTTGAAATGAGGTTTATTGTGGAAAATTATTTTAAAATTTTCATTCCAAGCTCAACTGGTCTGACCAGCTGAACTTTCTAGCTCAGCTGGGGAGACCAGCTGAACTTCTGAGTTGAACTTCAGTTCGGCTGGTATTCACCAGGAAACCCCCTGGCTGAAACCGGTTGAACTGGTGTCCAGGACCAGTTGAACCGGTCTGGCACAGTTTAACCGGCCAGTCTGACCATTTTTTCAGACTGCGTCAGCCCTTTTTCAGACGCCTTTTTCAGTCTGCAACAGCACCTTTTTCAGGCGTCAGATCAACTTTTGCAGCACCTTTTCAGCAACTTTTGCAGCACCTTTTCAGCAACTTTTGCAGCACCTTTTCAGTAACTTTTGCAGCACTTTTTCATTCAACTTTTGCAGCACTTTTCAGTCATTTTTTTGTCGCGTCAGGTCACCTTTTCAGAACGCGTCAATTGCTTTTTCACTTTTTCTGCAGTACCTTTTCAGCTTTATTTTTGCAGACTTTTACTGTTTCATTTGGTATGTGACCAATAATAGTTCCTTTCAAGTGGCATTCTTTCAATTGGTAATAATCTATTTTATGAAGAAAAAAATTGTCAATATGAAAGTTAAATTCTTTTTGGCTTAAATTTGTAAATTGGTGCATATTATTAATTCACTCATCCATGTGCATTAATTTAAAAGGAATTTAATTTATGCCTTTATGCCTCATAAATGATGATTTGTTTGCCATTCATATATAAATATCATCATTCATTAAATACTTCCTTGTACTACTAATACCTCTTTTCAAAGTGCTTTTCGACTAGTTTTAAAAGGAAAAGAGATAACAAGCTAAAGAAGGAAGTCTCCACGAATGAAGACAAGAAGAATACTTAGATCACACCATCTCATATAGCAAGACCTTTCAATTGGTATAACAAATGGTACATTCTATATGGTGGTAAGTATTCTTAGGCATAAGTTAATTCATTGCAAATTTGTCATGCCTTGACCATGATATGTAATATACTCCTCATGAGATTCTTAACTGAATTGAAAGTGCATGTGGCAAGTCATTCAAATACTTGATGCACATATCTAGTGGGAGAACATTATATATCGTGTGTCATAGAGAATAAGTTTCACTTGAGTAAGCTATAATAAGACAATCAAAAATGGTAAATTTGTATCTCATTCATATGGATTGTAATCTTTGTTTTCTAAATAGCTACTCTTGATGCAGTTTAAAATTCCCTTATCGTTAATTCTAAAAGTGCATAAGAATCTTTTTGTTGATATTCATCACATACATATGCACTAACATGGATATAATTTTTAAACTGTAAAAGGTACAATTAGTGATCCATACTCTCTAAATTTTGGAAACCCATATTTTGATATCTTAGAAATCTACTTCAATCAATATCCATATGCTTCACATTGAATTGGATCACTAAGTTGTAAATTCCATGCATAACTTGTCTTTATGATATGAATGCTTGTGCGACTAACCTTGATAAGCTAGGTGCACCCAAAGTCAAGGTAGGTTCATCATCAAGAAGGCAACACAATGATGTATTAATAAAAGGAGAAAAGGCTCCTATTCTTAACTCTAGTTTTTATCTATGTGATTAAATATTGACTTGAAACCATGTAAGATGGTTGTCAAGTATATGTTGGTGCCTACACAAAGAGAAAGGCCACAATAAGAAATGTGTGGGTACCCAAGGCTCTTACTACTAATCTCAAAGGACCAAATTCAAATTGGGTACCAAGATACGAAGCTTAAACTTGTTTTGCAGGATCACTCCTTCAATGGATCAAGTTGGGTGCTCGATAATGAATGTATAAATCATATTTAGAGATAGTAGCAAAGGTGGTAACAACTGAATCTCAAGTGCATATTATTTTTAAATCTTATCTCTTTTGTGACTTGTGTAGCCACTAAGGAAAAAGAAGCACTTGAGGATATACATCAATTGTTGATTATGAAATAAAGGTCTAATTGGAAGATGAATGAATATTATCATATGGTGCACAATCCAAAATTATGTGACTTATTCTCTATCTAGTTAATTTGGATTTGACTCTTCTTTATTAGACACTCACCATAATATGGATTAAGTCAGCCCTTTAGACTTCATTGAACAACCATGCATATTATTCATGTCATTTAAAATATATTGTGCATGAGGGCTCAAGGGAAATTTAGTCCATATTATGAGGTTTCTCTATTTTAGCAACATGCTTGTCTTCCACATATAAAAGGGTTGCTAAATAAGAAACTAGTGCTTGTGCTACTAATTCCATCTCTTGTGTTGAGTTTATCCATAGAAAATCTATGTTAAGAGATGGTGCTTGTTTTAAATTGGATAAATCACAAGCTTAAAGGATATTATTCAACTAAAGTAAGAAGAAGTTGATCAGAGGCCAAGGTATGAAAACTTCTTCTCCTTCGGTTGTTTTAGTATTCTATCCTTAGTGGGATGTACCATAGTATAGGTTAAATTCCTTGCAATATAAAATATTCAATAGTGCATATAACTTTGACATCAACTATATGTGTGCACTAATTTAAAGGAATTTACTCTATCCTTTTAGGTTTCAATAATGATGATTCATTTGCCATCCACATATAAGGATCATCATTTGTGAAACCCTCTCTTGTGTTTCTAATGCTCTCTTTTCTAAGTGTTTCAACAAGGTCCTTCCAAGTGCTTTCAAGATGGATTCAAAATCTACAAATATAAGAGACTTGGTTCTTTCAATCATTGAGTTTCAATGGGTCTCATATCAAGTATGATCGAACCAAGCAAAGATGAATGAAGTTCAAGATCGCTTGGTTGGATGAAATCATAAAGAGAAAATAAACCACAGTGAATCGAGAAGGAAGTTGAACTATCCTGAAAACCAAATAATGAAGAAGTAGTGACATAATCATATAATATCCTTCATTATGAGGTTTGATGTTCATATTAGCATGCTTTACCCTTCATGATTTCAATTGATATACTTTCAGTTCTTAAACTTTCAATTGGTTTAATTTTCATCATCTATATAAAGCATGTTATGTAAGCCAAGATATAGTACAAACATCTCCTTTAACCTCACATTGTTAATGTGCATAAGTGTACTTTGTGTACTCTTGCATGCACAAATTGAGGGAGAGTTTAGCCTATATCTTGTGAGACTAATGATTTCTTTCAAGTTCATGTTGTGTAGTCTCACACCTTGGAGAACTTCAAATGAGGATGAATGGTTCCATAGAAATGAAAATGAGTTTCTCTTGATCGTTTGAGGAGGATAAGTTTCTCCTTGAAATGTCAAGCCTATCAAAAGCTAAGATGGAAATTCATGATTATAATGGAGGCCATGTGGCGTAGAATAAAGGTGTGTCACTCCATGAATTATTGTATTATATTTGTGTATCTAGGCTCTTACATGCTAGTGAGTGCATGTATATGCAATATCTTAAGTCACATCATAAGGTTGCACTTGTGGTGACGATTAAAGAATCTCTAGATATTTGATTAATACCTCCTGTGGTGATATCATGTAACACCCGGATTTTAGGGGTCCAAAACCCGGGGTTAACATAAACACCAGGTGTGCTGGGACCAAGTCTCACACATATGATGTATAGTGGCACAGGATCGAATGTCACAACTTTATATATAACAGGAGTTCTATACAAAATAAATAATTACATTATAAGGAGACAACGGTCCAGCAACCCAAAAAGTTGACTGGGAGACGACGACCTAGACCTCTCACGAACTCATCGCAGCATCCTCCATGAGCATCATCCTGCAGTACCTGGTCTTGACCTGTGGTGTATGTGAGACAGCAAGAGTGAGCTCACATACGTTCATCGCTCAACAAGTTGTGGGGAATAATGTGCATGAACTCGCCAAAGGTGGGAGCTCACATAAAGTGTAAGGCTTACCAAAGAAGATGGTTAGAGCTGAGCATTGCTTTTAAAGTTGGTCAAAATTTTATTAGCAATTACTAAGTATAAGTAAATACCAGCCCAATTAAATAGTAGAACAAAAGTAACAACTCCTCCTGCAATGCAATGCATATGACAAATTGAGTTTAATTCCATAATTTAATCATGTGAGGGTCCGAGCTGCTCATGACCGTGAGCACGGCTAGTATACCAGTTTTACACTCTGCAGAGGTTGCGCATCTTTACCCACAAGTCGTGTATCCCATGTCGCCAGGGTTTGCAAAGCCCTTAGACACTTCCGAGGTGAATGGCTAGGGATCCACTACGAGGCCTTTACAAAGTTCCACTAGCTTCCGAAAACCCGCTACAGTTTATAGGAAGATCCAGTGCAGGAATCCCTTGCAGGACCGCCATCGCAGCAAAATCCTCCCGAGGGCCTCCCTACACTGACCTCTCCCCTACTGCCCTTGCCCCTTTCGGGTAAGGTAGTCTTCCACTAGCTTTCCTAATTAATCAGCCAAGGGCGTCCCATTCCACCCTCATGGTAGCACTGTTTTCCCGGGTGGTTCTCCATGTTCCAATTAACATAATGATCTCAACATGAATCATAAATAACAACTGATAACAAAAGTATAATCATGAATGGTATATCTCCATACCCAAAACCACATATAGCACTAGCAAGTACTACCCAGAAAGTTCAGTGGTAAACAAGGTATAAAGATAGACAAACTAGGGTAACCTATTGGGTCCCATCAAAATTAACCTATGCAGATCATTATGATTAATTAGAACATGAGTAGGTGAAAAGAAGTGATCAAGGGCACAACTTGCCTGGGCCTTGAGAATTCAGGTACCAGGATGATCTTCAGATGACACGTGACCTCACTGCTAGTCGTAGCAATTCAAACAAACATTGTATAGGCAAAATTAACATTACACCAAGCATGTAAATAAAATACACAGTAATAATCTAGACATCTAAAATAAGATCACAGGAACTGAAATCATTAAATTTGAAGTTATAGATTTTAAGTTATGAATTTCCAAAGATTCTATGTGCTTATTACAAGATTAATTAAGATGACAATTTTAATGTGACTTTTATGTAAAACCAGTGGTACTAATTGATAAACAATAATATTACAAAATTATAGGAAGTGGAATGGGTTAATTTGGAGTTCATATGCATTTTCTATGAATTATATAAATTCTAGGAATTATTTTTATATTAAAAACTCATTTTCTAATTTATTTTCCTGATTTTATAACTCTCTGGACTGGGCCTCAATTAAGCAGAAGCACAAGGGGCTTCGGGGTAAAATTACAGAGACACAGCGCACAGTGCTACTGGACGGCGGGTTGATTTCAAATAAGTGGAGGGGCTCTTTTAGAAAGTGACTGCGGTGAAGAGGTATCTCACACCCTGGGCCGTTGGATCAGAGCCCAACGATCCAGATTAGATCAGATTTTTAAACGAACCGGTATCAGATGCCAGCCACTGGATCGCGATCCAACGGTTCACGTGTTATCAAAACAGGATCAAAACCCGACCGCACGATCTGGAGTTAGCGGCCAGGATTTAATTATGTGTGAAGGGGTACACATCTAATCATGACCGCAGATCCCAACGCGTGCGGCCCAGATCTCACTTGCACCCGATCAAATCTCAGCCCTCCAGTTCGGATCCGAGGACCCACGAACTTCTTCTCCCCCCCGGCCGACCCACCGGCGGGGCGCGCGCGCACCACGCGACGGCGGCCATGGCAGGCACGCCCATCCCCCCGCGCACGCACCCAAGCTTTGATCCGAAGAGCGCTACACATAGCAGGGGCCATGGCGAACATGATAGGAGCAACTTGCCGATGTTTCGGACTGACAGGAGACCCGACCACGACACGGGGCGGTTCCGAGCCGGAAAAAGTGCTCCGGCGAGCAATTACGGCTACGTTGGTCATCTATGCGATAAATTAAGGGGTACCACACGTACTAGGAAGCAAACCGAGTTGGCCGAGCGATTACTCACCAGCGATTGTGGCGCCGAGCCCCCTTGGCAACGGCGAGGTGCGGACGAGCGGTCGGGCGCAACGTCGGTGACAAATTCCTGGGAGCCCCGCGCGCCACACCCCGATTACTACCCCGCGCGGCTTCTTCGCGAACTGCCCAACCCCTCGGATGACCGGGTTGAGTTGCGCCAATGGCGACAATCAACAAGGGTGGGTGGTCTCCGTGACGGCGCGGCTGGGAAGAAGCATAGCAGTGGCCACGAAGGAAAGGAACGTGGGGCGCGAGAGAGAGAGGCGAGGTCAAGGGAGCTCTTATAGGCGCGCGACACCGGGGTAGACGACCCGAAGGTTGCGGCGCTGACCGGCGAAGCTTTGGCGGTCGGCGCGCGCGGAGTTCGGCAGGTTTGTTAGGGACGAACGCTGACACGCCTACCCCACGCAACAGAGACTGAACTTCGACGGTGAAAAACCAGAGTGACTGGTGGCCGGGACCCACCGGTCGGCGCAAGCGAGGATGGCGGGTTGGGCAGGCGCGAGAGGGAAGGTGGAATGGGCCGAATTGGGATACCGAGGCCCAGTTTGAGTTTTATTCTTTTCCCTTTTTCTTTTCTATTTTCTTTTCTCCATTTTCAAATCCAATTTGAATTCAAGTTCAAATTCAAACTTTGTGAATAACTTGTCCTTAGTTTGAATGGTATAATTTAACAATATAAATGTGAGGGATGTTTATTCTGATTTTTATTTTATTTTATGTAGTATTTTCTTAGTTCTTCCCTTCTCTTTTTCTATTTTCTATTCCAAATTCAAATTTATACTTCTATTTTAGTTTTCAGATTTTTCAAATGCATCAATTGGAATCCAAAGGTGATTATAAACCATATTATTTTATTATTACTAATTTAAGTTTTATTCTCCTTGTTTATTTATTTCATGAGATGTATAAATGGTTCCCTTTAAAAGAAAAATTCTCCTTCTCCTCTTTTTCTTATTTCCCAATGATACTTTGTTCAGATTTCTTCTACCAATTCCAAATTCAGAATTTGGGTGTTACAAATCCTACCCCCCTTAAAAATAATCTCGTCCTCGAGATTTGTAAGAAAGAGGATATAGGAAGAGTGATTTGAAATTTAGCTTTTAGTTTCTAATTAGTTCAAAATCAAGAGTTTCTCTTTTTATTATCAGTAAGTGATAGGAGAGCATGGGTAATATGGGTATGTCCACTTTAGTATGTAGGATAGAGGATATCTTTAAAGTATTTATAGGTTTGGGTCAGAAGGAGTAGGGTAAGAAAAGACCACATCCAAGATTGTGGATCCTGACTCATCTTGGTGACCTCACTTGATCCTTGAAGACTTGAGTTGGTGCTCATCCTTCCTTGATGAAGTTGATCATCTTCTTTGGTCTTGTCTCATTGATTAGGAGTTAGTGTATATTATCGGAGTTGGGGAAATATGGTTAGAATAGTTATGGGTGAGATGGACTACATGATGTAGGTTACAAGTTTGTTTTAGGTAGGGGTTGATAGACTATGCAATCCATTAAGACTTTATTGATTGGGTAAGTTATGCAACTTGTTATATAGGTCGAGTTGTTGTGTATGGCCAAGTTGATATAAGTCTCCAAATTAGGCTTAAGTGATTTAGGAGTATGGCCTTATCCTTTGTATCAGCATTAAGTAACTCAATCTAGCTTAGATCATGTTGGATTAGATAGAATCCAGATTAGGTTGGTATGACTAGATTAAACTAGTTAAGATTAGCTAGGTCTACCAGGGTAGAATAAATATCATTAGGATATGGTAGAATCTTTTAAGATAGGGTGGATTATATGATGTAGGTAGGTCATTGTTCAAGGATGAGTTGGTATAAGACATTAATTTAGGTTAAGATATATTTGTAGAGACAGTGTCTAACCTATATCACCAACTTAACTAACTTGTTAATAACTCACTTTAGATTGGGTCATATTTAGGTCAGATAGAATCTGGATTAGGTTTAGACTAGATAATATCTAATTACTTTGGATTAGATCTTGGTTGTTACTAGGGTGGGGTAAATATGCTTATTAGGACAAGATGAATCCATAAAGATAAGATAGAATCTTCTGAGGCCAGTTAGATCTATTAGGATAAGGATAAAATCTTTTCAAGATAAAATAAGTATCTTTTAAGATGAGATGGATCTATTAAGATAAGGAAGAATCTTTTAAGATAAGATGAATTGGTTAGAATGAGATCTTTTAGGATAGGATAAATCTCTTAAGCTAGATATGTTCCAATGGGGACAATCTAGGTTGTCTAATTATTTTATAATTATATATATTATTATTTTTTTATACCAATGTGTATATGCAGATGCAATTGTGGACATTACTCCACAACTCATCACACTCAAACAAAGATCCAAATCAAACAAGTATCATAAGAACAAACATTCAAGTATATAAACACTTTATAAAAATTAGTTTTGTTTTTGTTCCTAGGATTAGGTCCCCTGTTCCTAAAGTCACTTTAGGCACAGGATTTCAAAGTGTGAAATCCAAGTTTGTCTTTAGAAAGAAAAGATAAGAATAATCAGAGTAAAGCGGAAATAGATGAGAAAAGATTAAGATAAGTTTAGAAATGATCAGAGTAGCAAAGGTAAGTAAAGAATGGTTGTCCAGTTCTATCTAGGTTTCGTCCTACAGTCAACATTCCTCTGATACCACTTCTGTAACACCCGGATTTTAGGGGTCCAAAACCCGGGGTTAACATAAACACCAGGTGTGCTGGGACCAAGTCTCACACATATGATGTATAGTGGCACAGGATCGAATGTCACAACTTTATATATAACAGGAGTTCTATACAAAATAAATAATTACATTATAAGGAGACAACGGTCCAGCAACCCAAAAAGTTGACTGGGAGACGACGACCTAGACCTCTCACGAACTCATCGCAGCATCCTCCATGAGCATCATCCTGCAGTACCTGGTCTTGACCTGTGGTGTATGTGAGACAGCAAGAGTGAGCTCACATACGTTCATCGCTCAACAAGTTGTGGGGAATAATGTGCATGAACTCGCCAAAGGTGGGAGCTCACATAAAGTGTAAGGCTTACCAAAGAAGATGGTTAGAGCTGAGCATTGCTTTTAAAGTTGGTCAAAATTTTATTAGCAATTACTAAGTATAAGTAAATACCAGCCCAATTAAATAGTAGAACAAAAGTAACAACTCCTCCTGCAATGCAATGCATATGACAAATTGAGTTTAATTCCATAATTTAATCATGTGAGGGTCCGAGCTGCTCATGACCGTGAGCACGGCTAGTATACCAGTTTTACACTCTGCAGAGGTTGCGCATCTTTACCCACAAGTCGTGTATCCCATGTCGCCAGGGTTTGCAAAGCCCTTAGACACTTCCGAGGTGAATGGCTAGGGATCCACTACGAGGCCTTTACAAAGTTCCACTAGCTTCCGAAAACCCGCTACAGTTTATAGGAAGATCCAGTGCAGGAATCCCTTGCAGGACCGCCATCGCAGCAAAATCCTCCCGAGGGCCTCCCTACACTGACCTCTCCCCTACTGCCCTTGCCCCTTTCGGGTAAGGTAGTCTTCCACTAGCTTTCCTAATTAATCAGCCAAGGGCGTCCCATTCCACCCTCATGGTAGCACTGTTTTCCCGGGTGGTTCTCCATGTTCCAATTAACATAATGATCTCAACATGAATCATAAATAACAACTGATAACAAAAGTATAATCATGAATGGTATATCTCCATACCCAAAACCACATATAGCACTAGCAAGTACTACCCAGAAAGTTCAGTGGTAAACAAGGTATAAAGATAGACAAACTAGGGTAACCTATTGGGTCCCATCAAAATTAACCTATGCAGATCATTATGATTAATTAGAACATGAGTAGGTGAAAAGAAGTGATCAAGGGCACAACTTGCCTGGGCCTTGAGAATTCAGGTACCAGGATGATCTTCAGATGACACGTGACCTCACTGCTAGTCGTAGCAATTCAAACAAACATTGTATAGGCAAAATTAACATTACACCAAGCATGTAAATAAAATACACAGTAATAATCTAGACATCTAAAATAAGATCACAGGAACTGAAATCATTAAATTTGAAGTTATAGATTTTAAGTTATGAATTTCCAAAGATTCTATGTGCTTATTACAAGATTAATTAAGATGACAATTTTAATGTGACTTTTATGTAAAACCAGTGGTACTAATTGATAAACAATAATATTACAAAATTATAGGAAGTGGAATGGGTTAATTTGGAGTTCATATGCATTTTCTATGAATTATATAAATTCTAGGAATTATTTTTATATTAAAAACTCATTTTCTAATTTATTTTCCTGATTTTATAACTCTCTGGACTGGGCCTCAATTAAGCAGAAGCACAAGGGGCTTCGGGGTAAAATTACAGAGACACAGCGCACAGTGCTACTGGACGGCGGGTTGATTTCAAATAAGTGGAGGGGCTCTTTTAGAAAGTGACTGCGGTGAAGAGGTATCTCACACCCTGGGCCGTTGGATCAGAGCCCAACGATCCAGATTAGATCAGATTTTTAAACGAACCGGTATCAGATGCCAGCCACTGGATCGCGATCCAACGGTTCACGTGTTATCAAAACAGGATCAAAACCCGACCGCACGATCTGGAGTTAGCGGCCAGGATTTAATTATGTGTGAAGGGGTACACATCTAATCATGACCGCAGATCCCAACGCGTGCGGCCCAGATCTCACTTGCACCCGATCAAATCTCAGCCCTCCAGTTCGGATCCGAGGACCCACGAACTTCTTCTCCCCCCCGGCCGACCCACCGGCGGGGCGCGCGCGCACCACGCGACGGCGGCCATGGCAGGCACGCCCATCCCCCCGCGCACGCACCCAAGCTTTGATCCGAAGAGCGCTACACATAGCAGGGGCCATGGCGAACATGATAGGAGCAACTTGCCGATGTTTCGGACTGACAGGAGACCCGACCACGACACGGGGCGGTTCCGAGCCGGAAAAAGTGCTCCGGCGAGCAATTACGGCTACGTTGGTCATCTATGCGATAAATTAAGGGGTACCACACGTACTAGGAAGCAAACCGAGTTGGCCGAGCGATTACTCACCAGCGATTGTGGCGCCGAGCCCCCTTGGCGACGGCGAGGTGCGGACGAGCGGTCGGGCGCAACGTCGGTGACAAATTCCTGGGAGCCCCGCGCGCCACACCCCGATTACTACCCCGCGCGGCTTCTTCGCGAACTGCCCAACCCCTCGGATGACCGGGTTGAGTTGCGCCAATGGCGACAATCAACAAGGGTGGGTGGTCTCCGTGACGGCGCGGCTGGGAAGAAGCATAGCAGTGGCCACGAAGGAAAGGAACGTGGGGCGCGAGAGAGAGAGGCGAGGTCAAGGGAGCTCTTATAGGCGCGCGACACCGGGGTAGACGACCCGAAGGTTGCGGCGCTGACCGGCGAAGCTTTGGCGGTCGGCGCGCGCGGAGTTCGGCAGGTTTGTTAGGGACGAACGCTGACACGCCTACCCCACGCAACAGAGACTGAACTTCGACGGTGAAAAACCAGAGTGACTGGTGGCCGGGACCCACCGGTCGGCGCAAGCGAGGATGGCGGGTTGGGCAGGCGCGAGAGGGAAGGTGGAATGGGCCGAATTGGGATACCGAGGCCCAGTTTGAGTTTTATTCTTTTCCCTTTTTCTTTTCTATTTTCTTTTCTCCATTTTCAAATCCAATTTGAATTCAAGTTCAAATTCAAACTTTGTGAATAACTTGTCCTTAGTTTGAATGGTATAATTTAACAATATAAATGTGAGGGATGTTTATTCTGATTTTTATTTTATTTTATGTAGTATTTTCTTAGTTCTTCCCTTCTCTTTTTCTATTTTCTATTCCAAATTCAAATTTATACTTCTATTTTAGTTTTCAGATTTTTCAAATGCATCAATTGGAATCCAAAGGTGATTATAAACCATATTATTTTATTATTACTAATTTAAGTTTTATTCTCCTTGTTTATTTATTTCATGAGATGTATAAATGGTTCCCTTTAAAAGAAAAATTCTCCTTCTCCTCTTTTTCTTATTTCCCAATGATACTTTGTTCAGATTTCTTCTACCAATTCCAAATTCAGAATTTGGGTGTTACATATCATAAGTTAGTCTTAAGTCATCCTAGTGAGGTATGAGTCAAACATGCTAACTTCTCAAGAATCTTGGCTTAAAATATTGCATATCATGTTTATTAGTGTTCCTTTTGATTGTGAGTAATTCCTTAAATTGGTACAATTTCACTTGTTTATATCTTATTTGTACCAAGGTTCAAATTGTAGAACTTAATCCCCGGGCCTCACAAGTCCAAGTGCATAAGCTAAACAAGTATTCATCACTTGTATGCACACATTTAGGGGGAGAATAGTCTATAATTTGAATCTTTGAGACTAACTTCATTTCCAAGTCTATTATGTGTGTAGTCTCGAATTAGAAAGGAATCTTCGGGCAAAGACAATCGCTTCCACTGCAAATTTTGATGGGTATCAAAGATTGTTTGCTCCAATAAATGTATATGTTATACATTTCATAAGAGAATGAGTTTCTCTTTTATATGCTACTCCAACGTCATCTAAAATTGGTAAATATGTATCACATCCTTTTGGATTGCAAATGTCTGAAGTAGCATAGCTTATAAATTCTCCTGTCTAGAACTTAATTGATTAAATAGTGCACATGTTTCTTATGTTGCATAATTATGTTCAATTGATACTCCTTTTATGCCAATGGTACTTTAAGTTGCAAATAAGTACTCTCAACAGATATCAATTGAATTCATATATGTGTGCACTAAAACTTGAGGAGAACTTAGTGTAATATGCTATTAGTGATCTATTTATCTATCAAATTGTATCAATTGGTGTTTTTCAATTGATATTTTTCATACATGATCACTAGTTGCATAATCCATACTTGTGCAATTTTCATGTTGCCTCTTGTTGTGATAAGAAAATGCTAGGTGACATCTAGACTCTAGGTATCAAGTTTCACCTTCGATTTAGTATGACAATCTTCATTTGATATCTTGGACTTATGTCACAACTATACCAACAAGAGCGTGCAAATGAATTCTAAATCCAACACAAGTTTGGAACACCCCCTTGAAAAGGTAAAATGCAAAGGTACATCACTTCATGTCACTTCTCCATTACCTTTGTGCCATATAAGGACCCTTTTCCTGATAGTGTGTTCAAATCTATCTTAATCATAATTTCTACCCTTTATATTCTTTGTATCCTTTTTGGAGATTTATGACAAAGGGGGAGAAATTTTGCATTAAAGCTTATCTCTATTTTTGTAAAGGGGAGAAATAATTAACAAAAAGGGGGAATCATAAGAAAAACATAAGATGTGGGAATTGATAAGTACATTCTATGTCATGAGCATCACGTTTATTTTATGACACACTGCACCCTATGAATAGTATGATATAAGTTATATCCATACTTTGACCTAAATATGTGCTTTTGGCATTTGAGTACAAAAGTGTTATTTTCTGAAATGCACATATTTAGGGGGAGGAAACTATATCATAGGATTTAAAATCTTATTTATCAAATCTTATGTAAGCTTTAAATGTGTTGTCATCAATCACCAAAAAGGGGGAGATTGAAAGTGCATTCATCCCTTTTTGTGAGTTTTGGTGATTTGGATAACAACACATTTAAAGGTCTAACGAGTTTGCTAAGTGTTGAACAGGAAATTCAGTATGATGAACATACTTGAATAGTGTATAATGATCAGTGAACGAAGGTTCAACACGAGGTTAAATAACCAGTGAGACAATGCAAATGGATATAATATGGTCTCTATATTGGTTTGAATATATGGACAAGTCCTGAGAAATCACTATGCATAAATATGATCATAATAGAGGTTGAAGTGATTAAAAGGATTGGTCAAGCCAAAGTGGATAAGATATGAGGAATCGTGAATTGGCTTGACCATATTACTATCAGTCCATATATGCTTCTATGAGAATCAAACTAAAGCTTGATTAATCTTAATAGTTATATCTAGAAGACATTCAAGCAAGGTTCACAATATTGAAGAAATGATTCTCTCAATGGATGCTCAATAGGATGTGACTCAAGAATGGCTTGATAGGGTGAAGATAGCAAGGAAAGGGCTTCGAGGAACTAAGCGAAGGTGAAGGCCAAGCGACGGCTTGTAGACCGAGGTACCATGGCTAAGGTGAAGAAGAGAGTACTTGCACTAAGTCGATGAACTAATCAGCTATGAAGAGTTACAACATGTTGATGCATCAGTAAGGTGACTTGAAGCCATGATTTGAACTCATATAAGGTGATATGGTACAAGTCACAGGGTTTGATTTGAGTTTGCTTCAAAAGGTGAGACAAAGATGTTTGTGATCCTTATGAAGCAATGCCATGGAGAAATCACACATGAGACGCCAATGACTCAAGGAGTTTTCTTAATTAATTTTATTTAACTTGAGTATAGGAATCGTCGTACTATAAAGGGGGGTCCAAAAAAGAAGGTTGGTGTTTGCCAAAGCTCAAACCTCTCTATTCAAAAGCTATTTTTGAAAAGCAAAAAACTCTTTATCGTTCTATGGTTGACCTTGGTTAGGTTTGAGAAACCTAGAGTGTTCTTGCTTAAAAGCAGCTGAACTTCTTCAACTGCAGCTGAGCTTTCCAGCTGAACTTATCTTCAGCTGAGTTGAGCTTCTTCAGCTGCAGCTGAGCTTTTCAGCTGAGCTGGACTTCAGCTGAGTTGAGCTTTCTCAACCTCAGCTGAACTCAACTTCAGCTGTGAACCTCTTTGACCATACACCAGCTGAACTTGCCTCCGGGCAGTTGAGCTGGGGTTTTCTCTCCTAAACTCACTAGTCAAGACCAGTTGAACTGGTCCTGAGGGGCAGTTCAGCTGGTCTCTGACCCCTCTGACCTCTGTTCTGCTGTCTGCCAGTCAGACTGGCAAACAGGTCGCCTGGAGCTGTCAGGGGCGGTTCAACCGCCCCCTGGGCGGTTCAACCGGTCTTGGTCAACTTGACCAGTCTGCAGGTCAGTCTGCACGTCAGTCTGCCAGTCAGACTGGCAGACTGGCTGCCAGGCCTGCCAGGGGAGGTTCAACCGCCCTAGGGGGAGGTTCAACCGGTCTCAGGCAGAAAAATCTGCCCAACGGCTAGTTTTGAGCTCCACCTATATATACTACCTCCTACCTCTCTCCCCACAGTAGTGAGCACGATTTGAACTCCATTTCTAACCCAAGAAACACCTCCCCCTCTCTCTCTCACACATCTCTTGCCTCTCCCATTTCAAATCTTTGGAGAGAAATCTTTGAGTGAGCTTGAGAGCTGCGGTTTTTGTGCTTCATCTCTAAATCTCTCTCGCTCTTCTTCATTCGAGCTTTGGTATTACATCGAGTTCTTTGTGGATTCATTACTCTTGGAGCTTCTAGCTCCTAGACGACTAGGTGTCTCTTGTGAGTCTCCAAATCTTGTGGAAGACCACAAGAAAGTTTGTATTACCCGCTCGTTTGAGCAAAGATTATTGTGTGGGCTTGACCTTTGTGGTCGGCAAAGGGAGGATTAGGGTTGAAAGAGACCCGGCTCTTTGTGGGCGCCTCAACGAGGAAGTAGGGCACCTTGGTGGTGTGACCGAACCTCGGGATAAATCTTGTGTCTCTTGTGTTCTTGTTTATTGTGCTTACTTGTGTTCTTCGTTCTCTCACCATCCCACGAAAGAATTGTTTATATCTTTTTGGTGTGTGGATTTTGAGAAGTGCCCTTCTCAGATCTACTACTTTGAACCCTGTGGATCATTTAGAACATCTCATTTCCAAAGTTAACTGGGTGAATTTCGAGATCAATTCAGTTTTACCCAGTTTGCTTCTAGTTTTTGTTGAAAAAGTTTTAACTTGCCTATTCACCCCCCCCCCCTCTAGGCAACTTTCAACACATGATCGAGGTTTAAAACATAGTATCATTGTTTCTTTGGGTCAGGGAGGAGACATTGGTGCATCTCATGACACTCCAACTTACACGGGCCCCCTTTTTGATCAGACACCTAGTGCTCATGTATGTAATCCAGTTATACATTTATTGCATGCTTGCTTCTCATAACTCATTCATAATTTACTATACTCTCTACCTGCATTGTGTTTCAGGTTGCAGATGGTGAGGAAACACATATCTTGCACACTACACATGACCACTCTCTGCCACGTTTAACAGAATTGGACTGTGCTCGGTCGCTTCGTGCTTTTTTGTGCTCCTCAAAAACTGACCCAAACAGGTTTTTCTTTAACTTTTAAGTCAAAATAACATGTAGGTTGTTGCTTACATATATAATGAATAACATATCCTTTTTCATTATTATATAGGAAGATCATAGAATTCGATGAATGTATTGGAAATTGTCTCGATATACAACAATCATTTGCAGATGGGATGTGTCTGGTGTTGGGGACTTGTTCTCAAATGCTTCGGATTAAGAACAAGGCAACATAAAAAGTGTTAAATGATGAGGTCCTTCGTCCCTCGAAACATTATTTCCCTTCAGGATATAATGTACTCCGGACGAAGGTCTCAAATAATATACCTTCGTAAGTGCGATAAGTTATGACGAAGGACTTATGAGCAACATTAAAAGTAATATTAACATTTAAACTTTATTACCATGTCATTTCTATTTTATTATCGTATATCAATAGAAATGACTTCAAATTACAAGTGTACCTTCGGGTTGCAGAAAGACAAAAGTACACGGATGACGCAAAAGTAAAATGCCAGATCAGCGTGAACAGTACGGGAGTACTGTTCATCTATTTATAGACGCGGGACGCAGCCCACGTAAAATTACATTCATGTCCATTACATTTGCCAATGACTTATGGAAATCTGTCAAGGCCCAAGTAGTCTTTTCATCTTTAAGTCGGTTCCCCTCTCTGCTATCGCGACGAAGCTTCCCTGCGAACAGCTTCGGCTGTGCACCATCCTTCGTGGAGCTTGGTAATCAGCCCGTCCTCCATTTTAATCCCCCTTCGTCTGGTTCAGGCTTCGTCCTGACCGTACTTCATGTTCATAATTCTGAGTCCGAAGATACCTGTTCACATAATCCACTTGGAAAACATTGTCAAATCATGTTTTTGAGGACCTTCGGAGGACGAAGGCCCCCAACAGTAGCCCCTCGCAATATTAATTTGTTAATGATAAATTCATATTGCGATATGGACGAAGGCCTTGAGCCGAAGGTCCGAAAAAAACCTTCCCTTTGCTAGAATAGCAACATTCACTGACAAGCGGGGTCTTTCAATTTTCAACGCCCTGGGGGTATAAATAAGATCATACCGCAAACTTATTTGGTACGCACACTTGCCATCTGCTTCGGCCCACTAAATTTTTAACTCTTGTGCACTAAGATTTGCTGATCTTTTTGATTTTGAAGCTTCGGCCTTGAAAACAGATTTTTAGCGTTTCCGAAGATGTCTGAAGGTAAGAAGATCCCTGCTGAGGCGAAGCTGAGTCTCGACGAAGAGAAGAACTTGGGGTTCCTTATAGCGATGGCGGAGACCAATACGGAGAAAATTACCAAGGAGATTCTTGAAGGTTTGTCCGAAGATACTGGTGACAGCGACAGTTATGATGTAGAAAGTGGTGGGGAAGAGTCCGAAGATCGACCATGGCGGCCAAGTCACACGGTTTTTGGGAAAACCACTATTAAGCAGAATCATATTGATAATATGAGGGGGAGGTATTTTCGAGATATATCTATTGTGAGGGTTGATGCTGGAGAAAAGACTTCTCCCACCCCCGAAGAAGATGAAGTCGTAATCTTCCGAAGCTTTCTCAAGGCTGGGCTTCGATTCCCCTAAGCAACTTTGTTGTTGAAGTCCTGAAGACATTTCAAGTCTACCTTCATCAAATTACTCCCGAAGCTATCACAAGGATGGGGATGTTTGTCTGGGCTGCGAGAAGCCAAGGTTTAGAACCAAATGCTAAAAGCTTTTGCAACATTCATGAGTTGTTATATGAGACGAAGCCCTGGGGGAAAGAACAATATCACAACAACTTTGGGTGTTACAGCTTCGGCGCCCGCTCCGGGTCAAGCCGCCCTGTGCCGACCTTTCGGAAGAGGTGGCCCGGAGCCTGGATGACTGAATGGTTCTATGTAAAGAATGACTTAACAGCGCAAGAAGATGTCAAGAGTATCATTATGCGCCCCATCTGGCAACGCTTCGGACTTCGAAGGCCGAAGGTTGAAATGGATGAAGCAGCCGAGGAATGCCAAAGAGCCTTCGGCGTAGTCTGCTCTTTTATTGGGACAAGGGACTTGATTCAAGAACATATTGCCTTCAGGGTGTGGCCACTTGCAGGAAAGTGGGAAATGCCGAAGGAGACCATCAAAGAGTCCGACGAAGGCGGACTGGTCAGACTGAAATACACATTCAAATACGGGGATAAATTTGTTGAACCTGATGACGACTGGTTGAAAAACATTGAAACATTAAGTGACGAACTGCTTGGGGTGTACTCGAAGGCCGAGAACACTGCGTTATCAGCAGCCTTCGGAGGCCGAAAGAAGAAAAGGCTCAACCGGGTATTTGACGCAGTCGGGTTTGTCTACCCTGACTATCACTATCCGGTGTCGGGTCGCAAAAGAAAAAATACTTCTCCTGCAACAGAAGCTACCACGAGTGCCACTAGCGAGCCAGCGCCGCAAAGGAAAAAGATAAAGGTGCTCACTCACCGAGCGCGTTTTATTGAGCCGGCCACAGTGCCAGAATTTATTGGTGAAGTCTCTTTGGCCTCTGAAGCTACAGAACCAGCTCCAGTGCCGAAGATGGAAGAAAAGACTGAAGCGCCTTCAGCAGAAAAAGCAGAGAAACCGAAGATTGAAGAGCCAAAAATATCGGAAATCTTAAGTCCTCCAGCAAATGTCGAAACAATAAAAATCAAAAGGGCCCGTCGGTGACCCCGAAAAGAAAAAGAATGGTGAACGTGCTAGATGTTTTGGAGACAATTAAGTCTTCAAGCACAACTCCAAAGAAGACTATTGAAGTTGCTGAAGTGTCTACCGAAGCTGTAGTTGCTGAAGCTTCGAAGCAACAAACTGAAGCTGAAGCTGGGCCTTCAGAGCCCACCAAGGAACAATCTTTGGAAACAAAAATATCAGAACCAAATTTGGTTGAAGAAATTGACACTGCCGCCCCCGAAGCTCCTTCCAGCATATGTGATTACATCGTACGACATGCTTCGGGGAAGAAATTATCTGAAGAAGAGACTTACGAAGCCAACTACTATGCCAGAGAGCTAAAATATCCGAAGGGGGCAGTAGTGTTTAATGGGACAAATGAAGATGACTTCCTGTACTGCCTTCCTGATAATAAAGAACTATCTGTCTGCCGAGAGATGGCTAGAAGTATGGGGTTCCCGAAGCTCGAAGCTGGATTATGTGCTATGACAAAGGAGGATCTCGCGGACAGTCTTGCGTACAATAGCCTAAAGGTATGGGAATTAGACGCTTGAAATTTTTTTTTAATACATAATTCATTCTTTTATTCTTATATGGATTCTTTTTCGTATAGGGCTTAATCCTAAGCAACGCATTAAGAGCACAAAAGAGTGCCGAAGATGAGAGCTATGAAATTGCGTTCAACAATTTACGCTCAGAAGTTATTAAACTGAGAAACGAAGCTCTAGAAAAAGATAAAATTCTACTTACATTAGTAGACAAAATAAAAAAGGACGAAGCTGCTGCAAAGGTTCAGGCCGAAGCTCAGAGACGCGAAATTAAAGATCTTCAGAAGCAATTGGCCCGGGCGAAAGAAGAACGCATACTTGAAGAAACAAGACGGGAATGCAGCGACCAATGGGCTGATCATTTGGAAGCAACCGTGGAAGAGCTTCGGTCTTCTAAGAAAAAATGCTTCGAAAAATCCATGGAATGCGTAAAGAAAATTAAAACCAGCTTCGCCAGCGTGGGCACATTTTCCAGTGAAGAGAATTTCTCAAGAGGCAATCCCGAAGGTCCAATAGAATGGATCAGTCACGAAACAGAGGCCTTCGAGGAAATCCTGAGTAGCCGCGGTGACATCTGCGCTTTTTCGGGCGCCAGGGGAGTTGCTACTGTCTTGGAGAAGAAAGGTTGTGAACATGTAAAATCTTTAGCTCAGTCCGAAGCTGCCTTATCCTCCGAAGACATCAAAGACCCCTCGGCCGAAGCAAGCATGGTTGGTGGCAAATTCTTTACTGATGTCTGGGACAACGGCGGCCGAGAAATGGCGCAAGAAATTATTCAAAGGAGTGAAAAAGGCATCCATGATGCTAGGAAAGTGACAGAAGTTGCCGAAGGGCAAATAGGTATTAATTAGTCGCTCTTATTGTGTTGTAATTTTTATTTCAAACTTTGCTCGCGGTTTGTAATAGTAATGCAAAAATATTCTCTTCCCTCAGAACCTGCTGGATCGTCTATTGACCCTCACACAAAAGAGGATGACGAAATCAAACAAATGGCCGAAGCTATCATGGATAAAGTTGTTGAACAACTTCTAAATGAGGCTGCCGAAGTAGTATTAAGAGAAGACTAGGTGTTATTAGAAAAAACATTTGAAGTGTGATCTATGTCATATTTTGTACATTTGAATGTAATATACAAGTCTCTTTTCATCATTCAATTCTTTACGATGCATGAAATTCTACATACATACCATTTTTGAGCCTTCGGCGAAAAAACACCTTCCCTTCTTTTCATGCTTCGTGAAGAAGACATTCTCCGAAGCTGTGCAATTTCGATATTACTCTGATGAAGCACGTCCATGCTTTGTGAAAACATTCTCCGAAGCTGTGCAATTTCGATATTACTCTGATGAAGCACGTCCATGCTTTGTGAAAACATTCTCCGAAGCTGTATTCCGAAGATTATCATTGTATTCCCTCGTGACTTTACACAATTTTCGCTTTCTCAAAGCGTCCTTTCGAAGGTTGATACTGTGTCCCCTTCTTTTGCCATATGCAACATGATGTATGATGCTTATGCTATGCAAAATGATGTGATGATGTTATGTTATGCAAATGACGTTTGTTCCGAAGATACACACAAAATATATTTGTAAGCTCTGCATTCCCTTAGGAACGTCTTTGGAGCTTCTTCGCCTTTTACTTAGGCGGTATCAGCGTTGACTTTTCGCTGTAAGCTCTGCATTCCCTTAGGAACGTCTTTGGAGCTTCTTCGCCTTTTACTTTAGGCGGTATCAGCGTTGACTTTTCGCTGTATGCTCTGCATTCCCTTAGGAACGTCTTTGGAGCAAAAAACTTACACTGCGCTCCCTTTGGAACGACTTTTTGTAACTTCGGCAACTTACTCTGCGTTCCTTAGAACGACTTTTTGTTGCTTCGAAGGATTTTTAATAATCCGAGGGTCCTCCTTGTTACCGCAAATTTTTAAGCTTCAGCAACTTAAGCCTGTGGAGAAGATAGATTTTCCTGATAACCAACCACGAAACTATTACATGAAAACTGAAATGTTCTTTATTACACAGAAAATAGAACTGAACGGAAAAGACTGCTATCAAAGTAGGATATTTATCAATAAATGTGCTTCGACTCTGGCACAGTACTATTGACTGTGCGAGCTTCAGATTGCTCTCGGAGATCCCTTTGGTGCGGAACATATTGGCTCCCTTCTGGCTGTTGGCCTTGTTGCAGCGGAGGTGGGGCGGGGGCTGTTGCCATGAAGCTTGAGGTTGACTCGCCGAAGCTACGGAAACTGCAGGGTGGTTGCCCACGTATTCCGGGATGTAAGGCTGATGGTACGAAGCAGTATGCATGACCTGCTTCGGCTGGCTCTGTTGCGCTGCAGCTTCTGCTAGCTCCTTTTGTTTCTGGATGGTAACATGGCACATCCTGGTGGTATGGCCCTTGTTTTCACCACAGAATAAGCAAAATACCCTCCTTGGTTGATCTCCAAATCTTCCGCCGAAGCCCCTGGCGCCTCTGCCTCTTGGAGCTGGTGGCCGGAAGAAAGTTTGCTGTTGCCCCGAAGCCTGTGAGGAGCTCTGCGGTCTGTTCTGCTGACTCCCCTTATCATCATTTTGAGTGGAGTTGTGGATGGACCTGACATGCCTCGGATAAAATCTTCCTCCGAAGCCCCTGGTCATTTCAGAAAATTTGAAAGCCTCCTCCCTTCTTTGGCGAAAGTCATTGTCGGCACGAATGTACTCATCCATCTTTTGGAGCAGCTTCTCCAGAGTCTGAGGAGGCTTCCTAGCAAAGTATTGAGCTGCAGGTCCAGGACGAAGCCCCTTGATCATGGCTTCGATGACAATTTCATTGGGCACCGTTGGTGCTTGCGCCCTCAAACGCAAGAACCTTCTGACATACGCCTGAAGGTATTCTTCATGATCCTGAGTGCACTGGAACAAGGCTTGAGCAGTGATCGGCTTCGTCTGAAATCCTTGAAAGCTGGTTAACAACATATCCTTCAGCTTCTGCCATGAAGTGATCGTTCCTGGTCGAAGGGAGGAATACCAGGTCTGAGCAACATTCCTGACGGCCATAACGAAAGACTTTGCCATGACTGCAGCATTGCCACCATACGAAGACACTGTTGCTTCGTAACTCATCAAGAACTGCTTCGGGTCTGAATGGCCATCAAACATGGGAAGCTGGGGTGGCTTATAGGACGGAGGCCAAGGTGTAGCCTGCAGCTCAGCGGACAGAGGAGAAGCATCATCGAAAACAAAATTTCCATGATGGAAATTGTCATACCAGTCATCTTCGTTGAAGAAGCCCTCCTGACGAAGGTCTTTTTGTTGAGGCCTTCGGTTCTGCTCATCGTGGGTAAGATGACGGACTTCTTCAGAAGCTTCGTCTATCTGCCTTTGCAGCTCAGCTAGCCTGGCCATCTTTTCTTTTTTCCTCTGGACCTGTTGATGAAGCATCTCCATATCCCTGATCTCTTGGTCTAGTTCATCCTCCTGAAGCGTCGGGCTGACGGCCTTCCTCTTCTGGCTTCAGGCCTCCCGAAGAGAGACGGTCTCCTGGTTGGGGTCCAGCGGTTGCAGTGCTGCGGCCCCAGTCGCTGAAGCTTTCTTCGGCGCCATAGCGAGGGTCTATAGCTTCCGAAGGTGTTCGAAAAAACTCGAAATGGAAGTGAGTTCACCGGAGGTGGGCGCCAATGTTGGGGACTTGTTCTCAAATGCTTCGGATTAAGAACAAGGCAACATAAAAAGTGTTAAATGATGAGGTCCTTCGTCCCTCGAAACATTATTTCCCTTCAGGATATAATGTACTCCGGACGAAGGTCTCAAATAATATACCTTCGTAAGTGCGATAAGTTATGACGAAGGACTTATGAGCAACATTAAAAGTAATATTAACATTTAAACTTTATTACCATGTCATTTCTATTTTATTATCGTATATCAATAGAAATGACTTCAAATTACAAGTGTACCTTCGGGTTGCAGAAAGACAAAAGTACACGGATGACGCAAAAGTAAAATGCCAGATCAGCGTGAACAGTACGGGAGTACTGTTCATCTATTTATAGACGCGGGACGCAGCCCACGTAAAATTACATTCATGTCCATTACATTTGCCAATGACTTATGGAAATCTGTCAAGGCCCAAGTAGTCTTTTCATCTTTAAGTCGGTTCCCCTCTCTGCTATCGCGACGAAGCTTCCCTGCGAACAGCTTCGGCTGTGCACCATCCTTCGTGGAGCTTGGTAATCAGCCCGTCCTCCATTTTAATCCCCCTTCGTCTGGTTCAGGCTTCGTCCTGACCGTACTTCATGTTCATAATTCTGAGTCTGAAGATACCTGTTCACATAATCCACTTGGAAAACATTGTCAAATCATGTTTTTGAGGACCTTCGGAGGACGAAGGCCCCCAACATCTGGATAATGTGTTCATGCAGTGTTTCATCATGTGTTTTCGCCATGACGAAATCAATAATTGCCCGTCCATCAACAAAAACAGACTTGTACTGGATGTCAATGTTGGTGTATGTACAATTCATTAATACCTACCTATTTTTGCAATTGTTTACATACAGTTTTATATGACACAGTAATTATTATTATGCAGACTCTCCTCAACTTTGAGGAGCATGAACGCTACAGTAATTCTCCTCAGATTTTTGATCAAACTGTCCTTGATGCTTATCTGGACAAGACCCTGCCCCAACTGGACAATTTTGTTGACTACAAAACGGTATAATTATTTATCTTTGTATCAACGCTTTCCTGTTATGCAATTATATTCATCGCTCAGCTACACACTAATGTTATCATTCCGTTTATCTAACTCCTGATATTTGACAGATTATGGTCCCTATTCTTCATATGGGACATTGGACATTGTATGTCATCAATATCCAGTTTCGATGTATTCACATTTTAGATTCAAATCCATATGGTCCGGAGTTGGGTGGTACTTCATGGAAGATGTTTCTACTCCCAAAAGGACATAGGCACCAGGAAACTACCATGGGCTAGGGTTATAATGAACAGATTGAACAAATCTTTGCAACAAGTCCGGCCCAATTCACGCATCCCTAAATTTGGAAATTTCCCAATTGACATGCCACCTATGTGTCCCACCATGATAGCTGGATCTAATGACTGTGGCTTCTTTGTCATGAGATACATCCAGTACTATGACTATATGGATGGTTCTATCAAGCAATTTATACAACGAGTAAGTCATTTTATGATTATGCAGTTTGTATTTATACATTCAACATTTCAGATATAACTTATTCACCTCGGGATAATGTGTATTATGCAGGAAAACTCTGGTGACCTACGATCTCTGGCTCTATATTACCTCACCTTCCATAGCAAGAACAAGTGCCTCCCGTTGCCTCCAGAAATTCAAAGATTCAAGTTTGGACGCTAGCTGTGTCGCTGGATCAACATTTTGTGAATCGCAACCGTTTGATATGGAACAAACATTTTGTGGCTTCCTTGTTACGGAACAAAATGTTGTGAAGCCAAACCTCCTTGTTGCATGTCTATGTAACCGTATTGAAACTTTCTATGTTTTTCACCCAAGCTATCAAGACACTCATGTTTAATGCAGTTCTTAGATAAAAATTTGACCTATGTGTATTAAACAAGTTATGAAACATCTCAGGTATAATGCGATATTCAGTTCAAACTTCGACTGTTTACTCATATTTCTATCAGTGATTTACTCACTAGTTATTGTTATTCTCTGATTTCTTCACAAATCTATTATTTACCAGTATGTGTCACGAATTCTTATGTCTAATACGATTTACGCTGTTTTGTTAGTTCACTTACGCAAATTTGTACCCAGTTTACAATAATTTTAATTACAGACGAAATACGCTGTTTTGTTAGCTCAATTACGCAAATATGTACAGCCTTATTCTTTTGTCAATAACTACTGGTATCAGATTTGTCTACTCGCACACATGTGTAATAAAAATTATGTTACTACATTAAATCACAATTTATTGTGTCGTTTGTTTTCTTCACAAAGACAATTTTAGCCAGTTTTTGCCACCAAGATTTGTATAGCGTCGAATTACGCTGTTTTCATAACACATTTACGCATATTTCGTATACAGTTTACACAACATTTCAATACATGCAGTACATCATTATTACTTATACTTTGTGAATATCGACTGGTTCCAGCATTTATAAATTCACCCATAGTTGTAATAACAAGTATGGCACTACATTACATTTGTCATAAAATATGAAATCATCTACTCCCCACTAGATGAATCATTGTCTGTAACACCTCCTTGATGTTTTTTTGAAGTGCATGCCTCATTCCAGTTTGGAGCGCTAGATGAACCCTTGTTCCTAGAACCTATGGGCCGCCCTCTCTTTCGACCAGTAAGGCTGGCCAACCGAAGCCTATTCTCCTCCACAGATAGACAAGTGTGACTATTGTGACCATCAGCAATTCCACACCTTTGACACTTTCTGTTCTTTTTCTTGTCTCCTTTTGCCCCCAACTTAATAACTCTTTTTTCATTATCACTGATTGTTCTGCCCTTTGGCTTCGCGTTATCTGGTCTTCTCAAGCTTACTCCACTCACATTAAAATCTAGCTTCTACAATTAAGAAAAAATATGATATTTTTAAATATTAGTACTTAAATCCAATTATTTGTATGTAATTTTAAATAATACCCATGCACATGCGTTTTTAATAGCACCATTACCTTTTTAATCGTCAAATCTGTACCACTCACATCAATCAGTGGTGTGCTAGTGGTCAATTGTCCATAATCGTGCTGCACACATATACCATTCATAATCAGCATCAAGGTCCAATCGTTACTATCTTGTATTACAACAACTTTTCCTCTATTATAATCATGTATTACCTGTTCCAATATTTGTTGTGCCATAGCACATTGGGTATCGCTCACACCACCTTCTTGTAAAGTAGGCACCAATTGAATTACCTGTCAAATAATACAATTGACAGTAAATAGGTGTGTTTATGACAAACAATACACACCATTATGCATAGTAAACATCATATAACATATTACACATACACCAGCCTGCGCCCTTCTTGTCGTTAGATTATCTCCCATCATGTCTCTTTCATCATTCCTGTCGCACTGTATCAGGCAAGTTTCTCATACTTTCCATTCACCAAAACTTAAAACTCAGTATATCAATTAAAATACACGGCTATTACAATTAATATATTAAATACCTGTATTCCTTCGCCATCACTAGTACTATCATCACCTTCAATATCTGGCTCCAACCGTGAAAGTAGCAAAAGCAGTTCATCCATCATCTCCAGGGCTCTATCATATCCAGCCTTTGAAAGACTTGCATTATGTACTACTTTCATTGACTTTTTAAGCAACATCTTTTGCCTATATGATTTAGTCTCACCGTCTTTACCCTTCAAATTCTTATCATCCCTTGAAAAAGTCACATCTTGTATAGCAGAGTAGGTGTATCTCTGAAGGATGTATTCCGAAGGTATTCGATCAATTTGAAGATGCATAAATGTTCGTAAAAGATGCACACAAAGCAGACCTACATCAAAGCATGTAAAAAAATGTCTTCGTTTATGTTCACTCACTATAATTAAACATTTTTATACAACAATTACCCAATATGACATACCTGTATGCTCCCAATGCTTGCATTCACATTCATACTTTCCAGCATCTACATCAGCCATTACTTTGAATTGGTGTTGCCCCCACACAATCTTATTTGACCTTGAAGTATGCTGAACCACCCATTCATTCACACCACCATCTGGATCATGTGATATCTTGTATGCAGTAGCATATTTCAAAGACTCTTGAAACTTATTCATTACAGCCCTTGTGTATGTCCTCGCTACACGTATCTCAAACATATACAATGTATTTGTTTCCTTTTGGCCCTACAGTAGACATAATTATACGTTATAATAGTGTACGTTACATATTTTGATATAATAATATTCTATGTACTCACCATGCATCCTAGTGCCTCTTTTGCCTCTTTCATCTTCCTACTGTGCAGAAGCTTCAACATTTGCTTGGCGAATTGATGTAGTGGCGTGTTTGCATCGACATGAGCACTTTTTACGAGTTTGTTCATGCTCTCGCTACGTTGTGTAGAGACCATTAACCCACAATAATCATGTTTAAAAAAAGCTGGTATCCAATCTTTACGAATTTCATACATTCTGGAAAGACTGATGTTATCATGTAGACCGAAATCATCAATCAGCATTGCCCAGGCAGTCTCAAACTCAGTTACAGTTAAAGGATGATGTATTATAGATTGGAACCTTGTTTTGAAATCCTCTTCCTCAAATCTAGCGTACAACTCGTTTAAATATGGCATATACCTGTTTTGAACATGCCACAAACACAACCGATGGATTGTGTTTGGAAATACCCTGCCTAGTGCAACTGGCATTGCTGGATCTTGATCTAAAACCATAAATTTTCACAACATTATGCAACACATTACCAACTATAATTGCATTCAATACATTCATAGTAGAACGTAATAATTGTTAAGCTTATTAATCATACCTGTAAGCATTACTCGTGGTCCTTCAGCTCCCATGCACGTTTTGAATGCATTGAAAACCCACTCGAATGTGTCTACAGTTTCGTCACCCAACAATGTGAAACCAAATACGGTGCACTGCAGATGGTGGTTACAACCAACAAACATTCCCAGGGGTTTGTCATATAGATTTGTCTTATGAGTTGTATCAAAGGTAACTGCATCTCCAAAGTCAATGTAATCTGCTTGCTGGCTAGCATGGGACCAAAAAATGCTCAAAATCTTTCCTTCTTGGTCTAGCTGGAAGTCAGAGAAAAACTGTGGGTTATCTTTTTTACACAATGCAAAAAAAGATAGGAGCTTAGACACATCATTGGCATTTCTTTCTCTTTGTCGCGCTTTCTTCCTGTGAACATTAAACAATACCCCTTAGTCCATATGTACACAACATCATTATATCATTATATCAGTGTAAATAACAACATAACTTACAGGTTGATCATGTCTTGTGTAGTTAACGGTACATTCTCTGGTCCACCATGCATTTCTGAAACAAAATCCATTATACAGTGTTGCGGAATCCTGCTTTCTTGCATCGCACTAAGGAACTCCATGTAATCTGGATCATGTGTCTTGTTGCACTGTAACTGATTCTTTTCCGTATCCTTCTTGAAGAACTCATGATTATGTTCCAAATGAATAAGATCAATCCGCACTGAAATGATATTCTCTTTGGTATCGTCATAGATTTTTTTAAGTTTCATTCCAGCTCTGCATTGTGTTCGCTTGGAAATTGTATTTTGCATTTTTGGATTACCATATCCTCTTTCGGCACGCTTGCCTTCCATTGAACAATTCAACCACTTGCAATTTTTTCTCTCCCTATATCTCTTCAATGGAAATCCAACTTCATATGCATATCTGCTATAGAATTTGTACGCCTCGTCCACATTCCTAAATGTCATACCGACCTTTGGTACCAATTGTTGATCTATACTATCGTCCTATTCAATTAATGGAGTCGTCATGCAGTGCACATATATAAAAAATAAGCTTATAGCATGGTGAATTTCTAGTTCTTCATAAACTGCATGGACTGTATAACTAATAATACATGTGTATTCGGTTAAATCATAACTTGCACTGAAATTGATAACAAATACATGGGTATTCCTTTGAACTTACATGGCTTTGGAGAATGTGTGGTGTGTCCTGCTCATGTTCACCAATTGTACGCATGGGTATCCGCTGAGTTGTTCCCACCAAACTTGGATGAACTGTGTTGCTGTCTTCAAGAATTCCTGGCGCCGGTAACGCAGCTGGTGGAGTTACAGCATGCCGGCCATCGGTCGTAGAGGGTGTCATCGTCGCTGTATCTTCTCCATACTGCTCCGATCCCCTGGCCGTCTCCATTGTGTATGCCCTAACTCTCCCAGATCTTTGAACAAAAGCGGCGGCGGCTGTGTGTCTACCGTTTTTTTGCAGCTAATCTCCTATACTCGCCTAAATAACCGTCATGGCCTATATTCCTGGCATGATCCAATATCCCGAGATTTACTGCGCAGTTTGCATGTCGCGTCAGATGATTATTCATTTGTACTTAGTCATTTAAACAAGCATAAAAGTCGCGCCACCTCCCGATCACGTCCAACTATACCAATTTACGCAGCTAATAACGGTAAAATACGCAAGCATAAAGCGCGACCCACGTCTCCGTACCCAAGCCCCCCACGTTCAATTTACGCATCTGTTCCCTTTAAATTCCGTATGCATAATCGCGCCACCTTGACTCGGTGCATGCGCGCGGTACTCCCACCTGCCACGTCGTCCCGCGCCCGCACACCTAGCCTGGCCGGGGGCCGGGGCTCTCTCTAGTAATGGAAGCCCTGGGCTTCCATTACCTCGTCCCTATATATATATATATATATATATATAGGGCAGGTATAACGGGAGCCCTGGGCTTCGGATATTAAAGGAAGCCCAGGTCGGTTTCCGATGTCTGGCCGATGGAACAGGCGCGCCTGTGTTTTAACGTGGGGCTGAGAGGAGGCATGCAGGACAGACGGCGCAGTGACGCGGTTGTTTGAATGGTAAGGAAATTGCGCGGAATTAAAGGGAATATATGTCACATGCAAACGTGATTACTGGGATACGTGGGCGCGTAAATTATGGATCTTGCATGGTAAGTAATGTGCGGAAGGTAAAAAAACATGAAGCATAAGATGTTGAAAGATATGGCATAAAACCGAAGCGGCATAATAGATGCATAAACATTATATACCTAATGGCGTAAAACGTTGTGTCATTGTGCGTAAATTTTATATTATGAATTTTAGTTTGACAAAGACGTCGCCATAATATCGGGACGGTTTCCGAAATAATGAGGAGACCCTGTAAACGTGGATGCGGTTACTTTTATAGTATCCGAGATTTACTTTCATTCGGAAAAAAGACCACTAAGACTGCATAACTAATCGGAGTTGGACATGGCCGGCTCTGGAGGGTCGCCGGCGATGGAAGGAGATGGCGTTCGTCTTGATCCAGAGACAGAGGGAGGAGTTGGTGGTAACTCACTGGTGACACCACCGCCTGCTCTAATGGGTCCTGCGATCGCCGAGATGAGCATAGGGAAAGAAGGAGAACAAAGGGTTCGACCTCCTATGTCCAATATTAGCTCCAGGGAGATGGATACGCCACAGATACTGCGTTCACATGTAAGTCCAGTCGCTGTATTTGATTATCGATTGATTATATTGTTGTGAACATATTCAATGGTACAAACAACAATGACAATGAAATAGCAGGCAAAAAACATTGATCCAACTATAGTGCCAACGGTAGGGATGACTTTCAAGGATGTTGATGATGCATATAAATTCTATAAAAGGTATGCATATGAAGTTGGATTTCCACTAAAGAAATACAGAGAGAAGACATTCAGTAAGTGGATAAATTGTTCACGTGAAGGTAAAAGTGCAGCAAAATCAAATGATACACCTAGGATGAGGAATAGATCATCGGGGCGTACACAATGCAAAGCTGGAATAAAATTAAAAAAATATATGATGATGAAAACAAAATGGTTGTAGCTACAAAAATTGAACTGGTAAACTTGGAGCATAACCATGAGTTCATAACTGACGAAGCAGAGAAACAACATTTACGTTGCAACAAAATTAGGGATGCTGAGTTCATAAATTTTGTGGATGCAATGCATGATAGCCGAGTGCCGCAGCATTGCATAGTTGATTTCATATCAGAAATGCATGATGGGCCGGAGAACGTACCGGTAACTGCTCAAGATCTGAAAAATATGTAAGCAATACTTTTTTGTTACATGTGTATATATCAATAGCCAGGAATTTTACTATAGTAAATGTGTGTGTAACAATTTTTTGTTCAAACAAATGTAGGAGGGCAGCCAGGAGAAGAGAAAATTGCTCAAATGATGTAGCCAAACTTTTGGCTTTCTTTAGAGAATGCAAAAAACAGAATCCACAATTTTTTTGTGATTTCCAGCTAGACGATGATGGGAAAATAGTTAGTATTTTTTGGTCACACGCAAGCATGCAGGGGGAATACGCAGATTATGGTGATGCTGTGACATTTGATACAACACACAAGACAAATATATATGATAAACCACTGGGCATGTTTGTTGGAGCTAACAGCCATCTGCAGTGTACAGTGTTTGGATTTGTTTTGTTGGGAGATGAAACAGTACAGACTTTTGAATGGGCTTTCAATTCATTCAAAACATGTATGGGAGGCGAGGGTCCAAGAGTTATGCTTACAGGTATGTGATATATAAATTTGTTATGCAAAACAATGAATTAATTTATTGTGAAAATAACTGAATAATCTGTGAACAATTACAGATCAAGATCCTGCAATGTCAATTTGTGATACCCGGTTTGCAAAGAAGAGAAGTTGGGGGTTGTTCTTTTTGTTTTTTTTCCCTCATCCAGTTGTTGTTTTGGGGATTTAGAATTTTGTGAACAACATTCGCAACTAGGGCAGTAGAATTTATTTGGTTTGACGTTGCGTTGCGGTCGAGAGCTGTCGCGGGGGTTAGTTGGGCCGCAATTGGTGTTTCGGCCCATTAGGCCTCCCAAACCCTAGCCGCCACCCACTTAATTACCCCCCCATGTGCAGCCGCCCCCCCCCCCCACTCCTCCTTTCCCCCTTGGCCGCCGCCCCCCCTGCCCACCTCCTCCTCCCTCCATTGTTGCAGCCACCAAAACCCTAGCCACCCCCCCCCCCCAATCCCCTCCTCCCTAGGTGCTACTCCGTGCCGCTCGGATCATCGTCTTTTGGTGCGAATCTCTAATCGCTTTGGTGGAAGGAAGAAGGGAGGAAGGAAAAGGGGAGAACCCAAGGTGATTTTTCTTTTGTGTTCATCCCTTGTTCATTTGCGCTGCGATTCAATTGATTAGAAGTTGCGTTTGCGATTAGATAGAGGGGGGCTGTCCAGAATTTTGCGTGGTGGATGAACAGCGGTAGTTCCAGCAGTTTTTAGTTTTTTTTCGTGAAGATTTAATGGGGATCAATTTGGGAATCTTGTAGAACTTTGTTTTATCTTTCCAACGAGTATTTATGCGCTCAATTTGGAGTTATAAATTAAAAGTTATCATCGTTTGAATCCGGGTATGTGGCTGTCCAGAAAACAGATTTTTTCAGAGTGATGAACAGCAGCAGTGTTAGCAGTTTCTGGGGATTTTTCGGGAGCAATTAGTGTTAATCAGTATGAGAATCTTGTAGAACTTTGTTTTATCTTTCCAACGAGTATTTATGCGCTCAATTTGGAGTTATAAATTAAAAGTTATCATCGTTTGAATCCGGGTATGTGGCTGTCCAGAAAACAGATTTTTCAGAGTGATGAACAGCAGCAGTGTTAGCAGTTTCTGGGGATGTTTCGGGAGTAATTAGTGTTAATCAGTATGAGAATCATGTAGGGCTTTTTCTTATCTTTCCAACAAGTACTTATGCGCTCAAATCGGAATTATATTTTAAAAGTTATCGCTGTTTGAATCCGCGTATGTCGCTGCTCAAATCAGAAAAAAAAAACAGATTGCAGGGTTTATTTTGAGGACCGTTTAGAGGTAAGTAGATGTTAGAATTCAATCATGAGTTGTATGCAAAACTTGTGGGGAATTTTATGTAGTTGTCTCTGAAGTTTTTGTTTATCATCACTGCTGTCCTAAATTTTAAGTTATGGAATTGTTAAGCAGCGCCGCTGCAGTTTGGTTAGTGAGGGGAGAATTGTTACCGCGGCGGGGTTTGAGATTGCGCGTAGGTGCGGTGTTGTCTTTGAGTTTTATTTCATGAAAATTTGGTGCACTAAGTTGGGTGTCAAAAACAGGTGGTGGACTTCCGGATCGTTCTTAGGGATTTTGCCCGAACTTCGGTAAGGCAAGTAAAACAGTGATGGTTATTTCGTCTTTTGATTGAAGAGTCTCATACTTGATTATGTTTGTGCTATTTGTGTTCGTACCCATATTTCTAATTGGGTACCTTCGTTTGAAATTATTCATGCTTTATGGATTATACATGTGGAGGGTGTGGTTTGATCATGTTACCCATGTGGTTATTGATGTGGAATGGGTGGAAGTATATGTCTAGCACATTTTATTTGGGAAGAACTCATGTTGTTGACATGCATAATGCATTCATCATCCATTGCATTGAAGTTTTTGTCGCGATCTTATGGTCCGACCGTACCGGTACAATGAGCATCATATGTTTCCCGAGAAGGGGTATGATGCAGCTTCATATCCTTAGAGGTATGAAGGCAGAAGTCATGTTGCATCTGTAGCCATGTGCATTCATGGGTGAAGTGTGGAACCTATTTTGGTGATGTGGATAAGGTGGATCTTTACTTTGTAATTCATCTTGGCATTGAGTAATTGATTACTTGCTTACTTGCTGCAAATTAATATTTAAGGAAGAAGTTGGGAACCATGTGGTTGCTTATGCACGGTTGGCTTGCATTGTCCAACTGTTGTTTGTTTTTTTACTTGCTGAGATGTGTCATCTCACTCTTGCATTGTCTGATGCAGGCACCTGATCTTTGCTTTGGGAAAGAAGGGATGTAGCAGCACGGCCACCACACTTTTAAATAAAGGAATAACTGTTTATTAATGATGTTAAACAGGAAGGGTCAAGTCTAGGGAATTATTACATTCTAATCTTTCATGGTAGTTGAACTGTTTTGTTTGGTGGGCTGAGATGTCTATTTTTTGTCTGGTCCTGAATGTTCTTTTCTACAGTTGCATTTTGATTATACTATGGCAATTATCTTTCTTTTATATCCTGTATAAACTATATGCTTCCCTTGTTATGCTACTTTCAAGGGAGGTGCTGCCGGATTTTGCAATACTTTCTTTCTCTATGTGTTGCATAAGTTTTGTAGAAAGGTTTTTTTGGTATCATCCATTGTGTGGGATCAGTGGGGTGTTACAGTTGGTATCAGAGGATAGGCTGTAGGTCCTAGCAAGTGGAGTAGTAATAAATTGACACACTGCACATGTAGGATGGGTTTTCGGTCTTGCTATTGATATGATTATGTTATTCTCTGTGCTAGTTTTGACATTATCTAGAGAGATGCTATGCTTATCTCATATACTTATTATTCTCATCCCTGTGGATACAGCTATGCCGCCTCGTAGAGCTCGGGGTAGTCCGCAAGCTCCTAGTGGGGACTCGATGAGTCCGGCGGCAATGTTAGCCGCGATGCAGGCCATGCAGCAGGAGTTGGCCCTTCTGAGGCAAGCCATTCCTGTCGCCCCTGCAGGTGCTGCTCAGGGAGCTGGAGGTGGAGAAGTGCCCGGGGGCGCTGTCCCTGCGGGTGCTGTTCCTGGTGGCGGGGCCGGGGTGCCTCTTCCTGTCAGTGGTCTTTCTCTGATGCAGTGGATGGGCATGAAGTTGGATTCTTTTGATGGTAGTGGTACTCCGGTCGAGGCGGCAGATTGGCTGACTTATGTGGAGGATAAGATGAATGTCTTCGAAATTGCTTATGAAGATCGGGTTCGCTTTGGCACTCAGCTGCTGAAGGGTGAGGCGCAGATTTGGTGGAGAGGCGTGCAGGCAGCGCACTCCTCCTCACCAGGAGTCCTATCATGGGATCTTTTCATCAGGCAGTTCGAAAGGAGATTCTACCCAGTCACCTTTCTGGAGAAGATGAAGATTGACTTGCAGTCCTACAAGCAGGAGAAGAAGTCTGTCACAGAGTATGAGGTGGGCTTCAACAAAATGGTCCGCTTTGTCCCTCATGTGGCTTATAATGAGATGGAGAAGGCGAGCCAATTCCGTCAGGGTTTGAAGCCTTCTATCAGGCATGCTCTGGGGGCCTTTCCGTTGGTGGACTTCCGTACCACAGTGGAGCAGGCGCTGGGTGTGGAGATGCAACACCAGTACACCATGGAGTCGCAGAAGTCTTCCGGTGTTGATCAACCTCGTAGCCAGGACACGAGGAGGGGCAACACTGGAGGTCCAGCTCACAAGAGGGGCAAGTCTCAGCATCAGCGCCACCATCCTTACCGTGGCAAATCTTCTGACTCAGGTACTTCAGGAGGAAGTACTCAGAGGTTTCGGGCCGTTCCTAAGCCCGGGTTGGGGCTGGTGTGTTTCCGCTGTGGAGATGCGCATCGCCGTGCAGAGTGTCAGTGGAGTGGCAGGTGTTCTATCTGCAGTCAGGACCACAAGGATGTGGTGTGTAGGAGGAATCCCAATGGGAAGCTCAGATGGGAGCCGATAGCTTCCTCCTCTTCTCAGGGCACTATCAATATGATGTCAAGTGCTGAGCAGCAGTTTTCAGTTCCTCTTCCTGCACAGCAGCTTTTGGTGCCCGGGGCTTCTCAGTTCGTGCCGATGCAAGGTTTTCCGCAGTATCAGGTTGTGCCTACTCCTGCGCCGTCTACCCCTATGCTGTCTCAGTTTGGAGCTCCGCGCCAGCCTCCTCCGGTGGCTCAGTGGGGTTCTTCTGTTAATTTCACTCCGGGAGCTTCCTCTTCTGCGGGTATTCCTGGAGCTTATGTGCTACTCGCTACGGATGGCAGGGAGCAAGGAGACGTGGTGACAGGTACGATTTCAGTTGATTCATTTGCAGCCCATGCTCTTTTTGATTCTGGCGCTAGCTATTCGTTTGTTTCGGAGGATTTTGTGTTGCGGGCTGGTCTTTCGGTGCAGAGGTTGGGTCACCCAATTTTGGTCAGTTCTGCTAATGGCCCCATTAGTAGTTGTTCAGTTTGTCAGGGGTGTTCCGTCATTCTTGCTGATGAGGTTTTTTCGGCTAATCTGGTGGTGATTTCCTTGGGGGCATTCGATGTTATCTTGGGTATGGATTGGTTATCCCAGTATTGCGCGGTTATATCCTGCTTCTGGAAGACAGTGTTATTGCAGGCGCCGTCGGGTAAGGAGGTGGTATTCTTGGGAAGTTCTCCGAAGTTCACATTATCCTTGTTGGCGCAATTGCTTCCTGATCGCTGGTCAAGGAAGTCGGGGATCTTTTTCTCTATGGTGGTGGAGGGCGAGGCTGCCTTGCGGGTGCAGGACATCCGGGTGGTGTGTGACTTTGCTGACGTGTTTCCAGCAGAGCTTCCAGGCATTCCTCCGGAGCGCGATGCAGCTTTTGAGATTAAGCTGATCCCGGGTACGCAGCCTATTCATAAGGCCCCGTATCGAATGGCTCCAAAGGAGCAGATTGAATTAAAGCGGCAATTGGATGATCTGCTGGCTAAGGGCTTCATTAGGCCTAGCAGGTCTCCATGGGCTTCCCCAGTATTGTTTGTTGAGAAGAAGGATAAAAGCAAGCGGCTGTGTGTGGATTATCGCGCTTTGAATCAAGTGACAATCAAGAATAAATATCCGCTTCCCCGAATTGAGGTCCTCTTTGAGCAGTTGAGGGGTGCCCAGGTGTTCTCCAAAATTGATTTGAACTCTGGTTATCATCAATTGAGGATTCGTGAGGAGGATATTGAGAAGACTGCCTTCTGCACCAGGTATGGGCATTATGAGTTCATAGTCATGTCCTTTGGCTTAACTAATGCCCCTGCTGCGTTTATGGAAGCAATGAATAGGATGCTGCATGAATTCTTGGACGATTTTGTGGTCGTATTCCTAGATGATATTTTGATTTATTCAAAGACCGAGGCCGAGCATGATCAGCATCTCCGTCTCGTTCTGGGTGCCCTAAGGAAGAATCAATTCTATGGCAAGTTGAAGAAGTGTGCCTTTTGGCTATCTGAAGTGGCTTTCCTGGGGCACGTGATTAATCAGCAGGGTATTGCGGTTGACCCCAAGAATGTTGCGACTGTAGTGGAGTGGAAGAGACCTTCTAGTGTCTCTGAAATCCGAAGTTTCTTGGGGCTTGCTGGGTATTATCGGCGTTTCGTACCAAATTTTTCCAGCATTGCTAAGCCTTTGACTAGGCTCTTGGGGAAGGGTGTTCCCTTCGTCTGGTCCAGCGATTGTGAGATCAGTTATCAGTCATTGAAGAGCAAGTTGGTGGACGCCCCTATCCTAGCTTTGCCTGAGAGCGGTAAGCGTTTCACAGTTTATACGGATGCTTTGCGTATTGGTCTTGGCTGTGTGCTGATGCAGGAAGGCAGGGTGATTGCTTATGGCTCAAGGCAGTTGAGGAAGCATGAGGGAAATTATCCAACTCATGATCTGGAATTGGCTGTGGTGGTTTTTGCTCTAAAGTCGTGGAGGCATTACCTTTATGGCGAGGCTTGTGACATTTTCACTGATCACAAAAGTCTCAAGTATATTTTTACTCAGAAGGAGCTGAATTTGAGGCAGCGTCGGTGGCTGGAATTGATTAAAGATTATGATTTGTCCATTCATTATCACCCGGGGAAGGCTAATGTGGTGGCGGATGCCCTTAGCAGGTCCGGGGTTCCAATGGTGGCCTTGCCGTTGATCGCTGATCTGGACCGTTTGGGGATCGCTTTGTGTTATGTCGGCACCGCTAGCGAGGAGACTCAGATGCTTATTCAATCCTCTCTTATGGAGAGAGTGCGTGCGGCTCAGCAGCAGGATAGTCTTTTGCAGGAAGCCCGAAGGAGGGTTGGTGATGGTAAACCGCGGGAGTTCACCATTGATGAGAATGATTTGGTTCGTTTCAGGGGCCGTCTTTGTGTGCCTCAGAAATCAGAGGTGAAGCTGGATATCCTGCGAGAAGCTCATAAAACGCCTTACACCGTCCATCCTGGCGAAACCAAAATGTACCGAGATTTGAAGCAAAACTTCTGGTGGAAGCGGATGAAGGTTGACATTTCTAAGTATGTGGCCGCCTGTGAAGTATGTCAGCGCGTGAAGGCCGAACATAAGCGGCCTGCAGGTTTGCTGAAGCCATTGGAAATTCCAGAGTGGAAATGGGAGCATATCACCATGGATTTTGTGGTGGGTCTACCTTGTTCCCCTCGTGGCAGGGATGCTATTTGGGTGGTAGTGGATCGCTTGACTAAGTCTGCGCATTTTATTCCCATGAAGACCACGAATTCAGCTTCAGATTTGGTTCCCTTGTATATGAAGGAAGTAGTCAGGCTTCACGGGGTACCTAAGTCTATTGTTTCTGATCGAGACTCCAAATTTGTATCCAAATTCTGGGAGAGTCTCCACAGTGCATTGGGCACCAAGCTTTCGCTTAGTGTCGCTTTTCACCCTCAGACGGATGGTCAGTCAGAGCGAACAATCCAAACCTTGGAGGATATGTTGCGTGCTTGTGTTCTGTCATGGAAGGGTAGCTGGGAGGACCATCTTGCTCTGGCAGAGTTTGCGTATAACAACAGCTACCAAGCCAGCATCAAGATGGCACCATTTGAGGCTTTGTATGGCAGACGGTGTATCTCTCCTCTGTGCTGGGAGACTTTGGGAGAGAGATCCCTGGTTGGTCCTGATTGGGTTCAGCAAACTTCTGAAAAGGTTCGGGAAATTCGTCAGAATATTTTGGCAGCTCAGAGTCGTCAGAAGAGTTATGCTGATGTGAGGAGGCGGGATCTGGAATTTGCTGTGGGTGACCAAGTCCTTCTCAGGGTATCACCCACTAAGGGAGTTGTTCGGTTCGGTGTCTCTGGGAAGCTCAGCCCAAGATACATTGGACCGTTCACTATCTTGGCCCGAGTGGGCAGCCTGGCTTATCGCTTGCTGCTGCCGGATTCCATGGCAGGGGTACACCCGGTTTTTCATGTCTCTATGTTGAGGAAGTTCTTGCGGGATCCGGACCATCAGATTGAGATGGAACCAATTGCGGTGCAGCAGGATCTGACTCTGGAGTGCCGTCCGGTGCGTATATTGGAATTCTCGGAGCGTGTGTTGAGGAAGAGATCAATTAAGTATGTCAAGGTCTTATGGTCTAATCAGTCAGAGCGCGAGGCTACGTGGGAACTTGAGGAGTTGATGCGGCAGAAGTACCCGGAACTTTTCGTTGTGGGTAAGTGTGGTTGATTCGCTAATCTTTTCTTGTGTCATTCCGATAGAAGCGTCAGAATTCGAGGTCGAATTCTTTTTAAGAGGGGTAGAATGTGATACCCGGTTTGCAAAGAAGAGAAGTTGGGGGTTGTTCTTTTTGTTTTTTTTTCCCTCATCCAGTTGTTGTTTTGGGGATTTAGAATTTTGTGAACAACATTCGCAACTAGGGCAGTAGAATTTATTTGGTTTGACGTTGCGTTGCGGTCGAGAGCTGTCGCGGGGGTTAGTTGGGCCGCAATTGTTGTTTCGGCCCATTAGGCCTCCCAAACCCTAGCCGCCACCCACTTAATTACCCCCCCCCCATGTGCAGCCGCCCCCCCCCACTCCTCCTTTCCCCCTTGGCCGCCGCCCCCCCTGCCCACCTCCTCCTCCCTCCATTGTTGCAGCCACCAAAACCCTAGCCACCCCCCCCAATCCCCTCCTCCCTAGGTGCTACTCCGTGCCGCTCGGATCATCGTCTTTTGGTGCGAATCTCTAATCGTTTTGGTGGAAGGAAGAAGGGAGGAAGGAAAAGGGGAGAACCCAAGGTGATTTTTCTTTTGTGTTCATCCCTTGTTCATTTGCGCTGCGATTCAATTGATTAGAAGTTGCGTTTGCGATTAGATAGAGGGGGGCTGTCCAGAATTTTGCGTGGTGGATGAACAGCGGTAGTTCCAGCAGTTTTTAGTTTTTTTTCGTGAAGATTTAATGGGGATCAATTTGGGAATCTTGTAGAACTTTGTTTTATCTTTCCAACGAGTATTTATGCGCTCAATTTGGAGTTATAAATTAAAAGTTATCATCGTTTGAATCCGGGTATGTGGCTGTCCAGAAAACAGATTTTTTCAGAGTGATGAACAACAGCAGTGTTAGCAGTTTCTGGGGATTTTTCGGGAGCAATTAGTGTTAATCAGTATGAGAATCTTGTAGAACTTTGTTTTATCTTTCCAACGAGTATTTATGCGCTCAATTTGGAGTTATAAATTAAAAGTTATCATCGTTTGAATCCGGGTATGTGGCTGTCCAGAAAACAGATTTTTCAGAGTGATGAACAGCAGCAGTGTTAGCAGTTTCTGGGGATGTTTCGGGAGTAATTAGTGTTAATCAGTATGAGAATCATGTAGGGCTTTTTCTTATCTTTCCAACAAGTACTTATGCGCTCAAATCGGAATTATATTTTAAAAGTTATCGCTGTTTGAATCCGCGTATGTCGCTGCTCAAATCAGAAAAAAAAACAGATTGCAGGGTTTATTTTGAGGACCATTTAGAGGTAAGTAGATGTTAGAATTCAATCATAAGTTGTATGCAAAACTTGTGGGGAATTTTATGTAGTTGTCTCTGAAGTTTTTGTTTATCATCACTGCTGTCCTAAATTTTAAGTTATGGAATTGTTAAGCAGCGCCGCTGCAGTTTGGTTAGTGAGGGGAGAATTGTTACCGCGGCGGGGTTTGAGATTGCGCGTAGGTGCGGTGTTGTCTTTGAGTTTTATTTCATGAAAATTTGGTGCACTAAGTTGGGTGTCAAAAACAGGTGGTGGACTTCCGGATCGTTCTTAGGGATTTTGCCCGAACTTCGGTAAGGCAAGTAAAACAGTGATGGTTATTTCGTCTTTTGATTGAAGAGTCTCATACTTGATTATGTTTGTGCTATTTGTGTTCGTACCCATATTTCTAATTGGGTACCTTCGTTTGAAATTATTCATGCTTTATGGATTATACATGTGGAGGGTGTGGTTTGATCATGTTACCCATGTGGTTATTGATGTGGAATGGGTGGAAGTATATGTCTAGCATATTTTATTTGGGAAGAACTCATGTTGTTGACATGCATAATGCATTCATCATCCATTGCATTGAAGTTTTCGTCGCGATCTTATGGTCCGACCGTACCGGTACAATGAGCATCATATGTTTCCCGAGAAGGGGTATGATGCAGCTTCATATCCTTAGAGGTATGAAGGCAGAAGTCATGTTGCATCTGTAGCCATGTGCATTCATGGGTGAAGTGTGGAACCTATTTTGGTGATGTGGATAAGGTGGATCTTTACTTTGTAATTCATCTTGGCATTGAGTAATTGATTACTTGCTTACTTGCTGCAAATTAATATTTAAGGAAGAAGTTGGGAACCATGTGGTTGCTTATGCACGGTTGGCTTGCATTGTCCAACTGTTGTTTGTTTTTTTACTTGCTGAGATGTGTCATCTCACTCTTGCATTGTCTGATGCAGGCACCTGATCTTTGCTTTGGGAAAGAAGGGATGTAGCAGCACGGCCACCACACTTTTAAATAAAGGAATAACTGTTTATTAATGATGTTAAACAGGAAGGGTCAAGTCTAGGGAATTATTACATTCTAATCTTTCATGGTAGTTGAACTGTTTTGTTTGGTGGGCTGAGATGTCTATTTTTTGTCTGGTCCTGAATGTTCTTTTCTACAGTTGCATTTTGATTATACTATGGCAATTATCTTTCTTTTATATCCTGTATAAACTATATGCTTCCCTTGTTATGCTACTTTCAAGGGAGGTGCTGCCGGATTTTGCAATACTTTCTTTCTCTATGTGTTGCATAAGTTTTGTAGAAAGGTTTTTTTTGGTATCATCCATTGTGTGGGATCAGTGGGGTGTTACACAATTGCTCTGAGAACTGTATTTCCAAAAACAGTTCACAGACTGTGCTTATGGCATGTACAGAACAGATTTATGCCATTCCTGAATGAGATATATGTCAGGTTTGCTGTTAAGGATTTTAAAACAACATTCCAGCCTATTATCCATCATCCATTAACTCCTCATGAGTTTGAATGTGCCTGGGAAATGATGCTAGAGGAGTTCAATCTTCATGAAGATATAACTCTACGCAAATTATATGAAATAAGAAAAGAATGGATACCTGCATTTTTTAAAAATGACTTCTGTGGGGTAATGGTATCTACACAACGAAGTGAGAGCATGAACAGATTAGTGAAGCAATCACATGTAGATGCGAACACCCCACTGCATGAGTTCGCTAAACAAATGATGAAAATGTTGCACAGCAGGAAAATGAAAGAATCAAAGGAGGCATTGGTGAGCAAGGTATGTCGTGATTGTTAGCAATAATGGTTTGCATATAATTATGTAAATAATTTGTTTAATTATGATAATAATGTGTTATAGGCACCAAGGACAACAGATACATTATATAGGTTCGAAGTGAGAGTCTCTAGAGCATACACCAGAGCTGTTATGAATAGATTCGAGGAATCAATGAAATACGCCACTGCATACAAAATATTAAAGGACCCAGACGGATGTGATAATGAATGGATCGTACAGCATACAAAACGGTCTAATAAAATTGTGTGGGGACAACATCAATTCAAGATATCAGCAGACATAGAAGCTGGGGAGTATACATGCGAGTGCAAACAGTGGGAACATACAGGTTTGTACGTATTATGTTGGTTAGCATAAAAAATTTGCATACTAGAGAATTTGATGATTGTAGTACAATTAATGTATATTTTTGAAATAATGGTTCGTTTTCATGTTTTCAGGTCTATTGTGTGTTCATCTTTTAAGAGCCTTCATGCATCTTCAAGTTGAAAAGATACCTTCAAAGTATATATTGCAAAGGTACACTGTCTCATCAAGAAAAGATGTTCCGTTTGAAAGAATTGATAAGAGCTTCAGGGGGAAGGATGGAGTTACTAAATCATACAGACAGAAAATGTTGTTAACGAAAACTATAAAAGTAGTTCGTCAGGCGTGTATGTCAAAAGCAGGGTACGATAAGGCGATGGATGTGTTGGATGAGCTCGATGTCGTTCTAAGCCGATTGGAGCCAGATATTGGATGTAATGAGTCAACAGATGTTAGTGATAATGAGGAAGACAAGGTAATAATATTGCAGATGTTTTAGTGTTATACTATTTGTAACATAAATTATGCATAAGTAACATGTTATTTTGTACCAGGAAGAAGAGTTGAATAAAATTAATGCTAGCGATGGGATGGAAGATGACAATACAATTACATGTCATAATAAGGTATGTAAAAGATATATATATATAAGCTTGCATGAAGTATTGTATATAATGAATATATAATATCAATGTAATAAGCAAATAATATTTTGTAGGATTCGCATAACACCAGGACTGGATGTGAACATGCATTAACAATAATAACAACTGGTAACCAGGTACATATTAAAATAATATTGTTTATTTGTCTAAAATGAAAATATAATTTTATGCTGCATGTAAATGTTGATGTATTTGGGTTGGGCTTTAAAGGAGGACAACATGAGATTTTCACATGAAGTTGGTGATACAAGTTCTCCGTGTCACGTAGCACATGAACAAATGGAAAATATTGCTGCATCGTCAGAAGCTAAAAAGGTGAGCATTGATAAATGATTTTACTGATTGGTATAAATATATGTAAATATGCGTATACTAAATAGTAATGTCTATTATTATGCAGAGGTTGAATTTTAATGTGGATGTTATAAATCTGAGTATGCCGGATCGTGCAAGACCAAAGGGACGGACAATCAAAAATTCAGAAGATAGGATTATGAGACTAGGTGCGAAAGGAGAGAAAAAGAAGAATAGGAGATGCCATTTGTGTGGAATAGCAGATGGGCATAACAGCAGAACATGTCTGTCTGTGGAAGAGAATAGGGCAAGGCTAGCAAAACTGTCTAATCGAAAGAGAGGACGGCCAGCCGGATCAAGACTAAACAATAAAACAACTGCTCCACAGTGGAATGAAACATCGACTGCAAAAAAACATCGTATTGATGAAGAAGTGGAAAATGAAGAAGCCGATGAGCATATGGATTTGGGCGAATAATTTGAAGTGTGACTAACGAGTGGTCGATTTAGAAGAAACTTGTAATATCACAATGACTTATGCTTTATTTTGTTCGAAATTCAGTAGTTTGCATGAAAGGGTTATATAATGCGTAGATATAAAACTATAAAATGCTGCGTAAATATAGACAATTACACAAATTATGTAACTGAATATGCACAACAAATTGGCATTGAACGTTTAGCAATCGGAAGGTCTGGACATTAATGTTATATAAAACTGTATACACTTAACAATACTAATCGAATGGGAGTGCATACGTCGGTTTCACACTTCAAATACAACAAACAGGATATAGCATAAACACTTGTTACGATTAGCATAATTAGCGTGAAAAATGTATAAAAGATGAACCTAGTGTATATAAAATAAGGAAGTATATATTATGCATAAAACTTGAATATTGAAACAATATGATAATACAAATAAGCCAAACCTTGGAAGCAAAAAGATTAACCAACTCACAAACTGGAGATGAACTAACATAGAATTTGTTAACAGATAACATAAATAGCCATTCTGGTAACAATTATGTTTGACACACTTCAGATAAAAACTGATGCGAAGTAGCATAGACATTAGCCACATTGAACATAAGTGGCACACAGAGTATCAAACACATTATCAGAGGCCTGACATAAGTGACTTAACAAGTAACATAAACAGTTTTGTGCATCGCACAGGGAATCATGTTCAGCTATGCTATCTAAGTCTTGGCTTTCAAACAGCGGCGTCTCCTTGGAGAATACTTGAAAGGCAGCAGTTCTGCAGGAAGGGGGGCAACCATGTTGTTGCGATGAAAGGTAAGGTAATGCAGAACAAAGGCACGTTGGTCCAATGGTTCATCCTGAAATAGCCATAATATCAATTTAATGGTAGAATAAAATCTGAAGGAGTAATATATGCAAGATTAGAAAACTAATTTAGTGACATACCGGAGTATAAAATTCTGATAAGTCGCCATCATCAAAATCGTAGTAGCGGAGGAAGTTTGCGACAAAAAAACCGCAATCATTTGACCCTGGTGTCATGGTTGGACAATTGGGAAGAAGCCCAATCTTGTAGTTGCCAAACTTTGGTACAGTTGACTCAGGTCGAGCTTCATGTAAGGCAATGCTAAGTCTTCTCATTATTAGTCTGGACCAAGGTATCTTTGTTCCATTTATCATCATTTGATCATTATGGATTTGTTTCCATGTAGTGCCTCCAAGCAATGTACCATAAGGGTTTGAATCTAAGATGTCTATTCGACGACGTTCAAAATTGATTGCATAAAGGGTCCAGTGGCTTCGGCGTAGCATAGGAACCAGGATCTGTTAAATATATATGTAAAATTATGAATGATTTATACTATGCATATGAAAAATTAAAACTAATACAACATAAAACTAGTAACCAAAAGTACACTCTAACATTTGTACAAATGAAACTGATTAGAACTCACCAATTTAATCTGGTTAAGAACATCATCTGAAGGTAGGGTCGGTTCAAGATGTTCTTTAAGAAGTGATGTTGTGAAGGGCTGTGGATTTGAACTGTGTTGTTCAAACTCCTCAATATTCAAAACGGTCTGGACAAAGAAAATAACTTGATTGGTATTATATATTTATAAAGTAAGTGTTGCAATAAGATACAAAGTTGTGGAGAAACAATTACCCCAACGTTGACGTTCAGTATTAGAGTGTTGATTACAGAATCTGGATTGTATAATACATCATCCTGACGAATACAGTCGATAAATCCCTGCATGAAAGTATTCTCAAGACATTTGTTGGGACCAAACAACTGGACAACATCAAGGACAGACCCTCCAAATCCTCCAAAATTAATGATAGACCTGGGGAAAAAACTTTGATTACAATCCTTCTAATTATACTTAATTGGAATTTGAATAACGAATACATACATGCTCGGATCTAGTTTTCCTGACAAAATGAACTTAAGCAGGTTGCGAGCACAGTCTTCACGTGACACGTGGGGATGTTCAGCGACTGCAGCTTTACAGGAACTATCCTTTGCAACCAGGTCAGTAGTTGCCTAATATATGAATAAATGTTAGTAAACAGTTGCATAAATATGTATGTCTTATTGTATAAATAGGAAAAATATGAAAATTACAACATGTCTTACATCTGTCAATGGGGTTTTATCGAACAGAGGTGCACCAGATACAGGAGTATCATGTGTAACAGATTTTTGTCCTTCCTGTAACCAATAAATTTATTAATATAAACGTAATGAAACATAGGGAAAAATTAATATTAGCATAATATGATGAAGGTGTAAATACTTACACTATTTATATTTGGTGTTAACTTAGGATCAGCAGGCTTGTCTGTTGTGGGAGCCTGGGAAGTTAAAAAAAAATAAAGCATGCATATATATTAATGTTACTTGCATACATTGTAACTGAAATAATGATAATAATGATATAAGGAAGTCAAACATTAGATTTTGGAGTCTTGTCAAAAATAGGATCATCCATAGCTTCAGCTTTTTTGCAGACGTTCCCACTGACAATCTATAATGGAAACAACTGAGATTTGAATAAACGATAACTTGTATGCAGAATAGAATATATGCATAGTATATATAGTTTGTATGAGAAAACTTACATCATCTGATACTTTGATATGATCAGTAGGAACATGGCTTTCCTGATCATGTTGTTGTTTATCAGGTGTTGGAACAGTTGGTGTGGATACTGGATCATTTGTTGGAGGCATTGAGGGAGTGGGGGGGTTATCTACATTTGGAACATATAATAATATATTAGTTGTTACTGAATATAACAGCATTATAAATGTATCGTTATAAAAAAATGGTTTAAAATACAAATTTACAAACTACATCAGTATACTATCAGGATGCATAAATAAAATACAGTTTTCATAAATGAAATACACTAGAAAAATATGTTGCTGCTTGTATGAGTATAAATTAATATATATATTATTTTCCGGAAATAATTCGTGAACTTGATTAGTTTTAAAAAAATAAACATAAATACTAAAACCTTCTGGCTGTGAATCGCGCTGCGTTGCAGCTCTCAAAACTTCATCGATCATTTCACCAAATGTTTCAGAGAGTTCAATCTGCTTCGAAACAATCATCTGATGGCTCAGCTGTAGGGAATCACAGTATTTATCCACCTCTTTGTCATGAGCATCAAACAATGATTGAAACATTGGACGCTGCTGGGAGGGCAAACATTGCAACTTGTTGCCAATCAAATTCTTGATACGTGGCACATATATGTTGAAAACGGCAGAAGCAGGCCGTTCTTGAAAGGGAAATGTGCCCTTGGGCCATTTCTAAGTATTTTGGTGATTGAGTGCCAACACATGTGCTTAATTGTGAATTTATGTACATGGATGAACAAGGTGCAAATCATGAGATAAAGGTATGTTTCTAAGCCTTAGTACATTGTTTTTGTGTACTAATATATTTGTCTAAGTGTTAGAAACAGAAAGAAGAAGAAGAGAGAAGAGCAGAAAGTGACTTGGCTGTGTGCAGCCAAGACCCAGCTCGGGCTGGAGCACCGGACTGTCCGGTGTGCACCGGACAGTGTCCGGTGCGCCAGGCTGCCTCGACTCGAACTGGCCGCTCTCGGGAATTCGCCGACGGCGTACGGCTAAAATTCACCGGACTGTCCGGTGTGCTCCGGACTGTCCGGTGAGCCAACGGTCGGCCAGGGCCAACGGTCGGCCGCGCAATCCGCGCGGGACACGTGGCCGAGCCAACGGTCGGAAGACGGCACCGGACTGTCCGGTGTGCACCGGACATGTCCGGTGCGCCAACGGCTCTCAGATCTCCAACGGTCGGCAACGGTCAGAAGCGCCCGTTATGGAAAGAAATCGGGCACCGGACAATGTCCGGTGTGCACCGGACTGTCCGGTGCCCCCGACGACAGAAGGCAAGGATGGCCTTCCGGATTTGCTCTCAACGGCTCCTAGCTGCCTTGGGGCTATAAAAGGAGCCCCTAGGCGCATGGAGGAGACACACAAGCAACATTTGAGCATTCTTGATCATCCACACTAAGTCTCTGCGCATTCGTTTGTGTTTCTAAGTGATTCGAGCTCTGTTCTAAGTGAGAACTCTGAGATAGTCTTGTGAGCTCGATTCTTGGCCGTGTGTGTGCGCTTTTGCTGTGGATTTGTGTGTGTTGCTTCCCTCCCTTACTCTGTGCTTCTTTGTGATCATATACTTGTAAGGGCAAGAGACTCCAATTTGTGGAGATTCCTTGCAAACGGGATAGTGAAAGGCAAAACAAAACACCGTGGTATTCAAGTGGGTCTTTGGACCGCTTGAGAGGGGTTGATTGCAACCCTCGTCCGTTGGGACGCCACAACGTGGAATAGGCAAGCGTTGGCTTGGCCGAACCACGGGATAAACCACCGTGTCACCTCTGTGCTTGATCTCTTTTGGTATTGTGTTTTGTCGAGACTTCACCTTAGCCACTTGGCAATAATCGTGCTAACACTTAACAAGTTTTTGTGGCTTAAGTTTGAAGTTTTTACAGGATCACCTATTCACCCCCCCCCTCTAGGTGCTCTCAATTGGTATCAGAGCCGTTCTCTTCACAAAGGGACTAACCGCCCGAAGAGATGGATCCTAAGGGGAAGGGTATTGTGATCAATGACAAAGAGAAGGAATCCTTCGTCAACGAGCCGAAGGACGATAAGCCTACCGACTCCGGCTCGGGCCAAAGACGGAAGGAAGGGAAGAAGAAAAAGACAAGGCGCATCAAGGAGATCGTCTACTACGACAGCGACGAGTCTACTTCTTCCCAAAAGGACGAGGACCACAACGACTACGAGAGAAGAAAACCGGTTAATTCGAACTTTTCTTTTGATTACTCTCGTATTCCGCAAAGTTCACATTCACATTTGCTCTCCATTCCACTTGGCAAGCCCCCACACTTTGATGGAGAGGACTACGGATTTTGGAGCCACAAAATGCGTAGTCACCTATTCTCTCTCCATCCTAGTATTTGGGAGATTGTAGAGAGTGGAATGCACTTTGATAGTTCGGATAGTCCCATGTTTATTAATGAACAAATTCATAAGAATGCATAAGCTACTACTGTTCTTCTAGCTTCCTTGTGCAGGGATGAATACCATAAAGTAAGTGGCTTGGATAACGCCAAGCAGATCTGGGACACCCTCAAGATTTCTCATGAGGGAAATGACGTCACCTTGCTCACCAAGATGGAGTTGGTGGAGGGAGAGCTCGGACGGTTCACGATGATAAGGGGCGAGGAGCCGACGCAAACATACAACCGGCTCAAGACCCTTATCAACAAGATAAGGAGCTACGGGAGCACGCGATGGACGGACCACGACGTCGTCCGCCTAATGCTCAGGTCATTTACCGTTCTTGATCCTCATCTCGTGAACAATATTCGTGAGAATCCCAGGTACACGATGATGACGCCCGAGGAAGTGCTTGGAAAATTCGTAAGCGGGCGGATGATGATCAAGGAGGCAAGATACGTCGACGAAGCGTTGAACGGTCCGATCAACGAGCCGCAACCCCTTGCTCTCAAGGCAACACGAAGCAAGGATGCGCTACCCAGCAAGGTGGCACAGATTGAGGCAGCCGGACTCAATGATGAAGAGATGGCTCTCATCATCAAGAGATTCAAGACGGCGCTAAATGGTCGCAAGGGGCAGCCAAGCAAGACCAAGACCAAGGGGAAGCGCTCATGCTTCAAATGCGGTAAGCTTGGTCATTTTATCGCTAACTGTCTCGATAATGAAAGTGACCAGGAAAAGGGGAACAAAAGAGAGAAGAAGAAGCAATACAAGAAGGCAAAGGGCGAGGCGCATCTAGGAAAGGAGTGGGACTCGGATTGCTCCTCCTCCGACTCCGACAACGAAGGACTCGCCGCCACTGCCTTCAACAAATCAGCTCTCTTCCCCAACGAGCGTCTCACATGTCTTATGGCAAGGGAGAAGAAGGTGAGTACTCAAGACTCCACTTATGCTTCTTCTAGTGATAGTGAGTCTAGTGATGATGATGACATAGATTATTCATGCTTGTTCAAGGGCTTAGATAGATCTAAGATAGATAAAATCAATGAATTGATTGATGCATTGAATGAAAAGGATAGGCTTTTAGAAAAGCAGGAGGATTTATTGTATGATGAACATGATAAATTTGTAGAGGCACAAAAATCATATGCTTTAGAAGTAAAAAGAAATGAAATGCTTTCTTATGAACTATCTACTTGTCATGAAACCATTTCTACTTTACAAGGTGTTAACAATGATTTAAATGCTAAATTAGAAGTAGCAAATAAATCTAATTCTTGTGTAGAACATGTTAAGATTTGCACTAGGTGTAAGGATTTTGATATTGATGCCTGTAGTGAACACCTAGTTTTAATTTCCAAATTAAATGAGGAATTGGCTAGTCTTAATGCCCAACTTAAGACTAGCAAGAATGAAGTTGATAAAATAAAATTTGCAAGGGATGCCTACACGGTTGGTAGACACCCCTCAATTAAGGATGGTCTTGGCTTCAAGAGAGAGGCCAAGAACTTAACAAGCCATAAGGCTCCCATCTTCGTCAAGGAGAAAGGGAAGGCCCCTATGGCTAGTAATGCTAAAAAGAACCATGCTTTTATGTATTATGATAGGAAAAATGCTAGAAATGCTTATAATGATTTTGATTCACATGTTTATGATTCTCATGCCATGTTTGCTTCTAGTTCTTCTTATAAGCATGATAGGGATATGTGTAGGAGAAATGTTGTACATATGCCAAGGAGAAATATTGCTCATGTGACTAGAAAGAATGTTATTCATGCTCCTAGGAAAGTAGTGAATGAACCTTCTACCATTTATTATGCTTGTAATGCTCCCTTTGCTATTTGTAGAAAGGGTAAGAAGGTAATTGCTAGGAAGTTAGGGGCAAGATGCAAGGGAGATAAAACTTGCATTTGGGTCCCTAAGGATATTTGTGCTAACCTTGCAGGACCCAACAAGAGTTGGGTACCTAAGACCCAAGCCTAAATTTGCCTTGCAGGTTTATGCATCCGGGGGTTCAAGCTGGATTATCGACAGCGGATGCACAAACCATATGACGGGGGAGAAGAAGATGTTCACCTCCTACGTCAAAAATAAGGATTCCCAAGACTCAATTATATTCGGTGATGGGAATCAAGGCAAGGATAAGTCAGAAACTCAAGGGACCCTCAAGCGCTTCCTCAGGAGAGCTCAAAATGAGTTTGAGCTCAAGGTGAAGAAGATAAGGAGCGACAACGGGTCCGAGTTCAAGAACCTTCAAGTGGAGGAGTTTCTTGAGGAGGAAGGGATCAAGCACGAGTTCTCCGCTCCCTACACACCACAGCAAAATGGTGTGGTAGAGAGGAAGAACAGAACGCTAATCGATATGGCGAGGACGATGCTTGGAGAGTTCAAGACCCCCGAGTGCTTTTGGTCGGAAGCTGTGAACACGGCTTGCCACGCCATCAACAGGGTCTATCTTCATCGACTCCTCAAGAAGACTTCGTATGAGCTACTAACCGGTAACAAACCCAATGTATCGTACTTTCGTGTATTTGGGAGCAAGTGCTACATTCTAGTGAAGAAGGGTAGAAATTCTAAGTTTGCTCCCAAAGCTGTAGAAGGGTTTTTATTAGGTTATGATTCAAATACAAAGGCGTATAGGGTCTTCAACAAATCATCGGGTTTGGTTGAAGTCTCTAGCGACGTTGTATTTGATGAGACTAATGGCTCTCCAAGAGAGCAAGTTGTTGATTGTGATGATGTAAATGAAGAAGATGTTCCAACGGCCGCTATACGAACCATGGCGATTGGAGACGTTCGGCCACAGGAACTAGATGAACAAGATCAACCTTCTTCCTCAACGATGGTGCATCCCCCAACTCAAGACGATGAACAGGTTCATCAAAAGGAGGCGTGTGATCAAGGGGGAGCACAAGATGATCACGTGATGGAGGAAGAAGCACAACCGGCACCTCCAACCCAAGTTCGAGCGATGATTCAAAGGGATCATCCCGTCGACCAAATTTTGGGTGACATTAGCAAGGGAGTAACTACTCGATCTCGATTAGTTAATTTTTGTGAGCATTACTCTTTTGTCTCCTCTATTGAACCTTTCAGGGTAGAGGAGGCCTTGCTAGATCCGGATTGGGTGTTGGCCATGCAGGAGGAACTCAATAACTTCAAGCGCAATGAAGTTTGGACGCTGGTGCCTCGTCCCAAGCAAAATGTTGTGGGAACCAAGTGGGTGTTCCGCAACAAACAGGACGAGCACGGAGTGGTGACGAGGAACAAGGCTCGACTTGTGGCAAAAGGTTATGCCCAGGTCGCAGGTTTGGACTTTGAGGAGACTTTTGCTCCTGTGGCTAGGCTAGAGTCCATTCGTATCTTGCTAGCATATGCCGCTCACCATTCTTTCAGGTTGTACCAAATGGATGTGAAGAGCGCTTTTCTCAACGGGCCAATAAAGGAGGAGGTGTACGTGGAGCAACCCCCTGGCTTCGAGGATGAGCGGTACCCCGACCACGTGTGTAAGCTCTCTAAGGCGCTCTATGGACTTAAACAAGCCCCAAGAGCATGGTATGAATGCCTTAGAGATTTCTTACTTGCTAATGCTTTCAAGGTTGGGAAAGCCGATCCAACTCTTTTTACAAAGACATGTGATGGTGATTTGTTTGTATGCCAAATTTATGTCGATGACATAATATTTGGTTCTACTAATCAAAAGTCTTGTGAAGAGTTTAGCAGGGTGATGACGCAGAAATTCGAGATGTCGATGATGGGCGAGTTGAACTACTTCCTTGGGTTCCAAGTGAAGCAACTCAAGGACGGCACTTTCATCTCCCAAACGAAGTACACGCAAGATCTGCTGAAGCGGTTTGGGATGAAGGACGCCAAGCCCGCAAAGACTCCGATGGGAACTGACGGACACACCGACCTCAACAAAGGAGGTAAGTCCGTTGATCAAAAAGCATACCGGTCAATGATAGGGTCTTTACTTTATTTATGTGCTAGTAGACCGGATATTATGCTTAGCGTATGCATGTGTGCTAGATTTCAATCCGATCCTAAGGAGTGTCACTTGGTGGCGGTGAAGCGAATTCTTAGATATTTAGTCGCTACGCCTTGCTTCGGGATCTGGTATCCAAAGGGGTCTAACTTTGACTTGATTGGGTACTCAGATTCCGACTATGCTGGATGTAAGGTCGATAGGAAGAGTACATCGGGGACGTGCCAATTCTTAGGAAGGTCCCTGGTGTCATGGAACTCTAAGAAACAAACCTCCGTTGCCCTATCCACCGCTGAGGCCGAGTACGCTGCCGCAGGTCAGTGTTGCGCGCAACTACTTTGGATGAGGCAAACCCTCAGGGACTTTGGCTACAATCTGAGCAAAGTCCCACTCCTATGTGATAATGAGAGTGCTATCCGAATAGCGGAAAATCCTGTTGAGCACAGCCGCACAAAGCACATTGACATCCGGCATCACTTTTTGAGAGACCACCAGCAAAAGGGAGATATCGAAGTGTTTTATGTTAGCACCGAGAACCAGCTAGCCGATATCTTTACCAAGCCTTTAGATGAGAAGACCTTTTGCAGGCTGCGTAGTGAGCTAAATGTCTTAGATTCGCGGAACTTGGATTGAATTGTAGCATACATGTGTTTATGCCTTTGATCAAGTTCATTCTGCATTTTGTTGCTTATTATGGTGCTCAAGTTGTACAAACACTCCCTGGACCTCACAAGTCCGCTGCAAAGTGATGCACATGTTTAGGGGGAGATGTGTTACAACTTGATCCCTTGAGACTAACCATATGCTTGAGTTTGTTTGATTTAGTCTCAAAGGAGAATTGAAAGGGAAAAGGTGGACCTGGATCATGTAAGACTTCCACTGCACTCCGATGAGAGGGTAACTCATTCCAAGTCCATCTCATGAACTCTTATTGCCATTTGCTCTTAATTGAAGATTTTTGTGAGGCAATGGGGTTAAAGGGCCAAAATTGATCCCGTTTTGGTGTTTGATGCCAAAGGGGGAGAAAATAAAGGCCAAAGCGATAAATGGATCAGCTACCACTTGAGAGATTTTGAAAATAGTAGAATAGAGTTTTTTTTTGGTTTGTCAAAATTCTTATGTTGTCTCTCTTGTCAAAAGTTGGCTTCTTGTGGGGAGAAGTATTGATTATGGGAAAAAGGGGGAGTTTTTGAAATCTTTGATCAATATCTTTTGGAATGACTCTCTTTATGCTTCAACATGTGTGTTTAACTTAGAGATAGAGATTTGAGTTTGATTTGCAAAAACAAACCAAGTGGTGGCAAAGGATGATCCATATATGCCAAAATTGATTCAAAATAAATTTAAGTTTTATTTGAAGTGAGTTTGCACTTGTTCTAGTTGCTTTATGTTGTGTTGGCATAAATCACCAAAAAGGGGGAGATTGAAAGGGAAATGTGCCCTTGGGCCATTTCTAAGTATTTTGGTGATTGAGTGCCAACACATGTGCTTAATTGTGAATTTATGTACATGGATGAACAAGGTGCAAATCATGAGATAAAGGTATGTTTCTAAGCCTTAGTACATTGTTTTTGTGTACTAATATATTTGTCTAAGTGTTAGAAACAGAAAGAAGAAGAAGAGAGAAGAGCAGAAAGTGACTTGGCTGTGTGCAGCCAAGACCCAGCTCGGGCTGGAGCACCGGACTGTCCGGTGTGCACCGGACAGTGTCCGGTGCGCCAGGCTGCCTCGACTCGAACTGGCCGCCCTCGGGAATTCGCCGACGGCGTACGGCTAAAATTCACCGGACTGTCCGGTGTGCTCCGGACTGTCCGGTGAGCCAACGGTCGGCCAGGGCCAACGGTCGGCCGCGCAATCCGCGCGGGACACGTGGCCGAGCCAACGGTCGGAAGACGGCACCGGACTGTCCGGTGTGCACCGGACATGTCCGGTGCGCCAACGGCTCTCAGATCTCCAACGGTCGGCAACGGTCAGAAGCGCCCGTTATGGAAAGAAATCGGGCACCGGACAATGTCCGGTGTGCACCGGACTGTCCGGTGCCCCCGACGACAGAAGGCAAGGATGGCCTTCCGGATTTGCTCTCAACGGCTCCTAGCTGCCTTGGGGCTATAAAAGGAGCCCCTAGGCGCATGGAGGAGACACACAAGCAACATTTGAGCATTCTTGATCATCCACACTAAGTCTCTGCGCATTCGTTTGTGTTTCTAAGTGATTCGAGCTCTGTTCTAAGTGAGAACTCTGAGATAGTCTTGTGAGCTCGATTCTTGGCCGTGTGTGTGCGCTTTTGCTGTGGATTTGTGTGTGTTGCTTCCCTCCCTTACTCTGTGCTTCTTTGTGATCATATACTTGTAAGGGCAAGAGACTCCAATTTGTGGAGATTCCTTGCAAACGGGATAGTGAAAGGCAAAACAAAACACCGTGGTATTCAAGTGGGTCTTTGGACCGCTTGAGAGGGGTTGATTGCAACCCTCGTCCGTTGGGACGCCACAACATGGAATAGGCAAGCGTTGGCTTGGCCGAACCACGGGATAAACCACCGTGTCACCTCTGTGCTTGATCTCTTTTGGTATTGTGTTTTGTCGAGACTTCACCTTAGCCACTTGGCAATAATCGTGCTAACACTTAACAAGTTTTTGTGGCTTAAGTTTGAAGTTTTTACAGGATCACCTATTCACCCCCCCTCTAGGTGCTCTCAGTTCTGGAGCAATGACGTAACACGTTTCTGAACGGCTACGAAACTGTATAAAATCAAATAGAACAGTTAGCAGTAATAATATTTTAACATCTGCATAACAGGACAAAAAAATTGTTTGTGTCTAACCTCTGCATATCCGAATGGTTCACCAGTTTTACGGGGGGGGGGGGGGCGTCTGTCACCCCGAGCCAACTCTCTTATGGTCTCATTATCAAAAAACTTAATGCGTGGAGTACCATATTTGTTATCCGGAGCAGCAGGGTGATGTAGGTGATCAAGATAGTAAATCTGAAAAAAAGGAATGCACAAATATATAAAATTAGTACATAACAAATATTTGCATACCATATATATGCACAGTAAACAAGAGAAAATTACTTACTAAAATAATGAGTGAGCATCCATATATTGTTGCTGTGATGTTTGTTTTGTTCCTTTTATGCCAACGTGCGGCAACATCGCACAAATCCGTGTAAACTAGTTGACACCAGTCAATATCAGCCATTCAGGCCATGTTTGAAGTCATGAGTACCTCATTGTTTGTAATGCCCCAAGAAGCAGAAGGAAACAGAAGTCGATTGAATAGAATGAGAAAAAAACATCTAATTGATAGCTCATCATCGTTGCCAAGCACTATCTTATCTTGAAGCTTGACAACATCAAATTCTTCTTTACAGACATTGAGATGACGTCTCATATTAGCAGCAGCATCGATTTCACCGTACCAATCAGTAAACTCTCTACCTCCTCCGACACATGGCAACCCCAAAATCAGATGAACCGTGTCTTTTGTTATCTTAAGTTCTTTGCCAGCCCCTGGGCGTATGGTCATGTCATTTGGATCTAATTTGTCCATCAACCACCTGATAAGTGATCTGCTCTCCAATGCATCAGTTCGCAAATCAAATATGCTAGAAAATCCCAACCTAGCGACGGCATCACGCTGCCGATCGCTCATTATCCATGATGATACAATAACATCAAAGGGAATGCATCGGATATTCAATTTCTGGAAGCATAAATGAATATGCATTAATACAGAAAGTATATATATAGGTAGAACTAATGATACTATATTTATTACAGGCTTGTAAATAACTAGTCTACAACACTAAAAAAGTAAACACCATATTTGTTGATAATAATATACATAAATGTAAAGTGGGGGAAAATTCAAAATTGATTGGGCACCATGATTAACACATGAATAAACATAAAATATATAAATATTACCTGTGATTTGACAGGAGACTTCTTTTTAGGAGAGTTTTTTTTGCAATGATATTATACTTTGGGCTTCTTTTCACGGTCGGAACTTGAGGAGAAGGTACTTTTAACTTCTTTGAGCTGATTTGGTCTGGAGGAGAAGGTGATGCAGATCTGAATTGACGCTTTAACGACGGAGCATCCATGAAGTCGTCGTCAGAGAGAGCGGCTGGAGCAGGAGGTTTTCTTTTTAAACGACAAGCTAAAGCCTTTCTGCGAACACGATGGATTGGGGCTGGCTGTGGCTCATTCTGTTCCTGATTTTGAGGAATATCATCTTGGTGAGCTGAGCTGCTGGATCTTGTACGTCTGGAAATGTCAATTGAAAAAACCTCCTGACTGGATTCAATAGTTAATCTTTTTGGATTACTGGGCGGGCGATCAACAGACTTCATGACTAAATACTGAATAAATCTGTAGAAAAAGGAAGTTGTTTTTAAATACTTTGATTTATGCAAGAATATATGCCAGAAAAAACTAATTTTTACTATAACTATCTGAAATGCATACTATATAATGCTAAATGGAATTACATGACTTAAACTACCTTTTACATTTATGCGAGATCATTTAATGAGCAATTGTTATATACAAGCATAAAGATTGATTTAATATTTCATATAATTGTAAATGGATCAGGATAAAATAAGAGCCTTTATGCATCAACTAATTATACAACATATTTTAATAACTGGTTCATAGTAATAAAAACATTTAGCTCAAATAACATGAATATTTAAATAACATTTGCTTAAATAACAGTATCTGTATGTATTTATATATAATGAACAGGAGTGTAAACTAATTATGCAAGTAAATAGAACAATTCAAATATGCTTAATATATGTTCACAAACTTGTGTATGAATGAGCATACACATTACTGCCAATATGCATATATATCAAATCCAATGGGTATATTTTATATATAATAAAACAGATGTGTACACAAAATGATTTAATTGAATAAAAAGTAATGAGGATATGCATATAAATGATATACAATAAGCATATTAGACAATTAAATGGATGTGAAAACAAATCGTTAGAGTAAATGTGCATAAAGAATACTGACTATATGCATGTATAATAAAACAAATGTTTAAACAAATGACTCAAGTGAATGTGCATAAACAGTACTGAGGATATGCATATATATCAAATACAAATAAACATATTTGATAATAAAATATATGTGAAAACAAATCATTAAAGTAAATGTGCATAAAGAGTACTGACTATATGCATATATAATAAACCAAATGTGTAAACAAATGACTCAGGTGAATGTGCATAAACAGAACTGAAGATATGCATATATATTACATACAAACAGCATATATATGTTACTTGGGTTGTATAAAAGTACTATCTGCTAACTAATCAGTAAATACCTAATCCACAGCCTTTTGCCTAAATACAGAATATCGGGCGATAGTAGGAATACAGAATAAATACACATACCCTAATATCGGGGCTCCTAAACAAAAAAAGATGCAATGCGCGATGCAATGACCCGATTATAGTGATGTATAAGCGGATACAAATCACACATTTAGCTGGATAATAAGGGTTACCATCAAATCCACTTCAAATCGACCGATAGGGCTCAAAAAATCGACGGCAAACTCGGGGTATTTCAATGTTGGATTACCTGGAACTTCTTGAATCGGCTCCAATGCTGGGAGATTGAAGGATGTAAGGAGTAATGGAATGGCGCTGGATTGGAGCGGCGGTGGATTGGCGCTGCGCTGGTTTGGAGGCGCTGAAATCGCCTGGGGAGTCGCCTCCCACGAAAGGAAAATCTGCGCGGCTAGGGTTTTCTTCAAATGGACGCTGGTTTATCTCCGTTGAATGCGCAAGTACGGTTTTAGAAACAGGAAACGTGGGAGAGGTGGCTGGTTGACGGGGGTAACGACGCCGTGACTATAATCAGTTGACTCGGTGTGGTTCAACCAAAATGCCCATGTTGACTAGCCTGGGCTTCCTTTATTATTGGAAGCCCAGGGCTCTTAATATATAAACTATATATATATATATATATATATATATATATATATGATTATATTCTTAAACGTGTATAATCCATTAATATAACTTCTGGAATCCCAGCAATAGAGCTGCAAGGTTGAAGTGAAGCTGGAATGGATCCGATCTTCAGTGTGGAAAGAGCTTCAATCCTCTGTAGCAAGGAAAAGCCGATCCGCTCTTGTCTTGCCTTAAATAGCTGGAAGCGAAAGCAGTTCTCAAGGAAGGAGTGCCGTAGTCTCGTTCGAAAGTCAAGTCATTCTACGAGTTTGAATTTAAATACTCGGTTGGACATGGTAACATTTGTGTCTCTCTTTCAGCCGATTGCATAACCCAAACATGTATTCGGACTACCAAAGTGTTCATATGTTGTTATAATTTTCATTTATGTTTAAGTATAGATTATAAAATTTAAAGATATGAGTGTTCTATTGGCTAAATGAGTGTGAATGTGGGTTTAGAACTAACAGCCATGGTTCGAATTTTAGCTTTTTATCATTTAATGTGGGGCAAGAAGATTCCCATTTTTACATATCCTTGTTGGAGTTAGTCTAAGTGTATGTTTGGTCAGTTCTAGATTTTGAAAATCTAGTTCTAACTTTGAGCTATGAGAAAGCTATTACGAGTTGATGGTCGTGGAAAACTAAATATGTTTAGTTAAAACAACTATTAACTATAGTTTTTTGTAAAAACATAATAGCTTAGTGACATAAGTGATATGAATATGAAAAATCTAGGTACAAGATGATTTTGAATTGAACTAACGCCCCGTTTGGATCATTGAAATTGAATTCCATTCTAATAATAATAATTTAGACATATATCAATTAAACTAATTCGGTTTTATACAAAAATATATTTGTATACTATTATTAGTAAGATGTCGGAGATATTTATGTGCTACATTTTTATTATAGAGGAATGAGACAAAGTGTGTCATGTAAATTACAGAGTAGAAATAAAATCTACTAATGCATAAAATTATTTCACATACTCCACCCCATGAATTTGAGGTAGTCTTATATCTGAACTTTAGAAACTGGTGGAATGTCAAATTCTAAACTAAATAAGTTATTTTATTGAGTGAATTCCAATTTCTCTAAAATGAAGGGATCCAAACGCCCGTAAATGAATTTATAGATTTTCATGAATCTATTATGTTGTTGTATCCATTTAGTTGAGATTCTATATTTTTGCGAATTAGGTTCAGAAAGCTGAACCAAAGATTTACTGTCAAAAATCTAAAATCTCAACCAAACGGGTGCAACAATAGAATAGATTACTAAAAATCTACGGTTTTGTCTAGTTTAATTTAGAATCACTTTCTATCCTAAATTTTTGAGACTTCAGTTATCCATGTTACAAGGTGTCATGCTCTTATAGAATCTATATTTGACAGTTATTGAACTAAACATATTTTATCTTTCAAAAAACCGTTAGCTCGCAACAACTTTGTCACATATCACAACAACTTGTCACATCTCACAACTATAATAAGATTTTTAGGAATCTACCGGCGTTTGGTTCAACTACAAATTCTTAAAAATATGATGGTTTGCTGTCAGATATGAGAAAGCTGCTACGAGCTGACGATTTTGAGTAACCTAAAATATGTTTTGTTTAACAAACGATTAATTCATTTTTTCTTAGGAAAATGAAAATTCGTTGGAAAAATAGAGTTTCCAAAAGTCATATGTATAGATTTGAAACTAGGTCTAAAAATATATTTGAAAAGATAGTAATAAAAATTAAAAAAATAAGAAAATGAACCCTAAAACCTCAGCCCCGGCGCACCCGAACCGGCGACGAGGCCCGCAAACAACACCGCTAGCCATGTGGCGCCGCGCCTCCCACCTCCTCATCCGCACCGCCGCCGCCGCCGCCGCCCCCACCCGCCGCCTCCCACTTCCTCACCCGCCGCTACCCATCGCCCCAAGAGTGGCCTCCGCATCCTCATCCTATGCCACAGCGGTCGCGGCGAGGGCACCGCGGACGGTAGGGACCCTGCTGCGGCTCAACGACCTGTGTGACAACCCGGGCGCGCGGAAGCAGAAGACGCGCAAGGGACGCGGGATCGGCTCCGGCAAGGGGAAGACGGCGGGACGCGGCCACAAGGGGCAGAAAGCGCGAGGCACCGCTAGGTTCGGCTTCGAGGGTGGCCAGACCCCGCTCCGCCGCCGCCTGCCCCGCCGTGGATTTAAGAACCCCTTCTCACTCACATTTCAGGCCCGTCCCATTTCTGCAGTATCTCCTGCTTAAATATCCCCTTTCATTTCCCTTCTCTCTTCAGGAGAGGTGTTCAGCCCCGTCCTCATCTCGGGAGATTCTTGTCTTCTTGATGACATATGGGCATTTTCATTCCTTGTTTCCAACCAGTACATTGATGTGTTTTACTTATTTGCTCAAATGATGCTTGATTGAAAACGTTACCATTTGTATGAGACAAAATGCTACTGATTTAGATGATAAAAAATGACGCTTGATTGAAAAATGCTACATAGTTATATGGTACGAAAGTTGGCTTGCACATGAGGTGGTCAATCTGCGTCCTGGGTTGGCATAGTTTCATTTCTCATCTTTTATGTTCATCTAATGAAAGTTTTGTTAACAATGTGAAAAAATAGCAAAGCCTTTTAATCAAAAGGAAGCTGGGGTAGCTATAGATGTCGCTATTAGACGAAAATTTTGAATTTAGCCTATTACTAGCCAGTTTCCTGAACCTTTTTTATTTAACATATTATGATTAAAGGTCTCAAAAGTAGCATTTATTGACTATTTAATGTGAACTATTGAAAAAGGGCTTTCTTAGAGCATCTCTAACAAGAGCCCTAAACGAGGTCCTAATTTGAAATATAGGGCCCTAACAAAAGAAACATGCTCCAACAGGGGCCTATTTTACAAAAAATCATCAAACAGTTATAGGGCTCAGTCTTTCGGGTACTAAATATAGTACCCCATATACCGGAGTCCTATACTCATTTATACACTATTCATAACCTTTTATTTACTAAATAACATGATTTATTTCCTAACAATATGATATAGAACTCAATTGTTGGAGCTGCAAACATTTTTGTGGCCCTAAACACTTTAAATCAGGTCCTATTTAAATTTTGAGGATTCAAATATAGGACTTCTTGTTGGAGATGCTATGAAAGGTCCTATACAAGGTGGTCCCGGCAAGGGATTTTAGGCTGCCTTAACCTTGCTTATTTTGCATGGAGGCTGATTTGAACCTAGGATCTCTAGCATAGAAAAGTGGAGAGACTTACCACTGCGACAGGCCTGACCTTCATTGTGCACTATGAAAAATGCTTAGAATTGTGGTTTGTTTTATGTTGGTTTTGGTTCATGTAGATGCCATTTTTACATCATTTGTTGGGATAGTGCTACCTGACCTGCCATGAGGCAATTTTGTTAAATGATTTTAGGATCTTTAGTAGAATTATTATTCTTAAAGGAAGCACAATGAGCTTAAAAGAAGAAACATGGCAACAAAAGGTTACAGTTTCATCTATATGGTACAAACCCTGCTGCATTGTTGTTTCTGCAAGCACAATCCTGTCAGAAATGGCCCAGAGATGTAGGTGGATGAAAAATCAACGGAACGTAAACATGCTGAAATAACTAAAATATGCTGCAACTTCGCTCTTCTTCCTTAGTTTTATTTCAAATTCGACAGACAGTATTATTGAATAAGCATGCTATTGAGCCCTAGTTTTGAATTAATGCTGTGGACATCATTATTCACATTAATGAATTTACTTGCCAATGTTTATGTGAACCGATTGGGCAGTTGGACTAGTTGAATGTGTGTTATAGGTTAGTTTTGAGGTAGAGTATGCTTTCTTATCACTCGTTGAACACACACAAAATAAGAGAGAAAATGATGTTGCAAGAATTCAAGAAGCATGATTACATCTCTACGTTTCAATTCAATATAGCCTTCTTGACCCATAGTTTGCTTTAGACTTCGGCTGCATTTAGATACATGGTGTGTATGGATTGCTTAATAATATCGTGTCCAGCAGTTTATCCATATGGTCACCCAAAACACTGTTTTGCATTGTAGACTGCATTGTTCACAGAGTGGAGTTTGAATATGGGTGTTGGGATGGGTAAGCTGCTGGAGATAGCCTAAGGGATAAATTAGTGTGGATATAGGAAACCATAAAGATTTTTAGCCCTATCCAATTGGTTGGAAAATTTTGGTGGTCTTGGATTATTACTGCATTGCTCAAAATTTCCATTCATCATATAGTAGCTCTCCTAACCTGGTCCAACATAGACGACATTAATTGGAGCAGTGGTATTGTTTGACGTCATCTTTTGTGTCATGTCAAAACCAGTTGTGACGTGTGTCAGCGCCTAGGTTCTGATGTGAAGGGTAGATGTGGTGGAGAATAGTTGAGAAGATATTTGCATTTTGGAGGATGGATATTTTTAAGAAAGTTGATTGTATTGAAGCTCAGATGTCGCATGTATAAGTTATTAAATTTAAGTAAATCATTGACTAAATGTACAAAACTACAAACGTCATTGATACATACTATAAACACTAAACACTACTATTCTTGGGATTCATGCGCCCTCTGAGAAGCAAACGCAAGGATCAAGGAGTTTACAATGCGTAACGAATGGGTCATGGAATTATCCTCAGTGTGTACAACTATTGAAATATAAAAAACTCGACCGGAGGGCGTTAAGCTGCCCCAACGACATTCATGTAAGAAGTCACGGAACCACAAGGAAACCTCTGGACCCTGGCCTCCAATCACTAACGGGGGCCGGCTCTGCCCACTCTGCAACAGCCCCCAGGCCGGAGGGTGGCGCACAGAATTTCCGTAGCCCGAGAGCAGGCGAGACACAACAAGGCGATTTTTTAACCCAGGTCTGAAAATTCGCTTCCACCAGGAATTGAACTCAACTATATAAATATAAATCAAGGAGCAAACAATTTTCTTCCACACCACACTTAAAAAGCAATACTGCCTTCAGGAACTGTTTTGGCTGTATATGAGATGAATATATTGAACAAATTGTCGATATTACTGATCCATCCCCATTCATGACTTGAACCTCCTTGAAGTTTGAATTGTTTTCTGTTACAGCTGGTATGCCAGTATTTGATGTTATTACTTTTTATTGTTCCTTTCTGATCAGCCCTGTGGACTGGGGAAAATTGCAAAGCTCATAAATGCTGGGAAAATTGATTCCTCTGAATTGATTACCATGAAGACATTAAAGGTACATAGAATTATTTCTTGAACAATACTGTGCTTTTGTTTAATGACATGAACATCTGTATTCCACTTTGGCAGGAAACAGGTGCCATTGGGAAGCAAATAAAAGATGGAATTCGTTTAATGGGCCGTGGAGCAGAAGAAATCAAATGGCCTATTCACCTTGAGGTAAACATAATTTCCATTAAAAAAAGTATTTCTACTAAAACCAAGTGTGGAATTCACCCTATAGGCCCTGTTTGGAGATAAACGTATTTTTGGAGTATCGGGTAAATACTATGGTTTTGCAAAACAGGAGTACTTTGGTTTTCGAAAGCTGCTCGGTGTTTGGATACAATAAGCCTTGTAAAACCATGTTTTTTTGAAAACCATAGTCTTTTTGGAGTTCTAGAAACAACACTCTCGGCCTCTTTTTTTTTTTTCTTCTAAACCATCGTTTTGTATCTCTTTGGATTACAATACCACAGTCTCATGACGCCACAGTTTTCTAGAACTATGTCATCCAAACAGGCCTAGTTCTTGTTTCCTTGCAATTCATCTTGTCAGGATTGATATGCATGTCTTCAATGTTCAAAAAACGAACTTCTGGCTCTTGCCTAGGAAAATTATGTTCTCCTCCTTGGTTAATGTGTTGATTGAAGCTTAAAACATGCAATCGGACATCTACTAAAAATCGAATCTGTTGTGTTAAACTTATATGTCCACATGATCTATTATCCTGGCCATAATCGGTAATCATTTGAGTATATGTAATAGCTTTGTTTCCTGGAGGTGATTTGGGAGTTCAATTTCCTTGTAATCCATATGCGGCAGAACAAATTTGATGCATAGACATGAACATTTGAGTATTGGTTGGTCTCTCGGTAGAGATGATTAGGTAGTTTAGTTTATCAATATTGCTATCTTTTACTATCATTATTATCTGGTATGACTATATGAGCCCAGCTATCAATTGATACTAAATGATCTTAAGTTGGAAGATGTAGGCAACTGGAAAGGCAAAATGATGATTTTTCTTTCAGTAGTGTTCTGAGGCCATTTGTGGTTACTATCATCATTTCGCAAGTTGAGGCATCCATTCTCAAACAGCAGATGCACTGAATATTGTAGGTGTCAAGGGCAACTGCAAGGGCCAAAGCTGCCGTGGAAGCTGCTGGTGGGACAGTAAGGCTGGTGTACTACAACAAACTTGGATTCCGGGCGCTCCTGAAACCTGAGTGGTTTGAGAAGAAGGGCCGCCTGTTACCAAAAGCAGCAAGGCCTCCGCCCAAGCAGCGAGATAAGGTCGATAGCATTGGCCGCCTGCCCGCGCCGACAAAGCCACTCCCCTTCACGGCAGAGGAGCTGGAGTTTGCAGCCAAGCGTGAGGCTGCCCGCGTGACTGCATAAGATGGGAGCACGTTGGCAGCACCTTTTTTTTTCTGAAAGCATGCGCCACTGGATGTGTATCACATTAGCTTTAGCAGGACATGCATAAGAATGGACCGTTTTGTCTTTTTTTTTCCCTCAAGGAATGGACTGTTATAAATTAAATATCCATTCATTGGAATCAGATGTTGCTGTAATTTCTTAACTTACCTTGGGGTTTTGATTGATAAATGCCGTTTTTCTAAATAGGCTCATGTATGATGTCATTTTACTTGCCACCTTTTGATCCTGTAATGACAATTGAGAAATGCCGTTTATTTCTGTGAAATAGGTGAAAAGCATGCGACTTACGTGTGATTTGTGTACGTGAATTGACAAACGTGTGATTTGTATGTGAATTGAGGTAGGTCAAAAATTGATGATTAATTGGTGTTTGATTATGATTATATGTTTCTGCTATGGATGGAACTCAATTACTGGTTTTTAAATAATGAGCAAGAAGGTTAAGGATTTACTAATTCTAAGTGTCAATAGAGTTGATGGACATATAGTTTAATGGTAGCACTTCTATTTTTTTTCTTTGATAGTACTAAAAAGGGGTATAGATGTGTAGCTTGATTGATAGTTAAGTCTAGTGATGAAAGCTCAATAGAAGTTTAAGATTAAACCCAACTAAAAAAGTGTTCTATATAAGTGAGCTAGTGGTGTTGCATATGCATAAGACATGTTTGGTTTGTAGTGGGTATGTGTCACTCGATAAGAGATAGCCCTATTTCGAATAGAGTTAACATTGGTGTGTTCGATGTGCACTAAACATGGTGCATCTCATATGGCAACCAGAGAGCAACACACACTCATAAAAAATGTACACATCCAGTGCAGCATCATATACCGCACAGGGCATCCAATTGCAAAAGGCTCGATACTCAGCGAGCGTATCCGGTGTGGCACCATGTAACACTCCAAAATCGTATTCTGAATAAAAAGAAACTCATTTCGTGATTTAGATAAATGCGTTTTCAAATAATGGATTACCTAAAAGATTCTTATGTGAACTATCCTTTGTGTTAAAGACTATTCTCCAAAAAAATAATTAAGTTAAACTATATCTTACTATAGAGTTTACATAATAAATTATATTATTTTAAATAAATATATGAAGATTATAGATTTATTTTATTGTACTTCTAAAATGTGGCTATGTGTTTGAATTATTTTCTTTAATAATAATTATTATAAAACATCTTAAATGAATTATTTTTACTAATTTTCATTTGTAGATAAATTAATTAATATAAATGCTTTGCATTCGTGTTGAGTTTTTGTTTGTTGCAATTTATGCTTAAAATAGAAAATTTAACTTAGCTCTAAATTAGACTTGAATTTTAAATTTAAAATAGAAAGCAGAAATTAGAAATATAAGCTAATATAATGGATCGATATATGTTTGGTTGGTTGGTTTGTACACGACGTCCTTTAGTTAAAGTCGATACAAATTAGGATATCACAATAAAATATTTAAGAAAACACTCCTTTCAACTCGCGTATAACGACAAAAAATTTAATTTAAAAATTTAAATAAAATATATTCTAAGATTTATTTAAATTGAAGGTCTAATACGATTAGTACAAATTAACAACAATATTATCGGAATAAAAGAGATAAGTTAGAGTTCCTAACAGATATAATATGGTTGTAAGAGATAAGTACTAGATTAGATCTGTCATGTAATGTAACCACCCACGTAGGATAGGATTGTAACAGATAAGTACCAGATTAGATCTGTCATGTAACAGACTTGGTTTCGAGTTTGTTAGAGTTCCTAACAGATAGGATAAGATTGTAATAGATAAGTACCAGATTAGATCTATCATGTAACTACCCACGTCCCAGCCTATATAAATACATGCTGTAAGGAAAATGGACCCCGGGCCATTAGGTTTAATAGATTTTGGTGTTTGATGATCAACATAACCTGTGAACTAATGGGTTTGCTAGTGTTTGTGTTTGTAGTTAACAGAATGCTAAAGTTACTTGGACCAAGGCATTGAGGAAAGCAACACCTCAAAAGAAAACATTATGAAGATCAAGTGAAGTCCAAGAAACGAAGCAAGTGTTTCCTGGCGGACTGTCCTGTGTCACACGCCGAACTATCCGGTGCAGCAGGGAACTGTAGCCCAACAGCTAGTTCCAGGTGGCACTGTGGAGAAAAGACCACCGGACTGTCCGGTGCAAAAAGTCTGCACGCCAACGGTCACCTGCTGTGATAGTCCAATGGCTAGGAGCACCGGACCGTCCGATGTACCGCAGAAAGCAACAACAACAACTTTTCTCTAATGGCTAGTTTTGTGTTGGAGGCTATAAATACACCCTAACCGGCCATTCCAAGGTGTGAGAGCCCAAGCAACATAACAAGGCATATAGTAGACATTCCAAGTGCTCATACACCCAAGTGCTTAATAGAATCACTCGGTGATTAGCGTAGGTGCTTTGCGAAGTGCTTAGATTAGTTAGACCACTTTAGCACTTGCTCTAGGTGAACACTAGTTAGTTGAGTGAGTTTTGTAAAACCACAAAACCCCTCGGCTCTTGCGCGAGCCGTTGTAATTGTACCGAGTGGGGTGGGAGTCTTGCGAGACCGTGACAACCGTGTTTGTGTCACGACCGCTACCGTGTACCGGAGGGAACGAGGCTAGTGGCATTTTTGGTCGGAAGCTCGATAGTGGAGACAACAGGGAGCGTCCGATAGGAACCAGAAGCGGAGCACCACTTGCGCGTGGAGAAGGCCCGTGACTCTCTACGGAGTTACTCGACCGAGGTGCTTGGCCCTCGCGTGGGCTTCCCTTTGCGTAGGGGCACCAACGAGGATTAGTCAGGACCTTGCGCAATTCCGGATACCTCGGTAAAAATACCGGCGTCATCCACGAGAGTTTGCATCTCTACCTTGCTTTTTAGCTTTCACATTTATATCAAGCATTTAAGTTTCAATCTTGTCTTTGTACTTATATTGTTTTAGATTGAAACTTAGCCATCGCGGTAGAGATAGTAAAACTTAGACAAAACCTAGTTTGCACATTCTAGATTGATTATTTGCATATGTTTTGCTCTAGGGATTTATTTGTGACCTAGTTTAGTGAAAGTTTTAGAAGTCTTAATTCACCCCCTCTTAGGCGTCACCTATTTCTTACAATTGGTATCAGAGCCTGGTTTGGCTCATTTGAATCGCTTTAGCTTCACCGCTAAAAGAGCCAACACTTTTTAGAGGAAGGGATGAATACCCATAGGCCACCACACTTCGACGGCACTAACTTCTCATATTATAGTGCTAGAATGGCATGTTACCTAGAGGCCGTTGATCTAGGTGTTTGGAGAGTCACTCGTGACAGGATGAAACCACCCAAAAATCCCGAGAAACCCACCACGAGTGAGGAAAAAATAAATTCATTTAAATGTAGAGCAAAACATTTCTTGTATTAATCTCTTAGCATGGATATTTTTAATCAAGTTTTTTCATTGAAAACTGCTAATGAGATCTGACTAAAATTGCATGAGCTCCATGGCAGCACATCAAATGTCCGTGAGCAAAAACATTGCCTAGTCTTAAATGAGTACAATTCTTTTTCTATGAAAGATAATGAGCTTGCTAGAGTTATGTATTCTCGTTTGAATCTAATCATCAATGAGCTCAATTCTATTGGCATGAACAAGCTAAGTGATGCGGACATTGTAAGGAAGATTATCTCCCTGCTAGCACAAAGATATGGGAGCATCATCACTATTCTTCACAACATGGAGGACTTGAGTACAATGACCCCGACCATTGTGATTGGGAAAATCGTAGCCTTTGAGATGTCGCAAAAAATGTGTCGGGGAGAGGAGCCAACTTCCTCAAGGCTATATGCTTTTGCATGTGATGAAAGGAAGGGTGAAAAGAAGGCTCCCACTCTAAGTTCCTCGAGTGAAGAAGAGGAGGAAGAAGAAAGTGATGATGATGAAGATAATCAACCATCAACATCATCCCCCGAGAACGAAGAAACAATATGACACATTGGAAAGGTAATGGGGATGATATGCAAGATTAATCTAATGGGTGTGCCCCTGCATGTAGAGGATCTTCTCTTTAACATTGACAAGAAAAAGCAAAGAAAGAGAGGATGCTTCGCATGTGGGGAGAAGGGCCACTTCAGGGACAGCTGTCCAACTATGGCCGAATCCAAAAAGGAGAGGAGCAAAGGCAAGGCGCTAACAAGTGTCAAAACTTGGGACGATTCTTCAAGCGAAGATGAACCTCAGGACGCGCAACCATCGATCCTCATCATGCTCATCACGGTCATCACACAAGTGCCTTATAGCAAGAGGTAAAATGAGTATTCCATCCTCTAGTGATGAAAGTAGTAGTGGTGATGAAGGTGAGGGAAAGCCCTCCATAGATGAGCTTGCGAAAGCCGTTAAATTTTTTCAGGATGTCTGCACTAAACAAAAAGCTCAACTTAAAACTTTGAAAAATAAGTTGATTAGCTCTCAAAATGATTATAAAGGTTTGCTAAAAAATTTGAAGCATTTGCAAATTTGAATTGTGAGCTATCAACTAAAATTGAGCAATTAGAGTCTAGTGCTACATCCAAAGCTACCGATGATGGCCTTATCAAAAAGAACGAAAATCTTAAGGCTAAGTTAGCTAGCTCCCAAGAAGCTATTAAAAATTTGCTAGAGAAAATGGAAATTCTTAGCATACACAATAATGAGCTAACTACTAAGCTAGAAAACATTGATAGCACCCCAGAAGTATCTTTGGTTAAAATACCTGAAATTATTAAGAAAGATGCTTTTACTTCTTGCTCTGATTTAATTAATGATTCTAACCCCTGCAATCAAGTTCTTGTTAAGAATGTTATTATAGAAACCTGTTCGGACGAGATTGCAATGGAAAATGAGCAATTAAAGCAAGAAGTGGCTCGCCTTGGAAAAGCCTTATATGACAAGAAAGGCAATGCCAAACAAATCCAACCTCCACAGGAGTGAACAAGCCTATGGAGGGCAAAACTGTGATTTGTAGGCTATGTCACAAAGAAGGCCACAAGTATTTCCAATGCAAGGCGAAGACCGGGGATAAGCAAAAGCCAACAAGCAAAATCTCCAACACCTACATAAAAAAGGTGAATAAAAAGGCTGCTGCACCATATTTGATCAAGATGAAAAAGAATGGAAAGATGATATCAATCAAGGCCAACAAGCAAGCCAACAAAGGGAAAGGGGCCAAACGCATCTGGGTGCCAAAGGAAATAATTTCAACCATGAAAAGCACCAAGAATGTTTGGATCCCGAAAGGGAAGTGAGGAGTCCGAAGAAAATTCAGGGAATTTGGAGACTTGGTAAATTTGGGATGTATATCATGGGATACATCATATTGGATCAAGTTTATTGCCAAGTAGGTTAGTAAATACTTTGGACCCAAATTTCCCAACCCATGACTAAGGTAACTAGATTTATTGCATTTTAGATATTCGTATCTATTTTTTTCTTGCATCTAGTTTTACCCTTCATGCCTAGTATTACATTTGATATTTACTTTTGTTTAAATGAATGCATACTAGGTCAATCATATGGTAGGATTGCTTGTTTTCAATTCAAATTCATAAGCAAACCTACATGGTTTAAAATGTTTAGTTAAGCACAACACATAGCTTATTGAATATTCCTAAGTAAATGACATTAATGCTTTAAAAGCTTATATCCTACAATTGGTATCATTTAACTTATATGTGCCTAAGCTCGGATTATGGATAACTTGCCCCTCTTGATATCAAATCAAAGTGCATGTCTCCTACAAGTATTCAAAACTTGTATGCACACTTTCAGGGGGAGTTTACTCTATAATCTAAGACTTTGAGACTAATACCTTTTTCAAGTCTATTTCATGTAGTAGTCTCATTGTAAGGAAAATGAAGTCCCCGGAGAAAGACAACAAGCTTCCACTGCAAATCTACAAAAATTCTTGTCTCACAAACCTACCATTTGTCTTCAAATGGTCCATCATTGATTTTCAATTGGTAACTCTAAGACTACATTTAGCATCATTTACATGTCTTCTCCAATATTTGGTTAGACTACTTCATTCTTATACTTCCTATGTTGCTATACATGCATAAGTAGTTAAATCATATTCTGTTACCTAAGGGAAGTCAGTCTAACCAAATCATGTCTTGCACCTCTATTTTCACATGCCTTTTCCTAAGTAGAAGATCTCTATCAGGGGGAGTATTTCTTCATCTCTAATGGGGGAGAAAATTCGTTCTAAAGGAGAACACTTATTTAGGGGGAGTTATAATGTCAAGTTCTTCAATTGGTTTTAATTGATAAATCTTTTATGAGGGCAAGTACCTTTTGCTTCGTACATGCTTTTAATGTCTTCCTTTTCGGTGGTTGATGCCAAAGGGGGAAAGTTTAGGGACCAAAGCAATGAAAATTGTATCAAACACCAAACACCACCAAATTTAAATTTTGATTCTTCAAATGGTTTTGGCTCTTTGGTCTAAAATAGGAAGTAAGTGAATTATGGAGTTAGGGGGAGGCTTAAGTCCATAATATCACATTGTGGGGACAAACATGCATCCTAGCAAGTAGATTGCATATTTTCAATCAAATGTTTGTAATATTTGCTTGCTTTGGTTGTGTTGTCATCAATCACCAAAAAGGGGGAGATTGTAAGGAAAATGGACCCTGTGCCATTTGGCTTAATAGATTTTGGTGTTTGATGATCAACATAACCTGTGGACTAATGTGTTTGCTAGTGTTTGTGTTTGTAGTTCACAAGATGCTAAAGTTACTTGGATCAAGGCATTGAGGAAAGCAACACCTCAAAAAAACATTATGAAGATCAAGTGAAGTCTAAGAAACGAAGCAAGTGTTGCCTGGCGAACTGTCCGGCTGAGAGCACCGGACTATCCGGTGGCACACGCTGGACTGTTCGGTGCAGCAGGGAACTGTAACCAAACGGCTAGTTCCAGGTGGCACTATGGAGAAAAGACCATCGGACTATCCGGTGTGAAGTCTGGACTGTCCGGTGCAAAAAGCCTACGCGCCAACGGTCACCTGTTGTGACAGTTCAACGGCTAGGAGCACCGGACAGGGGCACTGGACCGTCCGGTGACCTCACTAGACCGTCCGGTGTACCGCAGAAAGCAACAACTTTTCTCCAACAGCAAGTTTTGTGTTGGGGGCTATAAATACACCCAATTGGCCATTCCAAGGTGTGAGAGCCCAAGCAACATACCAAGGCATATAGTAGACATTCCCAAGTGCTCATACACCCAAGTGCTTAATAGAATCACTCAGTGATTAGCGTAGGTGCTTTGGGAAGTGCTTAGGTTAGTTAGACCTTTATCGCTTGCTCTAGGTGAACCCTAGTTAGTTGAGTGAGTTTTGTAAAACCACACAACCCCTCGGCTCTTGCGCGAGCCGTTGTAATTGTACCGAGTGGGGCGAGAGTCTTGCGAGACCGTGACAACCGTGTTTGTATCACGACCACTACCGTATATCGGAGGGAATGAGGCCCGCGGCGTTTTCGGCTGGAAGCTCAATAGTGGAGACGGCGGGGAGCGTCCGAGAGGAGTCGGAAGCGGAGCACCACTTGCGCGTGGAGAAGGCCCGTGACTCTCTATGGAGTTACTCGACCGAGGTGCTTGGCCCTCGCGTGGAGAAGGCCCGTGACTCAAGCATTTAAGTTTCAATCTTGTCTTTATACTTATATTGTTTTAGATTGAAACTTATCCATTGCGGTAGAGATAGCAACACTTAGACAAAACCTAGTTTGCACATTCTAGATTGATTAATTGCATAGGTTTTGCTCTAGAGATTTATTTGTGGCCTAGTTTAGTGAAAGTTTTAGAAGTCCTAATTCACCCCCTCTTAGGCGTCACCTATTTCTTACACATGCCACCATAACACCTCAAGCCGTCAATCATACACTCATCTCCTCTATAGCCTCGCAGCAGCACCGCCGCCATCCAAGCCACCTATTGGGGGTCTTCTCCTCCGCCGAAGGTCCTCAAGGCAAAAACACCTTCGGCTAGACAGGACAAAGGCAAGTGAGACATGAAGATATAAGCCAAAGATGATGCGAACAAAAGCCGAAGCTATGGCTGACAGAGCTTCAGCTTGGTGTAATGATAAAGGCAATGGACGATACCGACTTAAAGAGGAAAAGACTATATAGTCCTTAACAATTTGCATTATGATTATAATTAGTTAACAGGGACATGGATGTAATTTTGTCTGGGCTGCGTCCCGTGCCTATAAATAGATGAACAGTACCCCCGTACTGTTCACGTTGAATTGAAATCGTTCTTGCGTCAGTCTCGCTTTTCACCTTCTATTGAACTGAAGGTATTAATGTAATATTCATATCGTTGGTGTTTATTTATGTTTATAAAATGAGAATATAAGTAATCTAATAATTCATAGTGATTATTTATATTCTTTTGTGTTTTGTGTATATTAATTTATATTTGTTCACTGAGATGATGAAGGTACACCCTGCATGACCTTCGTCTGAAGATCATTATATCCAAAAGAAAGTAATCCTTCGAAGGACGAAGGTCTTTAAATTATTAACAATTGTGTTGCCTTGTCCTTGACCTGTAGCATTCGAGAACAAGTGACCAACATTGGCGCCCACCTCCAGTGAACTCACTTCCACAACTGCGACGAGGGCTTCGCAAAACAACCAAGCTGTAGCACCTTCGGCCACGAAGCTGGTGCTCCCAATTATAGGTGGCTCAAGTTTTGAACCATCCAACAAGAAATAGAAGAAAGAAGCACAGAGAAGAGTACAACATGTTGGGGTGCAAGGACCCTTCATCAAATCCAAGTGGTCTCACATTCCAATTACCTTCTCTCAAGAAGACCTTCAGCTCAAGGATTATCCTCATAATGATGCAATGGTCATATCTTGTGTCATCATGGGATTTCTGGTCCACAATGTCCTGGTGGACACAGGCAGTGCAGCGGATATCATCTTTTCAAAGGCTTTCAGGCAAATGCAAGAGCTAGAGGATAAGATACATGATGCAACACACCCTCTTTGTGGCTTCGGAGGAAGACAGATTGTGGCCCTTGGCAAGATAACAATGCCAGTTACCTTCGGCTATGTTCATAACACAAGAATGGAATAGGTTGTCTTTGACATTGTTGATATGGAGTATCCATACAATGCAATCATTAGTCAAGGGACGCTTAATGCCTTCGAAGCAATACTTCATCCAGCATATCTTTGCATGAAGATACCTTCGGAACAAGGGCCTATTGCTGTACACGAGAGTCAAGAAGCTGCCAGGAGGGCTGAAGGGAGTTGGATGGATTCGAAGGCTATTCATAATATCGATGAAGCCGAGGCTTATCAGCAGTATAAGCGCAAAAGAGAGAAGGTTGCTTCAATAGACCAACCGAAGCCTATGCTCTTGTGTGAAGACATAGCAGAGCAAAAAGTATTGCTGGGATCTCAGCTATCTAGTGAACAGGAAAAGACTTTGCTAAGATTCTTGTTCAACAACAAAGATGTCTTCGCTTGGATAGCTAATGATCTCTATGGTGTCAATAGAGACATCATTGAGCATTCACTCAATGTGGACCCGACTTTTAGACCAAGAAAGCAGAGGCTTCGTAAAATGTTCGATGATAAAGCCGAAGGTGCATGAAATGAAGTGAAGAGACTTGTAAGTGCTGGTGTTATCAGAGAAGTAACATATCTAGAGTGGCTGGCCAACACGGTCATGGTGAAAAAAGCTAATGGAAAATGGAGAATGTGCATTGATTTCATAGATCACAACAAGGCATGTCCGAAGGATGAATTCCCACTACCAAGAATAGATTCCCTTGTAGACGCAACAACTTCTTTAGAACTCATGAGTTTACTGGACTGCTACTCGGGTTATCATCAAATTTGGATGAAGAAGGAGGATGAGACAAAGACAAGCTTCATAACTCCTAGTGGTACCTATTGTTACCTTCGGATGCCTAAGGGGCTCAAGAATGCTGGAGGAAGCTTCAGCAGAATGACTGCCAAGGTTCTTCACTCTCAAATTGGCAGGAATGTGCTGACTTATGTCGATGACATCATAGTAAAAAGCACAAAGCAAGAAAATCATGTTGCCGATTTGCAAGAGACGTTTGCCAATTTCAGACAAGCTGGTCTCAAGTTAAATCCAAAAAATGTGTCTTCAGAGGGAAGAAGGGCAAGTTTCTTGGTTGCCTGGTATCAACAAAAGGCATCGAAGCTAATCCAAGCAAAATCGAAGCTATCCTCCAAATGGAGCCACCAAATTCAAAGAAGGGGGCTCAACGGCTAGCAGGAAGGCTGGCGTCGTTAAACAGATTCATTTCAAGATCAGCAGAGAGGAATCTACCTTTCTTTGAAATATTGAAATCAACCAAAGTCTTCCAATGGGGTCCAGCTCAACAGAAAGCCTTCGAAGAGCTGATGCAGTATTTGATAGATCTAACAACTCTAACCCTACCTTCATCAGGAACTCCATTACTTCTATATGTGGCCGCTTCCCATGCTACGGTTAGCGCAACACTTGTACAAGAGAAATAAGAGGGCTAGGTAAAAAAGCAAGCACTAGTATACTTCGTCTCTGAAGTACTCAGCCCTTCAAAGAAAAATTACACAGACTTGGAAAAGGTACTGTATGCTATATTGATGGCCTCCAGAAAGCTTCAGCATTACTTTCAAGCATATCACATAATAGTGCCTTCATCGCAACCCCTGGAGGACATAATGAGGAACATAGAAGCTATAGGAAGGATCGGAAAATGGGCCGCAGAACTTAACGAATTCACCATTGATTATGTGCACAGATCCTCAATTCAATCTCAAGCGTTAGTAGACTTCATTGCTGATTGGACGCCAGGGGCTCAGGGTGAAGAAGCAACAAAAGATGCCGATGCTTGGACGGTATTTTGCGATGGATCTTGGGGGACCTTCGGTGCAGGAGGAGCTGCTATCCTAGTTGCACCCTCTAAAGTCAAAACATGTTATGTAATAAAGTTAGACTTCAGCTGTACAAATAACATTGCTGAGTACGGAGCTCTTCTTTTAGGGCTTCGGAAACTAAAGGCAATCGGAATAAGAAGGGCAATCCTTAAAACTGATTCGCAAGTTATTTCGGGCCATGTGGATAAGAGCAGCAAGGCAAGAGATCCGAAGCTTGAAAAGTATTTGGATGCCGTCCGAAGATTGGAAGCTTCTTTCGAGGGTTTTTCTGTAAAAAATATCCCAGGGGGAGAGAATGAGCATGCAGATTTATTAGATAAGTCATTGGCACATGGGCTCCCTTTGCCTTCGGAATTTTTTTTGAAACAATAAAAGCACCCTCAATCGAGCTCATGGAAAGAGCAGTGCTCACAATCTCACCTGTACATATTGAAGACTGGAGGACCGAAATAATATCCTTTCTCCAAGGCAACCGTCTCTCAGACGATGAAGCTTATAACAAGAGAATGGAAGCAAGAACAAGACCTTATGTAATAATTGAAGGGGAGTTATACAAGCATGGAGTTTGTTCCCCATTGCTCAAATGCCTATCCAGGAATGAAGGACAAGAGTTAATGAAGGAGATACATGCAGGACTGTGTGGATCCCACATTGGATCTAGGCCTTTACTGGGAAAGGTTTTTAGACAAGGCTTTTATTGGCCGAAGGCAGCTTCGGATGTAGCGGACTTGGTCCAGAAATGTGAAAACTGTCAGAAATGTGCCAGAGACTAGAAACAACCTTCGTCTCTGACACAACTGATTCAACCCACTTGGCCATTACAGAGATGGGGCCTAGATTTGTTAGGACCGCTTCCACTAGCATAAGGAAACTTGAAATATGTTGTAGTAGCAGTGGAATATTTCTCAAAGTGGATCAAAGCTAAACCCCTAGCTACATTAACTTCGGCCACAGTCCAAAAGTTTTTCTGGCAAAACATTGTTTATCGCTTCGGTGTGCCGAAGACTATTACAGTTGATAACATAACTCAATTTGATGCTGAAACGTTCAGGGTTTTTTGTGACTAGATTGGTACAAAAATACACTTCACGTCAGTAAGGCATCCAGAATCAAAAGGATTAGTAGAAAGAGCAAATGGAATTATAATAACATGAATAATGAAGTCAATCTTCAATCAGCCCAGAGGAAAGTGGCCAGATGAATTAATAAAGGTGGTGTGGAACCACAACACTGCTATCTCAAGGTCAACAGGTTTTTCTCCATTCAAACTCTTGTTCGGTGACAAAGCAATAACACCGGAAGAAGCAAGAACAGGATCAATAAGAACCAAAGCTTCAACGAAGGATGAAGCTGATTGCCAAATAACAAAAGACACCATAGAAGGGACTAGACTTTAGGCCATAGAGCACATCAATAAGTACCAGGCCAAAACAATAAAATGGCGCGATAGAAAAGTCCGACTGAAAAATATCAAACCAGGCCATTTGGTGCTTCGAAGGATAGCTAACCCAGATACAGTGGGGAAGCTTCAGCTGAAGTGGGAAGGTCCTTTTCTGGTAGTGTCTTCATCAAGACCCGATTCTTACAGACTGAAGGATATGGATGGCAACGACATACCCAGGTCTTGGAATAATTGATGTAATCTTTTTATTTTTTCCTATGGCACCCTTTTCCTTTTAGGAGGGGAGAAAGGTTTTTAATAAGGCCATAATTTGTAATTTTCATTTTTTGTTTAGCCCTATGCAATACAAGGGCCAAATTCCCCCAAAAATGTAACATGTAATATCAGAATCCGCACCATCGAGTGCAAAAAGAACAGTGAAAATCTCAAAAGTCGTCCCTAAGGGGATGCAGAGCTGCAATGCCACTCCAAAGGTGACGAAGCTACAAAAAGTCATTCTAAGGGAGCGCAGATTAAGTTCCAAAGTTCAAAAGTTGTTCATAAGGGAATGCAAAGCCAAAATACCACCGAAATAGAAGGTGAAGAAGCTCAAAAGACGTTCTTAAGGGAATGTAGAGCTTAAATGCCACCGAAATAGAAGGTGAAGAAGCTCAAAAGACGTTACTAAGGGAATGCAGAGCTTAAATGCCACTGAAATAGAAGGTGAAGAGACTCAAAAGTCGTTCCTAAGGGGATGCAGAGTCTGGGTGTGGTTTCATGTGTGTTCGGGTCATACATTTGCATATTTCATCGCATCAATCTTTGCATTCATACAAACATTCATTAGACATTTGTAGGATCATCATTATCATGACATGAAGCACAGAAGTTAACATGAAAGAAAGAGTTGCCTGACTTTGGTGACAAAATGCTTCATTGAATATGAAGAAGCTTCGCCTCATACAAGAATACAGAGACACTTTGTACAATGCTTCGATGTGAACGAAAAGAAGGGAAGGTGTTTTTCGCCTTTGGCTCTAAAACTGTAACTGTGGGTTTCGTCCACAACAAAGCAATTTATACATGGACCGATGGACGGAAAGATAAAATTATATTACAAGGTATGGAAAAATATGTACAATGTTGTGTTCAGCTCTCAATTACAATCTTTTGCAAAAATAATGCAAAGAGATCCTAAGCTTTGTACAGGAAGTCACAAAAAGAAGCTTCAGCCCAGCAACCTTTGGAACACGCTTCGGCTTACTGATCTTTGGCGCCACCATCCTGTAGACAGATGACGGTATAAGGTAAATGCAAGTGTAATAAAGAAAACTCAAGGTAAAAGACAGGTACACGTTTCATACCGAGTTAAGCAATTTTCGAGCTTCGTCTCTAGCAAGCTCCCGCCCGCCTTTAGCCCAAATTTGAGTGATAAATCTATTTCCAATGCTTCGGGCCTCACCAGGAATATTGAATAAGTCTGATGGTGACAAGCTAAAGTTTGGCTTGTTCACTATTTTAGCATGCGTGCATCCGGCCTTCAAAAATGTAGCAGTCGTGCCGTGAGAAGCAATAGAGCACAGAAATCCCCGTGCCCAGTTATAACTTCATCGAGCGCATCAACTTCATTTTCAATATGCTCGAAGGCTTTTGGGATATCTTCAGCTGAAGGGGCAATTTACTCAGAGCTAGCCCCAACCGAGTTGAATATTCCTTTTAATCGATGCGCACAATGGGTGGCGAAATCCGAGCACTTATTCCGAAGGTCTTTCAATGTTTCCTGCAACTTCGTACTCTTCTCAGCTTTGGCTTCGGATTTTGCTTGCAGTTCTTTTCTTTCTTGTTTGAAGCGCTCTGATTTTTCCTTTAAAGTTGTTCGAGCATTGAAAAGTTCCTCGCTTAATTTAGCATTTTCAGCTTGTGCTTCTGCAAGGGAACCTTTGGCTGCTTGTAGCAGGAAATCTTTATCTTCGAGAGAAGCTTCAAAATCTTTAATCTTGTTCTCCAAGCCTTCAATTGTTATTTCATTCTTCTTATCTTTGAAATCCTGCTGCATTTTAGCGCCTTACTTAGCAGCATGCTCTGCGAAAACAAGTTAAGGTTAGAATATTTTAATCCATCACAAAGATAACAAGAATCTAGATAAAGATTTCACCTTGAAATTGGAGTAAAATAGGCTGCCGACAATGTGTTGCCGTCAGTAACCACTAATGTCAGACTCCAGCTTTGGGAAACCAACACCCTTAGACAGGGTTCTGATTATTTTTGCCTCGGCACGGTCGCGAATACATCCCAAAATTTCTTCATCAACCCCGCCGAAGAGCATAGATCCCGGCTGATAGCCGCAAGATATCCCATATTCTTTCAACTCCTCCTTGTCTGCCTCGGACAGTTCCTGGCCACCTAGGTGCCGAAGGTCAAAATCTTTCTCTCCCGAAGAAGTATCAACAACTTTTTTCCCTGCGGCCATGCTTTCCTCCGCAGCCACAACTGTCTCTACTGCAACCATATCTAATATAAGCTTGTCAATTCCTGACATTGTGGTTGCGAGTTTTGTAGCTTCGACAGCAGCTTCGACTTTGGCACTTGCAGCAGTTATCATTTTGCCCGCTGAGGCTGAAGGCGGTGTTCGCTTAATGGCTTGCATCATGTTGACTATTCTTCGTTTCTTTTGCCCTTCAGCTTTCTCCTTTGCAGCCGATGGTTGTTCTTTCTTCTGTAAAAATTTCATCAGTTTTGGCCATAGAGGACTTAGCAGCTTGATGGGCAGAGAGTTAGTCATTACCTTTAAAATTTCTGCTACTTCGGCAGCAGAGGGTGTTGAAGGAGCTTCGTCTGTTTCACCCACCTTCGGCTTAGCAGAAGAAGTTGTAACGAGCCTTCATTTTTAGAAGGTGTTGCCTTCGGCTCAGGAGCTGTTTTCGCTTTCTTCGAAATTTTTTCATCTTCTTTTATCAGCTAGGCAGCTTGCCTATTCAAGATGCTGACAACCCATTTCCTTTTTACCCCTTCGCCTCCTTTGTCAAGCTTTTCATAGTCAGGGTATTCAAAATTTAAGGCGTCCATTACCTGGTTCAATCTTTGTTTCGGCCGGGTACCGAAGGCTGCAGTCATCAACTGATCTTCTTTCTTGGCATAATTCCCAAGTATTTCGTTGCACATGGTCTCAATCATATCTAGCCATTTTTTGCAGGGCTTTTTGAATTGTTTCTCAAACTTAAAACAATAAGGGAGTCATACAAGCTCGTGCTTCTTTCCCACTTCTTTTCTCTTCGGCATTCCCCAGCCACTAGAAGTCGGATATGTTCTATTTGATAAATACTCTTGCACTAAGTCTCTAGTACTGATGTGCTCGGCCACCACTCTAAATTCTACTTCAGCCAGCTGGTAGGGTAACCCCAATTGCATATTGCATAAGGGTCGAGTCATGCCAAAGTTTAACTCTAACAGACTCATAACCATGCTCATTAGCTTCTCCCTCTTTTTCTCATCCGCTTTCATGTAGAACCATTCATTAGTCCATCCAGTCGGCCACTTGGTACGATAGCCAATAACCAGGGCCTTCGTATCCTTCTGATATGCAAAATTGTAGCAGCCAAAGTTCCTGTGAAGGCCATCTGCTCTAGCCTTCGTCTAGTAGTGAAGTTCGTGCACCCGGCAGAAAGCTTCGACATTCGCATCCAGTCCCTGGCTTCAGAGAGCCCATATGTACACACTAAGTCTAACAATGGCATTGGGGGTTAGATGATGAAGGTATATTTCAAAGTTCTTTAGAACCTCCCCTATCATGTCATTTAGCGGGAACCGAAGCCCTGCTCTGAAGAAGCTCTTAAAGACAATAACTTCGTCATCCCTCGGCTCCGGAATTATCTCTTCCCTAGCAAATCGAACAAGCTTGCTCTCAGACCCTCCGAAGTAGCCCAGTTTTTTCATCATAGTCATGTCATCTTCTGACACTATAGATTTTTTAAATTCAAGATGACTAGGTTGTGTCGGGTTTAGAATGTTGTAGTCCTCCTCGCTCTCATTATCACTATCACCCTCAACCATAGTTTGTCCAGCTTCAACATTGGAGGCACCTTCGTCAGTAACTGCCCCTGGCACAACTAGACCTAATTGCTTCATTACTTCTGAGATAGGCGTTGTTGGGACCATGCTTCGTCGCCGAAGGTCCTGTAGAGATGCGGATGAAGCTGCTCGTGCGTGATGACGAAGGTATCATTCGTGAAGCTTCGGGGTTATAACAATCCGAAGATGAGGGGTCGAACCGACTTAAAGATAGAATGACCTTTTAGCCTGTAGGGGTCTGAGTCATTGTTGTAAGCTTTTATGAAGGGCATGATTGTAATTCCTCACAGGCTGTGTCCTGTGCCTATAAATAGTGAACAACATTCCTTTACTGTTCACGCATTCCTGTAATTGCAAGAGCATTACTCGGGAATTATTGCTTGTCAAGGCAAAGGTATAAGCATACCTTGAACGTTGTATCCAAACATTTTAGATTCAAATAATAAATATGTGAATGGTGCCATTTATCTCCAACATATTTATTTTCAATATTCTACATTTCGCATCGTTTTATATTATTTTTATTACTTTCGTAATGTTACGTTTGTGACCTTCGTCCGAAGCTCATTAAACCCTCAAGGAAATAATGCTTCAGCGGACGAAGGGTATTTGATATTTAACATCTTTGTGTTGCCTTGTTCTTGATTCCTAGCATTTGAGAACAAGTCCCCAACATTGGCGCCCACCTCCGGTCAACTCACTTCCACCTTTTTTGAGCTAATGGCTTCGTTCAACGATCAAGCTGGAGCTGCTTCGGCTCCGAAGCTGGTACTCCCCATAACAGGCGGTTCATGCTTAGAGCCAGCTAACAAAAAGCAGAAGAAGGAGGCACAAAGAAGGGTACAACATGTCGGGGTGCAAGGACCCTTCATCAAGTCAAGATGGTCTCACATTCCAATTACCTTCTCTCAAGAAGATCTTCAACTCAAGGACTACCCACACAATGATGCTATGGTTATCTCTTGTGTGATCAAAGGATTTCTGGTCCACAATGTTTTGGTTGATACAGGCAGTGCTGCAGATATCATATTTGCTAAGGCTTTTAGACAAATGGAAGAGCCCGAAGACAAGATCCATGATGCTACGCACCCTCTTTGTGGCTTCGGAGGGCGGCAAATTGTAGCACTTGGGAAGATTACCATGCCAGTAACCTTCGGATTTGTCAACAACACAAGGACTGAGCAAATTGTGTTTGACATAGTTGACATGGAGTATCCTTACAATGCTATCATTGGTCGTGGTACTCTCAACGCCTTCGAAGCAATTCTTCATCCAGCTTACCTTTGCATGAAGATACCTTCGGACCAAGGGCCCATTGCTATTCATGGAAGTCAGGAAGCTGCCAGAAGGGCCAAAGGAAATTGGACAGATTCAAAAGCAATCCATAACATAGATGGAGCTGAAGCTTGTGAGCAGTACAAGTTCAGAAGGGAAAAAGCTGCTTCGGCTGATCAGCCGAAGCCCATGCTCTTATGTGAGGATGTAGCAAAGTAGAAGGTGCTACTGGGATCTCAATTGTCCGAAGAACAGGAGAAAACCTTGATAAGGTTCTTGTTCAATAATAAAGATGTCTTTGCTTGGTTAGCTAATGATCTTTGCGGAGTAAACAGGGATGTTATTGAACACTCCCTTAATGTTGATCCATCATTCAGACCCAAGAAGCAGAGGCTTCGGAAGATGTCTGATGATAAGGCTGAAGGTGCTTGGAATGAAGTAAAATGACTCCTCAGTGCCGGAGTTATCAGAGAGGTAAAGTACCCAGAATGGCTGGGTAACACTGTCATGGTAAAGAAGGCCAATGGTAAATGGAGGATGTGTATCAACTTTACTGATCTTAATAAGGCTTGCCCGAAGGATGAGTTTCCACTGCCAAGGATAGATTCCTTAGTTGATGCAGCAGCTTCATCAGAGCTCATGAGTCTGTTGGATTGTTATTCAGGCTATCATCAAATCTGGATGAAGAAGGAAGATGAGCCGAAGACAAGCTTCATAACCCCTAGTGGAACATATTGTTATCTTCGGATGCCTGAAGGGCTTAAAAATGCTGGAGGAAGCTTCAGCAGAATGACAGCGAAGGTTCTCCATTCTCAGATAGGCAGAAATGTGCTAACTTATGTTGATGATATCATTGTGAAAAGCACGAAGCAAGATAATCACATTGCTGATCTGCAAGAGACCTTCGCTAATTTCAGACAGGCTAGTTTAAAGCTGAATCCAGAAAAATGTGTTTTCGGAGTAAAGAAGGGGAAATTTCTTGGTTGTCTAGTTTCAACAAAAGGAATTGAGGCTAATCCAAGCAAAATCGAAGCTATCCTTCGAATGGAACCACCAAGTACAAAGAAGGGGGCTCAAAGATTGACAGGAAGATTGGCATCTCTCAACAGATTCATATCTAGATCAACAGAGAGAAATTTGCCATTTTTCGAAGTGCTGAAATCAGCCGAAGTTTTTCAATGGGGACCAGTCCAGCAAAAAGCCTTCGAAGAGCTGAAGCAATATTTAATAGATCTAACAACACTAACTCCACCAACGCCAGGGGCTCAGGAGGAAGAAACGAATAAGGATGCCGAAGCATGGACAGTGTTTTGCGATGGGTCTTGGGGAACCTTCGGAGCAGGAGCAGCTGCTGTGTTGGTTTCACCTTCCAAAGTTAAAACTTGTTATGCGGCAAGACTTGATTTCAGTTGCACAAACAATATTGCTGAGTACTAAGCTCTGCTCTTGGGTCTTCGAAAGTTAAAGGCAATGGGAATCAGAAGGGCCATTCTTAAAACTGATTCCCAAGTTATTTCTGGTCATATTGACAAAAGCTATAAAGCAAGAGATTTGAAACTTGAAAAATATTTAGATACAGTCCAAAGGATTGAGGCTTCCTTTGAAGGATTCTCTGTTAAAAACATTCCTCGTGGAGATAATGAACATGCTGATCTATTGGCCAAGTCAACAGCACAGGGGCTGCCTTTACCTTCAGAAGTATTTTTCGAAACAATAAAAGCACCTTCGGTCGAGCTTCTTGAAAGAGCGGTCCTCAACATATCCCCTGTCTATAGTGAAGATTGGAGAACTGAAATCATCTCTTTTCTTCAGGGTAATTTTCTTTCAGATGACGAAGCTTATAACAGGAGGATAGAAGCAAGAACCCGACCATATGTCATTATAGAAGGGGAATTATACAAGCGTGGGGTCTGTTCCCCGTTGCTCAAGTGTTTATCCAGAACCGAAGGCATAGAATTGATGAAAGAAATACATGCAGGCTTGTGTGGATCTCATATTGGATCTAGGCCTTTGTTGGGAAAAGTTTTTCGACAAGGATTTTATTGGCCAAAAGCAGCTTCGGATGCAGCCGAACTAGTACAAAAGTGTGAAGGTTGTCAGAAATGTGCAAGAGATCAGAAACAACCTTCGTCTTTAACTCAGTTAATACAACCCACTTGGCCATTGCAAAGGTGGGGCCTTGATTTGTTAGGACCGCTACCACCAGCACAAGGAAATTTAAGATATGTTGTAGTGGCAGTGGAATATTTTTCTAAGTGGATCGAGGCAAAGCCTTTAGCCACAATAACTTCGGTCACTGTCCAAAAGTTTTTCTGGCAAAATATTGTTTGTCGCTTCGGAGTGCCGAAGGCCATTACTGTGGACAATGGAACGCAGTTTGACTCCGAAGTTTTTAAAGAGTTTTGTGACCAAATTGGCACAAAGATCCATTTCGCGTCAGTTCGACATCCAGAATCAAATGGATTAGTCGAAAGAGCTAATGGGATCATAATGACAGGAATAATGAAGTCAATCTTCAATCAGCCCAGGGGAAAGTGGCCAGAAGAATTAATCAAAGTGGTGTGGAGCCATAACACAACAGCGTCAAGATCAACAGGCTTTACGCCATTCAAACTATTGTTTGGTGACGAAGCAATAACCCCGGAAGAAGCCAAAACAGGGTCAATAAGAACAATAGCTTCGGCAAAAGGCGAAGATGAAGTTGACTGCTCTGTGGAAAAGGATGCTATAGAAGGGATCAGGCTTCAGGCTGTGGAAAACATCAATAAATACCAAGCCGAAACAATAAAATGGCGTGACAGAAAGGTCCGGTTGAAGAACATTAAGCCAGGACATTTGGTGCTTCGAAGAGTGGCCAACCCAGACACAGTAGGCAAATTACAGCTAAAGTGGGAAGGCCCTTTTTTGGTAGTATCTTCGTCAAGACCCGGTTCCTACAGATTGAAGGATATGGACGACAACGACATCCCTAGATCGTGGAATGCGGATGAGCTTCGGCGATATTATGTTTAGCCTGATGTAATTTTTTCTATTCTTTTTTGTGGCACCCTTTTCCTTTCCAAAGGGGGAGAAAGGTTTTTAATGGGGCCACATCATGTAATTTCCTTTATTTCAATTCTATAAGAATGATATCCCCCAAAAATGTAAATGTAAATACGAAGGAAAAAGAAAAGAATTCAGAGAGAAGCTCAAAAGTCATTCCTAAGAGAATGCAGAGCTTATAGCGAAAAGTCAACGCAGATTCCGCCGAAAGTAGAAGGCGAAGAAGCTCCTAAGGGACGCTTACTGCGAAAAGTCAACGCTGATTCTGCTGAAAGTAAAAGGCGAAGAAGCTCCTAAGGGAGGCTTACAGCGAAAAGTTAACGCTGATACACCGAAAAGTAAACGGTGAAGCCGAAAAGTAAACGACAAAAAGATTTGAATCATTCCCAAGGGGATGAAAGGCTATAATTATGGTGTTTGAATATATGTTCCGCTATTCATTTGCATGATACATTACATCATGTCATTTACATTCATAAACATTCATTTAGACATATAGAATCATCATCACATCACACATAAAAGACAGATGCTTCGGCAATCAGGAAAAGCTTTGTAGAAAGGAGGAAGTTTTCATGCTTCGTTGTGTACGAAAAGAAGGGAAGGTGTTTTTCGCCTTCGGCTCAAAAGGAGAAGTTTCGTCCATAGCAAAGCAGAATGCACACGGATAAAGGAGACAGAATATATTACAAGGTATGTACAAATTTACATAAGTTTTTTCCATACTGATATTACAAAGACCCCTACAGAATATATTACAAGGAAAGACTATTCTAGCAACTATCAAGCTTCAGCTTCGTCATACTTCAGCTTCGTCGTCCTGCACATATCAAGGAGCAGAATAAGAAAGGTGCAAATTTCAAGGAGAAGGTAAAAGTAACAAATATAAGTTTCTTACCGGCTTAAGGTGACTTCGAGCTTCATCACCAGCCATCCTTCGCCCGCCATTTACCCAAATCTGGGTCATAAATCTATTCCCGATACTTCGGGCTAGGCTTGGGATATCGATCAAGTCTGCTGCTGACAAGCTAAAGTTTGGTCTATTCACGATTTTTCCATGAGTGTAGCCGGCCTTCAGAAAAGCGGCAGCTGTGCCTCGAGAAGCTACCAGGGCGCAGAAATCAGCATGCCCCCCAATAACTTCGTCAAGAGCATCAACCTCGCCTTCAATATGTTCCAAGGTGCTGAGCAGGTTTTCGGCTGAAGGTGAAAACTTTTCAGAGCTAGCCCCGATAGAGTGAAATACCTCCTTCAGCCGTTGCACGCATCGGCTGCCGAAATTTAGACATTTCTCTTGGAGATCTTTCAATGATTCTTGCAAATTTGAATTTTTCTCGATCGCAATTTTAAGACTTGTTTCAAGCTTCTCTTTTTCTTGCTCATATTTTTTCGACTTTTTGAGCAATTCATTCTTTAAACTGTCATTTTCGGCTTGGACCTCGGCCAAGGAGCCTTCCATAGACTGAATAATAAAGTCTTTCTTTTCTAAAGCACCTTCGTGTTCTTTAGCCATAATTTCAAGATCTTGAATGGCGAAGTCCTTCTTCTTTAGAACAGCTTCGTAATTTTCAACTTTTTCTTCAAAATCTTTGATGATAGCCTTGTTCTTCTCCTCTTCAAGATCTTGTTGCATTTTCAGCACTTTACTTAATAATATACTCTGCCAAAACAACTTTCGTCAAAGAAAGACATAAAAATAACAATAATAAAATAATAATAATATTTTCTACCTTAAAATTCGCGTAAAGCAGGCTGCCAGCGACATGATGTCGCTGGTATCTGTAGAGGTCTGCTTCTATCTTCGGCAAGCCAATGCTTTTTGAGAGGGTCCTAATAATTTTGGCCTCGGTACGGTTCCGAAGGCACCTTAACTTCCCTTCGTTGACCCCACCAAATAGCATAGCTCCTGATTTATATCCGCAAGATATGGCATGTTTTTTCAATTCTTCTTTTTCGGTGTCTGTTAGCTCTTGTCCAAGCAAATCTTGAAAGTTAAAATCTTCTTCCTCTGAAATTTCACCAATTTGCTCTTTCCCCTTTTCAGTTGCCGTGTTCACCGCAGCCATAACAGCTTCTTCTTCAGCCATTTTTAGGAGTATATTGTCAATAACCTCAAGTGTGGTTTCCAGGTTCGACTCTTCGGTGGTCCCGGCTTTGGCCCCGGTAGCTTCGGCTTCGACCTCGGTAACTTCGGCTTCGCCGGCTTCAGCTTCAGTGGTTTTCACTCCGGTAGATTCGGCTGCGGTGTCTTCGGCTTCGGCAGTCTCTGCAAAGGCAATTTTTGACATCGTCGCCGGTGGCGGCGTCTGATGAATCACATCTGTCACTTGAATGATTCTCCGTTTTTTCGGCTGCACAAGACTTTTTGCTGCCGAAGGTTTTTTGTCTTTCTGAAAAAACTTTGTCAGTTCCGGTGCCAGCGGACTTAGCTTGACAGGCAAAGATTCAGTCATTACCTTCAAAATTTCTTCTACTTCGGCAGCAGAAGGTGTCACAGATGTTTCCTCATCTCGGATCAATGTCTCTGGTTCTGGAGACGCAGGCTTCGGAGATGCAGCTTTTCTCTTTCTTGGAACAACTGCTTTCGGTTCAAGCTTTTCTTTCTTCTTTTTTGGTTGACCTTCGTCGTCTTTAGCTAAAGTGCTAGCCACTCGTTTTCTTTTCTGCCCTTCGGCACCCTTGTCTAATCGCTCGTAGTCAGGGTATTCAAAGCCTATAGCATCAAGCACTCTGTTCAGCCTTCGTTTCGGCCGGGTGCCGAAGGCTGCCGTCATCAATTGATCTTCTTTTTTAGAATAATTCCCAAGAATTTCAGTACTCATTACTTCGATTGTTTCGAGCCATTCTTGGCAGGGTTCTTTAAAATATTTCTTGAACTTGTAGTGGTAGGGCAGGCGGACAAGTTCCCCCTCTTTCTTCTCTTTTTCGAGCTTCGGCATAGCCCATTCCTTCATAGTTGGAAATATTTTGAACGACAGAAATTCCTGCACAAGGTCTCTAGTGCCAACGTGCTCAGCAATAGTCCTGAATTTAGCCAACGCGATTTGAGTTGGACCATCTGGTGACATATTGCAGTGGGGCCTGGTCTCTCCGAAGATCAGTTCAAGCGGGCTTTGTACTAGCTTCTCCTTGTCATCGTCAACTTTGACGTAGAACCATTCCGATTTCCAGCCTGCCGGCCACTTGCTTCGGTAGCTGATCACAGGGAATTTTGTAGTCTTCCGATAGGCAAAATTATAACAACCAAAATTTTCATGTAACCCATCTTTTCTGGCCTTAGTTTGATAATGCAGCTCATGTACCCGGTAGAAACCTTCGGCAAATGGCTCCACCCCTTGGCTTCGGAGAGCCCAAATATAAACACTAAGTCTGACAATAGCATTAGGAGTTAGTTGATGAAAATAGATACCAAACTTCTTCAGCACATCGGCAATCATCCTATTCAAAGGAAATCTCAAACCAGCTTTGAGGAAGCTCTTGAAAATCACTATTTCATCTTTTTGTGGCTTCGAGGTAGTTTCTTCTCCACCGAAGCGAACCACCTTCTTCTCATCTTCGCTAAAGTAGCCCGATTTTACCATCTTCGGGAAATCAGCCTTGGAGATGGTTGACTTTCCGAAGTCCAGGTGGCTAGGCTTGCTTGGTATTGCGATATTGTGATCATCTTCAGAATCAGTCTCTTCAATATCTGCTTGTTCTGCTTCGGCAGCAGGGGTGTTCTCCGATGTCACCAACCCACTTCGCCTCATTGCTTCCGAAATAGGGACAGTTTTCGTAGCTTCGGCTTCGTCTCCTTCGCGCTCAGCCCTAGCAGTAGAGCGCACCCTGGCCATTTGATTTTGAATATCTTGAAAATTGCTCAGAAATTAATAACCTTTTTCCCGAAGCACTTCTTCTGACGAAGCAGATGCTAAACTAGAGCTTCGTTCGAATGCGAAAGTCAAGCTTCGGCTATGGTTAGAAATTTTGGCAGCAAAACAGTGCAATAGCAATGAATGCTGTGGTAACTTTACACCTACCAGTCTGTTTATATAGTGTTGCAGGAAAGAAGGTGAATCGTCGGGAATTTTTACACCAAGCAAACGTTTGCTCGCGCCCGCTGAACGGTGGACCGCAAAAACCAGAATAGTGAACTCCCATGATGGAATCGCTACGCGCTCGAAAATTGTATCGTTTCTCGACAACGAGCTCAGGGAAGGTGTTTTTCGGACCTTCGGCTTCCTGAAGTCTGAGAGACTTTTTTCACGGATCAAGCTCGTTACGAAAAACGATCTAGTACCGCGAAGGGGCTACTGTTGGGACCATGCTTCATCGCCGAAGGTCCTGTAGAGATGCGGATGAAGCTGCTCGTGCGTGATGACGAAGGTATCATTCGTGAAGCTTCGGGGTTATAACAATCCGAAGATGAGGGGTCGAACCGACTTAAAGATAGAATGACCTTTTAGCCTGTAGGGGTCTGAGTCATTGTTGTAAGCTTTTATGAAGGGCATGATTGTAATTCCTCACAGGCTGTGTCCTGTGCCTATAAATAGTGAACAACATTCCTTTACTGTTCACGCATTCCTGTAATTGCAAGAGCATTACTCGGGAATTATTGCTTGTCAAGGCAAAGGTATAAGCATACCTTGAACGTTGTATCCAAACATTTTAGATTCAAATAATAAATATGTGAATGGTGCCATTTATCTCCAACATATTTATTTTCAATATTCTACATTTCGCATCGTTTTATATTATTTTTATTACTTTCGTAATGTTATGTTTGTGACCTTCGTCCGAAGCTCATTAAACCCTCAAGGAAATAATGCTTCAGCGGACGAAGGGTATTTGATATTTAACATCTTTGTGTTGCCTTGTTCTTGATTCCTAGCATTTGAGAACAAGTCCCCAACATGCGTTGTTTCGGTAGCTTCGGTCTCATCTCCCTCACGAGACACTCTAGCGGTGGATTGAACTTTGGCCATTTGTGTTTGTGCTTTTTCTAAGACGAAGCTAATCACCAGTGACGAAGCGTTTGCTCGAAAGTGCAATACAGAGAGCTTCGGCTATGGTTAAATTTTTAACAGCACAACAGTGCAATGGCAATGAATGCTGTGGTAACTCCTCACCAACCCGTTTGTTTATATAGTGCTGCAGGGGGAGAAGGCAAACCGCCACACTACTCACACTGGTTGAGCGGTGGACCATCCGACGTCCGGAATATTATAATCGTTTCTCGGCAACGAGCTCAGGGAAGGTGTTTTTCGGACCTTCAGTATTCCGAAGCCTTCGTGTTTTTCGTGGATCGAACCCGTTACGAAAAACGATCTAGCACCGTGAAGGGGCTACTGTTGGGGGTCTTCTCCTCCGCCGAAGGTCCTCAAGGCAAAAACACCTTCGACTAGACAGGACAAAGGCAAGTGAGACATGAAGATATAAGATGAAGATGATGCAAACAAAAGCCAAAGCTATGGCTGACAGAGCTTCGGCTTGGTGTAATGATAAGTGCGAAGGACGATACCGACTTAAAGAGAAAAAGATTATATAGTCCTTAGCAGTTTGCATTATGATTATAATTAGTTAACAAGGACATGGATGTAATTTTGTCTGGGCTGTGTCCCGTGCCTATAAATAGATGAACAATACCCCCGTACTGTTCGCGTTGAATTGAAATCGTTCTTGCGTCACTCTCGATTTTCACCTTCTGTTGAACGAAGATATTAATGTAATATTCATATCGTTGGTGTTTATTTATGTTTATAAAATGAGAATATAAGTAATCTAATAATTCATTGTGATTATTTATATTCTTTTGTGTTTTGTGTATATTCATTTATATTTGTTCACTGAGATGATGAAGGTACACCCTTCATGACCTTCGTCCGAAGATCATTATATCTAAAAGGAAGTAATGCTTCGAAGTACGAAGGTCTTTAATCATTAACAATTATGTTGCCTTGTTCTTGACCTATAGCATTCGAGAACAAGTGACCAACACCACCGCAACCCGCCACCAGCTAAGCTCGCAGCCATAAGCCTCCATGACCAGCTCGTCGAAGTTTGACTTCCGTCCAAACTCTAGCGACAACTCCGGTGAGAAATTTCTCTCTGTCCGTTCATCTTCCAGGGTAACCCAGAACATTGTCGTGACCAGCTCGGCTACAGCTTCGTCACCACACTTCCGATTCATCGTAAAAAACCAAGATGACCAGCATCAACGCAAGATTGAAGGGCTTGATTGTATGGTAAGTTAGTGGTAGGTTAGAGGTCTTTCCCACAAAATAGGCTTGACGCTTCCCGCCTAGTAGATAACCACCACCATAGGCCCTTTTACATGCAATACTATCATGCAACATGAATTTAACAGTATGTACAATCATGATAAGTTGGCAACAACTGGGTTGTGTATTTATAAACAAACATTTTACACCTTTAACAAATCTATCTAATCAATCAGATCGCGTCATGTTACCTATGTCTGTGCAGCACTACTAATTTATTAAAAATACGATATCTTTGTGTCAAATTATTGGTTTTAATTTGTTCAAGTTGTGTTAAGTTCATATTAATTTTTGCGTACATAGTAATAATATTATTTTAATTATGCCACATGGTTTAATTAAATAATAATTAATTAACTACTTGTTTAATTAATGTTAATTAGCTAGATAATCTAGTTAATCTAATTTATAGTTCGAACCTACGCATTTTATAAATAATTGCTAATGATTAATATCAACTCAATTATTTTAATTTAATACCTACTAAGTTTAAATGAAATATCTGTTATATCGCATCAATTAGATTTATTGCTTTAAAATATTGTTTTATCCATAAATTCTTTGTTTTAACTCCGATTTTAATGGTTCTTGAACATACGATTTCGTAGCGACGCGTAGGATATTCTTACGCTGGTTGTTTATATGCTTTGGTGTAATGTTACCATATCCATTATTTGTTTGATTGTATGTATTGCTACGAGTAGAGGTGAGGTGACGAGGAATCTAAAGCCCAACTTTTGGGCCAGCATTTGGACAATAGGTTATCGCGAGTATGAGGCAAGTTGTGCCCTTGATCACTTTTCTTTACCTAATAATGTCCTATTAATCACTGTGACATGCTCAGGTTAATTTGATGGGAACCAATAGGTTTCCCTAGTATTGTTTATGCCACACCTTGCAAACAAAAGAATTATTGGGTAGAATTGCTATTGCTCTATCTGGTTTTGGGAAATTAATGTTATATTATGATCATGTTCCAATTTAGTTGTTGGTTTATTATTGTTTATGACAAGATCATTGTGTTAATTGGAATATGGAGCGACCACCTAGAAAAACAGTGCTACCACAAGGGGGGTATGGGACGCCCTTGGCTGACTAATTAGGAAAGCTAGTGGAGGACTACCTTACCTAAAAGGGGCAAGGGTGGTAGAGGAGCGGTGGTATAGGGAGGTTCTCGGGTCGATCATGCTGCGATGGCTTTTCGGACAAGTGATTCCTATATCGCCCTTCTCAGAAATCGTAGCAGGTTTTCTGAAGCTAGTGGAACTTTGTAAAGGCCTCATAGTGCTACCTGGTCTTGTGTAACACCCGGCTTTAAGGAACAAAGCCAGGTGCATCTCATACATGCGCCAAGAAGACAACATATATAGTAACAGAGTGTATAGAGATAAATGTCATAAAACATCAGAGTACTTATTACATAGCGGAAGACTTATTACAAAATAAAAGTATAACCATAAAACGAACTATGGATCGTCGGCGCCAATGTCGACTGAGAAACGCCACCTAGATCAGATCGAACTCCTCAGTGTTAGGCGACTCCTCTTCGACCACCTGTTCTTCTCCTGTGGGGGGGGTGTGAGACAGCAAGAGTGAGCTCACATACGTTCATAGCTCAACAAGTCGTGGGGAATAATGTGGCATGAACTCACCAAAGGTGGGAGTTCATGAAGTGTAAGGCTGATCAATAAAATAAAGGCTGAGGCTGAGCATTGCTTTTATAAGTTGGTCAAAATTTTATTAGCAATTACTAAGTGTAAGTAAATACCAAACCTTAATAATAATAAAGAACAATAATAGTAAAATAATCCCAAATGCGATGCAAATGTCAAATTAAATTTAGATTCCATAATTAATCATGTGAGGGTCCGAGCCGCTCATGACCGTGAGCACGGCTAGTATACTAGTTTTACACTCTGCAGAGGTTGCACATCTTTACCCACAAGTCGTGTATCCCATGTCGCCAGGGTTTGCAAGGCCCTTAGACACTACCAAGGTGAATGGCTAGGGATCCACTACGAGGCCTTTACAAAGTTCCACTAGCTTCCGAAAACCCGCTACAGTTTATAGGAAGTTCCAATGCAGGGTTCCTGGCTGACTGCCATCGCAGCAAAATCAACCAGGGACCTCCCTACACTGACCACTCCCCTACTGCCCTTGCCCCTTTCGGGTAAGGTAGTCTTCCACTAGCTTTCCTAATTAGTCAGTCAAGGGCGTCCCATTAAACCCTTGTGGTAGCACTGTTTTCCCGGGTGGTCGCTCCATGTTCCCATTAATTTAATGATCTTAACATGAACAATAATAATAACAAGATAATAAAAGAATAATCATGAATAGTGTATCTCCATACCCAATCCACATAAAGCAATAGCAAGTACTACCCAAAAATATTTCAGGGGTGAACAAGGTATAGAGGTAATCAAAACTGGGGTAACATAAAGGCTCCTATCAAAATTAACCTATGCAGATCATTAAAATTAATAAGAACATGGCTGGGAAAAGTAAGTGATCAAGGGCACAACTTGCCTTCAATGAGCTCCTGCTCAGCTATCTCTACTTGTTGAACCTTAGTTTCCACAGTGGCTTGCTCGTCTACTCGCATCAACACAATACATACATAGTATGGCAAAAATTAACATTGCACCAAACATGTAAATAAAATATACAGTAAAAATCTATACATTAAAATGAGATCATAGGAACTGGAATCACTAATTTTGGAGTTATAGAATTCAAGTGATGAATTTCCTAATGTTTAATGTGATTAAAATAGGATTAAATGATAAATAATTTTTCTTACTGTTTTCATGCCAAAACAGAGCCACTATATGATAGGGAACATTATTACAAAATTTTAGAAACTAGAATGGAGTGATTTGGACTAAAAATGAATTTTCTATGGATTAAATAAGTTCTAGGAATTGTTTTTATATTAAAAATCTATTTCTGAATTTATTTATTTGATTTTTCATGACTTCTGGACTGGGCGCACGAATTTCAGAAAGCTCAGGGGGCTGCGCGAATAAATTCCTAGACTCAGAAAACAGTGTCTATGGACTGCGGGTTGATTCTGCGAAAACAGGGGGTTTCTTTAACAAAAATCCCTGGCCGAAGGGGTATGCATAGATGTGAACCGCACGATTAGAATCTGAGGGTTCAGATTAGATCGCGCGTCCCCAACCGGTATGCATCACCAGCCGCAGGATTGGGATCCGATGGTCCAGAGTTTATGAATCCTGATCTAGCTACCACCGTTAGATTCAAGATCAATGGTTCAGAATTATCCCCGAACCGGTACAGACCAAAACTAATCGCATCCGATGAAGCCCGATCCAACGGCCACCCAACGTCGTCTACCTCCCACTCGGTGACCACACAGAGGACCCAGGTCTCCCCTCCGCGGCGGCGAGTGCCAGCGAACTGCATGTAGCCATGCACCTACCCTCCTGCCTGAACGAGTGAAGAGAAATGCACGCGAAGTCCAGTGTTAACCCATGGCATTAGCGCATAGATCAACGGCTAATGGCCCACGTCTACCCCACGGTGCCCAGACAGAGTTCCAGAGCTTACCGCCGATCCCCACCACTACCGATTTGCAAAGTAAAAAGATTATCTCTAGAATGCTTCACAGGAAAAAAAAAGAAACTGAGCTCACCGGAGGTTAGTGCGCCAGGGAGATGGGATTCTCGCCACCGGTAACAAGCGACCCGTGTATCGTTTGGCCAGGAATTGTGGCCAACACGCCGGTCGACAGCAACGACGACCTCCTCGGACTCACTGCTGCCCAGACGACAAAGGGTCTCGTCACCGCATCTGAACCGAGGAGCAAGGAGATGCCACGGTTTTATACACCGTCCTAGGGAGTCCGCGCCCGAGAGAACTGGCCGATTCCAACAACTCAGGGCACACAGTCAATTCTGTTGAGATTCCTACGGGGAGGAAGACCAGTCCGCCAAGAGGGCCCCACATGGCGGTGGCACTGGTGATCGTGTGCTGGGTTCAGACTGAAGAGGCTCGGCTGTCAGCGTCTATCGGCGAGACACCGAGTGCGCGACAGAGTGGATTGCTGGCCCGAGCTGGCACACGTGAAACAAGTGGGAAGTGGGCCACGGTGGATCTGGACGCTACGACTGCATGTTGGCCGAGAGGAATTTTAGGCTTCTAGCTTTCTAGCCCATGCACGGTTCTCTCTCTCTCTCTCTATTCCATTTTTAAATTTCAAGTTCAAATTTAGGTTTTGATCCACATCTCAATTCATTATTACATTTTATTAGTGTTATTATTATTCAAGGCGCAAGCAAAACTCCAATATGATGCACTTTATTTTATTTTTGTATCATTTGTTTTTAATTAAGCACTATTAATTATATGTGTGCTCTTTTTATGATGCAAATAAGGCACATAAAATTGTGGAGGTATCTCAATTATTCTTTGTATACACTTTTGAGTATTACATCTTGCCTCCTCGGTAGAGGTGTATGGGATTCATGACCCCGTGGCAGATGGGTAACACGACTTGTAGGTAAAGATGTGCAACCTCTGTAGAGTGTAAAACTGGTATATCAGCCGTGCTTACGGTCATGAGTGGCTAGGAACCTCACATGAGTAACTTATGGAACTAAACTTAATCTGTCATATGCATTGCATTGTGGGTGGTATTATTAATTGTGATCTCTTATTTATTTGGGTTGGTATCTACTTATACTTAGTAACTACTAATAAAACTTCAACTAACTTTAAAAGCAATGCTCAGCTTTAACCATCTCCTTTGGTAAGCCTTACACTTCACATGAGCTCCACCGTAAGTGAGCTCATGCACATTATTCCCCACAACTTGTTGAGCGATGAACGTATGTGAGCTCACCCTTGCTGTACCCACATCCCCCAGGTCAAGAATAGGTACCATTAAGATAAGGAGCATGAAGGATGCTGCACTGAGTTCGTGAGAGGTCTAGGCCGTCATCTCCTAGTCAACTATGGTTGCTGGATCGTTGTCTTCGTATGATGTAATTATTTAACTATTTTGTACAGAACTTCGTTATATATTAAAGGTGTGACATTCGTTTCTGTACCATGAGTCATCATATGTGTGAGACTTGATCCTAGCACACATTTGATTCGCGCCTGGATTTGCCCTTAAATCCGGGTGTGACACACCAGACACAACATCAGACATGACACTCAAAGAGGTCCACAACTATGTACCTCGAGTGATATACTCATCATATTTGTCCAGTGAGGCACTAGTCATAGCACTGAACACTCGTACAATAATGACTAGTTTCACAAACTAGTCATTAAAGCTGCACCAGATGTGTCCAGTGTATGGAGTTGGTATCCCATAGAAGTTGAGTGGAGGTAGGGGCGAAAATGGGACGAATACATGCAGATACAAGGTCATCCCGTATCCTACCCTAATGTATTTCTCTCAGATACATGACTAGGTATGGGTAGTTAAAATTTGGGACAGATATAAGACGAGACCGGGTAAAAATTCGGGTGTGTGTGGTGGGCACAAGGTTTATACTGCTTCGAACAGAACGTCCCTACTTCTAGTCATCGGTAGCTTGCGCTGCCGACACCATTGATGATCAAAACTCATAGTAGGGGTTACAAGCGGACGAGAGAGGGAGAGGCTCCCAAGTCTTTTTATCAGGGTGGATGTGGAGCTTAGAAGTTACAGAGTGGAGTCCAAGCTAAGTCTTGGCTTGGCGACGGGGCTCTGGCCTCCTGGTCCTCGTCGGCGCTCCTCCTCCTATTCATTCGGGGTTCGTCCTTGTGGGTGCATGTCTGAGTGAGCTCGGCTCTCTCTAAAAACGTCCCCCTTTCCTGGAGGCCAACCCCTCCCTTTTATAGGTCGGGAGAGGGGTCGACTGGCGATGGCTTCCTTGGGAAGGAGCCGTAAGTCAAGGGTAAATCCAGCATTCTACTCAGGGAAAAGCCACGTGTACTCGTGGGGTTCGGGGTTGTCTCGCTGTCTCATATTTACCATGGTGGCCAACACGAGGCTGCGAGGGTTCTAGGCAGCATCAATTAAGCTATGCCGACCACTGGCCTTCATAACCTGGTGCTCAACGTGACCCGTCATGTTGCACCTTGCCAGAGACTTGCACACTCAGGCCTAGTCTAATAGGCCATGAGTGTGTCATAGGCCGAGGGGCACACAGACTATAAATGCGCCATAGGCCGGGGGGGCTCATAGGTCATGAGTGCTATGCGATCGAAGGGGTTCATAGGTCGTGAGTGGGAAGCGGATCAGTGCTCACGCCAAGGCTCAGTGCCAGGCGTGGTTAATGTGGCCATTTATTTACGGTGGGTTAGACTAGGGCTGGGTGCCGGATCCAGTCAAATGGTTCCCTTCTGACACGCCTAACCCCTTGATGAGGTTCTGCTACGCTCGATCCTGGGCTCGGGGTCATGGGGTTCGACCGGGAGCGGGTTCTTTCAGGGTTGACGTATCCACTTCTTCTAGCTAACCAACGGCCCCTAGAGACTAGGGGCTCTTCCCTCAGTATGCTCACTGACCGGTAGGTCCCAAGGACCGGGGATCATTTCCCCAACAGTAGACCCCAAGGGGAGAGTATCTCCCTTTGGGGGCCTATGAAGGGTCGGACGATGTTCTACTCTTTCATCACATACTTTCACAGTTTTTTCACAAACAACGCTGAATCATTGCCTCCTTTCGTTCACTGTGTTTGGTATTTATGTTGCTTTGTCATGCAGCGTGCGTTTCTATAAATGATCCCTCCTTAGAGCGTCTTCATTGCGCCTTGCCTTATTTTGACTTCTTCAATGAGGGACAATTTCTCCATGGCCCCTTATGTACTCGGGCAAGCGTCCGACGGAGGAGCCCCCTAGTGTTGTGTGCTCTCTAGCTAAAGATGATCGAGTCCGGGCACAATATCTTTCCTCTTTACTCCCTGATTCTCGAGATTGTGTTTATCTTATTATCTTCTTTGTGTAGCCAGGTGATCTTGATGGGACAAAGAAAAGACTCCAAGATGTCTTTTTTCCAGGGCAAGATCCCGATCCTCTTATCATAGTCCTCTTTAGACCTCTAGGAGAGTCTGGCTGCCACCAACACAATGCTCAAAGCTACCGATGGTGAGGTGGCCGACCTTTGTGCCCACCTGGTGGAGGCGGACCGCTGTGTCGTGGGTCAGTACTACTTCTCGCTTTCCCGAAGACCCCTCTTTGGTAGTTTTTTTGACTTTTTCCACTTCTTCTCATGTCATTGCTAGAGCTAGAGCTGGAGGTCGCAGGCCTCCGTGAGGGTGTGGATGAGGTGGTCGCCTTCGTCCTTGCCCAGTGTGCCAATCGAGAAGAGCGCTTCCTTGATGTCATTAACCGGGTGCGCCTGGCTGTCAACTGTGGCACTCGTCAGGGTGCCGCAGGGGCTCTGGCCTTTGTGTAGTTTCGGTCGAGCTACAAGCTCGTCACTAGCGACCTATCAAAGGATGCGATCGCTGGCGTTTTGGAGGACTTTGAGGATGACTACAACATAGGTGCTAGGCCGTGGTTGACATCCTTCCACTAGAGGATGTAATCAATGAATCCACTAGAGGGCTGTGTTGGCTTGATTATAGTTGGTCTTGGCGTGGATGGTTTGATGTTGTCGTTTCAGCCGTTGTTGTGCTAGTCCAGGTGTACCCTTAAGTGTCTCCTGCACAGATAGTCTTCGGTTTTTTCGCACTTGTTGTGCTAATCCGGCTGCACTTTTAAGCGACTTCTGCACGGATAGCCTCCGCGATAGACTTAGATTTTTTCCGCACTTGTTGTGCTAAACCGGCTGCACCCTTAGGCGACTTCTGCGCGGATAGTCTTCGCGATAGACTTAGATTTTTTCCGCACTTGTTGTGCTAATCCGGCTGCACCCTTAGGCGACTTCTGCGCGGATAGTCTTCGCGATAGACTTAGATTTTTTCCGCACTTGTTGTGCTAATCCGGCTGCACCCTTAGGCGACTTCTGCGCGGATAGTCTTCGCGATAGACTTAGATTTTTTCCGCACTTGTTGTGCTAATCCGGCTGCACCCTTAGGCGACTTCTGCGCGGATAGTCTTCGCGATAGACTTAGATTTTTTCCGCACTTGTTGTGCTAATCCGGCTGCACCCTTAGGCGACTTCTGCGCGGATAGTCTTCGTGATAGACTTAGATTTTTTCCGCACTTGTTGTGCTAATCCGGCTGCACCCTTAGGCGACTTCTGCGCGGATAGTCTTCGCGATAGACTTAGATTTTTTCCGCACTTGTTGTGCTAATCCGGCTGCACCCTTAGGCGACTTCTGCGCGGATAGTCTTCGCGATAGACTTAGATTTTTTCCGCACTTGTTGTGCTAATCCGGCTGCACCCTTAGGCGACTTCTGCGCGGATAGTCTTCGCGATAGACTTAGATTTTTTCCGCACTTGTTGTGCTAATCCGGCTGCACCCTTAGGCGACTTCTGCGCGGATAGTCTTCGCGATAGACTTAGATTTTTTCCACACTTGTTGTGCTAATCCGGCTGCACCCTTAGGCGACTTCTGCGCGGATAGTCTTCGTGAGAGACTTAGATTTTTTCCACACTTGTTGTGCTAATCCGGCTGCACCCTTAGGCGACTTCTGCGCGGATTTGTCGCACGCGAGGGTAGCTAGCGCTTAGCCTCGCGGTGACCTCGTGGTGGTCGAATGTCGAAGACCGTCATCGCGGTCTTTTTCGACGCATGTCTTTTTGCGGGGGATTTTTTACGCATATATTACATGGCTCCGCCTCGTTAAAAACCTCACCCCCCGGGAGGAAAAGAGTGCGGGCCGGTGCAAGATTGTTTTTGCGAATTACAAGGGCGAAGACAGCCCTGAGGAATCAAACAAAAAATTTGCGGAGGTTGTCAATGTTCCAGGAGTGCTCCAGGTCCTCGCCGGTTGGCGTTGTGAGCCTGTAAGCGCTGGGGGAAGCTTTTGTCTTGACGATGAAAGGGCCCTCCCACCTGGGCTCCAGCTTGCCCTTGGACTCCGTCCGAGCTGTCCGAATGAGTACGAGGTCCCCCTCGCTGAACTCCCTCGGGGTGACTGAATGGTCGCGCCATGCTTTGGTCTGGGCTTGATACTTGTTCAGGGCCTGTAGGGCGAAGACACGGTCTCTGTCGATGAGATCCTTTGAAGTTGGCTCGTCCACATCTGGGACGGCTGACGGGACTGTTCGCGGGGACCCGTGCTTTATTTCTTGCGGGGTCATGGCCTCCGATCCGTATAAAAGACGGAAGGGAGTAAACCCGGTCGCCCTGCACTCAGTCGTGTTTAGTGCCCAGACTGCCTCAGGTAAAAAATCGCTCCATCTGCCCTTTTTTTCATCGAGGAGCATTTTTTTGATAGTTGTGAAGATTTTCTCGTTGGCGCGCTCCACGACCCCATTGGACTGCGGATGATAGACTGAGGCGAAGGCAAGCTTGGTGCCAATGGAGAAACAAAAATCCTTGAAGTCTTGGTTATCAAACTGCTTGCCGTTGTCGACTGTTAATTCGGACGGTACTCCGAAGCGGCAAACGATGTTCTGCCAGAAGAATTTTTGGGCAGTCTTTGATGTTATTGTGGAGACAGCCCGTGCCTCGATCCATTTGGTGAAGTACTCGACCGCGACGAAGGCGAACTTAAGGTTCCCCTGAGCGGTGGGCAGGGGTCCAACAATGTCGAGACCCCAGCGCTGGAGAGGCCATGTGTGGGCGATCAGCTTTGTATACTGCGAAGGGCCGCCTGACCGAGGAGAGAACTTCTGGTAGGCTTCGCAGGACCGAGTGACCCGATTCGCGGCGCAAATCATTGCGGGCCAGTAAAAACCCTGGCGGATCACCTTAGCAGCTAGGGCCCTCGGCCCCGCGTGCGAGCCGCACGTGCCACTGTGGACTTCACGTAGAATCTGCATGCCTTCGGCCTCGGTGACGCACTTAAGCATTGGTTGACTGACCCCTTTTTTGTAGAGTTGGCCTTCAATCAGAGCGAAGTCTCGGCTTCGATGTCTGAGGCGCTTGGCCTCACTGATGTCGGCTGGGTGATAATACCCCTGCAGGAACAGGGTAATGGGTGCTCGCCAGTCTTCGGTCATGATGAGGTTAACTGTACGGTGGCCCTCGCTGTCATTGGTTATTTGGAGCCCTTCGGGGCTCTGGACTGCTGGCGTGCCGATGATATGGAAGAACACGTCGGAGGGCATAATTTCGCCCCTGGCTGCGGCCTTGGCCAATGCGTCGGCCTCCTCATTCTTGGCCCGGTCCATATGCTGCACGGTGAACCCCTTGAACTGCCTCTCGAGACTTCGGATGGCCGCGAGGTACTGCATGAGTGCGGGGTCCTTGGCTGCATAGTCTTTCTCGACCTGGCCGGCAACTACCTTGGAGTCTGTTTTGATGATGCAAGTGGTGACTCCGAGGGCCCTTAGCTTGCGGAGGCCGAGGATGACTGCTTCGTATTCTGCTATATTATTTGTGCATCTGTCGGATTCCAGATTGAAGCTGAGTCGTGCTGCATATCTGTGCTTGACCCCGACTGGTGAGGTTATGATTGCAGCGACGCCTGCCCCCGCATGGCACCATGCGCCGTCGCAATGGATCGTCCAGACCTTCTCTGTGGTCGGGTCCGGCTGTGTTACTGGCCCGGTCCAGTCGACGACGAAGTCTGCCAGGACTTGCGATTTGATGGCTGTCCTGGGCTCGAAGCTGATGTGGTAGCCGGAGAGTTCGGCTGCCCACTTGGCGATCCTCACCGATGCCTCCGGGTTTCTAAACAGTTCGCCGAGCCCCCTGTCTGAGGTGACGCGGACCTTGAATGCTTCAAAGTAATGGCGCAGCTTGCACGAGGACATAACAACTGCGTAGGCGATCTTCTCCAGCTCTGTCATGTTGCATTTGGACGGTGTCAGGACCTCGGAGACGTAATAAACAGGGCACTGTCTGACAGCGCCTTCGACTGTCTGCTCCTGCACTAGTGCCGCGCTGACCGCGTGCGGCGAAGCCGCGACATAGAGCAATAGGGGGAGCGAGGAGTCGGGGCTCGTGAGGGTGGCCAGCTCCGTTAAGTACTGTTTTAATGAGGCGAAGGCCGCTGCTTGCTCCGGCCCCCAGGCGAAGTCTTTTGCGCCGCGGAGAGTTTTGAGGAAAGGAAGACTTCGCTCGGCCGACCTGGAGATGAATCTGTTGAGAGCGGCCAATCTGCCTGTCAGACGCTGGACGTCCCTGGCGGACTGCGGAGGTGACATGTCGATGATGGCCTGGATCTTGGTTGGGTTGGCCTCGATGCCGCGGTGTGACACCAGGTAGCCCAATATCTTGCCCTGGCGAACACCGAAAACGCACTTTTCCGGGTTTAGGCGGAGTCGTGCATCTCGCATGTTTGCGAATGTCTCGGCCAGGTCGGCGAGATGGTCCTCCTTATTTTTGCTGGCGACGACGATGTCGTCCACATATGTAAATATATTTCTGCCGACCTGCCCTTCGAGTACTGTTTTGGTGAGTCTGGAGAAGGTGGACCCGGCATTCTTGAGACCCTTCGGCATTCTGACGAAGCAATAAGTGCCGAAGGGTGTTATAAAGCTGGTGCTAGCCTTGTCTTCCGCCTTCATGTATATCTGGTGATAGCCGGAGAAGCAGTCGAGGAGAGACATGACCTCGCATCCGGCCGCGCTATCGACTATTTTGTCGATCCGTGGCAACGGGAAATTGTCTTTTGGGCAGGCCTTATTGAGACTGGTGAAGTCTATGCACATCCGCCATTTCCCGCTTTTTTTCTGCACCATTACAACATTGGAGAGCCATGTGGGGTAAGCCACTGGCTCAATGAATTTAGCCTCTAGGAGGCGGTGCACCTCCGCCTTGGCGGCCTCTGTCTTTTCGTCGGACATTTTGCGGAGCCTTTGCTTTCTTGGTCGCACCGAGGGGTCAATTCCCAAACTGTGCTCGATTATGGATCGGCTGACTCCGACCAGGTCGAGGGCGGACCAGGCGAAGACATCTTTATTCTTGGCCAGGCAGCAGAGGAGCTTCTCTTCTTCATGCGAAGTAAGGTCTTCGCTGATAGTGACTGTCTGCTTGGGCGTGGCCTGATCGAGGGGGACAGTCTTGGTCCCATCCTGACTCTGCAACTGAGCCTTGTCGTGCTGCTTATCAGTTGGGCTGGCGGGCGCAGGGACCTCGCACTGTGTCGTGAGACAGTGCACGTTCCTCTGACCAGGCACGAAGTCCCGCTCTATGTTGCGCGCTGTCTGCTGGTTACCGTAGACTGTAATTACGCCTAGCGGGCCTGGTATCTTCATGCACAAATACAGTCCGTGGATGGCAGCTTCAAACTTATTGATGGAGCCCCGACCCATGATGGCGTTGTATGGATATACCATATCCACAATGTCAAAAGTCACTTGCTCACTTCGGGCATTGGGTGCTACACCGAAGGAGAGGGGCAACTCTATTTTGCCGACGGGGAAGGTGCCTTTGCCGCCGAAGCCATACAACGGGTTGTCCGAAGGCTTAAGCAGGCTGTGGCTGATGCCCATGCGATCGAAGGCGTGGAGGAAGATGATGTCCGCCTGGCTGCCGTTGTCAACGAGGACCTTGTGTAGGTCCCAGCCTGCCACGCTGCAATTGATAACCATGGCGTCGCAGTGGGGGGCGCTGCGCAAGTCGACGTCCCGTGCGTCGAAGGTGAGCGGTATGTGGGACCACTTTGTCTGCACAACTGGGCCCGTGACGGCGACATGGTTTATGCTGCGGTAGTGGTCCCGCTTCTGCCGCTTGGTGTCGAAATCGGTGCTGGACCCCCCAGTTATCATATGAATGACTCCGCGATAAGGTTGATCGGCGAAGTCTTCCTGCTTTGGGGCATGGGGGATGTTTTGTTGTTGCTGGTGTGGTGGTGGAGGCGGAGGATGTACGATTTGTACTTCCTGATGATGTTGGTAAGCGTGGTGCGGTGGATGCGGGGCGGGAGCGTGGATATATGGTGGAGGGGGTGGCTGGTAATTATGCGCGACAATTCTGGGGTTGTCGGCTGGCTGCGCCCTCGCCATTCTGTCTCTGGTGGCCTTCACTTCGGGGCAGTCTTTGGTTTGGTGGGCACAGTCTTCGCCATGGAAAAGGCAGTAAAATCGGCACGGTGGAGGGGGTGGCTGCGCACGCCCTCGGCCCCTGCCGCGAGTTCCACTTCCGTGGCCCTGGGGGGGATATTCCTGGCGACGAAGGGGGTCAGCGGCCGGCTGCTGGTTGGCAATGTTGTGCACTTGCTGCTGACCACGGCCATCTCGACCGGAGTCTGGTTGCGGAGTCCTTGTCCACGTGCGGCTGGACTGTGGAGCATCTTTTGGCTTCCGCTGGGACTCAATCTTGCGCTGGTGGAGCTCCTCGGATCTGGCGTACTTTTCAAACAGCTGGTATAACTCTTGGAGGTTCTTCGGCGGATCTCTGATGCAGTGGCTGTAAAGGACGCCAGCGCGAAGACCACTGATAGCATAGTGGATGGCAATCTGGTCATCGACTGAGGGTAGCTGTGACTTGAGTGTCAGGAATTTGCGGTAATATTCCCTCAGGGTCTCCCTCTCTAGCTGCTTGCAGAGCGAGAGCTCGGCCAGGGCGTCGGTGTCCGGGCGGTACCCTTGGAAGTTGAGGAGGAACTTGTCCCGGAGACTTCTCCAGGAATCGATGGACAGCGGAGGCAACCTGGTGAACCAGGTGAGTGCGGGGCCCTCGAGGGCGATGATGAAGGACTTCGCCATTGTGGCGTCGTCCCCCCCGGACGATGCGACGGCGACCTGGTAACTCATTATGTATTGAGCCGGGTCGGTGCTGCCGTTGTACTTGGGGTAGGTCCCAGCCCGGAAGTTAGCTGGCCACGGCGTCACTTGCAGGTGAGGCGCCAGGGGACTTCGCTCATCGAGATAATTGACCCCTTGGAATGGCGCGGCGTGCGGGAAAGTGAAGTCGCGCTGGGGGAAACGCGGGTCCTCCGGTTGCGCGCGGTGTTGCAGGGGTGGCTCATGCTGCAGGCCGGGGTGGCCTTCACGCGTGTCTTCGTTTTGTGCGCGCTGCTGGAGGGATGACTCGTGCCGCGGGCCGAGGTGGCCTACGCGCTGCATCAGCGCAATCTCCCGCTCGAGTTCCTGGGCCTTGTGCTCTTCGTCGCGTATCATCTGCCGCACTTTGGCGAGTGCGGACACACGCTGGCGCTTGGCCTCCAGTATCTCCTTCTGCCTCTGGAGGTTGCGGTTCTTGAGGCACAGGGCGCGCAGCTGTAGCTGTTCTTCTGCTGAGACGCCGAGGACCTCACCGTCCTCGGCGAGGTCCGCGCCCTCCGGTGGTGTGAAGTCTGAGGGAGGTGCGAAGCCTGAGGGTTGTCCCTCAGGGTCGCAGGTGCGGAGGGTGTCGTCTTCAGTGGCCTCTTGGTGGGTGGATTGGGTGAGGGCGAGGGCCTTGCCCTTTCTTGCGGCGAGCAGTGCTGCCTTCGTAGCCTCGTCAGCCTTCGGGTTAGCTCTCTTGGGTGCCATCGCGGGTGGTTGTCTCGTAGCACGAACGGTGGGCGCCAAATGTTGGAACTTGCTCTCGACAGCAAGGGGATCCAACACGAGTGAATGGTGATGGCAACAGGGCACTCGCGCGTGATGGCAAAAGCTCTGTTAATCTAGCCTCTCACGGGCACTGTGCGGGGGTATTTATAGGTATCCGAGTGCACGGCGCCTTGCGTTAAGGACGCATGTGCCCTTAGGTACCTAGTTTATCCCTAGAATATTCCCATAAAGCGGTGTTACAAGCTGCAATTACAAGTATGCCTTTACAAATTAGGCCCGTAAGACAAACGCGGCCACGTAGGGCCCGTTACAATGGGCCAGATCTCATGTGGGCCTCAGAGCTGAACGAGGCCGCGCCGCGGGGAGGCGTCGCCGCAGGCCTTCGTCTGGTGCCGAATCGAGCGAAGGGTCTCCGTGTTGTCTCTGGTGCCGATGAAGCGAAGGGTGTCCCTGCCTGCTTTGTCTGTCAGGGCAGGGGCTAAGCGGTGGAGACTTCGGGCGAAGGGTGGCGTTTCTGCCTTCGCTCCAACAGGATGGCCTGGGCCCATCCGCCCCTATGCTTTTGTAATGTCTCCTTCCGAACTCGTTGGTGGAATTGTTCCACTCCCTTTCCTGCCCCTGGTATTTTTATCGTATAGTGCGAAAACGAGTTTTAGTGCACTTATTTCGGGGCTTCTCTTATTCCCTAATCATGCACTAGGCAACCTCGGCATGGTTCGCGATATCCACAGGGTGGTTCCGTAAGCTTCTGGTCCATCCCGACGTTAAGCCAGTCATCCCTGATTTCCTGCATCCCTAGAAGTGTCTTAGAAGTGTCTTGGTTGTTACATCAAGAGAGTTATTTTGTTCTATGTTGACATGAGTCCTATAAGTGTCTTGGTCGTTGCATTCATGCTGTTGCATAGTGTTTCTAAGTGCAAGAAGTGTTTGAAACATGTTAATATATCTTGTAGAAGTTTTCGGTAAATTTTCATATTTTTCTGAATATTTTTCTATTTTCTGAAATTCAAAATCTATTTATTTGAGGTACTTAAAAATATTTTCAAAGTTATAAGTATGTTTTTTGATTTTATTCGGTGCCAAATCATGTCTAGGAATTTTCCTAGAAATTTTGGAGCCTTCGAGATATTTTTCGTGCATTAAAAATGATTTCAGCCTTTTTCTAGAATTATCTTTATTTTAAAAATGGGATAATTACGAAAAATAAAATATCCTCAAACTCTAGCAATATATAAATGTGTGGAATCCTATCATTGAGCCCTTTCCGAATTTTGAAACCCCTTCCCTAGTTTATATGCGGAACTCCCAGAATTGCTCGTCGAAGTTCGAGACGGTTCCAACTCTGGCGACAACTCCGGCAATCAATTACTTCTCACCGGTGCGTCGTCGATGGAATTCGAGGGTACCGCTGCATTCATCTCATCGAGAGCTTCGTCCTGGTGCTGTCGATTCATCGATCCGACCGACAGTTTGTCGTCAATCAGTGAATTAGTCCTTGGCTACGGTAAGGTCGTCTTTTTCTGGGAGCCCTCCACCATTGTTGTGCATGGAAATTCTTCGCTTTTCTCTCCCCGTGCAGCCCCTCCCTCTATTCTCCCTTCACTCTCGTCCCTCGGCGGTGGCCGGCCGGCCCCTTTCCCCATACACGGCCCCCTCCCCTTCCTTGCCATGGTGAGAGAAGGGGATGGAGGGAGGAAGAAGATGGTGATTTTGCAAAAACCCCCTGTAGCGCTTTAAAATTATACGCAGAGAGATGTTTCAATTTAAAATCACGGTATCTTTTGCGTTTTAAATCCGATTCACTCCGTTCAAGTCGCGTTAGATTCGTATTAAAATTGTCTACATGCTAGAAGTATTATTCTCTGTTGTTACATCTTTTATTTAAACGTTTGTTTGACCGATGGTTATTAGAATAATGTTCCAATTTAAATCTAATTTAGGGTTTCGATTTGCGCATTTATAAATAAACACCAATATGATTAACCTTAACTGAAATATTCTTTATTAATAATTATTTAGTTTAAACATGCTATTCATTTATTAGTCCTCGCACGTCGTGTTGGCCCGCGCGCCGTGCGCGTGCTATGCGCGTGCTGTCGTGTTGTTTCGCATATTGCGTATTTTGTCTCGCGCCGTTAATTCGTCTCGCTTTGAGTCACAAATGTTATTTAAATTACTCATCTAACTGAAAGTTGTTAGCATAGTAGATTAATTAAAACTAGGCAATAGCTCTAGGGCCCATTTAAAATATATTGATTAATGTAAGTATGTCGAATTAAATGTTCTATTTCATACTTGTATAACATAGACACAATAAATTCTCAACCGTAGCTTCGATCTCGGCGTTTCTCTTTCGCATGTGATCGTAGAAACGAGCACTATTTTGTATTGCACATGTTTATAATGTTTTCTCTTGTATGGTATACTGTTCCTTTCTATTTCAAGAATGTTGAATGTGTGTTTGCACTCGCTTAGATAGCGTTCCATCCGTGGAGTCCCTGAGTAGCAGCAGTTTTGTGAAGGTAAGTATCCTCCAACCTATTATGTCCTATTTACTTTATAATTCACTGTCCCACATACTATGATTAACATAAGGATTGACTAGCTTTTTGGGTTGGGTTATTATAATCAGCTACATGCTAGTGCTTTACCCTAATAAACGAATATGATGAGAATTACTTTATGATACTATGATTCATTATGATTATGAACTTGTGGCATTTTAGGGGGCTCGGGCTATTTCCTGAATACCTCTCCGTAAGGACCTGTTCATTGAGAGACCACCTGGGACAACAGTACAACCATGATGGTGGAATGGGACGCCCTTAGCTGATTAATTAGAGGAACTTGCGATATAGTTTGCTTCGTCATTGCGCCGTCAATGGGAGCTAGGGCATAATGCTCGCTCTGCTAAGGGTGGGTGTCGAGGTTCATTCGATTTGGTTTTATTAGTCACCCACCTTAGGGATGAGTAATGCGTTTGTACAATTGGTAAAACCAAACGGGCTGCTACACACCAGGAGAATCTTTGTAAAGGCTACATAGTGAAACCTTGCCGACTCACCTTGGTAGTGTTTGAGGGTTTGATCGACCTGAGGCAAAAAGGGATCATGACTCGTGGGTAAAGTGTGCAACCTATGCAGATGGTTAGAAACTGGTATATCATCCATGCTCACGGTTAAGGGTAGCATTGTGATCCTCTTTGATTAGAGATACTTTGGATTCATTTATGTTGATGGTTTAATGATGATGGCTTTACTTAAGATATCTGGTACTTTCCTCTCTAAGGACGTGCTTTATTTTGGAAATATCAACTTGGGTTTTATGATAAACTTGGCTTCTACTAATGATATATATACCTGACCAACTAAAAGCAACTGCTTTGAGCTTAACCTCACATACAACTAGTCCACTTCAGCCAAACGGGACATTTGCTGAGTACGTTGATGTGTACTCACCCTTGCTTAAACATCAAACACCAGATTGTCCCTATTGCAACCATTGCTCAGGGGAAGATGAAGGCAACACAGAGGATTTTTAGGAGTTTCAAGATTTCGAGGAATTCTAAACAATACTAGCGACAAACCCCCAGTTGGTTGCCTATGAAGGCCTTATCTTGCTACGTTTCGTTCAACACTTTGATTTATGTTTAAGTTTATGACTATGTGGATGTTTCAGACATCATGATGTAATAAAGTAATACTTATTTCCGCTATTTTTTGAGCATTGTGTGATGATGTCCAATTATGTAATCGTTGTGTACGTGAATTTCTGATCCTAACACGTACATAGTTTGCATTCTGTTTACCTTCTAAAACCGGGTGTGACATAAGTGGTATCAAAGCCTTGCTGACTGTAGGATCGCTAACCTAGAGTAGAATGATCGTTCTAAGGATTATTGGCCCTTATTCTTACCTTGATCTTTGGTTTCACTTCAAAATTTGGCCGTCTCGACCAATCCTACGCTTCACTTTTGTATATATAATACCTTGATAAAATCTTATTTTATTTTGTTTCCTAATATGTTTATGGTTTACTTGCTGGTCTTATTAGCTCTAATCTTATCCTTATGCTTACAGTGTCTTTTGTAGATGGCTCGCCTTAGGCACACAACACGCAAATTAGTGATCCCTTTCCTGCCCTCTCGTCTTGCGGAGCGTCCACTTCACCGCATAATGACTGGTCAGTTGAGTCACTTGGAGAGGCTGCACCACCTCTTGCTTGAGGAGCAGGAACGTCGATGATAGGAGAGGGAGCAGCAGTATTCTTCTTCGCCACCACAACAGGAGGTGGAGTTTGCGAGGCATCTCTCCCCTGTGCCCCCGCTGGAGGCGCCCCCTGCACCACCACAGGGCATCCTAGTTGCAGGAGGAGCTGTTGGAGGAGATCCCAATGAAGACAACAATGGTGGAAGCTCGAGCCACAACACTGCCGCTTTTCGTGGAGCAAGAGCTGGAAGGATGGATCTCCCGACCCATCACTCGTGACGACGCTCGCGGTTGCCACTTTCACGACATGCTCGACACCTTGTTGTGCCGAGCTATGGACCGACACACTCGGTTAGTCGAGTACCGTTGTGTAGTCTACCAACATAGTCGTGGGACGTACCCGGACAGCTGGGAGGCTACCTGTTTGGTGCGCCGTCCGGAGGATGACCTCCAGGGTGCAGAGGTCTGCTTAGAGAAATATTTTATCTCTAAGAGGGTCACTACAGAGGCAGCCTTACAGGATGTTGCACGGCGTGCGCTTTCATAGTATTGCTCGTTGTTCAGTGGGGTGGCTGATAGTATTAACATGAAGTACTACCCCTGCCGTTCGACTGGCAGTACTGGAAGTGTGATTGTCTCACCTGTAGGTTAAGGCAATCCTAGGTTGAACAGCACAATCAACCTAGTCATGGTGCTCAACACTGAGCTGGACCACACTCTTGATGAGTTGAGTAGGGCTCGTGCTGAGATCGCGGAGTTGTGGCTGAGCGCGCGGAGCGCTGTCACCAGGAGTATGGTTCTCCCGCCCCCGCTGTGTAGCATCCTGATTTTTGGCTCCAAGGTTAGAAACCTTAAACTCCTTAATCCCTCCTTATTTTCTTAAAAGCCTAAACCTCATAAGCATTTCATTTCTCACATGCATAAACCATGTCTGCTAGTAGCACTTCACACAAGTAGTCTCACCTAACATTTCATTTTGGCACCTAGAAAATATCATGAATGAATAAATATATAGTTGTATAAAGGAGAAAAAGGAATTTGGGAAAAAGAAAAGAAGAAACAAAAAAGGAAAATCCTCCTCCCCCCTAGGCTGGGCTGACTTCGGCCCACACCCACAACCCCCTCCTCTCTCCCGCGTCCGAGCTCTCTCACTCCCTCGGCCCAATTCTGGGCCCATCATCGTGCGGTGCCCGCCCACTCTCGCGCTCGCTCTCTCCGAGTGCCCGCTCGGCCCCACTCGACAGCCGCTCTCTCTCGCTTCCTCGCGCCCGCTCTTCCTCTGCCAAGTGGGTCCCAGTTGTTAGTTCCCTCTCCCTCACCCGTGCACGGCTTCAATGCGATCACCGCTGGCCACCGTCCGTCCCCCACTCTGCCATCACTTCTACGCCAATGAAGTTAGGCACCGCTTTGTCCTCCACCCACTATGCTCGCACCCTCGCACGACATCCCGCCTCAAGCCTTCCTGTCCCCAGCGCCGTGCGCCATTACTGCCATTACTATGCACCTCACCGACGCCAAAACGCCTCAGCCGCTCCCCTCCCCCAGGCGCCTATAAAAGGCCTCCCCGAGCTCCTTTTCTCCTCGCACTGGCCATGGCCACTCTCCCTCCCCTCCCCTGGGCTCAATCAAGCCAAGCGCCGCCGCCTCCCTCCGCTCCGGTGAGCTCTCCCTCCCCTCTCCAGTAGCTTAGGGTCAAATTGAGATAGCTCACGAACTTCACCACCTCTCCACGGACCCAGAGCACCACTCTCTTCCCCCTGTCACGGCCAGTGGCCTCGCCGGCGACCTCGCCGCCATGGAAGCCCACCACCTCGCTGTGGACAAGCCGTCTTAGGGTTCCACTGGCCAAATTGATCCCACCATCGTAACCGCCCGCCCTGCTCATGCTAGCCCACCTACCCAATCTCTAGAAACCGAATCACCGGTGGAGAACCGCCGTCAAACCACTGGTGGCTGGTTCTTTCTCCCCTCTGGGCGAACCACCGTTCCTCCCTTTCCCCGCTAACATGTGGGCCCCGCGCCCACGGCGCCGTCCCCGCACCACACCCCACTGGCAGGCCGAGTTGGGCCATTTTGCACGTGCGCCCGCGCTTGGCTTGTGACGAAATCCTTCCCCCTGGCCCAATTAACGAGGAATTGGTTATCTTTTTCCTTTTCCTTTTCCCATTTTCACATATATTTTTATATGTTGATATTTTATGCACCAAAAATGATCCAAACACTTCATAAGTCAAAAAATAATGACTAGGAACTTGACACACTTTACTTAGCAAGCAATGTTTGATGTATTGTTTATTGCCTGTTTTTGCAAGACGAAGAGGGGGCTGACCTTCCGGAATCCGTAGCTTTGGAAGACGGGTAGGAGCCCGACCTCCCGAAAATAGAACTTGCATGCTAAGAGAGTTTCGACAAAGGCAAGTTCATTCTACCCTTAATGCATAAACTACCTATTCTTTCAACCACTACCTAAGCCAGGATATGGGATGGTTTTGATGCATGGTGAGTCAAGTGATAGCCTACATTAAAGAATTCCTTTTTGCTACAAAAAGATGTGGGTTGGGGTAATGGTTTCAATAAGATAAATGTTTTCAAAATGTGTATGATGAAGGGTTATCACCCTTATCACCAACTGAGTGGGATGATTAGGGACTCCCTGGTTTGGGAGGGCCTAAGGTGATGGCTCAGCCGGGTTAGGTGTGAGCACGAAGGATTGCCCCCTCGTTTGAGGACCGGTTTGTCATCCTTCACTACCTGTACTCATAACAAGTACAACCACTTGAGACTGTATGGGCAGTCACTCGATCTGAACCTGCACGGTCCGAACCCTAGGATTATGATGGCTGGGGATCACCGAGAGGATAAGGAAGGGGAATGTTTTATCCTGGTTTGGGCATGGCGGTGACCTCGTTCCTTCTGTTATAATCACTAAGGTAAGGTTGTGCAAGGAAGGAAAGAGTTCGGTGTCGGATCTCATGGCAGTGAGATCGTAGAGCCGGACTAGTCGGTAAAGTGTACCCCTCTGTGCAGAGTTTGAAACCTATTCGAATATTCTGTGTCCACTGGTATGGACGAGTCCGATGTGGTATGACAATTAGTGCTTTTATCTTAAGAAAAAGGGAAAATGCGTGAGTATTTTTGGAAATAAAGACGAGGCCATGGGAATGGGAAGCTCAGTGGTGGTTGAGTGTGAAAAAGTGCTACCTCTCTCTATTCTAGGTAAAACATCAAGTATCACCCTTCTCTAAGAAAAATAAAGAGTGACTACAACTCCACCATACCAAGGATGTACTATATAGGTCCCTCCCTATTTACGGGTGGGATGGGCTTGCGGAATACATAAGTATTCACCCAGATTTATTTATGTTTTTCAGCTACCTAAGACTTCCTTTCTGCTATGTTCGACTAGAAGGGGGCTGTGTCTGCACCCAGTCTGCCTGTGGATTGGGCTAGTTTTCTTCCACTCCGCTATGTATTCCAAGTTCGCTAGAGCTTGCTTTTGTATTGTAATAATTATTATGTAAGACACTATGCTATCTAATGAAATGAATGTGTTCACTAGCCTCCTAGGACTAGTAATTGTATCACATTTGAGTCCCAAAGGATGGGGATGCTTCAGGTGGTATCATAGCCATAGGACTGGCCGTAGACCGCAGCCCTGACCTAAAAAGCTTTCCTCAAAAGAAAAACCTCTTAACTTCTTAATGAATCTTCTCTTCTCTCCCTAGTATTAACAACTCTTCTTCTCTTGCCACTAGATGGAGGACACCTTTACCCTTAGGACATCCTATTGCTCGGAGGTAGAGGGATTCCCTTACCTTCTTCGGAGTTGTGTGCTTCGCCTGGGAGTCTGCAAGAAGACAGAGTATGTCTAGAAGGAATACCGTGAAAATGAAGTTGAGAAGTGCTCCATGGCAGTCTACCTGGGAGAAAGCTGAAGCTACCCAAACCACCCACCTTTCCAGATCACCGCTACTAACCACCGCTTCCTAGACACCTGCCAAAATGCTGCCCAAAAAGCCCTCCACCAATTATGCCAAAACTACAGCAAAGAAGTAGCCTAGAAACCCCTTCGCTACTTCCCACCCAGCAACAAAAATAACCCTGCTTGGAGGAAAACACTCTAGGCTTTATCAGGGAGAGAGCATAATGAAGATGATCCTACCGTAATCTACATGGCCAGATATCTCCACACCCTTGACACCCACTTTGATGACCTTTTCTCCCATTGCACCCACCTAAACTCACGGGTGGAAAGCCTAGAGCAGCGGATCAAGGAATTGAAGGAAGAAAATGCAGGACTTCAAAACAGTCTCAAGATGGAAGAAGGCGAGGAAGCCAACACTCGCGAGGCATACCAGACCGTAAAGATAGACTATGCCAGGAGGCTGAAGAGGTTCGCCCCTGTTAAGAAGATCCGAAAGTGCTTCAAAAGCCAAGGATGCCAGACCGACCCAAAGGAGGAGCCTCGCCAGCACTCCCTTCCCTAGGGATAGAAAACCTTTCTGACGCTGAGGAAGTGTCCATGGCTAGCCTTGATGATCTTCTCAGGGAGTTTGGGGACGCTTTAGTAGGAGACGCTCATGTGTAGTGTAATCTGTGGTAGTTGTCATGCTTATAATGAATTGGTTTGCTGAATAAAATAACATGTTTACAACAAAAAAAGTGACATATGCATAGTAGTAATCCTTTCTCCCCTCTGGCAGTTGGCCTCAGATAGAACCACGCCTACTGCCTTTGAAATTAGAGCAAGGAATCCCCTAGGCATCGAAGGCGAGGACGGAGGGGAAGGGAGTGAGACCCACCTCCTCGCACCTCTAGAAATGCCACTAGATTTAGCCCAAGTTCTGGTCAACCAAACTCGACTCATTGAGATCCTCACCAAAGGCCTCGAGAATCAGCGTCCGAATGAAGACCATAGGACAGGATGGGAGAATTCCTAAGGCTCAAGCTTCCCACATTTGCTGGATCTAGCAACCCGATTGATGCAGATGAGTGGCTGTGCACAATGAAGAGGAAGTTAGAAGCCATTGGATGCCCTAAAGACCAGTGTGTTCACCTAGCTGCCCACCAGCTCTCTTGGATGGCTCTATCTTGGTGGGACACTTTTAGTGCTGCCGTGAGAAATGCCACTTGGGCAGAGTTTGAGGCTGCTTTCTGAGAGCATCATGTGCCTTCGAGAATCGTCCAGCTCAAGGAAGATGAATTTATTAAGTTGACTCAAGGAGGGCAATCTGTTAGTGAGCACATCCACAAATTCACAGAGCTTGCCCGCTATGCAGCGGATGATGTTAGTACAGAACTCAAGAAGATGGCTTGTTTCCTAAAAGGGTTAAGACCAAAGCTCAAAACTATCCTTGCCAGCCAAGACTTCTCATCTTCTCGCACCTCTCAAACAAGGCCATCCAGGTGGAAAGAGCCCGAGAAGAGGAAAGAGGTCACCCCAAGAGAAAGTTTCAAATTCTCCGAGCTCAACAGCAAGACAGGCAAGAGAAGGTTCGATCTTTTGGGTTCCTCCCAAAGGGTCGAATTTCAGTAAGCTAGCAGGGTCTGCTCCGCCATGTTATAACCAACCTGGTCAGAGTTCCTTCCACACTCAGTCCGTCGCAAGCAGCCAACCTCCAGTCAACGCTTGTTGGCATTATGGTGACCTCGGTCACTTCAAGAATAATTGTCCACAACTGAAGCCGACCGCACCTGCCTACTCCAACTTAGTGAATGGCCCCAAGAACGTTACCGCACCCACCTCCAAGACACCCTCCACCAATAGTCAGTTAAGCAGGTCGCAGTTCCACAGCAGGGCCCGAGTGAACCATGTCGACGCCCAAGAAGCTCTGCAAGCTCCTGGAGTAGTACTCGGTGAGTTTCTAGTCGAATTTACCCCTGCAGCAGTACTTTTTGATTCTGGAGCATCTCATTCTTTCATCGCCACTAGTTTCATGGAAAGGCATGGCATTCCCACTACACCATTAGAGATCCCTCTAATCACCTGAACCCTAGGGTCAGACCTTCTGTGCCACCTCAGGTGCTCCCACGTCAGAATTCTTTTAAGTGGGTTAGTATTCCTGGCAGACTTAGTCGTACTACCATCCCACGAGATTGATGTAATCTTGGGAATGGATTGGTTGTCCCGGTATAAGGGCATCTTAGGCTATGCAGATAAGACAGTCCTTCTCACTGACCACTAGGGGAAGTCAGTTTCATATAAAGCTCAACCACCAACCCAAGATCCAATGATATTTAGTCTAGCAACAGGGGGCATACCTATGGTAGAAGAATTTATGGATGTATTTCCAGAAGAATTGCCAGGATTGCCGCTAGAAAGAGAAGTAAAATTCTACATTGACCTTCTCCGAGGCACAACACCAATTGCAAAGAGACCGTACCGCATGGCACCCACAGAATTAAAAGAATTGAAACTTCAGATCGCAGAACTTCAATAGAAAGGGTTAATTCATCTCAGCTCATCACCTTGGGGAGCCCCAATATTGTCTGTCACCAAGAAGGATGGGAACATGAGAATGTGTATTGATTACCGATCCTTAAACGAAGTCACGATCAAGTAAAGTATCCACTACCTCGGATTGATGACCTTTTTGACCAAATTCAAGGGGCCAAGTATTTCTCAAAGATTGATCTGAGATTAGGATACCATCAGTTGAGAATCAAGGAAGCAGATATTTAGAAGACGACTTTCGTTACCCGGTATAGCCAGTATGAGTTTTCGGTAATGCCCTTTGGCCTAACCAATGCACCGCCTTCTTCATGAACCTCATGAACAAGGTATTTATGGAAGAGTTAGATAAGTTTGTCGTAGTCTTTATCGACGACATCCTCATCTACTCCAAGAGTCAGGAGGATCATGAGCACCATCTCCGGATTGTCCTTGGGAGACTCAGGGTGCATCAGCTCTATGCCAAGTTTAGTAAATGTGAATTTTGGCTAGAGAAGATAGCCTTCCTCGAGCATATCTTGACCGCAGAAGGGATAGAAGTGGATCCATCCAAGGTAGAAGCAGTGTCCAAATGGAAGCAGCCCTCCAGCATTAGTGAAATCCGAAGCTTCTTAGGAATGGTAGGATATTACCGCCGTTATATCAAAGGATTCTCTAGCATGGCAAAACCCTTGACAGAACTCCTCAAGAAAGACAACAAGTTTGTTTGGACCCCAAAGTGTGAAGAAAGTTTTCAAGACATAAAGAAGAAGCTCACAACCTCACCAGTACTGACATTGCCAGATATCCACCAAAGCTTTGTTATCTTTTGTGATGCATCAAGGCAAGGTTTGGGATGTGTAATAATGCAGAATGAGAAAGTCATTGTGTATGCATCTCGACTACTCAAACCACATGAGCAAAATTATCCAACCCACGATTTGGAATTGGTAGCCATAGTGCATGCTCTCAGGATATGGAGACATTACTTGATTGGGAACAAATGCCATGTGTTCACAGATCATAAGAGTCTAAAGTACATCTTCACCTAGCTAGATCTCAACCTCCATCAGCAAAGATGGCTAGAGCTGATCAAGGACTATGACATTGAAGTACATTACCACCTAGGAAAGGCGAACGTGGCGGCTGATGCCCTTAGCCGAAAGCCTTTCGGGAAGGATGTAACAAATTTCCTAGAAGACTAGAAAAAGGAGTCTGCTCAACTAAATACTTGTTTGGTGGAGAAGGGCAGTATAGAGGTTAAACCCCTGCTAGAAGATTGCATTCGTAAAGCTCAACGCTTGGATGTGGAGACAATGAGACTTGTAGAAAAGGCTATCAAGGAACAACCCTCGGATCTCAGAACAGATGAAAGGGGAACCCTTTGGTTCAAGGACCGATTGTGCATACCAAAGGGGGAGGCACGAGAAGTTCTGCTAGATGAAGCCCACAGCTCAGCGTATTTTATACATCCAGGGTCTACCAAGATGTACCTAGACCTCAAAACTAGATACTGGTCGAAAGGAATGAAAAAGGAGATAGCTCAGCATGTAGCTCGGTGTGATACTTGTCAACGGACTAAGGCAGAGCATCAAAAGCCTATTGGATTACTGCAACCCCTCCCAGTGCCCAAATTGAAGTGGGAAGAGATAGGTATGGATTTCATGATCGGACTACCTTAGACCCAAAAAGGGAATGATTCTATCTAGGTCATAATTGATCGTCTTACCTAGGTAGCTCACTTCATACCAGTAAAGACTACCTACGGAGGAGCCACCCTCACCCGGTTATACCTCAAAGAAATAGTCATACTGCACGGCATTCTGCGAAGAATAGTATCAGATAGAGGAACATAGTTCACCTCAAAATTTTGGTCGAGTCTTCAGCAAGCCATGGGCACCAAGCTAGATTTCAGCACCGCCTACCACACCGAGTCTGATGGGTAGACAGAAAGAGTCAATAAAATCCTTGAAGATCTGTTGAGAGCCTATGTGCTGACCTTTGACAGAGATTGGGAATCCAGTTTGCCGTATGCAGAGTTCTCATACAACAACATGCTCCTTCATCCAAGAAGGGCCCTAGAAGGGCCTGCCTTCATCCAAGAGGCAAAAGAAAAGGTTGCTCTGATTCACAAAAGACTCCTTGAAGCCCAAAGTCAGTAGAAGAGCTATGCTGACAATAGGAGAGAACTCAGTTTTCAAGAAGGCGATTTTGTCTATCTCAAGGTTTCTCCAATGAAAGGGGTTTGGAGGTTCCAAGCAAAAGGAAATCTAGCTCCACGCTACGTCAGCCCCTATCCTATCATCGACAGAATAGGGGCCAGCAGCTTACCACCTCCAGTTACCAGAATCCATGTCAGACATCCATAATGTGTTCCATGTATCCTAGCTCCAGAAATGCCTAAAAGTGCTAGAGAGCCACATCGCAGAAGAGTCAGTTCAGATTCAAAAAGATCTACAGTACCAAGAAAAACTAGTGAAGATTCTTGACTTAGCTGTTCGAAGGACCCAGAACTCGGAAGTAAGGCTCTATAAGGTCCAGTGTAGTAGAGAAGGAGAAGAGGAGGCTACCTGGGAGAGTGAGGACTCATGGAGGAAGGAGTACCCTTACCTTTTCTCGAACCCAGCCTAAATCTCAAGGGAGAGATTCTTTTAAGTGGGGTAGGTTTGTAGGATCCTGGTTTTTTGCTCCAAGGTTAGAAACCTTAAACTCCTTAATCCCTCCTTATTTTCTTAAAAGCCTAAACCTCAGAAGCATTTCATTTCTCATATGCATAAACCATGTTTGCTAGTAGCACTTCACACAAGTAGTCTCACCTAACATTTCATTTTTGGCACCTAGAAAACATCATGAATGAATAAATATATATTTGTACAAAGGAGAAAAAGGAATTAGGGAAAAAGAAAAAAAGAAAAAGGAAAACCCTCCTCCCCCCCAGCTGGGCCGACTTCGGCCCACACCCACAACCCCCTCTCTCCCACGCTCGAGCTCTCTCGCTCCCTCAGCCTAATTCTGGGCCCATCACCACGCGGCGCCAGCCCACTCTCGCGCTCGCTCTCTCCCACTGCTCGCCCGGCCCCACTCGACAACCGCTCTCTCTCTCTCTCTTCCTCGCGCCCGCTCTTTTGCTGCTAAGTGGGTCCCGGTTGTCAGTTCCCTCTCCCTCACCCGCGCACAGCTTTGCCGTGATCACCGCTGGCCACCGTCCTTCCCCCGCTCCACCATCACTTCTATGCCAGTGAAGTTAGGCACCGCTTCATCCCCCGCCCACTATGCTCTCACCCTCGCATGGCATCCCGCCTCAAGCCGTCCCATCCCCGGCGTTGTGCACCATTACCACCGTCACTATGCACCTCACTGGCGCCAACACGCCTCAGCCGCTTCCCCCTCCCCCGGGCGCCTATAAAAAGGCCTCTCCGAGCTCCCTTTCTCCTCGCACCGACCACGACGACTCTCCCTCCCCTCCCCTAGGCTCAATCAAGCCAAGCGCCGCCTCCTCCCTCCGCTCCAGTGAGCTGTCCCTCCCCTCTCCAGTAGCTTAGGGTCCAATTGAGATAGCTCACGAACTTCACTACCTCTCCATGGACCCAGAGCACCACTCTCTCCCCCTCGTCATGCACAGTGGCCTTACCGGCGACCTCGCCGCCGCGGAAGCCTGCCACCTCGCCCTGGACAAGCCGTGTCAGGGCTCCACTAGCCAAATTGATCCCACCATTGTAACCGCCTGCCCCTGCTCATGCTAGCCCACCTACCCAATCTCCGGAAACCAGATCACCGGGGGAGAACCATCATCGAACCATTGGCGGTCAGTTCTTTCTCCCCCCGGGCGGACCGCCGTTTCCCCCCTAACGTCGTTCCTCCCTTTCCCTCTGACACGTGGGGCCCGCGCCCATGGTGCCCCGCTAGCAGGTCGAGTTGGGCTGTTTTGCCCGCGTGGCCGCCCGCGCTCGCGCTAGGCTTGGGCCAAAATCCTTCCCCTCGGCCCGATTAACCAGGAATTGGTTAACTTTTTCCTTTTCATTTTACCATTTTCACATATAGTTTTATATGTTGATATTTTATGCACCAAAAATGATCCAAACACTTCATAAGTCAAAAAATTATTGATTAGGAACTTGACACACTTTACTTAGCAAGCAATGTTTGATGTTTTGTTTATTGCCTGTTTTTGCAAGACGAAGAGGGGACCGACCTTCTGGAATCCGTATCTCCAGAAGAAGGGCAGGAGCCCGACCTCCTGGAAATAGAACTTTTGTGCCAAGAGAGCTTCGACAAAGGCAAGTTCATTCTACCCTTGATGCATAAACTACCTATTCTTTCTACCACTACCTAAGCTGGGATATGGGATCGTTTTGATGGATGGTGAGTCGAGTGATAGCCTGCATTAAAGAATACCTTTTTGCTACAAAAAGATGTGGGTTAGGGTACTGGTTTCAATAAGAGAATTTTTTTCAAAATGTGTATGATGAAGGGTTATCACCCTTATCTCCAACTGAGTGGGATGATCAGGGAGTCCCTGGTTTGGGAGGGCCTAAGGTGATGGCTTAGTTAGGTTAGGTGTGAGCACGAAGGATTGTTCCCCTTGTTTGAGGACCGGTTTGTCATCCTTCACTACCTGTACTCATGAAAAGTACAACCACTCGAGACTGTATGGGCAGTCACTCGATCTAAACTTGCACGGTCTGAACCCTAGGATTATGATGGCTGGGGAGCACCAGGAGGATAAGGAAGGGGAATGTTTTGTCCTGGTTTGGGCATGGCAGTGGCCTCGTTCCTTTCGATATAATCACTAAGGCAAGGTCATGCAAGGAAGGAAAGAGTTCGGTGTCAAATCTCACGACAGTGAGATCGCAGAGCCGGACTAGTGGGTAAAGTGTACCCCTTTGCGCAGAGTTTGAAACCTATTCGAATAGTCCGTGTCCACTGGTATGGACAAATCCAGTGTGGTATGACAATTAGTGCTTTTATCTGAAGAAAAAGGGAAAATGTGTGAGTATTTTTGGAAATAAAGACGAGGCCACGGGAGCGGGAAGCTCAGTGGTGGTTGAGTGTGAAAAAGTGCTACCTCTCTGTTTTCTAGGTAAATACATGTCACACCCGGATCTGGGGGCAAAACCGAATGCATAGCATATGTGGGCCATGATCCATTTCCCACACATATGTTGACGTCACCAGTGTAATATATCAAAAGACAATGCAATAAAGGAGTAAAGAGAGTATAATACTTTATTACATCATCTGAATTATTGTATCTTTAACAGGTATCAAAATCAAAGTAGGGCGGAATTAAATATGGGAACTCTTCCACAGGAAGGTGACTAGCACATCGTTAGACTTAAAACTCATCATCATCATCAGCGAAGTCTTCAGCATCACCCTCTGATCAAAATATTAGCAAGGGTGAGCATACTTATGGTCGGGGCTCAGCAAGTAGAGGAAAATTAATGCAAGTTAACAAGGAAGGCTATGGATAAGCGGTAAGCATTTTAGTTGGTCAATATTTTATTAGCAACACCTGTCTTACTAATAAGTGTGTATCCCAAGTATCCCAATTAATCAAAGATATAAGAGTATATCAAAAGCACTTAAGTGAAAGCCACTTAAGCAAACCATTGGTAGATCATCAGATCCCGATTTATTGTCCATCTTTAAGTTCAATTATCATGTGAGGGTCCAGGTTGCTCTTAACCGTGAGCACAACTGACATATTAGTTTTACACTCTGCAGAGGTGGTACAACTTTACCCACAAGCCATGTATCCCATCTAGCCTGGGTTAATCGGACCCGTAAACACTGCCGAGGTGAATGGCTAGGGATCCATTATGAGGCTTTCACAAAATATCCTTAGTACAAAGCCACCCGCTAAGGTTTCCACGTCAGTATTGATGGCCCTCTAGGGAGGTAACTTAGCCAAGACTACCACCCCATGTTAACATGAGCTGCCACCAAACCACTGCCCATCTTTCAGGTAGGGTTGCTAAGCACTATGTCTATAGAGCTAATTACCAAAGCTAGAGCCATGATAGCACTCGTGGTTGCACTATTATCCTGGGTGGTCACTCCATGTTCCATTTAACAAAAAATGTTCTTCTTTAACCATCGGGTTAACAACATAAATAAACTTTATTTTTGGAACATAGCATCATTAAAAGAGTGACATCATATTCATCAAGTTGAGCAATAGCAAAATTGCTAAGCAAAGCATTTATCCCAGGGTAATTCAAGGAATAGGCTTGGTAATTCTAGGAAATCCTTAATTAGGCAAATCCCATCAAATTATGCAATATATCCAAACAGTAAACATTATTATATGCATTACTTGGGTACAAATAGAATATGTAGAGGGAGAATCCACTTGCCTTGCTCGAAAGTGTCCTATGGGTCGTCCTCGAACGAGTTTGGTTCGTCTACCTCACGGTCAACTTCTAGCATCGATTTGCGTATCGTACACACAAAAAGATTGCGTACGCCAAATAAATAAACATACACCATTACAGGGATAATCATTCACCATTACATACACATTCATACATCACACAATTATACTCATAAATATGTCTTAAAGCGTAAATACTTATTAATCCATTATGACTACTACTGTGTTATTATTGGTGAAAATATGAATAAGTGACTATGACACTACTTTTCTCTAGTATAACATGTATTAACAATCTTTATGGAAAATAATTTCTTTATTAATAATAATAGACTTTTAAGTTTTATCCCTTTTATTTCTAAATAGAAATTATACGTATAACTAAAAAATGTTTATTTATAATTCTTCTAACATTAATATTCTAAGAATTAATGTAAATTACTAATTGGACTTTTAATAACATAATCATGGTTATTATGACATAAACAAGTATTGTACTAATTCTAAGTAATTAAGTGCTACACTTATGAACACATTTATTCTGACTAGTAAAAATCTATTTTTCATTTGACTGAAAATACGTGGTCTAGTATTTTCTTCTACTTCCTTATATCAATAAAATTACACTTAAAACACTACTAACAATTATCGTTCATGTGTTAAAGCGAGATCAATCGTAATCGTTTCTAGTATAAAAATCACCAAGTTAGTGATTAGTGACATAATTTGTTTTTGAAAAATAAATTCATACACCTTTCAAAACATTGTTGTGAGGATTGTTTACAACTACACGTATACATCGGAGAGTAGCACATAAGGTTTTTGAATCACTTTTACATACATTTGTGATGCAGAAAATACAGAAATAATTTTTGGAAATTGGGAGGGCCAAAACGCAAAATGGCTTTCTTCTACCTTGAGCTCTTGCTCGTGTATAGGGAGGTCAGCGAGCAGGGGGGTTCGGTGAGCAGGGTGCGGACGGTCCGGCGGCTTGGGGTACGACTGAGCGGACGAGCGAGCTCCGGCGAAACGGCGAAGGCGCGGGGAGGGAGAGAGTGAGGGAATGAGAGCGACTCGGGGAGGGAGAGAGGAGCTCGGACTGGTCCTATTTTGTAATACCCAATTTGTAATTTGCAAGAGCTAATATCAAAGGGAGAAACAAGTTCACCTTATCTATGTGGGAGTTTGAACTTTTTGTGCCATCACATGTGAACACCCTATTTTAAAACAGATAATTATAAAATATATGACACTAAATCATTGCATCATGCTGAGATTTTTATTTTGTGTGCATTTTGTGACAATATAAAACTAATGTAAAAAGAAATATATTAAAAATACAAATTTGGAGATTCAACCCTAATTTGCAAGTTGGAGTTTAGAGAAGAGAAAGGAAGAAAAGAAATATTACAATATACAAAATAAATTCATAAATAAATAGATTCTACTTTGGCATGTTCAAGATGAATATTTAATTTGAGTACAAAATATACTACAAGATTTGAATTCAAATTCTAGATTTGGGAATGGAATTTGGAAAGGAAATAAAAAAAAAAGAAAGCAAACCTAGCCTAATTGGGCCAGCCGCACCACTTTTGGCCCACTCCTCCTTTGCTTCACATCCGCACTGGCCCAATCCTTGCGCCCACGCCTGGACACCAATGACTGTGGGGCCGCCGTGTCAGAGTCAGACTCCACCGCGCGCACCCAGCATCTCAACCTGCCGCGCTCACTGATGGTGTGGGACCCTGATGTCGGGTTCATCCAATTCTCCAGAACCGCGGCTCGCTGCAACCGACCGCCCACGTGAGTCGCTGGCATTCCACTGCCAGGCGGGCCCCTTGCGCAGCTCGTTCTTCTACCTCAGCGCAACAAACCGAGTTCGATCCGCTGTAAACAAAAGCTTCCCAACCGATTCCCTGCGGCTCTCCATCTTCCACACCGTGAAGCTTCCTCTGATAGTCCGATCCAACAACTTCGCCGCTGCCTGTGGGCCCCTTTGGTCAGCAACGTCCCCATCCTCAGGTCTGTTACCAGCTCGCCACTGATTCCGCTAAGAAATCCCCCGCAACCATCGCACGACCAAGTCAGCTAGTCCCCTCGACCGGTATTCGCGCGTGCCTCCACCGGCCGGTGAACCCGCGCGCTAGAACCTTCTTCTCCACTACCGGATAAATCGGAACCGTAGCAGGTTGTTGAAAGCGGCGAGATTTGTGCGACCTGGGTCTCCATCGGGCATAAATGGGTGTCGCGCGTCACGGGGGGGGGGGTTGCTTAGTCCTCCCTTCCCCCTCCTTTCTGGATCACGCCGCCTCGGCCGTGCTCTCCAGGCCTTCAACCGCCATGCACTCGCCACATTTCAAGGAAACCGAGAGCTCAGAGAGAAAGGGCGTGGCGCGGGCGAGCTCAGTCCGTCGCGTGTGATATCCACCTCGCCGTCGACAGGATCTACGGTGTGGTGCTCGGCGCGCTACAACGGCTTCCGATTTGCCCGGCTGGATGGATGACGGCTGGGGAGCATCCCGGCGTGCGCCCACCACGGATTATCGAAGCTCGCCGCGCAGACATTAATGGCCAGCGGTGGAGGTCTCGCACAACCACTGGAAGGAGAGGAGCACTGAATCGACGCCTCGCCTCGGACCCACGCTTCATCGTCGGCCACCCCTGCATCCTTCAACGGTGAGAACTCCCCTCCTCCTCCGGGACCACGGGCCGAGACGCTTGCTGTTGGCGTAGTCTTACGTATTCCTGAAGAGGGTAGCGGCATAAGGTAGAAGACGCATGGGGAGCGGTAGATTTTGAAATCAATGGTGGGGAATGGAGCGCGTACGCATCAAATCTTAACCCTTGATCGGGAATTTAGCGACTGAGGGTGTACCGATTCGGGCAGGCTGATCGGGAGCATTGATCTATGGGTGGACGGTCTAGAATCGATTGAGCGAGATTAAACCCACGCCACCGATCGTTGATCGGACGATTACCAATTCGTACCTCTTCATGGGGTGGGCCGATCTAATCCTAACCGTAGGAGTGAGATCCAGCGGCCAGGATTGTTAGGTACCCTTTCGGCTGGCATAAATTGTAAATAAGTCCCTGGAGTTTATAGAAATCAACCCGCAGTCCTGCGTGGGTTGAGTCTGAGTCACAGGAATTTTTGTAGAGTAAACCCTGCTGTTTGCAGATATTGAGGCCCGGTCCAGAACATAATAAAACCAGAGAAAATGATTTATAAATGGATTTTTAATAGGAAAATAATTGCTAGAACTTTATAAATTCAAAGAAAATTCATACTTGCTCCAAATTAATCCATTCCACTTCCTAAATTTTTGTAATTTTATTCTCTATCACTTAGTGTCTCTGTTTTATCATGACAACAGTAAGAAAATTAATCCCCCACTTAATCCTATTTAAAGCACATAAAACCTTTGAAAATGCATAACTTAAAATCTATAATTCAGAAAATTATGATTTCTGTCCCTAGGATTTTATTTTAGTATGTAGATTATTACTGTGTATTTTGTTTATATGCTTGGTGTAATGTTAATTTCTCTATATGCACTGTGCTTGTTTGTATTGTGGCGAGTAGAAGAGCCCGTTGCTGAGGATACTGGTGAGCAGCAGGTTGAAGTAGCTGAGCAGGAGCTCATTGAAGGCAAGTTGTGCCCTTGACCACTTTTTACCCAATAATGTTCTTAAATATCACTTATCCATGCATAGGTTAATTTTGATGGGACCCAATAGGTCACCCTAGATTTGTTTATCTCATTACCTTGTTTACCCCTCAATCACTTGGGTAGTTTGCTATTGCTTTATATGGTTTTGGGATAATCATTTATTACCTCTATGTTCCAATTCTTGTTGTTATTCTGTTTATGTTCATGTTGTTATCATTAATGTTAATTGGAACATAGAGCTTAACTTGAGAACCACGTGCCACCACAAGGGTGGAATGGGACGCCCTTGGCCGACTAATTAGGAAAGCTAGTGGAAGACTACCTTACCCGAAAGGGGCAAGGGCAGTAGGGGAGAGGTCAGTGCGGGGAGGTCCCTGGTTGATTTTGCTGCGATGGCTATCAGCCAGGAACCCTTTACTGGATCTTCCCATAAACTGTAGCGGGTTTTCGGAAGCTAGTGGAACTTTGTAAAGGCCTCGTAGTGTTGCCCTGCCGCGCTTCCTAGGTAGAGGTGTATGGGACTCGCGACCCCTTGGCAAATGGGTAACATGACTTGTGGGTAAAGGGTACAACCTCTGCAGAGTGTAAAACTGGTATACTAGCCGAGCTCGCGGTCATGAGCAGCTCAGGACTCTCTGATGTTTAATTATGGAACTTAAATTCAATTTTGTCATTTGCATTGCATGGGTTTGTTATTAATTTTGTTCTATTACTTTACTTATGGTTTGGTATTTACTTACACTTAGTAACTGCTAATAAAATTTTGACCAACTACTTAAAAGCAATGCTCAGCTTTAACCCCTGTCATTGAATAGCCTTACACATCACATGAACTCACACCTTTGTGAGTTTATGTCCACTGGTTCCCCACAACTTGTTGAGCTATGATCATGTGTGAGCTCACCCTTGCTGTCTCACACCCCCCCCCACAGGAGAAGGTCAGGTGGTTTCAAGTGGAGTCAAGTATCGAGGAGTTCGATTCTGATCTAGGTGGCGTTTCCTAGTCGACATTGGCGCCGACGATCCTTAGTTTGTTTTATCTTTATTATTTTGTAATAAGTCTTCCGCTATGTAATAAATACTCTGATGTTAATAACATTTATCTCTATACACTCTGTTATTATATATGTTGTCTTCTTGGCGCATGTATGAGATGCACCTGGCTTTGTTCCTTAAAGCCGGGTGTTACAGAAGTGGTATCAGAGGAAATGTTGACTGAAGGACGAAACCTAGATAGAAATGGACAAAACCCTTACCTACTTATCTTACTCTGATTCTTTCTACACTTATCTTGATCCTGTCTCACCTTCTACTGTTCTACTCTGATCATTCTTACCTTTTCTACTCTGAGACAAGATGGATTTCAAACCTTGGAATCCCTACCCCTTTGACATTTTAAGAGATAGGAGGCCTAAGACAAAATTAAAACTATTTTCTCTATTAAAAATGTTGGTTGATTGTTCTGATGATCAATGCCTGATTTGCTTCTTTGATTGATTGAATTATTATAGATGGACATCTTAGCATGTACCAACATAAGGTATTGAATTAGCTATAGTAGGTGAAATATTAATCTGCTTAGCTAATAAATCCCCCAAAATAACATGATTGTAATTACTGCCTTGTCTACTGCTCTTCCTTACCTTATGTATCTAACTCAGATGGTCAATACCAGGAAAGGAAAGATTATCACGCAACAGCAAACAGAAATGAATCCTCCAAATCCCCCACCTGTTGAAACCGAGCAAGTGATCGCAACCCAAAGGCTGGTAATACAGCAATTGACAGACATGATGACCGAAATGCAAAGCCAGATAAGACAAGAACGCGAGGAAATACGTCAAGCCCGTCTGGAGATACAACAAGAAATAAGGCAATCACGGTTGGAGAGACAACAACAAGAGCAACCACCATCTCCACCACCACCGGCTCCACCAAGCTACATAAACATATATGTAAATTACTACTATTTGTAGGATCTACATGTTCCTTTAGTTAGTATTCGGTATGATACCATTTTAGGAGGAACAAAAAGGTCTATTTGACCCCATGAGTTGCTAATAAAATTATGCGTCATACTGAGATTTTGGTTTGGGCATATGTGTTGGACAATATGAGAAAACCCATGAGAGTAATTACACCTAAAGGGACTAAAGAATCAGTGAACGGAATTACAAGAGGCTAGTCACTTACGTCCGAGTTCCTCACCTTGGGGAGTACCAGTTTTGTTTGTAAAGAAGAAAGATGGATGGCAAGGGATGAGCGTGGATTAAAGGTTCCTTAATGATGTCACTGTGAAGAACAAGTTTCGGTTACCCCACATTAAGGATTCATTTAATCAGATGAGAGGAGCCAGGGTGTTCTCGAAGATTAACCTCCGATCGGGTTACCATCAAATGAAGATTAGGTCATCAGATATTCCTAAGACGGCGTTCTCGACTCGATATGGATTATATGAGATCATCGTTATGTCGTTTGGATTAACTAATGCACCAGCTTATTTTAGGGATTTGATGAATAAGATGTTTTTGGAGTATTTGGACAGATTCGTCGTGGTGTTCATCGACGATATTCTTATCTATTCTAAGAATGAGAGTGACCATAAAGAACATCTAAGGTTGGTGCTACAGAAGCTTTAAGATAATCAACTCTACGCCAAGTACGGTAAATGCGAGTTTTGGATTGGCGAGGTGCCATTTCTTGGACATATCATTTCTAATGGAGGAATAGCAGTGGATCCTGCCAAAGTGAAGGAGATAATGGAGTGGAGCATACCCACTACGGTTACAGAGGACCGAAGTTTCCTGGACTTGCAGGATACTATTGGAGATTTATTGAAGGATTTTCTAAGATTGCCAAACCTGTGATTTCGCTTTTGGAAAAAGGAAGAGAATTTAAATAGGACGAGAAGTGCCAAGTATATACGGATCATAAGAGTTTGAAGTATATATTCACTCAGAAGGACCTCAACCTTAGGCAACGCCGTTGGTTGGAGCTTATTAAGGGTTATGATTTGGAAATTCACTCTCACCCGGGCAAGGCAAATTTGGTTACAGATGCCTTGAGTCGAAAGGAGCATGTTCATTTAGCTGTTGTTGCCCAGCTACCCGATGAGATTGTTGAGGATTTCAGGAGACTTAACCTGGGGATAGTCGCTCATACTGAAGGAGCTATTATTGATATGGAACCTACCTTGGAGCAAGAGATCCGCAAGGGATAAATTGGTGATGCTAAGACACAAGAGATTAAGGATCTGATTACCGAAGATCGAGTTCCGGAATTCACAGAAGATGAGCAAGGCACAATATGGTTCAAGGACAAGATATGTGTCCCCGAGATTGAAAGCCTTCGTGAGACTATTTTAAAGGAAGCCCATGACTCGGATTGTGTGTTTACATGGAATACCAAAGAAGATCGTTTTGGATAAGAGGATCACAGTTTACCCCCAGAATTTTGGAAGAGTTTTCATGAGAATACGGATGCGAAGTTGAATTTTAGTTTGGCCTACTTCAGACTGATGGACTGACCGAAAGGACTAACCAAGTACTGGAAGATATGTTGAGAGCTTGTGCCCTTCAGCATGGTAGTAGTTGGGACAAGAGTCTACCTTATGCGGAGTTCTCATATGATAATAGTTACCAGGCCAGTCTAAAGATGCCACCGTTCGAGACTCTATATGGCAGGAAGTGCAAGACTCCTCTATATTGGATCAGACTAGAGGAAGACAGTTCTCTGGGCCTGAATTGATTCAAGAAGCAGAAGAACAAGTTCGTATAATTCGAGAAAATTTGAGAGTGGCTCAAACCAGGCAAAAGAGCTATGCTGATAATAGGATAAGACCCCTGAATTTGAGGAAGGAGATCATGTGTACCTCAAGGTTTCATCACTTCGTGGAATGAAGAGATTTAAAGTCAAGGGCAAATTGTTCCCTCACTTCATTGGACCATTTTGAGTTTTTAGGCGAGTTGGAGAGATGGCCTATCAACTCGAGCTATCTGATGATCTGTCTGATGTGCATAATGTGTTCCACGTACCTCAGCTTAAGAAGTGTCTCCGTGTGCCTGAGGAACAGTTACCCATGGAAGAGCTTAGTGTTCAAGGTGATTTGACTTACACGGAGTACCCCATCAAGATTTTGGATACATTGACTCGAGTTACAAGAAATAAGGTGATAAAGATGTGCAAAGTCCAATGGAGTCACCACGGTGAAGATGAAGCAACTTGGGAAAGAGAAGAAGAGCTTCGCATAGATTTTCCCCACCTTTTCCCTAGATCTTCTTAAATCTCGAGGACGAGATTATTTTTAAGGGGGGTAGGATTTGTAATACCCAATTTGTAATTTGCAAGAGCTAATATCAAAGGGAGAAACAAGTTCACCTTATCTATGTGGGAGTTTGAACTTTTTGTGCCATCACATGTGAACACCCTATTTTAAAACAGATAATTATAAAATATATGACACTAAATCATTGCATCATGCTGAGATTTTTATTTTGTGTGCATTTTGTGACAATATAAAACTAATGTAAAAAGAAATATATTAAAAATACAAATTTGGAGATTCAACCCTAATTTGCAAGTTGGAGTTTAGAGAAGAGAAAGGAAGAAAAGAAATATTACAATATACAAAATAAATTCATAAATAAATAGATTCTACTTTGGCATGTTCAAGATGAATATTTAATTTGAGTACAAAATATACTACAAGATTTGAATTCAAATTCTAGATTTGGGAATGGAATTTGGAAAGGAAATAAAAAAAAAAGAAAGCAAACCTAGCCTAATTGGGCCAGCCGCACCACTTTTGGCCCACTCCTCCTTTGCTTCACATCCGCACTGGCCCAATCCTTGCGCCCACGCCTGGACACCAATGACTGTGGGGCCGCCGTGTCAGAGTCAGACTCCACCGCGCGCACCCAGCATCTCAACCTGCCGCGCTCACTGATGGTGTGGGACCCTGATGTCGGGTTCATCCAATTCTCCAGAACCGCGGCTCGCTGCAACCGACCGCCCACGTGAGTCGCTGGCATTCCACTGCCAGGCGGGCCCCTTGCGCAGCTCGTTCTTCTACCTCAGCGCAACAAACCGAGTTCGATCCGCTGTAAACAAAAGCTTCCCAACCGATTCCCTGCGGCTCTCCATCTTCCACACCGTGAAGCTTCCTCTGATAGTCCGATCCAACAACTTCGCCGCTGCTTGTGGGCCCCTTTGGTCAGCAACGTCCCCATCCTCAGGTCTGTTACCAGCTCGCCACTGATTCCGCTAAGAAATCCCCCGCAACCATCGCACGACCAAGTCAGCTAGTCCCCTCGACCGGTATTCGCGCGTGCCTCCACCGGCCGGTGAACCCGCGCGCTAGAACCTTCTTCTCCACTACCGGATAAATCGGAACCGTAGCAGGTTGTTGAAAGCGGTGAGATTTGTGCGACCTGGGTCTCCATCGGGCATAAATGGGTGTCGCGCGTCACGGGGGGGGGGGGGGGTTGCTTAGTCCTCCCTTCCCCCTCCTTTCTGGATCACGCCGCCTCGGCCGTGCTCTCCAGGCCTTCAACCGCCATGCACTCGCCACATTTCAAGGAAACCGAGAGCTCAGAGAGAAAGGGCGTGGCGCGGGCGAGCTCAGTCCGTCGCGTGTGATATCCACCTCGCCGTCGACAGGATCTACGGTGTGGTGCTCGGCGCGCTACAACGGCTTCCGATTTGCCCGGCTGGATGGATGACGGCTGGGGAGCATCCCGGCGTGCGCCCACCACGGATTATCGAAGCTCGCCGCGCAGACATTAATGGCCAGCGGTGGAGGTCTCGCACGACCACTGGAAGGAGAGGAGCACTGAATCGACGCCTCGCCTCGGACCCACGCTTCATCGTCGGCCACCCCTGCATCCTTCAACGGTGAGAACTCCCCTCCTCCTCCGGGACCACGGGCCGAGACGCTTGTTGTTGGCGTAGTCTTACGTATTCCTGAAGAGGGTAGCGGCATAAGGTAGAAGACGCATGGGGAGCGGTAGATTTTGAAATCAATGGTGGGGAATGGAGCGCGTACGCATCAAATCTTAACCCTTGATCGGGAATCTAGCGACTGAGGGTGTACCGATTCGGGCAGGCTGATCGGGAGCATTGATCTATGGGTGGACGGTCTAGAATCGATTGAGCGAGATTAAACCCACGCCACCGATCGTTGATCGGACGATTACCAATTCGTACCTCTTCATGGGGTGGGCCGATCTAATCCTAACCGTAGGAGTGAGATCCAGCGGCCAGGATTGTTAGGTACCCTTTCGGCTGGCATAAATTGTAAATAAGTCCCTGGAGTTTATAGAAATCAACCCGCAGTCCTGCGTGGGTTGAGTCTGAGTCACAGGAATTTTTGTAGAGTAAACCCTGCTGTTTGCAGATATTGAGGCCCGGTCCAGAACATAATAAAACCAGAGAAAATGATTTATAAATGGATTTTTAATAGGAAAATAATTGCTAGAACTTTATAAATTCATAGAAAATTCATACTTGCTCCAAATTAATCCATTCCACTTCCTAAATTTTTGTAATTTTATTCTCTATCACTTAGTGTCTCTGTTTTATCATGACAACAGTAAGAAAATTAATCCCCCACTTAATCCTATTTAAAGCACATAAAACCTTTGAAAATGCATAACTTAAAATCTATAATTCAGAAAATTATGATTTCTGTCCCTAGGATTTTATTTTAGTATGTAGATTATTACTGTGTATTTTGTTTATATGCTTGGTGTAATGTTAATTTCTCTATATGCACTGTGCTTGTTTGTATTGTGGCGAGTAGAAGAGCCCGTTGCTGAGGATACTGGTGAGCAGCAGGTTGAAGTAGCTGAGCAGGAGCTCATTGAAGGCAAGTTGTGCCCTTGACCACTTTTTACCCAATAATGTTCTTAAATATCACTTATCCATGCATAGGTTAATTTTGATGGGACCCAATAGGTCACCCTAGATTTGTTTATCTCATTACCTTGTTTACCCCTGAATCACTTGGGTAGTTTGCTATTGCTTTATATGGTTTTGGGATAATCATTTATTACCTCTATGTTCCAATTCTTGTTGTTATTCTGTTTATGTTCATGTTGTTATCATTAATGTTAATTGGAACATAGAGCTTAACTTGAGAACCACGTGCCACCACAAGGGTGGAATGGGACGCCCTTGGCCGACTAATTAGGAAAGCTAGTGGAAGACTACCTTACCCGAAAGGGGCAAGGGCAGTAGGGGAGAGGTCAGTGCGGGGAGGTCCCTGGTTGATTTTGCTGCGATGGCTATCAGCCAGGAACCCTTTACTGGATCTTCCCATAAACTGTAGCGGGTTTTCGGAAGCTAGTGGAACTTTGTAAAGGCCTCGTAGTGTTGCCCTGCCGCGCTTCCTAGGTAGAGGTGTATGGGACTCGCGACCCCTTGGCAAATGGGTAACATGACTTGTGGGTAAAGGGTACAACCTCTGCAGAGTGTAAAACTGGTATACTAGCCGAGCTCGCGGTCATGAGCAGCTCAGGACTCTCTGATGTTTAATTATGGAACTTAAATTCAATTTTGTCATTTGCATTGCATGGGTTTGTTATTAATTTTGTTCTATTACTTTACTTATGGTTTGGTATTTACTAACACTTAGTAACTGCTAATAAAATTTTGACCAACTACTTAAAAGCAATGCTCAGCTTTAACCCCTGTCATTGAATAGCCTTACACATCACATGAACTCACACCTTTGTGAGTTTATGTCCACTGGTTCCCCACAACTTGTTGAGCTATGATCATGTGCGAGCTCACCCTTGCTGTCTCACACCCCCCCCACAGGAGAAGGTCAGGTGGTTTCAAGTGGAGTCAAGTATCGAGGAGTTCGATTCTGATCTAGGTGGCGTTTCCTAGTCGACATTGGCGCCGACGATCCTTAGTTTGTTTTATCTTTATTATTTTGTAATAAGTCTTCCGCTATGTAATAAATACTCTGATGTTAATAACATTTATCTCTATACACTCTGTTATTATATATGTTGTCTTCTTGGCGCATGTATGAGATGCACCTGGCTTTGTTCCTTAAAGCCGGGTGTTAATAATATTTATAGAGAAAGGAGGAGAGAGAGAGAGAGCCGGGGAGGGAGTAATGGTGCCGGCGGCTTCAAAGCCATCAATGGCGTTCATCAATGGGGAAGAACGTGGGGGAGGAAGAGAGAGGCAGACGGCGGTTTCCGGCTCGAGAGGTGGACGGCGCGTCCTGGCGGCGGCGGCGCAACACAGGGAGGAAGAAGGCCGCGGGGCTGGGGCGGGCCCACACGCCAGCGAGAGAGGGAGGAGGGGGTTTGGGCGCGCGGCCGGCTGGGCCGTTAGTGGGCCGATTTCGACCGACGACTAGGGTTAGGGTTTGTCTTTTTTTCTTTTCTATTTAAATATATAAATAGATATATTTTAAAAAATTCTAAAAATCATAATAATTATACCAAAATTATTTATAACTAAAATATTTATTTTTGGACCAATATTTCTATATTATTTAATTGGATTTTCTATATAAAAGAATTTCTACTAAACATCCAAAAATCAAATATAAGCAAACATAAATTATTCTAAATACAAATAAAAATAAGACACTTGAAAGAAAAATCATTACCATAATTTCCATTAATACTAAATGCATTATTTTTAGTTGATGGTTTTTATAGCGTTACAAACCTACCCCCTTAAAGGAATCTTGTCCTCGAGATTAAGGAACTTCTGAGAATAACTGGGGGAATTCTGCTCTGAGTTCATCTTCTCTTTCCCAAGTGGCCTCATCTTCTGAATGATGACTCCACTGAACTTTACACATGTTGTGGACTTTACTTCGTGTAATTCTGCGAGATGTTTCCAAAATCCTGATAGGGTACTCCGAATAAGTCAAATCTTCCTTAACATTGAGTTCTTCCATAGGTAATTGTTCTTCCGGTACTTTTAAGCATTTCTTAAGTTGTGACACATGAAATACATCATGCACATCAGACAAACTATCAGGTAGCTCTAACTGGTACGCTACTTCACCTTTCCTTTCCAAAATCTTGAACGGGCCAATGTAGCGAGGAGATAGTTTACCCTTAACCTTAAATCTTTTCATGCCTATCATCGGTGAAACTTTAAGGTATACGAAGTCTCCTACTTCGAATATCAACTCTCTTCTTCTATTGTCAGCATAGCTTTTCTGTCTCGACTGTGTTGTCTTCAAATTCTCTCTGATAATCTGTACTTGCTTTTCTGCTTTTGGAGAATTTCTGGACCAAATACTTGACTTTCTTTGGTCTGATTCCAATAAAGCGGTGTTCTACACTTTCGTTCGTAAAGTGCTTCAAATGGTGCCATTCTTAGACTTGCCTAGTAACTATTGTTGTATGAGAATTCTGCATAAGGCAAACTTTTATCCCAGCTTCTACCATGCTTTAGAGCGCAAGCTCTTAGCATATCTTCCAACACTTGGTTTGTTCTTTCCGTTTGCCTATCTATTTGTGGATGATAAGCTGAACTAAAGTTTAGCTTGGTATCCATGGACTCATGTAGTCTTTTCCAAAAGCGTGAGGTAAATTGGGTTCCTCGATCCGATACGATCTTCTTTGGTACTCCATGCAGACACATAATTCTTGACATGTATACTTCTGCTAACTGGGCTCCTGAGTAAGTTGTTTTCACAGGTATGAAGTGTGCCACTTTAGTCAACCTGTCCACTATAACCCATATTGAATCATAGCCATCCCGAGTACGGGGTAGTCCAACTATGAAAACCATATTGATTTCTTCCCATTTCCATTCCGGTACTTTGAGAGGTTGTAGCAATCCTGCTGATGTTTGATGTTCAGCTTTAACTCGTTGACACACGTCACATAGTGCAACATGAGCAGACACATCTCTTTTCATACCATTCCACCAATACTTTTCCTTAAGATCCTAGTACATCTTAGTACTTCCAGGGTGAATAGAATAAGCCGAATCATGGGCTTCTCTTAAGATAAGTTGGCGTAGGTGCTCGATTTCTGGTACACAGATTCTCTTTTTAAACCATATTGTGCCTTGATCATCTTCTGTGAAATCTGGGGCTTTACCCAAACTAATTTGTGTCTTAATTTCTTTGATTTTCTCATCAGACACTTGTCCTTTACGAATCTCTTCTTCTAAAGTAGATTCAACTTCCATAACTGTTGCTTCCATATTATTGAGCATTCCAAGGTTGAGTTGCTCCATCTCCCAGCACAACTCCTATGACATCAAATGAGTAGTGATGTTGTTCACTTGACCTTTATGGCTCAAAGCATCCGCCACTACATTTGCTTTACCTGGGTGATATTGTATTTCCAAATCGTAATCTTTGATTAACTCAAACCATCTTCTCTGTCCTAGGTTGAGTTCCTTCTGCGTGAAGATGTATTTCAAACTTTTGTGATCCGTGAAGATTTTACACTTGTTTCCAATCATGTAGTGCCTCCAAATCTTCAAAGCGTGCACTACGACTGCTAATTCCAAGTCATGTGTAGGGTAATTCTTTTCATGCTTCCTTAACTGCCTTGAAGCATAGGTAATCACTTTTCCTTCTTGCATTAGTACACATCCAAGTCCTAGATGTGATGCATCGCAATACACATCAAATCCTTTATGAATATCAGACATAATTAACACTGGTGCCATGGTTAGCCTTTCCTTTAATTCCTCGAAACATTTCTGACATGCTTCATCCCACTTGAACTCTTTACCTTTCTCCAACAGTGAAGTAAGGGGTTTCACTATTTTGGAGAAGCCTTCGATAAATCTTCTATAGTATCCTGCTAATCCAAGAAAACTCCTAATCTTGGACACATCTGTGGGTTGCTTCCAATTTAGTATTTCACTTATTTTACTGGGGTCTACCTTGATTCCTCCATTGGTGATAATGTGACCTAGGAAAGCGACTTCCTTTAGCCAAAAATCACACTTCAAAAATTTCGCATACAACTGATTGTCGCGAAGCTTCTGTAGAACTAATCTCAGATGACATTCATGTGCTTCCTCATTCTGAGAGTATACTAGTATGTCGTCAATGAGTACCACTATAAACTAGTCAAGGTATTCTATGAATACTTTATTCATCAAGTTCATAAAGTAAGCTGGTGCATTAGTCAGTCCAAAAGACATGACTAAAAACTCATGTAGTCCATATCTTGTAGTGAAAGTTGTTTTAGGTATATCTTCAGTCCGTATCTTCAACTGATGATAGCCTAATCTTAGATCTATCTTTGAGAATACTTTAGTTCCTCTCATCTGATAAAACAGATCTTCAATCCGAGGTAACGGGTACTTATTCTTAATTGTTACTTTGTTCAAACTTCTATAATCCCTACACATTCTTCTTGAACCATCTTTCTTGTTCACAAATAGAACTGGGGCTCCCCATGGTGATGAGCTGGGGCGAATAAAACCTTTTTCTAGTAATTCTTCTATTTGTTTCTTCAGCTCAATTATATCTTTGACATCCATTCGATAAGCTCTTTTCGAAATTGGTGCAGTCCCGGGTAATAGTTCAATAGAAAACACTATATCACGATCAGGTGGCATACCTGGTAATTCTTCACGAAATACGTCTGGGTATTCGCACACTATCCTGATGTGCTCCAAAGATTTCTATTCCAACTAATTTACCATTGTCTCTGCTATGGCTAGCATACTGACATTGACTTCAATTCTTTCTCCTTGTGGAATGGTCAATGCAACCATCCTCTTAGCACAAGATATCACTCCATCATACTTGGTCAAGTAGTCTATTCCAAGTATCACATCAATTCCACTTGATTCCAAAATTATCAGCTCTACTAGAAAGCTTAGGCCTCTAATTTCAATCTTAGTATGAGGGCATGAGTGAGTAGCTCTAAGTTCACCTCCTGGTGATCGAATTAATAGTTTCTTCTTCAAGGGATAGTTTGGCATATTATGTTTTTCACGAATGACTTTGTTATGAAGGAATGAGATGCTCCAGAATCAAATAAAACTGATGCAGGTATGAAGTTAATGAGAAACATACCATACACCACGTCGGCATCCTTAGGAACTGATTCTGCTGTCACATGGTTGACTCTTCCTCTACTCTAGTTCTGTGGAGTCTTGTTCTGTGCAGATCCACGAGCAGGTGTGTTCTGGTCTTTCCTCTGGTTGTTGTTCTTCTGGGGTGTCTATGGGTTACGCCTGGGGCAGTTGTTGGCATAGTGGCCAAGTTCGCCACACTTGAAACAGCCATTGGGTTGAACTGAGGTAGTTGCATTGTTGTTCTTGGCCGGTGTGTTCATGGCGCTTCCCTAACGATTCTGCTGTTGACCACTAGACCTTAGGCCGGTCTGGGTGTTGCTTCTCTGCTGGTTCTGGTATTGATTGTTCCTCTAACTTTGTTGTCTAGAGCGCTGTGCTTGATAGTTGTTGTTCCCACTCTGGTTTCTAGAGCGGAACTAAGAACCTTGGGAGTTGTTTTGCTGGGTGTTTCTGCTGGTCTGTCCTTGGTACTTCCTCTTGTGGTCGAACAGTTCTTTCATTTTTTGTTTTCAAGGCAAATTGCCTTGTTCAGTAAAGTCCAGAAATTGGGGAAACTGTGGCTCTGTAGCTAGTAGTTCAAGGGTCCAATCAAGCCTTCCAAGAAATGTTCTTAGCGTTTCTCGTCAGTGTCCACTTCTTCTGGGGCGTAACATGAAAGCTGGGTGATGCGATCACGGTACTCACTAACAGTCATGTTCCCTTGAGTGAGGGAAAGGAACTCCTTCTTCTTGAGCTTCATAATTCCCGAGGGAATATGATGAGCATGGAAGTTCATTTGGAACTCCTGCCAAGTTATGGCATCAACATTGGCGTGTGCCGCTGTGAAGGCATCCCACCAATCGGACGTGGCTCCTTCGAGTCTTCCCGAGGCGTACAAGACCTTCTCCCGGTCATTGCACTAGGTGATGTCTAACTTCTTTCCAATGACCTTAAGCCAGTCATCGACATCCAAAGGGTATGCGTGAGAGAAAGTAGGTGGGTGATGACTCATGAAGTCTTGATGCTTGTCTCTAGCTTGGGGTGCGTGTTGTTGTTGTTGTTGGTACTATTGGTTTTGCTGATTCTGCTGAATCTGCTGCACTGACACTGTAAGTCCTTGCAGAAATTGCATCTGCGCTGCGATGATCTGATCCATCGTGGGATTGGGTGGTGGTGGTGGCAACTGCTGACCACGCTGGTTCTGGTGATTATTGGGACTTGATCGAGTGTTCACCATCTGTTCGGTTAGAAAGTGCACTCCCGAGGTAAGTGAGGAGTAGAGAAGATTCTAAGGGGAATAGCCTATTAATGTTAAGTTTGTTATTATTATATATATTTTTTTATATGCTCTTATGGCCATCATTCCATAAGACCATCACACTCAAACAAAAATCCAAATCAAACATTTCAAACAACACCATCACATGGTTGTTATTATTAATATTGTAATAATATAAAGGTGTTTTTCGTCTATCACAAAAACTAACTTATTACAACATGAACGAAAAATCTAAAGTAGCCTGGTGATGGATCCTGGTTCTCCATAGCGGATCCTCTTGCAGGGAGGGGATAACGCCATAGCAGGGGCTTGAACTTCAGGGGGATTCCTTCTATCGAGCTGAGCTTCTAGGGCCGCGATCCTTGCGTGTACCCTAGAGAGGTCCAGGGTAGCACTATCCAGGTCGGTGTTAAGACCTGCCACCACACCAGCTAAGGTGTTGAGGTGATCTTCATTTGCTCCACTTGAAACAATGCTGGTCTGGTTCTCTCCACTAATACGTAGAGGAAGATGCCTGTACTTCGTATTGTGCAGCTGCTGCCGGTAGGTGTGGCTGAGAGACCATAGAGTTTGCCTAGCTGCATCGCTGATCGAAGCAGCGTAGGTGGGTAGCGGGGTCAGAGACTCATGTGCTGATAGAGTCCTGAACCCTCTATCACCTACATCCATTACCCTGACATGAATGCGAGTGATGTAGTAGCAAGCCCGAGAAGGCTCGTACACTTGCCATGTATCGTACAGGGGTCGGACGTAGGTTCCCAACACGTGCAAAACAACCTACAACAGGTTAGGGAAGTGCCCTGTCTCGAACATTGAGGTGTAATGTTCAGTGACAGGCCATAACCCCACATAGTGGTCCTACTGTTCTTCGTTGGCTTCATCGTTGAGGTTTTCCTCATCTTCTTCTTCTTCCACGTCGTCTTCATCATCGTCACCAGAGTCGTCTAGGTCGTCGCCTCCGGGAGCAGGGGCTTGGACTGCTGGTGCTGGCGGTGCTGAAGCTGACGATCCAGCTGCGAAGGCAAGTGATTCTGCCAACAGGGTGGGCATAGGCAGAAAATCCTCTGAGCTGTCCTCTAGAATGACTCCGTTCTCCACCCGAATGCGAGGGAGATCCATAGGAATTTCCTCGACTACCACTGGGTAGACTGGAACTTGCTGTGGCGGAGGGATGAAGTTGGTGTTGACCCGAGTGGTTTGAATGGTACGGACCGTCTATAAGAGAAAATGTCAACTTAGTTGATGTTTGAAGAGGTAAGGTTAATAAAATAATTTTGTAAGTACAAAATTAGCATGTTTTGAACAGTCTAGGCTTTCCATTTCTAACTAATCTAACGACCTAGAGTCACCACTGCTTTGATACTACTTCTGTCACACCCAGTTCTGGGGGCAAAACCGAATGCATAGCATATGTGAGCCAGGATCCATTTCTCACACGTATGTTGACGTCACAAGTGTAATATATCAAAAGGCAATGCAATAAAGGCGTAAAGAGAGTATAGTACTTTATTACATCATCTAAATAATTGTATCTTTAAAATGTATCAAAATCAAAGTAGGGCGGAATTAAATATGGGCACTCTTCCACAGGAAGGTGACTGGCACATCGTTAGACTTAAAACTCATCATCGTCATCAGCGAAGTCTTCAACATCACCCTCTGATCAAAATATTAGCAAGGGTGAGCTCACTTATGGTCGGGGCTCAGCAAGTGGGGGAAAATTAATGCAAGTTAACAAGGTAGGCTATGGATAAGCGGTAAGCATTTTAGTTGGTCAATATTTTATTAGCAACACCTGTCTTACTAATAAGAGTGTACCCAAGTATCCCAATTAATCAATGATATAAGAGTATATCAAAAGCACTTAAGTGAAAGCTACTTAAGCAAACCATTGGTAGATAATCAGATCCCGATTTATTGTCCATCTTTAAGTTCAATTATCATGTGAGGGTCCATGTTGCTCTTAACCTTGAACACGGCTGACATATCAGTTTTACACTCTGTAGAGGTGGTACAACTTTACCCACAAGCCATGTATCCCATCTAGCCTGGGTTGATCGGACCCGTAAACACTGCCGAGGTGAATGGCTAGGGATCCATTATGAGGCTTTCACAAAATATCCTTAGTACAAAGCAACCCGCTAAGGTTTCCACGTCAGTATTGATGGCCCTCTGGGTGAGATAACTTAGCCAAGACTACCACCCCAAATTAACATGAGCTGCCACCAAACCACTGCCGCCCCCTCTTGCCCATCTTTCAGGTAGGGTTGCTAAGCACTAAGTCTATAGAGCTAATTACCAAAGCCAGAGCCATGATAGCACTCGTGGTTGCACTGTTATCCTGAGTGGTCACTCCATGTACCATTTAACACAAAATGTTCTTGTTTAACCATCGGGTTAACAACATAAACAAACTTCATTTCTAGAACATAGTATCATTAAAAGAGTGACATCATATTCATCAAGTTGAGCAATAGCAAAATGCTAAGCAAAGCATTTATCCCAGGGTAATTCAAGGAATAGGGTTGGTAATTCTAGGAAATCCTTAATCAGGCAAATCCCATCAAATTATTTAATATGTCCAAACAGTAAACATTATTATATACATTACTTGTGTACAAATAGAATATGTAAAGGGAGAATCCACTTGCCTTGCTCGAAAGTGTCCTGTGGGTCGTCCTCGAACGAGTTTGGTTCATCTACCTCACAGTCAACTTCTAGCATCGATTTGCGTATCGTACATACAAAAAGAATACATACGCCAAATAAATAAACATACACCATTACAGGGATCATCATTCACCATTACATACACATTCATACAACATACAATTATATTAATAAATATGTCTTAAAGCGTAAATACTTATTAATCCATTATGACTACTACTGTGAGTTATTATTAGTGAAAATATGAATAAGTGACTATAACACTGGTTTTCTCTAATATAACATGTATTAACAATCTTTGTGGAAAATAATTGCTAATTATTTTCTTTATTACTAATAATAGACTTTAAGTTTTATCCCTTTTATTTCTAAATAGAAATTATACATATAGCTAAAAATTGTTTATTTATAATTCTTCTAACTTTAATATTCTAAGAATTAATGTAAATTACTAATTGGACTTTTAATAACATAATCATGGTTATTATGACATAAACAAGTATTGTACTAATTCTAAGTAATTAAGTGCTATACTTATGAACACATTTATTCTCACTAGTAAAAATCTATTTTCATTTGACCGAAAATACATGGTCTAGTATTTTCTTCTACTTCCTTATATCAATAAAATTACACTTAAAACACTACTAACAATTATCGTTCATGTGTTAAAGCAAGATCAATCGTAATCATTTCTAGTATAAAAATCACCAAGTTAGTGACTAGTGACATAATTTGTTTTTGAAATATAAATTCATACACCTGTCAAAACATTGTTGCGAGGCTTGTTTACGACTACACGTATACATCGGAGAGTAGCACATAAGGTTTTTGAATCACTTTTACATACATTTGTGATGCAGAAAATACATAAATAATTTTCGGAAATTCGGAGGGCCAAAACGCAAAACGGATTTCTTCTACCTTGAGCTCTTGCTCGTGTACAAGGAGGTCGGCGAGCAGGGGGGTTTGGGCGAGCACGGCGTGGACAGTCCGGCGGCTTGGGGCGCGGCCGAGCAGACAGACGGGCGAGCGCGGGCGAGCTCCGACGCGGTGGCGTCGATGAGCAGGGCGCGGCTCCAGCGAAACAGCGAAGGCGCGAGGAGGGTGTGAGCGAGGGAATGAGAACGAGCTCGGGGAGGGAGAGAGGAGCTTGGACCGGTCCTATTTATAGAGAGAGGAGGAGAGGGAGAGCCGGGGAGGGAGTAATGGCGCTGGCGGCTTCAAAGCCATCAATGGCTTTCATCAATGGGGAAGAACGTGGGGGAGGGAGAGAGAGAGGCGGGCGGTGGTTTCCGACTCAGGAGGTGGACGGGCGCGGACACCAAGGTCGGGCACGGGCGCGGCCGGGTGCGGGCACGGTCGGGCGTGGGCGCGGCGGCGCGCGGCGCGTCTTGGTGGCAGCGGCGCGGCACAGAGAGGAAGAAGGCCGTGGGGCCCACACGCCAGCGAGAGAGGGAGGAGGGGGTTTGGTGTAACACTATAAAAACCATCAACTAAAATAATGCATTTAGTTTATTAATAATTATGGTAATAAATTTTCTTTCTAATGTTTGATTTTTATTTGCATCTAGAATAATTTTTGGTTGCTCATATTTGATTTTGGATGTTTAGTAGAATTTCTTTCTTAATGAACATCTGATTGATTAATATAGAAATAATGGTCCAAAAATAAATATTTTAGTTATAAATATTTTTGGGTATAATTATTATGATTTTTGAATTATTTAAAAAATATGTTTATTTATTTTTTTACATAGAAAACAAAAGAAAAAAGAGAAAAAAAGAAAAACGAAAGCCTAGCCGTTCCGACCCACCAGGGCTCAATCGACCGCCCCCCATTCCCCTTCCCTCTCTCCCACTGACCGGCGGGACCCACCCGTCACGACCACGCGGTCCATCTCCTTCCTCCCTCTAGCCACCGCGCCCGCGCCCTGGTCCACGCCCGACCGCGCCACGCTGAGCCAGAAACGGACGCCCGTTCCTCTCCCCCACTCCCCTATGTTCTCCCTAATGGCGCCGTTAATGGTCGCCGCCATTGATGGCGTTGAAGGCTAGTCGTTTCTCTCCCCAGTGCCCTCTCCTCTCCGTCTCTCGCTCTATAAAAGGCCGAGCTTCTCCCTCCCTCTCACTCCCCGAGCTCTCCCTCTCCCTCTCTCTCGCTCTCCTCGCTCCCGAAGCTCGCCCGCGCTCGCCGTCGACCGGATCGTCCGCCTCGTCGTCCGCGCCTCGCCGGAGCTCCGTCGTCGAACCCTGTCATCCGCGCCCGTCCCAGGCCAGACCATCCGCGCCCCCTGCACCTCCCCTGCCCAGCCGAACTCCTTCCCCCGTTGATCCCCATTCCCGCTCGTGAGCACTAGCTCAAGGTAGAAGAAGCACATTTTACATTTTAGTCCCTGGTTTTGTAAATTAAATTAATTCTGAGATTTTCAGTTACCGAAAAGAGACTCTGATGTATACGTGTAATCGTAAACAAGCCTCGCAACAATATTTTGATAGGTGTATGAATTTATATTTCAAAAATAAATTACGTCACTAGTCACTAACTTGGTGATTTTTATACTAGAGACATTTACGATTAGTTTCGCTTTAGCACATGAACAATAATTGTTAGTAGTGTTTTAAGTATAATTTTATTGAAATAAGGAAGTAGAAGAAAATACTAGATCACGTATTTTTGGTCAGATATAAATAGGTTTTAACTAGTCATAATAAAGTATTCATAAGGATAGCACTTAATTACTTAGAATTATTAAAACAATTATTTATGTCATAATAATCATGATTATGTTATTAAAAGTCCAATTAGTAATTTACATTAATTCTTAAAATATTAAAGCTAGAGGAATTATAAATAAACAATTTTTAGCTATACGTATAAGTATAATTTCTATGTAGAAATAAAAGGGATAAAACTCAAAAGTCTATTATTAGTAATAAATAATATAATTAGAAATTATTTTCCATAAAGATTGTTAGTAAATGTTTATCTATATTATAATAGATAAAACTAGTGTTATAGTCACTTACTCATATTTTCACCAATAATGACTCACGGTAATAGTCATAATGATTAATAAGTATTTACGCTTTATGACGTATTTATGAGTATAATAAGTGTGATGTATGAATGTGTATGTAATGGTGAATGATTACTCCTGTAATGGTGTATGTTTATTTATTTGGCGTACGTATTCTTTTTGTATGTATGATACGCAAATCGATGCTAGAAGTTGACTGTGAGGTAGACGAACCAAACTCGTTCGAGGATGACCCACAGGACACTTTCGAGCAAGGCAAGTGGATTCTCCCTCTACATATTCTATTTTTACCCAAGTAATGCATATAATAATGTTTACTTTTTGGATATATTGCATAATTTGATGGGACTTGCCTAATTAAGGATTTCCTAGAATTACCAAACCTATTCCTTGAATTACCCTAGGATAAATGCTATGCTTAGCAATTTTTGCTATTGCTCAACTTGATGAATATGATGTCACTCTTTTAATGATACTAAGTTCCAGAAATAAAGTTTTATTATGTTGCTAACCCGATGGTTAAACAAGAACATTTTGTGTTAAATGGAACATGGAGTGACCACCCAGGATAACAACGCAACAACGAGTGCTATCATGGCTCTGGCTTTGGTAATTAGCTCTATAGACTTAGTGCTTAGCAACCCTACTTGAAACATGAGCAAGAGGGGTAGCAGTGGTTTGGTGGCAGCTCATGTTAACATGGGATGGTAGTCTTGGCTAAGTTACCTCACCCAGAGGGCCATCAATACTGATGTGGAAACCTTAGCGGGTGGCTTTGTACTAAGGATATTTTGTTAAAGCCTCATAATGGATCCCTAGCCATTCACCTCGGTAGTGTTTACGGGTCCGATCAACCCAGGCTAGATGGGATACATGGCTTGTGGGTAACGTTGTACCACCTCTATAGAGTTTAAAACTGATATGTTAGCCATGCTCACGGTTAAGAGCAATCTGGACCCTCACATGATAATTGAACTGAAAGATGGACAATAAATCGAGATCTGATGATCTACCGATGGTTTGCTTAAGTGGTTTCACTTAAGTGCTTTTGATATACTCTTATACCTTTGTTTAATTGGGATACTTGGGATACACATTTATTAGTAAGACAGGTGTTGCTAATAAAATATTGACGAACTATAATGCTTACCGCTTATCCATAGCCTGCCTTGTCAACTTGCATTAATTTTCCCCCACTTGATGAGCCTCGACCATAAGTGAGCTCACCCTTGCTAATATTTTGATCAGAGGGTGATGCCGGAGACTTCGCTGATGACGATGATGAGTTTTAAGTCTAATGATGCACTAGTCACCTTCCTGTGGAAGAGTGCCCATATTTAATTCCGCCCTACTTTGATGTTGATACTTGTTAAAGATACAATGATTCAGATGATGTAACAAAGTACTCTGCTCTCTTTATACCTTTATTGCATTGTCTTTTTGATATATTACACTTGTGACGTAAACATATGTGTGGGAAATGGATCGTGGCCCACATATGCTATGCATTTGGTTTTGCCCCCAGAACTGGGTGTGACAGAAGTGGTATCAAAGCAATGTTGACTCTAGGTCGTTAGAGTAGTTAGAAAAGGAAAGCCTAGACGGTTCAAAACATGCTAATTTTGTTCTTACAAAATTATTTTATTAACCTTACCTCTTTAAACATCAACTAAATTGACATTTTCTCTTATTGATGGTCCATACCATTCAAACCACTCGGATCAACACCAACTTCATCCCTCCACCACGGCAAGTTCCTGTCTACCCAGTGGTAGTCGAGGAAATTCCTGTGGATCTCCCTCACATTCGGGTGGAGCACGAAGTCATTCTGGAGGATAGCTCGGAGGAGTTTCTGCCAATGCCCACCCCGTTGGTAGAATCACTAGCCTTCGCAGCTGGATTGTCAGCTTCAGCACCGCCAGCACCAGTAGTCCAAGCCCCTGCTCCCAGAGGCGATGATCCAGACGACTCTGGTGATGATGATGAAGACGAAGAAGAAGAATATGAGGAGAACATCAATGATGAGGCCAATGAAGAACAGCAGGACCACTACGTGGGGTTATTGTAACACCCCTGGTGTTACTGTAACTAAAACTTGAGCATGGCATCATAAGCATTGACATTGCATATGTTTGATACACCTAGAGTGCATTCACTAGGTAAAAATTTCAAACAAGTGTATTGTTTTTGGTGTTTTGCAAATAGGACCCTGGATAGGGAACCTAACCCTAAATAAGGCTCAAAGGGAGTAAAACTTAACCCAAGATGAGAAAACCTAAAGGCTTAAGGGAAAGAGTCATAAAATGTCCCCAAAAACAAAGTTGAGTCACATTTATACCCCTGGGATACCAAAAATCTCAATTAGAACCCTCGAAAACCCTAAATCCAAACCCTAGGGACCTATGTGCAAATTTAGTCCACTTTTGGACTAAAGTGCAAAAACCAAGTCAAATAAGTATCTTAAAACATTTGGTTCACAAATGTGTGGACTTGTAAGCCAAATATTGGATTTTGGACTTAAATGCAAAATAGACCTCACTTAAGCTCTATTCTAAGTTTGAAATTCAGTTTAGTAGGCTCAACTTTGGAGCCCTGTATCTTTTAAAATATAGGGTTTCTGCCCTAGGTCACCACATCAAAATTATAGCCCAATTATAGGAGCATAACTTTGCTTAAGAGTGTGAGCAGAGTTGTTAAGAAAATATTGGAGATAATCTTGCCTAAAGTTGGGCTGTCAGGATGAATAAGTCTGAAAATCAGACTAACAGATTGATGCCATCAACTTCAAGCTTAAATTCAAGCATGATCCAATGGGTTTTTGTGGCATCATCATATTACAAAGTTGTAGATGGAGTATTGCTCTACACTTTTGCTGCAGAGCTTGACTAGTGTTGTCGTTAGAAATTAAGAGAAAATGATGCTCCAAGTTTGGATGACAGGCTGCTCTGATGAGGTGTTCACCATGGTACAGTAACCAAACAGATCAGATCGAACGCAGCGACAGAATCCCACCGCCGGTGACCCTCCCGCGCGCAAGGATTCGCGCCGCCGCGTTAAGATTAACGTTCACTGGTAACCGAATAACGCTGCAGGGTAGAAAGAACGTCGTCGCCGTCGAGCTGGAGGCCACCCCGGTCGGCCGCGATCCTCCTCCCTTTGCTCACCGCCGTAGATAAAGCCGCTCGCCGCCGTTGTGCCATCTCTGTGCCCGCCGCGTGTCCCAACCTCGCCACCGCATCGTCGTGCCCTCTCCTAAGCTCTCCGTTGATCGCCGGAGCAATTGCCACGACACTGGACACACAATCACCGCGCCACGGTTTTTACTTATCTCCGACCGCCACACGTCGCCGTTAAAATTCCCAGCCACCGTCGAAGCTGCCTATAAATTGAGCCCTCCCCTAGATGCGTAACCTCATCATCCACCCAGCCACCGCTAATCGCTAGCAGTCCTTCGCTAGAACTCGCGAATTTTGGATTCGCCCCAATTTCATTCTCCGCCACCCGAAACTCGACCTCACCGCGGCCAGCCCCCTCCCGGTCAGCTCATCTCCTTTTCTCCCTTGTTTAAGTCTTCTCATAGCTCGGTGATGCTCGACAACCCATTTAATTTAGTTAGAGATCCTCTGGTCGCCGGGAACACGACGACATTGTCGTAAGGTTCACAGCCACCGTGGCCAGAGCTCCTTAGTTGATTGTTAACCAAATTGAGTGAGGGGAAATACTCCTTAGAGGTAGAATCTGGTGTAAATGAAAGATTAACGTCGGTCTTCGCCCCCTCCGGCCGGTATAGCTCGCTTGATTTCATCTATCGTGCGGAGCGCCGACGTGGACCTGACCGTGTGAAGAAATAGAAACCCAAGGGGCTATTTGCAACCAGTCAGTGACTCGGTAAACAGTAACCAGACCTGTTTCCGGTTAGACAGAAACCCCGAGGGTGTCTTTGCAAAACGGCCAGCGCGGGCGCGCGCGCGGGCGCGCTTCTGCCTGGGTCTGGGCCGGCTAGGCTAGATTCAGCCCAATACTGTTGGGTATTTTCCTTTTTCTTTTTTCAGGAGAACTTTAGAAATATGTAGAAAAATGTAGGAAAATGGTAAAATTGTGAAACTAATTTTCCTAGCCTTCTTATTTTCCCTAGAATTTAATAAAAATAGTTTCATGATTTTTAGGGTAAATTAGGAATTTTAAGGTATTTAAAACAGTTTAAGATAGTAGTTATGGATTTTTAAAAGATAAATGGTAATCCCAAAAATGCTCAAAATTTTTATATAAGTTCCTCATATTATTTAGAAACCTTGGGTAGAATTTGGGTTGATTTGAACCTTGTTTGATCACCAAACCCCAAAAACACCCCCTGCCCTATGAACTCCTTTACTGACTCCGGAAACCCTAAGTTCTCGGAGTTCCGTGAAGGAAAGTTGTATTCAAGACTTAGATAATAAGTTTATATTATCTTTGAACTCTCATGAGCATTCCATGGCATCCATTCTTATACATATGTATGGTTATGATTAGAACACGAAGAAGAAGTGGAAGCCACTTAAGAGCAAGTACCACCACCTTTGGAAACACAGGCTGAGAACTGTTTCTACTTTGATATTTGTGGATCTGAGCCTGACTCACCCATAAACAAAGGCAAGCCCCGGTGCATTTGCCACCCCCCTTGTGTTTTAAAATCTTTCTCACTTGCTTGATGCACTAGGTGATAGGTGTTGGTTGCTTAAAACAATTCCTGCATTACTTTCCTTGGAATTGATTACCTTCCTTGATACCCTGTTTTAAAAAAAGGTTTTATTATGCTTAGTATTGCTCTAGCAAAACAAAAGGATTTGTTTTATAAAAGATGTTTGGCAAAGTGGGAGGGTTGTTTTCAAAATAAAACTTGATGGTGAATCTGTCAAAGGCCTTGATGGATTCAACATCGGAAAAGATGTACCTCTGCCAGGTACCAATCTTTGGGGTGAAATGATTAAGCTGAGACCGGGCGGGTGACTTGCACGAGAAACAGAGTCTCGGTGTAGTGTCTCCGTCTGAGTCGATTAAGGACCTTGTCGATGTAGGCTTGATGATCGAGGACCCTTTAACTGGTCACATGCCTCGTCATGGGTAAGCCTTGCCTCGGGCAGACTAAGGCCAGAATAAGATAACACGAAATGGGCGTGGAGCGGTGGCGAGAGTAGCGTGTACCCTCCATGGCAAGAGGCTGGACGGTGGTGTATCTGTGCTCTCGGTTTGCGTGAACCTGATCTGGTCTTAAGAAACCTGGTGGCGGGTTGACATATGCAAGGGTTAAGTGCTACATATGTCGTGTGATTGGAGATCCTCAGCTGAGTATAATCGATTCGGATCGCCGTACCTTCGCGGTTATGAAGACTTGGTCACTGCCCTACACGTAGCAATCAAGTGAAGATGAAGGGTTGATAAGAAATTGGCTAGTGCAGGTCAAGTGATTGAACTAGGGTAGAAAGAACTCTAGCTGCAGGTAACCTTACTTAACCTGACAATAAAATTGGATTTTAAGGATCCACTCCTAGTAAGCTTTTCTGCAAAACAGAGTCTTTGATTTTTGATAAGCCTTACCTTGACTCCCTTGAACCAGCATACCCTTGAGAGTCTTTTTCTTAGTCGGGTAAGACTTACTGAGTAATTCCATACTCAGGGTTTATTCCCCCGTTGTTTTTAGGTGAGGAGACAACAAACTTTTGTTGTTTTTGTACCAAGGTGGTGAAAAGTGAAGATATTCAAGAATGAAGCTGCCGGAGGACCAGGTCCTCCTTAAAAACTTTTATGTAAAGAACTTAATGGGAGGAGTTTTTACCTCCCAGGTATTGTAATAATACTTTTCTGCACTCGCTTATACTCTGGTCTGTATTATATGACTTACTCCTACTTTATAAATAAATGTAAGATTATGTAATCACTTCCGCATTTCCGCATCTCCGATGAACATATTGTCTGTCAGACGGGTGAAACGTTCCTGGAAAGGTAAGGATAAAGATACCGAACTTGTCAAGTGATTCGGGAACATCTACAGGGTTGTCTGATGTCTGTTGGACAAGGACAACTGTAGGTGGGCCTAATGACTTGGGAGGTTCCGTCACAGTTATGGCCTGTCACTGAACATTACACCTCAATGTTCAAGACAGGGCACTTCCCTAACCTGCTGCACGATGTTCTGCACGAGTTGGGATCCTACGTCTAACCCCTATACGAGACCAGGCAAGTGTACGAGCCTCCTTGGGCTTACTACTACATCACTCGCATTCATGTTAGGTGATGGATGCAGGAGATAGAGGGTTTAGGACTCTGTCAGCACATGAGTCTCTGACACCGCTATCCACCTTCGCTGCTTCGGTCAGCGATGCTGCTAGGAGAACTCTGTGGTCTCTCAGCCACACCTACCGGTAGCAGCTGCACAACACGAAGTACATGCATCTTCCTCTACGTATTCGTGGAGAGAACCAGATCAGCATTGTTCCAGGTGGAGCAAATGAAGATTGCCTCAACACCTTAGCTGGTGTGGTGGCAGGTCTTAACACCGACCTTGGATAGTGCTACCCTAGTCCTCTCTAGGGTACACTTGGAGCTGGAGGATGCACATGCAAGGATCGTAGCCCTAGAAGCTCAGCTTGATGGAAGGAATCCCCCAGAAGTTCAAGTCCCCGCTATGGCGTTATCCCCTCCCGCAAGAGGATCTGCTATGGAGAACCAGGATCCATCACCAGGCTGCTTTAGATTTTAAATTTATATTGTAATAAGTTAGTTTTCGCGATAGACAAAAAACATCTTTTATATTATTACAATATTAATAATAACAACCACGTGATGGTGTTGTTTGAATTATTTGATTTGGATTTTTGCTTGAGTGTGATGGTCTTATGGAATGATGGCCATAAGAGCATATAATAATAATAATAACAATAAACTTAATAATAAGCTATTCCCCTTAGAATCTTCTCTACTCCTCACTTACCCTAAGAGCGCACTTTCTAACCGAACAGATGGTGAACACTCGATCAGGTCCCAATAATCACTAGGACCAGCATGGTCAGCAGTTGCCACCACCACCACCCAATCCCACGATGGACCAGTTCATCGCAGCACAGATGCAACTTCTGCAAGGACTTACCATGTCAGTGCAGCAGATTCAATAGAACCAGCAAAACCAACAGTACCAACAACAACAGCAGCACGCACCCCAGGCTAGAGATAAGCATCGAGACTTTATGAGTCATCACCCGCCTGCTTTCTCTCACAAAGTAGACCCTTTGGATGCCGATGACTGGCTTAAGGTCATTGGGAAGAAGTTAGACATCACCCAGTGCAATGACCGGGAGAAGGTCTTGTACACTTCAAGAAGACTTGAAGGAGCCACGTCCGATTGGTGGGATGCCTTCACTGCAGCACACGCCAATGTCGATGCTATAACTTGGCAGGAGTTCCAAGTGAACTTTCACGCTCATCATATTCCCTCAGGAATTATGAAGCTTAAGAAGAAGGAGTTCCTTTCCCTCACTCAAGGGAACATGACCATCAGTGAGTATCGTGATCGCTTCACCTAGCTTTCACGTTACGCCCCAGAGGAAGTGGACACCGACGAGAAGCGCCAAGAACGTTTATTGGAAGGCTTGATTGGGCCATTGAACTACCAGCTACAGAGTCACAGTTCCCCAATTTCCAGACTTTGCTGAACAAGGCAATTGGCCTTGAAAACAAAAGGAAAGAACTGTCTGACCACAAGAGGAAGTACCAAGGGTAGACCAGCAGAAACACCCGGCAAAACAACTCCCAAGGTTCTCAGTTCTGCTCTAGAAACCAGAATGGGAACAACAACTATCTGGCACAGCGCTCTGGACAACAAAGGCAGAGGAGCAGTCAATACCAGAACCAGCAGAGAAGCAACACCCAAATCGGTCAAAGGTCTAGTGGGCAACAGCAGAATCGTCAAGGAAGCGTCATGCACACACCGGCCAAGAACAACAATGCAACTACCCCAGTTCAACGCAATGGTTGTTTCAAGTGTGGAGAACTTGGCCACTATGCCAACAACTGCCCAAGATGTAATCCACAGACACCTCAAAAGAACAACAACCAGAGGACTGACCAGAACACACCTACTCGTGGATCTGCACAGAACAAGACTCAGCAGAACTAGAGTAGAGGAAGAGTCAACCATGTGACAGCAGAATCAGTTGCTGAGGATGCCGACGTGGTGTATGGTATGTTTCTTATTAATTCCATACCTGCATCAGTTTTATTTTATTCTGGAGCATCTCATTCCTTCGTAACAAAGTCATTCGTGGAAAAACATAATATACCAAACTATCCCTTGAAGAAGAAACTATTAATTCGATCACCAGGAGGTGAACTTAGAGCCACTCACTCATGCCCTCAGACTAAGATTGAAATTAGAGGCCTAAGCTTTCTAGTAGAGCTGATAATTTTGGAATCAAGTGGAATCGATGTGATACTCAGAATACACTACTTGACCAAGTATGATGGAGTAATATCCTGTGCTAAGAGGATGGTTACGTTAACCAGTGCACAAGGAGAAAGAATTGAAGTCAATGTCAGTATGCCAGCAACAGCAAAGACAATGGTAAATCAGTTGGAAGAGAAATCTTTGGAGCACATTAGAATAGTGTGCGAGTACCTAGACGTATTTTTGGAGGAATTACTAGGTATGCCACCTGATTGTGATATAGAGTTTTCTATTGAACTATTACCCGAAACCGCACCCATTTCAAAAAGAGCTTACCGAATGGATGTCAAAGATTTAATTGAACTGAAGAAACAAATAGAAGAATTATTAGAAAAAGGTTTTATTTGCCCCAGTTCATCACCATGGGGAGCTCCAGTTCTATTTGTGAACAAGAAAGATGGTTCAAGGAGAATGTGTGTGGACTATAGAAGTTTGAACGAAGTAACGATCAAGAATAAGTACCCGTTACCTTGGATTGAAGATATGTTTGATCAGATGAGAGGAGCTACAATATTCTCAAAGATAGATCTAAGATCAGGCTATCATCAGTTGAAAATTTGGACTGAAGATATACCTAAAACAACTTTCACTACAAGATATGGACTATATGAGTTTTTAGTCATGTCTTTTGGACTGACTAATGCACCAGCGTACTTTATGAACATGATGAATAAAGTATTCATGGAATACCTCGACCAGTTCGTGGTGGTATTCATTGACGACATACTAGTATACTCTCAGAATGAAGAAGCACATGAAGATCATCTGAGATTGGTTCTACAAAAGCTTCGCGACAATCAGTTGTATGCGAAATTTTCAAAGTGTGATTTTTGGCTAAATGAAGTTGCTTTCCTAGGCCATATTATCACCAATGGAGGAATCAAAGTAGACCCCAGTAAAATAAGTGAAATAATAAATTGGAAACAACCCACAGATGTGTCCAAGATCAGGAGTTTTCTTGGATTAGCAGGATACTACAGAAGATTTATCGTAGGCTTCTCCAAAATAGTGAAACCTCTTACTTCACTATTGGAGAAAGGTAAATAGTTCAAGTGGGATGAAGCATGTCAGAAGTGTTTCGAGGAATTAAAGGAAAGGCTAACCGCTGCACTAGTGTTAATTATGCTTGATATTCATAATGGATTTGATGTGTATTGCCATGCATCACATCAAGGACTTGGATGTGCACTAATGCAAGAAGGAAAAGTGATTGCCTATGTTTCAAGGTAGTTACTGTCGGTGTTTCGAAACCCGGGGGGTCCCTGGACCAACGAGTAAATCGTCGCCGCGTGCCCCAGCCTAGATGGGTCGGCGCGAGGCGGAACGCGAAGGGGGGAGAGAGCAGCCGGAGGGAGACAGGCGTGGGAGGTGGAACCCGCGGCCTTCGTGTTAGCCCCGCGCCCAGGTCGGGTGCGCTTGCAGTAGGGGGTTACAAGCGTCCACGTGGGAGGGAGCGAGCGGCCTTGCGTGAGCGCCGTCCCGTCCTTCCCCGCGCGGCCAACCCTCTGTAAGAGGGCCCTAGACCTCCCTTTTATAGGCGTAAGGAGAGGATCCAGGTGTACAATGGGGGTGTAGCAGTGTGCTAACGTGTCTAGCGGGGGAGAGCTAGCGCCCTAAGTACATGCCATCGTGGCAGCCGGAGAGGTTTTGGCACCCAGTTTGCTTGGTGTCGTGGCCGTCAGAGGAGCGCTGGAGCCTAGCAGAAGGACAGCTGTCGGGGCTGTCGAGTCCTTGCTGACGTCCTCTTGCTTCCGAAAGGGGGCTGAGAGCCGCCGTCGTCACAGGGCATGCGGGGCGCCATCATTACTCGTATAGTAGAGCGAGCCAGATGGGACGCCGGTCTTGTTCCCCGTAGCCTGAGTCAGCTCGGGGTAGGGTAATGATGGCGCTTCCTGTTGACGTGGTCGGTCCGTGCCCTAGGCTGGGCGAGGTGGAGGCTCCTCCGAGGTCGAGGTCGAGTCTGTCTTCCGAGGTCGAGGTCGAGTCCGAGCCCCCGGGTCGGACGAGGCGGAGACCGTCGGCTGAGGCCAGGGCTGAGTCCGAGCCCTGGGGTCGGGCGAAGCGGAGTTCGTCGTCTTTCGGGGCTGAGCCCGAGTCCGAGCCCTGGGGTCGGGCGAGGCGGAGTTCGTCGTCTTCCGGGGCTGAGCCCGAGTCCGAGCCCTGGGGTCGGGTGGAGCGGAGTTCGCCGTCTTCCGAGGCTGAGCCCGAGTCCGAGCCCTGGGGTCGGGCGAGGCGGAGTTCGTCGTCTTCCGGGGCTGAGCCCGAGTCCGAGCCCTGGGGTCGGGCGGAGCGGAGTTCGCCGTCTTCCGGGGCTGAGCCCGAGTCCGAGCCCTGGGGTCGGGCGAAGCGGAGTTTCCTATGACGCCTGAGGCCGGACTTGGCTGCTGTCAGCCTCACTCTGTCGAGTGGCTCAGCAGTCGGTGCGGTGCAGGTGGCGCTGTCCTCTTGTCAGACCGGTCAGTGGAGCGGCGAAGTGACTGCGGTCACTTCGGCTCTGTCGACTGGAGGGCGTGTGTCAGGATAAAGGTGTCAGGCCACCTTTGCATTAAATGCCCCTGCGATTTGGTCGGTTGGCGTGGCGATTTGGCCAAGGTTGCTTCTTGGTGAAGACTGGGCCTCGGGCGAGCCGAAGGTGTGTCCATTGCTGGAGGGGGTCCTCGGGCGAGACGTGGATCCTCCGGGGTCGGCTGCCCTTGCCCGTGGCTGGGCTCGGGCGAGGCGTGATCGCGTCCCTCGAATGGACCGATCCTTGACTTAATCGCACCCATCAGTCCTTTGCAGCTTTGTGCTGATGGAGGTTACCAGCTGAGATTTAGGAGCCTTGAGGGTACCCCTAATTATGGTCCCCGACAGTAGCCCCCGAGCCTCGAAGGGAGTGTTAATACTCGCTTGGAGGCTTTTGTCGCACTTTTTTGCAAGTGACCAGCCTTTTCTTGGTTGCATTTTGTTCCGGTGGGTGCGCGCGAGCGCACCCGCCGGGTGTAGCCCCCGAGGCCTCGGAGGAGTAGTTTGACTCCTTCGAGGTCTTAGTGCGTTTCGCAACACTTCGGCTAGTCTGGTTGTTCCCTCATGCGAGCTGGTCGTAGCCCGGGTGCACGGTCGGGTCCCAAGTTCTCGGGCTGGTATGTTGACGCTGTCAACGGGTCGGCCGGAGCCAGGTTGCAAGAGCAGCCCCCGAGCCTCTGCACAGGGCGAGAGGACGGTCAAGGATAGACTCGACTTTTTTACATACGCCCCTGCGTCGCCTTTCCGCTAGGAGGAAGGGGGGAAAGCGCCATGTTGCCCTCGGAGGGCGCCGAACATGGTGTCTCCGGTGAGCTGCTGGCGGGTAATCCGAGTGGACACCCGTGCCCCATTTGTTAGGGGTCGGCTAGAGGCCCGGAGGCGCGCTCCAAAAGTACCTGCGGGTGATCTGCCGGACCCGGTCCCCTTTTGACGGAGTCCGAGGGCTCGATGCCTCCCTCTGATGGGATTCCGTTACAAGATCGCTCCCGCTGGTCTCGGAAATGTCCTAGGGTACCTCGGGAGCGTAGCTCGAGCCTTGGTTATGTATCGAACGTACCCAGGGTCATCCCTCGCTCTGTGTCTGAGGCGACTATGAACCCTTCGAGGGCCAGCCTACAAACCCCTGATCAGTAATGGGCGCAGAGCCCGAGTGGCCTGAGGCGGCCGTTGAACCCTTCCGAGGGGCCGGCCATCGAACCTCTGACCAGTAGTGCGCGCAGAACCCAAGCGCTCTGAGGCGGCCGTTGAACCCCTCCGAGGGGCCAGCCTTTGAACCTCTGATCAGTAGTGAGGCTCGGGGCCTGTTTCCTTCACAGAGAAGGATCCTTTTCGGGGTATCCCCCTTTCCAGGTCCCTGTTGTAAGAGAGAGAAAGAGGAAAAGGAAAAGGATACGAAATCGAATGACGTGGCGTACCTTTTTCGACGCGGTCATTATGGCGAAGGCGAAGCGTCGCTTGCTTCTCCCGCCTGAGGCGCCGCCTGTCCCGCCACGGAGTTAATGCGACGGGGCGAGTGGTTCGTGAGGCGGTCGTCGCGCGTGTGCGAGCCGTTCGAGGAACGGATCACGGGCGCGCCGTCTTCACGCCGTGAGAGAGGGTTCCCTCACTGCCCCTGGATGGGACGTAAGCTTGGCTGACGACGTGACCGCTGCTCCTGCCCGCCTGCCACCGTCGTTACTGCCGGCCCATTTTTGACCGTATTTGACCATCGCGCCTGGCTGGCACTGCTGGGTCACACGCAGGGTTGCCTCGAGTCACGGTATTGGCTCCGCAGTCGAGGAGGCGCGGTAGTGGCGCGAGCGGCGGTGCAGTTGCTCGCACGTAGCAACCGGCGCGCCGGTTGCATGACGTGTGGGCCTGGGCCTCCATGCTGGGCGCATTGGAGTCGAAGGGGCGCGCCCACTTGGCGCGGTTGCATGCCGACTGCATGGCTGTCCACCCCTTCACCCGCTGGTCTGGGTGAAAGTGGAGGAATGCTTGTAACCGCTGGGCAGTTGCATGCCCTGCGCGCGGTGATTTGGCTCCTTCTGCCCTGGACCAGCTTGCATGACGCGTGGGGCCCAGCCCCCGTGCCGTAGGGGGAGGACCTTGGAGCGTGTTGGAGAAGACTCAGCCCGCGATGGCTGAGGACGCAAGTGGGGAGAGTTGCCATTAAAAGGAGGCGACCCCCTTGGAGGGCAACCATGTCTTCGCGCTCCCCTCATGCATCGTGTCTTTCCATCTTCCGAGCCCCCGGATGGGGGGACGCCCGCAATCCTTCCGTCTTGTCGTCGGAGGGACGCAACTTCGAGGAAGTTGGTACCTTTCAGCCATCGTTCGGCTTTAAGGATTTTCATCATGCAGCCCGGCTACATCCTCTTGCCGGTGGTCACCCAAGACGGTGACCTCCAGCTTGATGGTGGGGAGAAGCGAACCGGGCTGCAGCCTCCGCCCTGCCCTCAGCTTCAAGGATCTTCATCATCCTTGCTGGGGCGGGGAGTGTGCCGAGTTGGGGTCGGTCCCTGCGCGGGCGGTGGCCCGCTCCTTCCCTCAGTGATCGGGGGGAAGGGCGTTCGCTGTTCGTGGCGTTGGCAGCTGCCGCGTGCCTGGCTCTCTGAGCCGGGTGGCTTCGGAGCCACTCCCGGCGCCGCCTTCCGCCACGGCAGCCGGAAGAGGTTTCTCTGCCGACGAGCTAGCCGGTGTCGCCCACGGACTGACCTCCAACTCTATGGCCTTCTGTCCGTCCTTGCCTCTCGAGTTGGGGGCATGGGCGAGGTCCTCATGGCAGCAGCATCCGCCCTGAGGTCATCGCTGCTGTTGTTCGGCCCTCCGGAGCAGAAGTCATCGTCGTCGCCGCTGTTGGGGCGGGCGATGACGAGCCGTTCGTCGGTCTTCTGTTGCTCCGTAGGCCCCCCAATCATGTGGGGTTGTTCATACCTGCGGATGTTGAACTGGAGTTCCGTTTGTAATGGCACTTTGAGTGCCAGTGTCCTGTTCATTGCAGCTGTCGGGGCCTGAACATGTATGTATTTTCGGCGCGGAGCCGTGTTTTTTCTTCATTTCGAGCACTAAGACTCGCCTGTTGGTTATCTGAACCGCTTCACCAAGCGTGAGTCGCCTCGTGCGAAGGTGACGAGTGAGGTATCCGTATCCCGGAGGCGTAGGAGTCCCTCGGCTCGGTCGGCCTTGTTGTCCGAGGCTTCTCTTGCTTAGTTAAAGGAACCCCTCAGTCGCCCTTCGATGAGCCGAAGCCGGAGGTAGCGGTGTCAGCACGGGCAGAGGCAGAGTTGGCTTCGAAAAGAAGATGTGGTCGGCCGGAGCCTGGCCGGGTTGTCCACTGGCGGAACCGACGCCGGAGTTGAGCTGCCGAGGCCTCAAGCCGGGCTGACGTCTTCGGGGGACAGCTGGCCGAGGCCTCGGGGTGGCCGGCCGAGCCGTCTAGTCGAGCCGGATTCTTGGAGAAGACCCTGGCGGCGATGGCCCGGGTGTGGTGCTGATGTCGTCCTTCAGAGTGGGGATCCTCCGACCACGTCGCCGTCCGAGGCTAGGTCAGACCCCGCCGAAGGTGTAGTTGACGCCGAGGGTGCTGCCGCCCCCTTCAACTGTCGACGTCCGAGCCTGCAGGATCGGGTTGTCTTGTAGTGTGTGTATGTTTTCTGCGGCCACCGAGGCCCAAACACACCATCGTCGTGTTGTGAAGCTGTGTCCCTTTTCCTCTTGTTTCGAGTATCCGGACTTATTTGTCGGTAACAGAATTGTTTGTGCGGGCGAGAGTTGCTTTTCACGGAAGGTGATGAGTGAGGTATCCGTATCCCGGAGGCGTAGGAATCCCTCAGCTCGGTCGGCCTTGCCGCTTACGCGCACTCTTACTCGTCCATAGGGTTCTGTCACCGACGCAGTCGAGAAGGCCCAAAAAATCGTTTCGGCAGAGGAGCTTTCGAGTGTGAAGACTTGTTCGGTCCGCGGAATCACTTATCCGAGCGCGAGTTACTTATCGCAGAAGGTGATGAGTGAGGTATCCGTATCCCGGAGGCGTAGGAGTCCCTCGGCTCGGTCAGCCTTGGCTGCTTACGTGTACTCCATCGTTTTCAGGATCCACTTTCGAAGTAGTCGAAAAGCACGAAAGGCATTCTGGCAGAAAAGATTTTTTTCTTTTTTCGAGGAAAATTTTGACGCAGAGGGGGTTGCCCCCTTCTAGCCCCCGAGGGAGGGTTGGGCTTTGCCGAGGCAAGGCTGACCCTTCCTTGACGACCAGACTTTGTGTGTGAACGAGGTGTACGAATAACTTGGAAGCATCTTAAGGGTAGAAGCAACGTAGCTGTTGGATGTTCCAAGCGTTGCTATAGACCTCATCTTGGCTGTTGGCCAGCTTGTATGTTCCGGGCTTCAGAACCTTGGCGATGACGAATGGCCCTTCCCAGGGAGGCATGAGCTTATGCCGCCCTCGGGCATCTTGTCGCAGCCGAAGCACCAGGTCGCCCACCTGGAGGTCTCGGGACCGAACCTCTCGGGCGTGGTAGCGTCGCAGGGACTGCTGGTACCACGCCGAGTGTAGTAAGGCCATGTCCCGAGCCTCTTCTAGGTGGTCCAGTGAGTCTTCTCGGTTAGCTCGATTGCTTTGGTCGGCGTAGGCCCTCGTCCTCGGGGAACCGTATTCTAAGTCTGTGGGCAAGATGGCCTCGTCCCCATAGACTAGAAAGAACGGTGTGAAGCCCGTGGCTCGGCTCGGCGTTGTCCTCAGACTCCAGACCACCGAGGGGAGCTCCTTCATCCACCGCTTGCCGAACTTGTTGAGGTCGTTGTAGATCCGAGGCTTGAGTCCTTGCAGAATCATGCCGTTGGCACGTTCTACCTGCCCATTCGTCATGGGGTGAGCCATGGCGGCCCAGTCCACCCGGATGTGGTGATCCTCACAGAAGTCCAGGAACTTTCTGCCGGTGAACTGGGTGCCGTTGTTGGTGATGATGGAGTTCGGGACCCCGAAGCGATGGATGATGTTGGTGAAGAACGCCACCGCCTGTTCGGACCTGATGCTGTTTAGGGGTCGGACCTCGATCCACTTGGAGAATTTGTCGATGGCGACCAGCAGGTGCGTGTTGCCCCCGGGTGCCTTCTGCAAGGGGCCGACGAGGTCCAGACCCCACACAGCAAACGACTAGGTGATGGGTATGGTCTGTAGAGCCTGAGCGGGCAGGTGGGTCTGCCTTGCGTAGAACTGACACCCTTCGCAAGTGCGGACAATTCTAGTGGCGTCGGCCACCGCCGTCGGCCAGTAGAAACCTTGTTGGAAGGCGTTTCCAACAAGGGTTCGAGGTGCTGCGTGATGGCCGCAAGCCCCCGAGTGTATCTCTTGTAAGAGCTCCTGACCTTCGGCGATGGAAATGCATCGCTGGAGGATGCCCGAGGGGCTGCGGTGGTAGAGCTCATTCCCATCTCCCAGCAAGACGAAAGACTTGGCGCGCCGCGCCAACCGCCGAGCTTCGGCTTGGTCGAGGGGTAGCTCTCCCTGGTGGAGATATTGCAGGTACGGGGTCTGCCAGTTTTGATTAGGCGTGACCTCGCTCTGCTCCCCCTCGACGCGCAGTGCCTCACCCTTGGGGGCCAAGGGTACCTCGATCCGAGCCGAGGGTACCTCGGACCGTGCCAAGGGTACCTCGGACTGAGCCAAGGGTACCTCGGACTGAGCCGAGGGTGCCTCGGGCTGGGCCGAGGCCTTCTCGGGCTCGGGCGTGTCGTCGGTCTTGACGGAGGGTTGATGCAGGTCTCGGGAGAATACGTCCGGGGGAACTGTTGTTCGCCCCGAGGCTATTTTAGCCAGCTCGTCCGTAGTCTCGTTGTAGCGTCGGGCGATGTGGTTGAGCTCGAGCCCGTAGAACTTGTCTTCCAGGCGCCGAACCTCATCGCAGTAGGCTTCCATCTTCGGGTCGCGGCAGTGGGAGTTCTTCATGACTTGGTCGATGACGAGCTGCGAGTCACCGCGAGCGTCGAGGCGTCGGACCCCTAGCTCGATGGCGATTCGCAACCCGTTTACCAGAGCCTCGTACTCAGCCACGTTGTTGGACGCCGGGAAGTGGAGGCGTAGCACGTAGCGTAGGTGCTTCCCGAGGGGCGAGATGAAGAGCAGGCCCACGCTGGCCCCCGTCTTCATGAGCGACCCATCAAAAAACATGGTCCAGAGCTCCGGTTGGATCGGAGCTATCGGGAGCTGGGTGTTGACCCATTCAGCCACGAAGTCCGCCAAGACCTAGGACTTGATGGCCTTCCGAGGGGCGAACGAGATCGTCTCACCCATGATCTCCACCGCCCACTTTGCAACTCTACCCGAGGCCTCTCGGGACTGGATGATCTCCCCCAGGGGGAAGGATGACACCACAGTTACCGGATGAGACTCGAAGTAGTGTCGCAACTTCCGCCGCGTCAGGATCACTGCGTACAGCAACTTCTGAATTTGTGGGTAGCGGATCTTGGTCTCGGACAGTACCTCACTGATGAAGTAGACTGGCCTCTAGACGGGCAATGCATGCCCCTCTTCTCGTCTCTCAACCACAATCGCGGCGCTAACCACCTGAGTGGTCGCGGCGACGTATATCAAGAGGGCTTCTCCGGCAGCGGGGGGCACCAAGATGGGCGCGTTCGTGAGGAGCGCCTTCAGGTTCCCGAGGGCTTCCTCGGCCTCAGGGGTCCAAGCGAAGCACTCGGCCTTCCTTAAGAGGCGGTACAGAGGCAGGCCTCTTTCGCCGAGGCGCGAGATGAAACGGCTCAGAGCCGCGAGGCATCCCATGACCCTCTGTACGGCTTTCAAGTCCTTGATGGGCCCCATGCTGGTGATGGCTGCGATCTTCTCCGGGTTGGCCTCGATGCCTCGCTCGGAGACGATGAACCCCAAGAGCATGCCTCGGGGGACCCCGAAGACACACTTTTCGGGATTGAGCTTCACGCCTTTCGCCTTGAGACATCGGAATGTCACTTCAAGGTCGGAAAGGAGGTCGGAGGCTTTCCTCGTCTTGACTACGATGTCATCGACGTAGGCCTCGACCGTTCGGCCGATGTGTTCGCCGAACACGTGGTTCATGCATCGCTGGTACGTTGCACCCGCATTCCTCAAGCCAAATGACATGGTAACATAGTAGTACATGCCGAAGGGTGTGATGAAAGAAGTCGCGAGCTGGTCGGACTCTTTCATCCTGATCTGGTGATACCCTGAGTAGGCATCGAGGAAAGACAGGGTTTCACACCCAGCAGTGGAATCCACGATTTGATCGATGCGAGGCAGAGGGTAGGGAACTTTCGGACATGCTTTGTTTAGACCAGTGTAGTCTACACACATCCGCCATTTCCCCCCTTTCTTTCTCACAAGCACAGGGTTGGCAAGCCATTCGGGATGGAATACCTCTTTGATGAACCCTGCCGCCATTAGCTTGTGGATCTCCTCGCCTATGGCTCTGCGCTTTTCTTCGTCGAATCGGCGCAGAGGCTACTTCACGGGTCGGGCTCTAGCTCGGATATCTAGCGAGTGCTCGGCGACTTCCCTCGGTATGCCGGGCATGTCCGAGGGACTCCACGTGAAAACGTCGGCGTTTGCGTGGAGAAAGTCGACGAGCACTGCTTCCTATTTGGGGTCGAGCTCGGAGCCGATCTAGATCTGCTTGGAGGCGTTGTTGCAGGAGTCGAGAGGGACGGGCTTAACCGTCTCCGCTGGCTCGAAGTTGCCGGCATGGCGCTTCATGTCTGGCGCCTCCCTAGAGAGGTTCTCCAGGTCGGCGATGAGGGCCTCGAACTCGGTGAGGGCCTCGGCGTACTCCACGCACTCCACGTCGCATTCATACACGTGTCGGTACGTGGGCCCGACGGTGATGACCCCGTTGGGGCCCGGCATCTTGAGCTTGAGGTAGGTGTAGTTGGGGACGGCCATGAACTTGGCGTAGCATGGCCTCCCCAACACTGCGTGGTAGGTTCCTCGAAACCCGACCACTTCGAACGTGAGGGTCTCCCTTCGAAAGTTGGAGGGTGTCCCGAAGCAGACGGGTAGATCGAGTTGTCCGAGGGGTTGGACGCGCTTCCCGGGGATGATCCCGTGGAAAGGCGCAGCGCCCGTCCGGACCGAGGACAGATCGATCCGCAGGAGCCCGAGGGTCTCGGCGTAGATGATGTTGAGGCTGCTGCCTCCGTCCATGAGGACCTTGGTGAGCCTAACGTTGCCGATGATGGGGTCGACAACGAGCAGGTATTTCCTCGGGCTCGGCACATGGTCGGGATGGTCGGCCTGGTCGAAGGTGATGGGCTTGTTGGACCAGTCTAGGTAGACTGGCGCTGCCACCTTTACTGAGTAGACCTCCCGACGCTCTTGCTTGCGGTACTGAGCCGAGGCGTTTGCCACTTGCCCACCATAGATCTTGAAGCAGTCGCGGACCTCAGGGAACTCTCCTGCCTTGTGATCTTCCTTTTTAGCGTCGTCGAGAGCCTTGCCACCCTCCGCGGGTGGCATGGCACACTCCTCAAGGGTGTGCTTGATGGGCCCCTGATGATAGGGACACGGCTTCTTGAGCATCTTGTCGAAGAGGTTGGCACCTCCAGGAGGTTTCCGAGGGTTCTTGTACTCGGCGGCAGCGACAAGGTCCGCATCGGCGGCGTCGCGTTTCGCTTGCGACTTCTTCTTGCCCTTCTTCTTGGTGCCGCGCTGAGTTGATGCCTCGGGAACATCTTCCGGTGGGCGGCCCTGGGACTGCTTGTCCTTCCAGAAGATGGCCTCAACCGCCTCCTGGCTAGAGGCAAACTTGGTGGCGATGTCCATCAGCTCGCTCGCCCTGGTGGGGGTCTTGCGACCCAGCTTGCTCACCAGGTCGTGGCAAGTGGTGCCGGCGAGGAACGCGCCGATGACATCCGAATCGGTGACGTTGGGTAGCTCGGTGCGCTGCTTCGAGAATCGCCGGATGTAGTCCCGGAGAGACTCTCCCGGCTGCTGGCGGCAGCTTCGGAGATCCCAGGAGTTTCCAGGGCGCACGTACGTGCCTCAGAAATTGCCGGTGAAGGCTTGGACTAGGTCGTCCTAGTTGGAGATCTGCCCCGGAGGCAGGTGCTCCAGCCAGGCTCGAGTGGTGTTGGAGAGGAACAGGGGGAGGTTGCGGATGATGAGATTATCATCGTCCGTTCCACCCAGTTGGCAGGCCAGCCGATAGTCCGCGAGCCACAGCTCCGGTCTCGTCTCCCCCGAGTACTTTGTGATAGTAGCCAGGGTTCGGAACCGGGTCGGGAACGGCGCCCGTCGTATGGCGCGGCTGAAAGCCTGCGGACCAGGTGGTTCGGGCGAAGGACTCCGATCCTCCCCGCTGTCGTAGCGTCCCCCACGCCTGGGGTGGTAGCCTCGGCGTACCCTCTCGTCGAGGTGGGCCCAACGGCTGTGGTGATGGTGCTCGTTGCCGAGGCGACCCGGGGCCGCAGGCGCTGTGTTGCGCATGCGCCCGGTGTGGACTGAGGCTTCCCGCACGAATCGGGAAGTCGCGGCGTGATGTTCCGAGGGGTACCCCTGCCTTCGGGAGGCGAAGCTTTTGGCCCGTCGGACCGCGACGTCCTCCAGGAGATTCTTGAGCTCTCCCTGGATACGCCGCCCCTCAGTGGTCGATGGCTCTGGCATCGAGCGGAGAAGCATTGCCGCTGCAGCCAGGCTTTGGCCGACTCCACTGGAGACCGGTGGCGGCCTTACCCTGACATCGTCGGCGATGCGGTGCTGGATGCCCTGAGGGAGATGACGCGCTTCTCCGGCCGGAGGTTGGCCCGCCCATTCCTGCCCGATGTATCGGCGGATCGGCACAAGCGTTCCTGCTCCCTCGTCGGGCCTGGCCTGCATCTCACGGATTTGCTCGAATTGTGGGTCATGACCCCCCACCGGAACGGGGACCACAGCTAGCTCCCGAAGGTTGTCGACATGAGGCATAGGCCTAGGGGGATCACCGTTCTCCGACACACCAAGATGGTTGCCTTCGCTGGGACCCCCTAGATCGACGTGGAAACATTCGCGACTTGGGCCGCAGTCCTCGTCATTGAGGCTGCGGCTACCGTCGGAACAGTCGGAAAGGCAGTAGTCGCATGCGGTCATGAAGTCCCGCACGGCACTGGGGTTACCAAGTCCGGAGAAATCCCAACAGAGGTCGGGCTCGCCATCTTCCTCGGACCCCGAGGGCCCGTAGGTTGAGACGGCCGTCAGCCGGTCCCAGGGTGACCGCACACGATACCCCAGAGGGTTTGGACTCGCCTCTATGAGAGTGTCCACCGAAGCGGAGTTGCTTGGCGGGTCGAGGCCGAATCCAAAAGACGCGAGATGGGAATCGGTCGGTACCTGTTGGGGTTATGCTTCGTTGCGCCGAAGGTCTTGCACGAAGAAGCAGCTTCGGCTGAAGTTGTCCCCAGGAGATGGCCGAAGGTTCCTTTTCATGGAGCTTCGGCGTTACAAACCGACATAGAGATAGAATGACCTTTTTATCCATAGAGGTCTGAGTCAATGTTGTAAACTTTTGTAAGGGGCATAATTGTAATTTGTCACAGGCTGTGACCTGTATCTATAAATAGATGAATAGTACCTCTGTACTGTTCACGCGAACCTGCCATTTGCTTTCGCATCACACCTGTACTTTTGCTTTCCTCAGGACCAAAGGTACATTTTTAATTCGAAGTCATTTATATTCGTCCATGACAATAAAAATCGAGATGATTCTATGATAATATTTAATTGTTTATTTCATACCTTATGATTTGTATGAATACTTCGTTTCTTGCTATTATGTTTACGAAGGTACGTCCTTCGTAACCCTCGTCCGAAATTCCTTATATCCCGAAAGGATATAATGTCTTGAAGGACGAAGGACTTTAACCCTTAACATTTCCTATGTTGCCTTGTTCTTAATTCTTAGCATTTGAGAACAAGCCCCCAACATTGGCGCCCACCTCCGGTGAACTCACTTCCACTTTTCTGAGCTGATGGCTTCGTTCAACAATCAAGCTGGAGCTGCTTCGGCTTCGAAGCTGGTGCTCCCGATAACAGGCGGTTCTTGCTCAGAGCCAGTTAACAAGAAGCAGAAGAAGGAGGCTCAGAGAAGGGTGCAGCATGTTGGAGTGCAGGGACCCTTCATCAAGTCAAAATGGTCCCACATTCCAATTACTTTCTCTCAGGAAGACCTTTAGCTTAAGGATTATCCTCACAATGATGCCATGGTCATCTCTTGCGTGATCAAAGGATTTCTGGTCCACAATGTCCTAGTTGATACAGGCAGTGCAGCTGATATTATATTTGCTAAGGCCTTCAGACAAATGCAGGAGCCTAAAGACAAGATTCATGATGCTACGCACCCTCTTTGTGGCTTCGGAGGGCGGCAGATTGTAGCACTTGGGAAGATTACCATGCCGGTAACCTTCGGATTTGTTAACAACACAAGGACTGAGCAAATTGTGTTTGATATTGTTGACATGGAGTATCCTTACAATGCTATCATTGGTCGCGGTACTCTTAATGCCTTCGAAGCAATTCTTCACCCAGCTTATCTTTGCATGAAGATACCTTCGGACCAAGGGCCTATTGCTATTCATGGAAGCCAGGAAGCTGCTAGAATGGCCGAAGGAAGCTGGACTGATTCCAAAGCAATCCATAACATAGATGGAGCTGAAGCTTGTGAACAGTACAAATTTAGAAGGGAGAAAGCAGCTTCAGCAGATCAGCCGAAGCCCATGCTATTGTGTGAGGATATAGCAGAGCAGAAGGTGCTGTTGGGCTCGCAATTATCTGAAGACCAGGAGAAAACCTTGATAAGGTTTTTATTCAACAACAAAGATGTTTTTGCATGGTCAGCCAATGATCTCTGTGGAGTAAATCGGGATGTTATTGAACATTCGCTTAATGTTGACCCATCCTTCAGACCCCGAAAGCAGAGGCTTCGGAAAATGTCTGATGACAAGGCCGAAGGGGCTCGCAATGAAGTAAAAAGACTCCTCAGTGCAGGAGTTATCAGAGAAGTGAAGTATCCAGAGTGGCTAGCTAACACTGTTATGGTGAAGAAGGCCAATGGCAAGTGGAGAATGTGTATCGATTTCACAGATCTCAACAAGGCTTGTCCGAAGGACGAATTCCCGCTGCCAAGGATAGACTCTTTAGTCGATGCAGCAGCTTCTTCAGAGCTCATGAGTCTCCTAGACTGCTACTCAGGCTATCATCAAATTTGGATGAAGAAGGAAGATTAGCCGAAAACTAGCTTCATAACCCCAAGTGGCACATATTGCTATCTTCGGATGCCTGAGGGGCTCAAGAATGCTGGAGGGAGTTTCAGCAGAATGACTGCGAAGGTTCTCCAGTCTCAGATAGGCAGAAATGTGTTGACCTATGTTGATGACATTATCGTAAAAAGCACGAAGCAGGAAAATCATATTGCTGATCTGCAGGAGACCTTCGCCAGCTTCAGACAAGCTGGTCTGAAGCTGAATCCAGAAAAATGTGTCTTCGGAGTAAAGAAGGGTAAATTTCTTGGATGCTTGGTTTCAACAAAGGGAATCGAAGCTAATCCAAATAAAATCGAAGCTATACTTCGAATGGAGCCACCAACCACAAGAAAGGGAGCCCAAAGATTGACAGGAAGGCTGGCATCTCTCAACAGATTTATATCCAGATCAGCAGAAAGAAACTTACCATTTTTCGAGGTGCTGAAGTCGGCTGAAGTCTTTCAATGGGGCCCAAGTCAACAAAAAGCCTTCGAAGAGCTGAAGCAATACTTGATAGATCTCACAACATTAACTCCACCAACGCCAGGGGCTCCTCTGTTGTTATATGTGGCAGCTTCGCACTCAGCAGTAAGTGCGGCACTTGTCCAGGAGAAGCTTGATGGCCAAGTCAAGAAGCAAGTTCCAGTGTATTTTGTATCTGAGGTCCTTAGTGTCTCAAAGAAAAATTATACAGAGCTGGAGAAGGTATTGTATGCCGTTTTAATGGCATCCAGGAAGCTTCGGCATTATTTTCAGGCATACAACATTATTGTTCCTTCTTCGCAGCCGCTGAAGGATGTCATGAGAAATAGAGAAGCTACTGGACGGATTGGAAAATGGGCTGCGGAGCTCAATGAATTTTACATTGATTATGTGCATAGATCCTCGATCCAGTCTCAAGCATTGGCAGATTTCATTGCCGACTGGACGCCAGGGGCTCAGGATGAAGAAGCAAATAAAGATGCCGAAGTGTGGACAGTGTTTTGTGATGGCTCTTGGGGAACCTTCGGAGCAGGTGCAGCTGCTGTGTTGGTCTCACCATCCAAGGTTAAAACTTGTTATGCAGCAAGACTTGACTTCAGCTGCACAAATAATATTACTGAGTACGAAGCCCTGCTCCTGGGTCTTCGGAAACTAAAGGCAATGGGAATCAGAAGGGCGATTCTTAAAACTGATTCCCAGGTTGTTTCGGGTCATATTGACAAAAGTTGCAAGGCTAAAGACCCGAAGCTTGAAAAATACTTAGACACGGTCCGAAGGATCGAAGCTTCCTTCGAAGGATTTTCTGTCAAGAATATCCCTCGAGGGCAAAATGAGCATGCTGATTTGCTAGCCAAGTCTGCAGCACAGGGGCTGCCGTTGCCTTCGGATGTGTTCTTCGAAACAATAAAGGCACCTTCAGTAGAGCTCCTTGAAAGAGCAGTCCTCAACATTTCTCCTGTTTACAGCGAAGATTGGAGAACTGAAATAATCTCTTACCTTCAGGGTAACTTCCTATCAGATGATGAAGCTTACAATAAAAGAATAGAGGCAAGAGCTCGTCCGTATGTCATGATAGAAGGGGAACTATACAAACATGGAGTTTGTGCCCCGCTGCTCAAGTGCTTGTCTAGAACCGAAGGTATAGAGTTAATGAAAGAGATACATGCAGGCCTGTGTGGATCCCACATCGGATCTAGGCCGTTACTTGGAAAAGTTTTCCGCCAAGGGTTTTATTGGCCGAAGGCAGCTTCGGATGCAGCGGAATTAGTTCAAAAGTGCGAAGGTTGCCAGAAATGTGCAAGAGATCAAAAGCAACCTTCGTCTTTGACCCAGCTGATACAACCCATCTGGCCATTGCAAAGGTGGGGCCTTGATTTGTTAGGTCCATTACCACCGGCTCAGGGGAATCTAAAATATGTTATAGTGGCTGTGGAGTATTTTTCTAAATGGATTGAGGCGAAGCCATTAGCCACAATAACTTTGGCCACTGTCCAAAAGTTTTTCTGGCAGAACATTGTCTGTCGCTTCGGAGTACCGAAGGCCATCACTGTGGATAATGGAACGCAGTTCGACTCCGAAGCTTTCAGAAATTTCTGTGATCAAATTGGAACGAAGATCCATTTTGCATCAGTCAGGCATCCGGAGTCGAATGGGCTCGTTGAAAGGGCCAACGGCATTATAATGACAGGAATAATGAAGTTAATCTTCAATCAACCCAGGGGAAAGTGGCCAGATCAGTTAACCAAAGTGGTGTGGAGCCACAATACAACAACATCAAGGTCTACAGGCTTTACCCCATTCAAATTATTATTCGGTGACGAAGCAATAACTCCGGAAGAAGCTAAAGCTGGGTCAATAAGGGTAGTAGCTTCGGCAGAATCAGGTCCCGAAGATGCTTGCCTTGTGGAAAAAGATGCTTTAGAGGGGATCAGGCTTCAGGCCGTGGAGAATATCAATAAATATCAAGCTGAAACAGTCAGGTGGCGAGATAGAAAGGTCCGGTTAAAAAATATTGAGCCGGGTCACTTGGTGCTTCGGAGAGTAGCCAACCCAGACACAGTGGGCAAGCTACAATTGAAATGGGAAGGACCTTTCTTAGTAGTATCTTCGTCAAGGCCTGGATCGTACAGATTGAAGGACATGGATGGCAACGAAATTCCAAGATCTTGGAATGCGGATGAGCTTCGGCGATTTTATGTATAACTTGATGTAATTTTTTATGTTTTTCTTTTCTTTTTTTTTCATGGCACCCTTTTCCTTTCTAAAGGGGGAGAAAGGTTTTTAATGGGGCCATCATATGTAATTTCCTTTTTAGTTTTATAAGAGCAAAATCCCCCAAAGAATGTAAATGTAAAAGCTGAGAACGCACCATCGAGTGCCGAAACTGAAAAAGAGAAGAAGCTCCAAAGACGTCCCTAAGGGGATGCAGAGCTCACAGCGAAAAGTCAACGCTGATTCCGCCGAAAGTAAAAGGCGAAGAAGCTCCAAAGACGTTCCTAAGGGAATGCAGAGCTTATACCGCCTAAGTAAAAGGCGAAGAAGCTCCAAAGACGTTCCTAAGGGAATGCAGAGCTTATATCGTCTAAGTAAAAGGCGAAGAAGCTCCAAAGTCGTTCCTAAGGGAATGCAGAGCTGATGTGTGGTTGTTTCTAAGGAAATAATGGCTGAGAGTGTGGCTTCGGACATATGCTTTGGACATTCATTCGCACATTACATTACATCATAGCATCTGCATTCATAAACATTCATTCATAGCATTTGTGTTCCTGAGTGGTTGCTTCGGCAAAAAGAAGAAGTGGTCTCTTATGCTTTGTTGTGTACAAGAAAGAAAAGCTTCAGCAAAAAGAAGAAGTGGTCTTTTATCGTTTGTTATGTACAAAAAAGAAAAGCTTCGGCAAAAAGAAGAAGTGGTCTTCTATGCTTCGATGTGTACGAAAAGAAGGGAAGGTGTTTTTTCGCCTTCGGCTCAAAATACTGATTTCGTCCACATCAAAGCGCCTCAGTAGAAGGGTAAGAATATGTTACAAGGTATGTACAAAGTTCCTTGAGAACAGTTTAATTGTATTTACAAAAATTGTTACAAAAGTATCCTGAGTTTTTTCTATAGTATACTTCTACTGATCTTCACTAAGCTTCAGCTTCGGTGACGGCTTCGGCGACATATTTTAAGCATCATCTTCACCTTCGTCATCCTACATGAATCAAGGTATCGCGAGTAAAAATCAAGCGTGAAGGAGAAGGTAAGTACAAAGTATGATTTCTTACTGGATCAAGATGACTTCGAGCTTCGTCTCCAGCCTTCTCTCGCCCGCCTTTTGTCCATATCATTTTTATAAATCTATTTGAGATGCTTCGGGCGAGGTCAGGAATATCGTCCAGGATTGATGGAGACAAGGTGAAGTTGGGCCTGTTGACGATTTTCCATGCTCGCAGCCGGCCTTCAGGAACGCTGCAGCGGTACCCCGAGAAGCTACCCAGGCACAGAAGTCACCGTGCCCGGCTATAACTTCGTCAAGTTCTTCGATTTCAGCTTCAATATGATCGAAGGCTTGTGGTAAATTTTCCGCTGAAGGGTTAAACTTCCCGCTGCTGGCTCCAACAGAGTAAAATATCTTTTTTAATCGTCCAATACAATTATCGCTAAATTTCAAGCATTTGTCTTGAAGGCTTGTTAATGATTTCTTCAAGTCTGAGTTGGCTTGGACTTCGACTTCAAGTTTCGAATTAAGCTCTAGCTTCTCCTGTTCAAATTGTTTTGATTGGCCGATAAGCTTCGAATTCAATTCTGATACTTTAGCTTCAGTCTCTGCCAGCAAGCCTTCGGTTGATTGGAGCTCGAAGTCTTTCTTTTCAATGATAGCTGATTGTTCTTTTATCTTGCTCTCTAAATTTTCAATTATAGCTTCGTGTTTTTTGTCCTCCAAGTCTTGCTGCATCCTCAAAGCTTTGCTCAGAAGCATGCTCTGCAAATAAACAACCTTTGTCAGGAATATTTCCATTATTAAAAACGATAGAAGTCAGAGAAAAGTTGATTACCTTGAAATTGGAATAAAATAAGCTGCCGACGATATGTTGTCGTCGGTAGCGGCTGATATCTGTTTCTAGCTTCGGAAAACCGATACTTTTTGATAAAGTACCGATGACCTTAGCTCCAGTTTGGTCTCGAATGCAGCCCAATTTTTCGTCATCAATGCCTCCAAATAGAAGAGCTCCTGGCTTGTATCCGCAAGATTTGGCATAGTCCTTGAGCTCTCCTATTTCGGCCTTCGTCAGCTTCTGCCCAACTAAATTTTGAAATGCGTAGGCTTCGTCGTCCGAAGTGTCTTCGGTTATCTCTTTCCCCTTCCCAGGCACTGTGGCCATGGTTTCTTCAGCAGCTTCTTCTGCAGCCATGTCTTGCAAAATTTTGTCGATGTCCTCAATGGTAGTTTCTAAGTTCACATCTTCGGCTGTAGCGGCTTCGGTAGCCGCGACCTCCGAAGGTGCAACTTCGACGTTTGTTGTGTCTTCAGCAGCTGCCATTTTCTGAATTGACGCCCTCGGCGGCGTCTTATCGATAACTTCGGTCACTGCAATAATTCTTTGCCGCTTTGGTTTGGTTATCTTCGTTTGTTCCGGCTCTTCCACCTTTCGAAAAAGCTTCGTCAGTTGAGGCTCTAATGGGCTTAGCTTCGTGGGCACGGGTTCAGTCATTACCTTTAAAATTTCCTCCACGTCGCTGGTAGAAGGTGGTGTGGGGGTCCCCTCTTCTTCGGATAATTTTCGCTTCGGAGTTGATATTTTTCTTTTCTTGGGAATTTTCTTCTCTTTTGATGGTCTTTCTTCATCCTTGTTCAGAGTTTTGGCCACTCTTTTTCTTTTTTGGCCCTCAGCACCCTTGCTCAACTGCTCATAGTCAGGGTATTCGAAGCCCAGGGCATCAAACACTCGGTTCAGCCTTCGCTTCGGACGGGTGCCGAAGGCTGCTGTCATCAGTTGATCTTCTTTTTTCGAATAATTTCCAAGAATTTCATTACACATTATCTCAACTGTGTCCAGCCACTCTTGGCAGGGCTTCTTAAAGTATTTCTTGAATTTGAAGTGATAAGGAAGCCGGACAAGTTCCCCCTCCTTCTCCCCCTTTAACTTTGGCACTTCCCATTCTTTCAGAGTAGGGAAGACTCTGAATGCCAAGAATTCTTGAACCAGATCCCTGGTACCGATATGCTCTGCAATAATACTGAATTCATCCATTGCCTGTTGTGTTTGACCCTCTGGTGTCATGTTGCAGCGAGGTCGGGTTTCTCCGAAGATCAGCTCGAGTGGACTTTGCACAAGCTTCTCCTTGTCGTCATCAACCTTGACATAGAACCATTCTGATTTCCAGCCTGCCGGCCATTTGCTTCGGTAGCTGATTACAGGAAACTTTGTGGTTTTCCGGTAGGCAAAATTGTAGCAACCGAAGTTATCATGTAGCCCATCTTTTCTGGCCTTTGTTTGATAATGTAACTCATGAACTCGACAGAAACTGTCGGCAAATGGCTCCACTGCTTGGCTTCGGAGGGCCCAAATATAAACGCTAAGCCTAACGATAGCGTTAGGAGTTAACTGGTGAAGGTAGATACCAAACCTCTTCAGTATCTCCGCAATAATCTCGTGAAGAGGGAATCTCAGCCCAGCCTTTAAAAAGCTCTTGAAGATGACAATCTCGTCCTTCTCTGGCTTCGGGGTGGTTTCTTCTCCCCCGAAGCGAAGTAGCTTCTTCTGATTTTCAATAAAATAACCTGCTTTCACCATCTTGGAAAGATCAGCCTTTGAAACAGTCGACTTTCCGAAATCCAGGTGACTGGGCTTGCTGGGCATGGCAATACGGTAGTCATCTTCGGGATCAGTCCCTTCAATGTTTTCTTCTTCTCCTTCGGCAGTTGTCGGGTTTGCTTCAGCAGCAGGCATTTCTTCCGCAGTCACCAGTCCGGAACGCTGCATCGCTTCGGAGATGGGCACAGTATTCGAACCTTCGGCTTCGTCTCCTTCACGTGCAACTCTGGCAGTAGATCGTACTCTGGCCATTTGATTCTGAATTTGGGGAAGTTAGATACTTTTTCTTTTTTTCTTTTCTTCCGAAGCTTTTCTTTCTGACGAAGCAGACGTCGAGATGGACCTTCGTTCGATTCTGAGAATCAAGCTTCGGCTATAGTTAAAAATTTTGGCAGCAGAACAGTGCAAATAGCAATGAATGCTGTGGTAACTTCACACCTACTCGTCTGTTTATATAGTGCTACAGGTAAGAAGGCGAAGCGGCAGGATTTTTACACCAGGCGGGCAGTCACTTGTACTCGCTGTGCAGTGGACCGCAAAGATCAAACAGTAACTCTGCAAGGTGGGCCTGGCACGCGCTCGGAAACCGGATCGTTTCTCAGCAACGAGCTCAGGGAAGGTGTTTTTTGGACCTTCGGCTTCCCGAAGCTGAAGAGGCTTTTTTCACGGGTCAAGCTCGTTACGAAAAACGATCTAGCACCGCGAAAGGGGTTACTGTTGGGGTTATGCTTCGTTGCGCCGAAGGTCTTGCACGAAGAAGCAGCTTCGGCTGAAGTTGTCCCCAGGAGATGGCCGAAGGTTCCTTTTCATGGAGCTTCGGCGTTACAAACCGACATAGAGATAGAATGACCTTTTTATCCATAGAGGTCTGAGTCAATGTTGTAAACTTTTGTAAGGGGCATAATTGTAATTTGTCATAGGCTGTGACCTGTATCTATAAATAGATGAACAGTACCTCTGTACTGTTCACGCGAACCTGCCATTTGCTTTCGCATCACACCTGTACTTTTGCTTTCCTCAGGACCAAAGGTACATTTTTTAATCGAAGTCATTTATATTCGTCCATGACAATAAAAATCGAGATGATTCTATGATAATATTTAATTGTTTATTTCATACCTTATGATTTGTATGAATACTTCGTTTCTTGCTATTATGTTTACGAAGGTACGTCCTTCGTAACCCTCGTCCGAAATTCCTTATATCCCGAAAGGATATAATGTCTTGAAGGACGAAGGACTTTAACCCTTAACATTTCCTATGTTGCCTTGTTCTTAATTCTTAGCATTTGAGAACAAGCCCCCAACAGTACCTTTTGGTCGATGGGCGGTGACGAAGTCACGTCAGGGACTGACTGCACCGTCGTCTCAGGTACGAGGGTGACGCCCAGCAAGTCCTTCGCGAGCGTGCTGGCGTCGTCCGTTTGCTTGAGGCTGGTGTGTTGCGGGGAGACGGCGCTCGTCTTCGTCTCAGACGCGAGGCCGATGCCCGACGCGCTCTCCGTTGGGGCGCCGGCGCCGTCGACTCGCTCGACAGCCAACGAGGTGCCGCCTCCCGCTTGGCCTTGGTTGCCCCGCCTCCTCCTCCGTCGGTGGGGGAGGAGACGGGACAAGCCCGAATGTCGTCCTTCCACCACGTGGGGAAGGCATCGTCCATTTCCCCGCCGGCGGGCGGGTTGTTGACCGCCATTATCGCTGTCGCGCGGCGGGGGAAGGAGTATCATGTCGTAGCTGCCGTCGAGGGACATGAACTCAAGACTCCCAAAACAGAGCACCATCCCGGGTTGGAGAGGTTGCTGGAGACTGCCCATCTGGAGCTTGACGGGAAGCTGTTCGTCAACACGCAGCAGGCCCCTACCTGGCGCGCCAACTGTCGGTGTTTCGAAACCCGGGGGGTCCCTGGACCAACGAGTAAATCGTCGCCGCGTGCCCTAGCCCAGATGGGTCGGCGCGGGGCGGAACGCGAAGGGGGGAGAGAGCAGCCGGAGGGAGACAGGCGTGGGAGGTGGAACCCGCGGCCTTCGTGTTAGCCCCGCGCCTAGGTCGGGTGCGCTTGTAGTAGGGGGTTACAAGCGTCCACGCGGGAGGGAGCGAGCGGCCTTGCGCGAGCGCCGTCCCGTCCTTCCCCGCGCGGCCAACCCTCTGTAAGAGGGCCCTGGACCTCCCTTTTATAGGCGTAAGGAGAGGATCCAGGTGTACAATGGGGGTGTAGCAGTGTGCTAACGTGTCTAGCGGGGGAGAGCTAGCGCCCTAAGTACATGCCATCGTGGCAGCCGGAGAGGTTTTGGCACCCAGTTCGCGTGGTGTCGTGGCCGTCGGAGGAGCGCTGGAGCCTGGCGGAAGGACAGCTGTCGGAGCTGTCGAGTCCTTGCTGACGTCCTCTTGCTTCCGTAAGGGGGCTGAGAGCCGCCGTCGTCACAGGGCATGCGGGGCGCCATCATTACTCGTATAGTAGAGCGAGCCAGATGGGACGCCGGTCTTGTTCCCCGTAGCCCGAGTCAGCTCAGGGTAGGGTAATGATGGCGCTTCCTGTTGACGTGGTCGGTCCGTGCCCTAGGCTGGGCGAGGTGGAGGCTCCTCCGAGGTCGAGGTCGAGTCTGTCTTCCGAGGTCGAGGTCGAGTCCGAGCCCCTAGGTCGGACGAGGCGGAGACCGTCGGCTGAGGCCAGGGCTGAGTCCGAGCCCTGGGGTCGGGCGAAGCGGAGTTCGTCGTCTTCCGGGGCTGAGCCCGAGTCCGAGCCCTGGGGTCGGGCAAGGCGGAGTTCGTCGTCTTCTGGGGCTGAGCCCGAGTCCGAGACCTGGGGTCGGGTGGAGCGGAGTTCGCCGTCTTCCGGGGCTGAGCCCGAGTCCGAGCCCTGGGGTCGGGCGGAGCGGAGTTCGCCGTCTTCTGGGGCTGAGCCCGAGTCCGAGCCCTGGGGTCGGGCAAGGCGGAGTTTGTCGTCTTTCGGGGCTGAGCCCGAGTCCGAGCCCTGGGGTCGGGCGGAGTGGAGTTCGCCGTCTTTCGGGGCTGAGCCCGAGTCCGAGCCCTGGGGTCGGGCGAAGCGGAGTTTCCTATGACGCCTGAGGCCGGACTTGGCTGCTGTCAGCCTCACTCTGTCGAGTGGCTCAGTAGTCGGTGCGGTGCAGGTGGCGCTGTCCTCTTGTCAGACCGGTCAGTGGAGCGGCGAAGTGACTGTTGTCACTTCGGCTCTGTCGAATGGAGGGCGTGCGTCAGGATAAAGGTGTCAGGCCACCTTTGCATTAAATGCCCCTGCGATTTGGTCGGTTGGCGTGGCGATTTGGCCAAGGTTGCTTCTTGGTGAAGACTGGGCCTCGGGCGAGCCGAAGGTGTGTCCGTTGCTGGAGGGGGTCCTCGGGTGAGACGTAGATCCTCCGGGGTCGGCTGCCCTTGCCCGAGGCTGGGCTCGGGCGAGGCGTGATCGCGTCCCTCGAATGGACCGATCCTTGACTTAATCGCACCCATCAGGCCTTTGCAGCTTTGTGCTGATGGGGGTTACCAGCTGAGATTTAGGAGCCTTGAGGGTACCCCTAATTATGGTCCCCGACAGTTACAGAAACATGAAAAGAATTACCCTACACATGACTTGGAATTAGTAGTCGTAGTACACGCTTTGAAGATTTGGAGGCACTACATGATTGGAAACAAGTGTAAAATCTTCACAGATCATAAAAACCTTGAAATACATCTTCACGCAGAAAGAACTCAACATAGGACAGAGAAGATGGCTTGAGTTAATCAAAGATTACGATGTGGAAATACAATATCACCCGGGTAAAACAAATGTAGTGGCTGATGCTTTGAGCCGTAGAGGTCAAGTGAAAAACATCACTACTCATTTGATGTCACAACAATTGTGCTAGGAGATGGAGCAACTCAACCTTGGAATGCTCAATAATACGGAAGCAACAGTTATGGAAGTTGAATCTACTCTCGAAGAAGGGATTTGTAAAGGACAGGAGACTGATGAGAAAATCAAGGAAATTAAGACACAAATTAGTTTGGGAAAAGCCCCAGATTTCACAGAGGATGATCAAGGCATGATATGGTTTAAAAAGAGAATCTATGTACCAGAAATCGAGCACCTACGCCAAGTTGTCTTAAGAGAAGCCCATGATTCATCTTATTCTATTCACTGTGGAAGTACTAAGATGTACCAGGATCTTAAGGAAAAGTATTGGTGGTACGGTTTGAAAAGAGATGTGGCTACTCATGTTGCACTATGTGACGTGTGTCAGCGAGTTAAAGCCGAACATCAAAGACCTGCAGGATTGCTACAACCTCTCATAGTATCGGAATGGAAATGGGAAGAAATCAGTATGGATTTCATAGCTGGACTACCCCGTACTCGAGATGGCTATGATTCAATATGGGTTATAGTGGACAGGTTGACTAAAGTGGCCACTTTATACCTGTGAAGACAACTTACTCTGGAGCCCAGTTAGCAGTGTTATACATGTCAAGAATTGTTTGTCTCCACGGAGTACCAAAGAAGATCATATCGGATCGAGGAACCCAATTTACCTCGCGCTTTTGGAAAAGACTACATGAGTCTATGGATACCAAACTAAACTTTAGTTCAGCTTATCATCTACAAACGGATGGGCAAACAGAAAGAACAATCCAAGTTTTGGAAGATATGCTAAGAGCTTGCGCTCTAAAGCATGGTAGAAGTTGGGATAAAAGTTTGCCTTATGCAAAATTCTCATATAACAATAGTTACCAGGCAAGTCTAAAAATGGCACCATTTGAAGCACTTTATGGACGAAAGTGTAGAACACCGCTTTATTGGAATCAAACCAGAGAAAGTCAAGTATTTGGTCCAGAAATTCTCCAAGAAGCAGAAAAGCAAGTACAAATTATCAGAGAGAATTTGAAAAAAGCACAGTCGAGACAGAAAAGTTATGCTGACAATAGAAGAAGAGAGTTGATATTTGAAGTAGGAGACTTCGTATACCTTAAAGTTTCACCGATGAGAGGCATGAAAATATTTAAGGTTAAGGGTAAACTATCTCCTCGCTACATTGGCCCGTTCAAGATTTTGGAAAGAAAATGTGAAGTAGCGTACCAGTTAGAGCTACCCGATAGTTTGTCGGATGTGCATGACGTGTTTCATGTATCACAACTTAAGAAATGCTTAAGAGTACCGGAGGAACAATTACCTATGGAAGAACTCAATGTTAAGGAGGATTTGACTTATTCGGAGTACCCTATCAGAATTTTGGAAACATCTCACAGAATTACATTGAGTAAAGTTATGAACATGTGTAAAGTTCAGTGGAGTCACCATTCAGAAGATGAGGTCACTTGAGAAAGAGAAGATGAACTCAGAGCAGAATTTCTCCAGGTATTCTCAAAAGTTCCTTAATCTCGAGGACGAGATTCTTTTAAGGGGGATAGGTTTATAACACTATAAAAACCATCAACTAAAATTATACATTTAGTTTATTAATAATTATGGTAATAAATTTTCTTTCTAATGTTTGATTTTTATTTGCATCTAGAATATTTTTTGGTTGCTCATATTTGATTTTGGATGTTTAGTAGAATTTCTTTCTTAATGAAAAATCGATTGATTAATATAGAAATAATGGTCCAAAAATAAATATTTTAGTTATAAATAATTTTGGGTATAATTATTATGATTTTAGAATTATTTAAAAATATATTTATTTATATTTTTACATAGAAAAGAAAAGAAAAAAGAGAGAGAGAAAAAAGAAAAACAAAACCCTAGCCGTTCCGGCCCACCAGGGCCCAACCGGCCGCGCCCCCCCATTCCCCTTCCCTCTCTCCCACTGACCGGCGGAACCCACCCGTTAGGGCCCCGCGGTCCATTTCCTTCTTCCCTCTGGCCGCGCCGCGCCCGCTACGCGCCGTGCGCCCATGCCGCACCCTAGTCCGCGCCCGACCGCGCCACGCCAGCCGGAAACGACGCCCGTTCCTCTCCCCCACGTTCTCCCTAATGGCGCCGTTAATGACCGCCGCCATTGATGGCGTTGAAGGCCGGTCATTTCTCTCCTCGACGCCCTCTCCTCTCCCTCTCTCGCTCTATAAAAGGCCGAGCTTCTCCCTCCCTCTCACTCCCCGAGCTCTCCCTCTCTCTCTCGCTCTCCTTGCTCCCAAAGCTCACCCGCGCTCGACGTCAACCGGACTGTCCGCCCTGCCGTCCATGCCTCGCCGGAGTTCCACCGTCGAACCTCGTCGTCCGCGCCCGTCCTAGGCCGAACCGTCCGCGCCCCCTGCACCTCCCCTGCCCGGCCGAACTCCCTCCCCCGTCGATCCCCATTCCCGCTCGTGAGCACTAGCTCAAGGTAGAAGAAGCACATTTTACATTTTAGTCCCTGGTTTTGTAAATTAAATTAATTTCGAGATTTTCAGTTACCGAAATGAGACTCTGATGTATACGTGTAATCGTAAACAAGCCTCGCAACAATATTTTGACAAGTGTATGAATTTATATTTCAAAAATAAATTATGTCACTAGTCACTAACTTTCTGATTTTTATACTAGAGACATTTATGATTAGTTTCGCTTTAGCACATGAACAATAATTGTTAGTAGTGTTTTAAGTATAATTTTATTGAAATAAGGAAGTAGAAGAAAATACTAGATCACGTATCTTTGGCCAGATGAAAATAGGTTTTTACTAGTCATAATAAAGGTATTCATAAGTATAGCACTTAATTACTTAGAATTAGTAAAACACTTATTTATGTCATAATAATCATGATTATGTTATTAATAGTCCAATTAGTAATTTACATTAATTCTTAGAATATTAATGCTAGAGGAATTATAAATAAACAATTTTTAGCTATACATCTAATTTCTATGTAGAAATAAAAGGGATAAAACTCAAAAGTCTATTATTAGTAATAAATAAAATAATTAGCAATTATTTTCCATAAAGATTGTTAATAAATGTTTATCTATATTATACTAGATAAAACTAGTGTCATATTTTCACCAATAATTACTCGCGGTAATAGTCATAATGATTAATAAGTATTTACGCTTTAAGACGTATTTATGAGTATAATAAGTGTGATGTATGAATATGTATGTAATGGTGAATGATTACTCCTGTAATGGTGTATGTTTATTTATTTGGCGTACGTATTCTTTTTGTATGTACGATACGCAAATCGATGTTAGAAGTTGAGTGTGAGGTAGACGAACCAAACTGGTTCGAGGACGACCCACATGACACTTTTGAGCAAGGCAAGTGGATTCCCCCTCTGCATATTCTATGTTTACCCAAGTAATGCAAATAATAATGTTTACTTTTTGGATATATTGCATAATTTGATGGGATTTGCCTAATTAAGGATTTCTTAGAATTACCAACCTTATTCCTTGAATCACCCTAGGATAAATGCTATGCTTAGCAATTTTGCTATTGCTCAACTTGATGAATATGATGTCACTCTTTTAATGATACTATGTTCCAGAAATAAAGTTTTATTATGTTGTTAACCCGATGGTTAAACAAGAACATTTTGTGTTAAATGGAACATGGAGTGACCACCCAAGATAACAGTACAACCACGAGTGCTATCATGACTCTGGCTTTGGTAATTAGCTCTATAGACTTAGTGCTTAGCAACCCTACCTAAAAGATGGGCAATAGGGGGCGGCAGTGGTTGGTTTGGTGGCAGCTTATGTTAACATGGGGTGGTAGTCTTGGCCAAGTTACCTCACCCAGAGGGCCATCAACACTGACGTGGAAACCTTAGCGGGTGGCTTTGTACTAAGGATATTTTGTGAAAGCCTCATAATGGATCCCTAGCCATTCACCTCGGTAGTGTTTACGGGTCCAATCAACCCAGGCTAGATGGGATACATGGCTTGTGGGTAAAGTTGTAACACCTCTGCAGAGTGTAAAACTGATATGTCAGCCGTGCTCACGGTTAAGAGCAACCTGGACCCTCACATGATAATTGAACTTAAAGATGGACAATAAATCGAGATAGGATGATCTACTAATGGTTTGCTTAAGTGGTTTCACTTAAGTGCTTTTTGTGACGGAACCTCCCAAGTAACTAGGCCCACCTACAGTTGTCTTTATCCAACAGACCTCAGACAACCCTATAGATGTTCCGGGATTACTCGACAAGTTCGGTATCTTCTTTTTCCCTTACCAGGAACGTTTCACCCGTCTTGCAGACATTACAGAACATCGGAGATATAAATATGCGGAAGCGATTACATAAACTTACATTTATTAAAAAGTAAGGTCAAGTTGTTTATTACAGACCAGAACTATATAACGAGTGCAGAATAATATTATTACACATACCAAGGGAGGCAAAAACTCCTCCCGACAGTTATCACACAAAAGTTCTAATAGAGGATCCTTTCCTCCCGCACTTCACTCTTGCTTATCTTCATTAGGAACCACCTTGGAGCAAAAGCAACAAAGGTTTGTTGCTTCCTCACCTAAAAACAACGGAGGGATAAACCCTGAGTATGGAATTACTCAGCAAGTCTTACCCGACTAAGGAAAAGACTCTCAAGGGTATGCTGGATAAATAGGAATCAAGGAGAGGCTTTAGCAAAAATCAACTTAGATACTTTTGCAGAAATGGCTTACTAAAGTGAGTCCTTACTTTCAACATTTTAACGCCAAATTAAGTATTAATAGACTTTGTTTGCCTCTAGTCTAATTTCATCATCTCATCAATACAACATCATTTTTATCCATAATGTTCACATCCTGACTTAGGTTGTAGGGAAGTGACCAAGTCTTCATAACCGCGAAGGTACGGCGATCCGAATCGATTATACTCAGCTGAGGATCTCCAATCACACGACATATGTAGCACTTAACCCTTGCATATGTCAACCCGCCACCGGGTTTCTTAAGACCAGATCAGGTTCACGCAAACCGAGAGCACAGATACACCACAGTCCAGCCTCTTGCCACGGAGGGTACACGCTACTCTCGCCACCGCTCCACGCCCATTTCGTGTTATCTTATTCTGGCCTTAGTCTGCCCGAGGCAAGGCTTACCCATGACGAGGCATGTGACCAGTTAAAGGGTCCTCGATCAGCACGCCTACATACGCATTCAATCCTTAATCAACCTGGGTAGAACATCACCTGTTCCTAACCCAAGTTTCAATTTAAGTATTTCCATCCTTAGGATTGTTTCTGTTCCTTAGGATGAAAGAGCATCACAGGGAACTTTGCAGTAAGATCCCACCATTGCTCCACATGAAAATATTCTTGCAGGTAGAAGTCATCCTTTCTCGAGCTAGGCTAAGGACAACCTCTATCCACAAGATCTAAGCAGGGCTAAGCATTTTTGTAAATCATATTTTTGATACTTCAATAGAAGTATCTATAAAGGTATGGATATCAAGGAAGGCAATGCATCAAAGGGTTTCAAGCAACTCCGATAACCTAATGCACATTTCACTAGACTTAAAGTGTGCGAAAAGTATTTAAAAACACAAGGAAGGGGTTGCATGCATCGGGGCTTGCCTTCGTTCACAGGTGAGTCTGGCTCGGATCCACAAATATCAAAGTAGAAGCAGTTGCCTGCTTGAGAATCCGAGGGTGGTGGTGTCCTTTCTTCGGTGACTTCCACTTCTTCTTCGTGTTCTAACATAACCATATATATATATAAGAATGAATGCCATGTAATGCTCATGAGAGTGCGAAGACAATAAAGATTTATTATCTAAGTCTTGAATACAACTTTCCTTCACGGAACTCCGAGAACTTCGGGTTTCCGGAGTCAGTAAAGGAGTTCAAAGGGCAGGGGGGTGTTTTGGGGTTTGGTGATCAAACAAGGTCCAAATCAACCCAAATTCTACCCAAGGCTTCTAAATAATATGAGGAACTCATATAAAAATTTTGAGCATTTTTGGGATTACCATTTATCTTTTAAAAATCCAGAACTACTATCTTAAACTATTTTAAATGCCTTAAAATTCCCTGTTTAAACTAAAAATTATGAAACTATTTTTATTAAATTCTAGGGAAAATAAGAAATCTAGGAAAATTAGTTTCACAATTTTACCATTTTTCTACATTTTTCTACCTATTTCTAAAGCTGGGTAGAAAAAGAAAAGAGAAAAGATGTAACAGTGCTGGGCCAAATCTGGTCCAGGCGGCCCAACAACACAGGAAACGCGCGCCCGCGCCCGCGCGCGATGGCAGCCTTGCACCGGGGCCCTCGCGTTTTTGTCTAACTGTGAACGGGTTCAGCCACTATTCTTACGGGTCTCTGACGCTTTGCAAATTGGTCCACCATCTTCTAATTCTTTACAGGGGAAGGTCCCCGACGACGGCAGCGCGTTGAGGAGCTCCGGCGAGCCACCGTACCGGTCGATTGAGGCGATGACCGGCGCTCCCGAGCGACAGACACCAAATTGGATCTACCCTAAGCCTTTCCCCCAACTCAATTGCATTCAAGATCAACTATGGAGCTCTAGCCACGGTGGTCGAGAACATCGCGGCTTGGCGATCGCGTTCCCGGTGTTCCCTGGTGGCCCGGTTCAATTGGGTGGGTCGGGGAGCATCACAGACGCATGAGAATGCTTAGACAAAGGAGCAGAGGGGAAGAGCTGACCTGAGTTGGGCTGACCACGACAAGATAGAGTTCGCGGTGTTCTAGAACCGGATTGGGGAGAATCCAAAATTCGTGCTTGCTAGCAAAGGATTTGGGAGGCAGATGGGTGCAACAGCTGCTTGAGGACATGGCGGAGCTGGGGCGCGGTTAATTTATAGGCCGCCAGTCGTAAATGGATGAGGATCGGGGAGCTTGGGATTGCGCTGGCGAACATGCCGCGCGGTGGATTCCGGTGACAGCGCGGTTATCGCCGTTTAACCGGAGCCTGCCACCTCAGTGATGTTCTGACACGTCGCCGGGGACTTTTACCGTGACCGCCGACGACCAATTCGGGCCACAGCGGCATCCTTATCGCTGGCGACGAGCGATCCAGCTGGCAGTCCGATCTTCATACTGTACCATGGCGAACTCCCAACAGAGCACCTGACAGAGCACTTTGGAGCCCCATTTTCTCCCGAATTTCTATGGCAACATTCCCAAGTCTCTGCATCAAAGTTGTAATCCTATATACCAGCTACATTTCTGTTATAGCAATCTTGACCAAATTATCAGTAATTCAAGCTTGAATTCATGCTTAAAGTTCCAGTGATCACACTGTCTGTCTGAAAATTCAGACATTAACACCCTGACAGCCCAACTTCAACCCTAATTATCTCCAAATTTCTCAGAAGAACATGGCTTGCTCTCTTCAGCAAAATTGTTCTCCTTTAATTGAGCTACAAACTTGATGTGGCGACCTAGGGCAAAAACTCTACAGTGTGAAAGTTACAAGGCTCCCAAGTTGAGCCAAAACTCTGAAATTTCAGACTTAGAATAGAACCTAATTGAGGTCCATTTTGCATTTAAGTCCAAAACTCAACATTTGGCTTTCAAGTACACACATTTGTGAACCAAAGGACATAAGAAACTTATTTGACTTGGTTTTTGCACTTTAGTCCAAAAGTGGACCAATTTTGCACATAGGTCCCTAGGATTTGGTTTTAGGGTTTTTCCAGGATTCCAATTAGGGTTTTTGGTATCCCAGGGGCATAAATGTGATTCAACTTTGTTTTTGGGGATATTTTATGACTCTTTCCCTAAAGTCTTTAGGTTTTCTCATCTTGGGTTAGGTCTTACCCCTTTAATCCCTATTTAGGGTTAAGTTTCCTATCCAGGGTTCTATTTGCAAAAACACTTAAACAATACAACTTGTTTGAAATTTTTGCCTAGTGAATGTACTCTAGGTGTGTCAAACATATGCAATGCCAATGCTTATGATGTCATGCTCCAGTTTTAGTTACAGTAACACCAGGGGTGTTACACTTTTGATATACTCTTATACCTTTGTTTAATTGGGATACTTGGGATACACACTTATTAGTAAGACAGGTGTTGCTAATAAAATATTGACCAACTAAAATGCTCACCGCTTATCCATAGCCTGCCTTGTCAACTTGCATTAATTTCCCCGACTTGCTGAGCTCCGACCATAAGTGAGCTCACCCTTGCTAATATTTTGATCAGAGGGTGATGCTGGAGACTTCGCTGATGACGATGATGAGTTTTAAGTCTAACGATGCGCCAGTCACCTTCATGTGGAAGAGTGCCCATATTTAATTCCACCCTACTTTGATGTTGATACTTGTTAAAGATACAATGATTCAGATGATGTAATAAAGTACTCTACTCTCTTTACGCCTTTATTGCATTGTCTTTTGATATATTACACTTGTGACGTCAACATATGTGTGGGAAATGGATCCTGGCCCACATATGCTATGCATTCGGTTTTGCCCCCAGAACCGGGTATAACATTTGGGCGCGTGGCCAGCTGAGCCATTAGTGGGTCGGTTTCGGCTAGCGGCTAGGGTTAGGGTTTGTCTTTTTTCCTTTTCTTTTCTTTTCTATTTAAATATATAAATAGATATATTTTAAAAAAATTCTAAAAATCATAATAATTATACCAAAATTATTTATAACTAAAATATTTATTTTTGGACCAATATTTCTATATTATTTAATTGGATTTTCCAAATAAAAGAATTTCTACTAAACATCCAAAAATCAAATATGAGCAAACAAAAATTATTCTAAATACAAATAAAAATCAGACACTTGAAGGAAAATCTATTACCATAATTTCCATTAATACTAAATGCATTATTTTTAGTTGATGGTTTTTATAGTGTTAGAAAACATCAAGTATCACCCTTCTCTAAGAAACATAAAGAGTGACTACAACTCCACCATACCAAGCATGTACTGTATAGGTCCCTCCCTCTTTATGGGTGGGATGGGCTTGCATAATACGTAAGTATTCACATAGATTTATTTATGTTTTTCAACTACCAAAGACTTCCTTTCTGCTATGTTTGACTAGAAGGGGGTTGTGTCTGCACCCAGTCTGCATGTGGCTTGGGCTAGTTTTCTTCCACTCCGCTATGTATCCCAAGTTCGCTAGAGCTTGCTTTTGGTATTGTAATAATTATTATGTAAGACTCTATGCTATCTGATGAAATGAATGTGTCCACTAGCCTCCTGGGACTAGTAATTGTATCACATTTGAGTCCCAAAGGATGGGGACGCTTCAGGTAGTATCGAAGCCATAGGACTAGCCGTAGACCGCAGCCTTGACCTAAAAAGCTTTCCTCAAAAGAACCAAGATAGATTTGGACCGCCACGAGGGTACCATGCTTATGGCACTCCCGACTGCAGAACCAAGATAGATTTGGATCATTAGACCGCTAGCGTTGGAGTTTGTAATAAATTCTGAATCAAGTGTCTTAGTCTTAGTTAGTCAGGATAGTTTGCTTATCCTGTGTTTGTATGCTTGTCATGGTGAACCTGTGATGGATTTGGATCTTTGTAATGACTAAAACCAAAATGTGGGTGTTCCCTACAGTTTGGTTTAGTTATAGTGTTAATAAAGTTAGTAATTTAGTTGGGAAACCTTTTACTTCTACTTTTCTCTTTATCTGAGAAGCTGTGTTTGGCTGTGGAGAATCAGTGAAGATGTTTGTTCATTCAGTGTTGTGAAGATCTCCGCATGCCTTTTCTTATGTTGAGAGATTGCAAGATCAATTCTGATGTGTGAATGCCGTTCACAAATGTCTGACAACAAGCACCGAGAAGGGAGGCGTACTCAGTAGGAGCAGCCTGCCCTGCAGGATGAGACACCACATCAGTTGTCTCCACCACCACCCCTAATGACAGTGGAGCAGATGTTCTTCATGCAGACCCAAGCAGTGCAAGCAATTGGGCAGACTCTAGCAGCCATGCAACAAGTGCAACAACAACCTCAACCTCAATCGCAGGTGTAGATGCCTCAGATGCCATGGGACAAGCGTGCGGAGTTCATGAGAGGTCATCCCCTATCTTCGCCCACTCTGCCGACCCCATGGACGCTAAAGACTGGCAGCATACAATGGAGCAGGAGTTGCACACCAGCTAATCCAATGATAGAGAGAAGGTTCTGTATGGTCCCTGCCTGCTAAGGGGAGCAGCTCAGTCCCAGTGGGAGTCCTATCTCGCCACCCATGCCGATCCTGAAGCTATCACTTGGGAGGAATTCAAAGAAAAATTCTGTCGATATCATGTTCAAGAAGGCTTGATGATAGTGAAGAAGGAGGAGTTCCTGGCACTGATTCAAGGACCCATGTTCGACAATGAGTATCGGGACAGATTTTCTGCAGTTATCTCACTATGCACCTAAAGATGTCAACACCGATGCAAAGAGGCAGTACCGATTCCTGAGAGGTTTGGTCGATCCCTTGCATTACCAGCTGATGAATCACACCTTCCCGACCTTCCAACATTTGATTGACAGAGCAATCAGGACTGAAAGAAAGCGCAAGGAGATGGAAGACTGAAAGCGCAAGATGAGTGGACCCCAGCCTGGGAGCAATAGTCGCACCCATTTCTCAGGCAATTCATCTCAGCATTTTAGGCATGGCCACCCGTAGGGATATTAGCAGCAGAACCAGCGTTAGAATCAGTAGCAGACTCAAAAGCAGTATTAGCAGCCACAACAGTACCGTCAGAATAGACAACCAGGAGGAAATGAGTACCAGAGGCAGAACAATCAGGCACCTTGCCTTCCTGCCCTAGCAGATAATCAGAACAACCAGGAAGCCCTAGTGCAACGAGAAGGCCGAGGATGTTTCCATTGTGGAGATCAAGGCCACTAGGCGATGCAGTGCCCGAAGAAGATGGCTCAACAGTAGTCAGCTCCTAATGCCCAGCAAGCCAGAATGCGCCTCATCAGGGAGCAAGCAACCATGGCCAGTCGCGTACTTAGTATGGAAAGGTGAACCACTTGGAGGCCAATATAGTTTAGGAGACCCTAGGAGTGGCACTAGGTACGTTCTCAATAGAATCTCATCCTGCAAATGTGTTGTTTGATACTGGAGCCACACATTCTTTTGTGACTACATCATGGGTAGAAACACACAGCATACCAGTAGCACCAGTGTTCCCGCCTATGAGGGTTAGTTCAGTTGGTGGGAGGAACCAAACAGATAAATTTTGTCCAAACATTACAGGAATTCTAAAGATTCCCGTCAGCCATGGTAACTCCCGTCGGCCAGGACAAAGGCTGACAGGGATAAGGTAATTCCTGTCGGCTACCTAACAGCCAACGTGCATTATATTAACTCCCATCGGCCGGTGCCTTGGCCGACGGGAATTAACTTATTCCCGTCGGCCTGTGTCAGGGCCGACGGGAATTATATTAACTCCCGTCGGCCAAGTCACAGGCCGACAGGGATTAACTTATTCCTGTCGACCCTGTACTCTGGCCGATGGGGATTAAACTTTTATGAGCCAGCCTCGCACGCGCGGGCTCATTTCGTCTCCTTCACTTCCTCACAGCGCCGCCGCCGGCCAGGAGCTCGACGACACCGCCGCCACCGCCCCCAGCCCACCGGTTCTAGCCTGCGGCCCCCAACAAGTCGTCGCCATCCAGAACCACCACCGTCCCCAGCTCGCCGTCGTCTGCCGTCCACACCACTCCGCCGTCCGCCGGTGCCCCGACACGCCGGTCAGCCACCGCAACCGAGGGCTCGCCATCCGGTCCGCGTTCGATTCTTCGAGGTATAATCCGATACCTAAATGTAAATGAATATGTGATTATTTTCGTCGGTTTTTTGTGGTCGACGGGAGTTAATTTTTATGTGATTAGAGTCAGTTTAAATCTGTTAATTGATAGTGTTATTAGTCTTCATATGACTTTATACATTGTAGTTGATATTTTTAATTTTATGTTGCAAATATAAATGGTGTGGTTTGATGTTATTAGTTAATGAATTTGATGGTGAATTTAATGTGTTATACAAATAATAATTATTGCAAATATTAATTGTTGTAAATATTATTAATTGATGAATGTCATGTATGTACGTATTGATTATACTACCTCATTGTTGCAACTATATATATACCATACATTGTATGTGTGACATGTAGAAACATGAATGTCTCACATGCACTCTTACTCGTACGTACACAACTACAATAATGGGTGATAGACGTGATTAGATGTATGAAGGTTTCAAGAAGGGTGGGTGTCACACAAGTGCATGGTTTGCCAAGACTTAGATGTTTCTGGACCATGAAGCTGCTTTGTCACAAATAGATAATATTAGGTGTCCATGCAATAAATGTAGAAATATGACGAGCCACACCAAGAGGCAGGTCACACTGCACCTATGCTCGCATGGTTTTGTGCCAGGCTATAAGGTCTGGTATCTCCACGGGGAGTCACGCCTTGAACGAGCAGCAGAAGTAGAAGTTGATGGCGGTGACGATGTTGATAGGATGGACCATATGCTTGAGGATCTGCAGCCTGAATTGGCCCCAGATCAACATGATTCACCAACATTGGAGGTTTAAAAGTTCTTCGACTTCCTCAAAGCGTCAGAACAGCCTCTTCATGGGCACACCGATGTGACCATTCTCGAATTCGTGACACGACTAATGTCAATCAAGTCCAAGTTTGCATTCTCTATTAATTGTTACAAAGAGCTCGTGGATTTGATTAGCGAGGTTCTTCATACGGGTCACAAGATGCCCAAAGACATGTACCAGTCCAAGAAATTGCTTGAAGGTCTTGGTATGGAGTATGAGAAGATTGATGTTTTCTAGGACAACTGCATGCTTTTTTGGAAGGAACATGGCAAAGAGCAGAAATGCTTAAAATGTGGGAAGTCGAGGTATGTGGAGCTTGTAAATGAAGATGGGGAGAAGGTGGTGACAAAGGTTGCACATAAACAGCTTCGGTACATGCCTCTCACTCCTAGAGTGAAACGTTTGTTTCTCTCGAGGAAGACCAATATGCACATGAGGTGGCATAAAGATTGTAAGGATAGACAAGATGGGTTAATGGTGCACCGTCAGATGGTGATGCATTGAAGACTCTTGACAACTTTGATCCAGAGTTTGCCAGCGATGCAAGAAACATTCGTATCGGCTTGGCAACTGATGGTTTCACGCCTTTCAATATGACCGCTGAGTTGTATTCATGTTGGCCTGTCATTGCCATACCGTACAACCTTCCACCTGCTCTTTGCATGAAATATGAGTTTATGTTCCGATATCTTGTTATACCTAGGCCTGAGCATCCTGGCGTACGCCTCAATGTGATGCTTCAACCACTGATTGAAGAGTTAAAGAAGCTGTGGCAAGGAGTGGAAGCCTATGACTGCTTCAAGAAGCAGAAATTCAATCTTCATGTTGCATACCTGTTCTCGGTTCATGATTTCATGGCATATGGTATTTTCTCTGGATGGAGCGTGCATGGTAGATTTACGTGTCCTTATTGTGCTAAAGATACATATTGTTTTCGTCTTAGTGCTGGTGGCAAGATATGTTACTTTGATTGCCATTGTTGTTTTCTACCCTTCAATCACCCCTTCAGAAGGTAGAGAAAGGAGTTTAGGAAGGGCACCATCGTCACGAAGGGATCGCCCAAGTGATGTAGTGGGATAGAAATTACAGAAGAGCATAGGAAACTTGTCCCAGATGAGAGTGGGAAAAGGTATCAAGGTTTTGGTGAGGAGCATAACTGGACTCACATATGTGGCTTGTGGGAGCTTCCTTATGCTAAGTCATTTATTTTGATGCACAACATCGACGTCATGCATCAAGAGAGTAACTTTTGCCAAGCCCTCATAAATACATGCATGGATTTCTCTAATAAAACGAAAGAGAATGACAAGGCACGCATGGACTTAGCCGTGATATGTGATCGTCCAACCCAAGTGCTTAGAGAATAAAACAGAGGCAAACCAAAAGCTGACTATTGTCTGAAACCTAAGCAACGGAAAGAAGTGATGAAGTGGATGAAGGATATGAAATTCCCTGATGGTTATGCTGCTGGTTTTAGAAGATCTGTGAACTTGAAGACAATGAAGATGAATGGACTGAAGAGCCATGACTTCCACATAATTATGGAAAGGCTCATGCCTGTAATGTTTCGTGGGTACATTTCCGATGTTGTGTGGAAAACATTAGCTGAAGTTAGCTATTTCTATAGACAGTTCTGTGCTAAAGAAATTAGAAGAGATGTGATGGAACAACTGGAGAAAGAGGCACCGATGCTTTTGTGCAAATTGGAAAAAAATATTTCCACCAGGCTTCTTCAATCCTATGCAGCATCTCTTTATACATCTTCCATATGAGGCTAAGGTCGGTGGTCCTGTTTAGTACAGGTGGATGTTTCATATAGAAAGAGCATTAAAGAAGCTTAGAGCAATGGTGGGCAATAAGGCAAGAGTTGAAGGATGTATTGCGGAACAATTTAAACTGAAGGAGGTAGCACACTTCACAAGTTGTTACTTTGCAGAAGAACATAATGTATTTGCTCGAAAGAAGAGGTACCATGATGATGAACGAGAGATGCCTCCGTGTAGTGATCTTTCGATTTTTCAGACAAACGGCAAAGCCGTTGATCCACCCAAGGTATATCACCTCACTATGGAAGAACGGAAGTCTGCTTTACTTTACATGTTCACAAATATGCCTGAGGTGGATAAATACTTTGTGTAAGACTTATTTCCTTAAATTTTTTATATGTGAATTAGTTTACGTTATCAAATATCTCATGTCATACAATAATATTTGACAACGAGTTTGATGAACAAAACATAAGGTGTCTCGGTAGGCCAACTGAAAGTCGCCTAGAGGGGGGGTGAATAGGGCGAAACTGAAAATCTCAAAAATAATCACAACTACAAGCCGGGTTAGCGTTAGAAATATAATAGAGTCCGCGAGAGAGGGAGCAAAACAAATCTCAAGCGAATAATGAAGTGAGACACGCGGATTTGTTTTACCGAGGTTCGGTTCTCTCAAACCTACTCCCCGTTGAGGAGGCCACAAAGGCCGGGTCTCTTTCAACCCTTCCCTCTCTCAAACGGTCCCTCGGACCGAGTGAGCTTCTCTTTCTCAAATCACTTGGGAATCAAACTTCCCGCAAGGACCACCACACAATTGGTGTCTCTTGCCTCAATTACAAGTGAGTGTTTGATCACAAGAAAGAATGCCAAAGAAAAAGAAGCGATCCAAGCGCAAGAGCTCAAATGAACACTACAAATCACTCTCTCTAGTCACTAGGGCTTTGTGTGGAGTTGGGAGAGAATTTGATCTCTTTTGGTGTGCTTTGCAATGAATGCTAGCTCTTGTATAGTGGTTGGAAGTTAGAAAACTTGGATGCAATGAATGGTGGGGTGGTTGGGGTATTTATAGCCCCAACCACCAAACATGACCGTTGGTGGAGGCTGTCTGTCGTATGGTGCACCGGACAGTCCGGTGCACACCGGACATGTCCGGTGCCCCCGCCACGTCATCAATGCCGTTGGATTCTGACCGTTGGAGCTTCTGACTTCTGGGCCCGCCTGGATGTCCGGTGCACACCGGACATCTCCTGTTCATTGTCCGGTGCGCCGGTATGGGCGCGCCTGACTTCTGCGCGCGCAGAGCGCGCATTGAATGCACCGCAGGTAGCCGTTGGCGCCGAAATAGCCGTTGCTCCGTGGATACACCGGACAGTCCGGTGCACACCGGACATGTCCGGTGAATTATAGCGGAGCGGCTGCTGCGCGAACCCGAGGCTGGCGAGTTGCTGAGGCCGCGCTCCCTTGGAGCACCGGACACTGTCCGGTGTACACCGGACAGTCCGGTGAATTATAGCGGAGCACCTTGAGAAATTCCCGAAGGTGGCGAGTTCGAGTTGGAGTCCTCTGGTGCACCGGACACTGTCCGGTGGCGCACCGGACACTGTCCGGTGTACACCGGACAGTCCGGTGCCTCCAGACCAGAGATGCCTTCGGTTGCCTCATTGCTCCTTTTGTTGAACCCAACACATGGTCATTTTATTGGCTAAGTGTGAACCTTTTGCACCTGTATAACTTATACACTAGAGCAAACTAGTTAGTCCAATATTTGTGTTGGGCAATTCAACCATCAAAATTATTTAGGGACTAGGTGTAAGCCTAATTCCCTTTCAATCTCCCCCTTTTTGGTGATTGATGCCAACACAAACCAAAGCAAATATAGAAGTGCAGAGGTTGCTTGGAATTGAGCCAATATAAATGCTTACATGATGCGCATGGATTGTTTTCTTTGTTTTTGACATATTGGACCATATTTGCACCAAAAATTTTGTTTTAGCAAACTCTTTTGTAAATTCTTTTCAAAGTCCTTTTGCAAGATAGTCAAAGGTAAATGAATAAGATTTTGCAAAGCATTTTCAAGTTTTGAAATTTTCTTCCTTTGTTCAAATGCTTTTCCTTTGACTAAACAAAACTCCCCCTCAAATAAAGTCTCCTCTTAGTGTTCAAGAGGGTTTTAAGATATCAAGTTTTGAAATTACTACTTGCTCCCCCTTTAGAACACAAAGAGATACCAATTTTGAAATTTTCCGATTGAAAACCATTAATTTGAAAATGGGTGGTGGTGCGGTCCTTTTGCTTTGGGCTCATACTTTCTCCCCCTTTGGCATGAATCGCCAAAAACGGATACTTTGAGTGAGACATAAGCCCTTAGAAGTACTTTCTCCTCCTTTGGTCATAAAATAAATGAGTGAAGATTATACCAACGTTGGAGAGTGATGCGGAGCGACGGCGAAGGATGAGTAGTAGAGCGGAGTGGAAGCCTTTGTCTTCGCCGAAGACTCCAATTCCCTTTCAATATACCTATGACTTGGTTTGGAATACACTTGAAAACACATTAATCATAGCATATAAAAGAGACATGATCAAAGGTATTCTTATGAGTTATGTGTGCAAGTTTAGCAAAAGAAATTCCTAGAATCAAGAATATTAAGCTCATGCCTAAGTCTGGTAAAAGATTGTTCATCAAGTGGCTTGGTAAAGATATCGGCTAATTGATCTTTAGTGTTAATGTATGAAATCTCGATATCCCCCTTTTGTTGGTGATCCCGAAGAAAATGATACCGAATGGCTATGTGTTTAGTGCGGCTATGCTCAACGGGATTATCCGCCATGCGGATTGCACTCTCATTATCACATAGAAGGGGAACTTTGGTTAGTTTGTAACCGTAGTCCCGCAGGGTTTGCCTCATCCAAAGCAATTGCGCGCAACAGTGGCCTGCGGCAATATACTCGGCTTCGGCGGTAGAAAGAGCGACCGAATTTTGCTTCTTTGAAGCCCAAGACACCAAGGATCTTCCCAAGAACTGGCAAGTCCCCGATGTGCTCTTTCTATTAATCTTACACCCTGCCCAATCGGCATCCGAATAACCAATCAAATCAAATGTGGATCCCCGAGGGTACCAAAGCCCAAACTTAGGAGTATAAGCCAAGTATCTCAAGATTCGTTTTACGGCCGTAAGGTGTGATTCCTTAGGGTCGGCTTGGAATCTTGCACACATGCAAACGGAAAGCATAATGTCCGGTCGAGATGCACATAAATAAAGCAATGAATCAATCATCGACCGGTATACCTTTTGATCCACGGACTTACCTCCCGTGTCGAGGTCGAGATGCCCATTTGTTCCCATGGGTGTCTTGATGGGCTTGGCATCCTTCATTCCAAACTTGGTTAGGATGTCTTGAGTATACTTCGTTTGGCAAATGAAGGTGCCCTCTTGGAGTTGCTTGACTTGGAATCCTAGAAAATACTTCAACTCCCCCATCATCGACATCTCGAATTTCTTTGTCATGATCCTACTAAATTCTTCACATGTAGATTCGTTAGTAGACCCAAATATGATATCATCAACATAAATTTGGCATACGAACAAATCATTGTCAAGAGTTTTAGTGAATAAAGTAGGATCGGCTTTGCCGACTTTGAAGCCATTAGTAATAAGGAAATCTCTAAGGCATTCATACCATGCTCTTGGGGCTTGCTTGAGCCCATAAAGCGCCTTAGAGAGCCTATAAACATGGTTAGGGTTGAAAGGGAAATGTGCCCTTGGGCCATTTCTAAGTATTTTGGTGATTGAGTGCCAACACAAGTGCTTAAATGTGAATTTATGTCCATGGATGAACAAAGTGCAAATCATGAAGTAAAGGTATGTTTCTAAGCCTTAGTACATTGGTTTTGTGTACTAATATACTTGTCTAAGTGTTAGAAACAGAAAGAAGAAGAAAAGAAAAGAGGAGAAAAAGACTTGGCTGAGTGCAGCTAAGACTAAGCTCGGTCTGGCACACCGGACTGTCCGATGGTGCACCGTACAGTGTCCGGTGCGCCAGGCTGGCTCGGCGTGAAGTAGCCGCTCTCGAGAATTCGCCGACGGCGTACGGCTAAAATTCACCGGACTGTCCGGTGTGCACCGGACTGTCCGGTGAGCCAACGGTCGGCCGGGCCAACGGTCGGCCGCGCAATCTGCGTGGGACACATGGCCGAGCCAACGGCTAGAAGACGGCACCGGACTGTCCGGTGTGCACCGGACATGTCCGGTGCGCCAACGGCTCCCAGATCTGCAACGGTCGGCTTCGCTATTTAAGGAAGGAAATCGGGCACCGGACAGTGTCCGGTGTGCACCGGACTGTCCGGTGCCCCCGACGACAGAAGGCAAGGATAGCCTTCCAGATTTGCTCTCAACGGCTCCTAGCTGCCTTGGGGCTATAAAAGGGAACCCTAGGCGCATGGAGGAGACAACCAAGCAACCTTAGAGCATTCTTGATCATCCACACTCAGTCTTTGCGCATTCGTTTGTCATTCTCAGTGATTCGAGCTCCGTTCTAGTGAGAACTTTGAGATAGTCTTTTGAGCTCGATTCTTGGCCGTGTGTGTGCGCATTTTGCTGTGGATTTGTGTGTGTTGCTTTCATCCCTTACTCCGTATTTCTTGTAAATCTCAAGTGTAAGGGTGAGAGGCTCCAAGTTGTGGAGATTCCTCGCAAACGGGATATTGAAAGGCAAAGCAAAACACCGTGGTATTCAAGTTGGTCTTTGGACCGCTTGAGAGGGGTTGATTGCAACCCTCGTCCGTTGGGACGCCACAACGTGGAGTAGGCAAGCGTTGGTCTTGGCCGAACCACGGGATAAACCACTGTGTCATCTCTGTGTTTGATCTCTTGTGGTATTCTGTTTTGTTGAGACTCCTCTCTAGCCACTTGGCAATTATTGTGCTAACACTTAACAAGTTTTTGTGGCTATAAGTTTAAGTTTCACAGGATCACCTATTCACCCCCCCTCTAGGTGCTCTCAATTGGTATCGGAGCCGTTCTCTTCACAAAGGGACTAATCGCCCGAAGAGATGGATCCTAAGGGGAAGGGTATCGTGATCAACGACAAAGAGAAGGAATCCTTCATCAACGAGCCGAAGGACGACAAGCCTACCGACTCCGGCTCGGGTCATAGACGGAAGGAAGGGAAGAAGAAGAAGACAAGGCGCATCAAGGAGATCGTCTACTACGACGACAGCGATGAATCTACTTCTTCCCAAAAGGACGATGACCACAACGACTACAAAAAGACGGTTAATTCGAACTTTTCATTTGATTATTCTCGTATTCAACATAGTTCGAATTCGCATTTGCTTTCTATTCCTCTTGGCAAACCTCCACACTTCGATGGGGAGGACTACGGATTTTGGAGTCACAAAATGCGTAGTCACTTATTCTCTCTCCATCCAAGCATTTGGGAGATTGTAGAGAATGGAATGAAGTTTGATAGCTCGGATAACTCTATGCTCATAAATGAACAAATCCATAGAAATGCACAAGCTACTACTGTTCTCTTAGCGTCCTTGTGCAGGGAAGAGTACAACAAGGTGAGCGGCTTGGACAATGCCAAGCAAATATGGGACACCCTCAAGATCTCTCACGAGGGGAATGACATCACCATGCTCACCAAAATGGAGTTGGTGGAGGGCGAGCTTGGACGATTCGCCATGATAAGGGGAGAGGAGCCAACCCAAACGTACAACCGGCTCAAGACCCTCATCAACAAAATAAGGAGCTACGGAAGCACGCGATGGACGGACCACGACATCGTCCGCCTAATGCTAAGGTCCTTTACCGTTCTTGATCCTCATCTCGTGAACAATATTCGTGAGAATCCCAGGTACACGATGATGACGCCCGAGGAGGTACTCGGAAAATTCGTAAGCGGGCGGATGATGATCAAGGAGGCAAGATACGTCGACGAAGCATTGAACGGTCCAATCCACGAGTCTCAACCCATCGCTCTCAAGGCAACAAGGAGCAAGGAGCCGCTACCCAGCAAGGTGGCGCAAGTTGAGGCGGCCGGGCTCAATGATGAAGAGATGGCTCTCATCATCAAGAGATTCAAGACGGCGCTAAATGGTCGCAAGGGGCAACCAAGGAAGACCAAGACAAAGGGGAAGCGCTCATGCTTCAAATGTGGTAAGGTTGGTCATTTTATTGCTAACTGTCCCGAAAATGATAGTGACCAGGAGCAAGGAAAGAATGGGAAGAGGGAGAACAAGAAGGTTTACAAGAAGGCCAAAGGCGAAGCACACCTTGGAAAGGAGTGGGATTCGGATTGCTCTTCGTCCGACTCCGACGACGAAGGACTCGCCGCCACTGCCTTCAACAAATCGGCCCTCTTTACAAACGAGCATCACACTTGCCTCATGGCAAGGGAGAAGAAGGTAATCACTAGTAATGCTAATACTTATGATTCTTCTAGTGATGATGAGTCTAGTGAGGATGAAATAGATTACTCTAGTTTATTCAAGGGATTGGATAGAACTAAGATAGCTAAGATTAATGAATTGATTGATGCCTTGAATGAAAAGGATAGAATCTTAGAGAAACAAGAAGATCTTTTATATGAAGAGCATGATAAATTTGTTAGTGCACAAAATTCACTTGCTCTAGAAGTTAAAAGAAATGGAATGCTTTCTTGTGAACTTTCTACTTGTAATGGAACCATTTCTTCTCTAAAAGGTGAAATTAATGATTTAAATGCGAAACTAGAAGTAGCAAATAAATCTAACTCTTGTGTTGAACATGTTGAAATTTGCACTAGGTGTAAGGATGTTGATATTAATGCTTGTTATGAACACTTAGTTTCAATTTCCAAACTAAATGATGAATTGGCTAGTCTTAATACCCAACTTAAGACTAGCAAAAGTGAATTTGATAAGTTAAAATTTGCAAGGGATGCCTATACAATTGGAAGACATCCCTCAATTAAGGATGGGCTTGGCTTCAGGAGGGAAGCCAAGAACTTAACAAGCCATAAGGCTCTCATCTTCGTCAAGGAGAAAGGGAAGGCCCCTATGGCTAGTAGTGCTAAAAAGAACCATGCCTTCTTGTACCATGATAGGAGACAAACTAGAAATGCTTATAGGAGTTATAATGCTTATGATGATTTTGACTCTCATGCCATGTTTGCTTCTAGTTCTTCCTATATGCATGGTAGAAATATGTCTAGGAGAAATGCTATTCATCATGTGCCTAGAAAGAATATTATTCATGCTCCTAGGAAAGTAGTGAATGAACCTTCTACAATTTATTGTGCTTTAAATGCTTCCTTTGCTATTTGTAGAAAGGATAGGAAAATAGTTGCTAGGAAGTTAGGGGCAAAATGCAAGGGAGACAAAACTTGCATTTGGGTCCCTAAGGATATTTGCACTAACCTTGTAGGACCCAACATGAGTTGGGTACCTAAGACCCAAGCCTAAATTTGCCTTGCAGGTTTATGCATCCGGGGGTTCAAGCTGGATTATCGACAGCGGATGCACAAACCATATGACGGGGGAGAAGAAGATGTTCACCTCCTACGTCAAAAATAAGGATTCCCAAGATTCAATTATATTCGGTGATGGGAATCAAGGCAAGGTAAAAGGGTTAGGTAAAATTGCAATTTCTAATGAGCACTCAATCTCCAATGTGTTTTTAGTTGAGTCTCTTGGTTACAATTTGCTATCTGTTAGTCAATTATGCAATATGGGATATAACTGTTTATTTACAAATGTAGATGTGTCTGTCTTTAGAAGATGTGATGGTTCACTAGCTTTTAAGGGTGTACTAGACGGCAAGCTTTACTTAGTTGATTTTGCAAAAGAAGAGGCCGGTCTAGATGCATGCTTAATGGCTAAGACTTGCATGGGCTGGCTGTGGCATCGCCGCTTAGCACATGTGGGGATGAAGAACCTCCACAAGCTTCTAAGGGAGAACACGTGATAGGTCTAACCAATGTTTATTTCGAAAAAGATAGACCTTGTGCAGCTTGTCAAGCAGGTAAACAAGTGGGAGGGGCACATCACAGCAAGAATGTGATGACCACGTCAAGACCTCTGGAGCTACTGCATATGGACCTCTTCGGACCCGTCGCCTATCTAAGCATAGGAGGAAGTAAGTATGGTCTAGTTATTGTTGATGACTTTTCCCGCTTCACTTGGGTGTTCTTTTTGCAGGATAAGTCTGAAACCCAAGGGACCCTCAAGCGCTTCCTAAGGAGAGCTCAAAATGAGTTTGAGCTCAAGGTGAAAAAGATAAGGAGCGACAACGGGTCCGAATTCAAGAACCTTCAAGTGGAGGAGTTTCTTGAGGAGGAAGGGATCAAGCACGAGTTCTCCGCTCCCTACACACCTCAGCAAAATGGTGTGGTAGAGAGGAAGAACAGGACGCTCATAGATATGGCGAGGACTATGCTTGGAGAATTCAAGACCCCCGAGTGCTTTTGGTCGGAAGCCGTGAACACGGCTTGCCACACCATCAACAGGGTCTATCTTCATCGTCTCCTCAAGAAGACGTCGTATGAGTTACTAACCGGTAACAAACCCAATGTATCTTACTTTCGTGTATTTGGGAGCAAGTGCTACATTCTAGTGAAGAAGGGTAGAAATTCTAAGTTTGCTCCCAAAGCTGTAGAAGGGTTTTTATTAGGTTATGATTCAAATACAAAGGCGTATAGGGTCTTCAACAAATCATCGGGTTTGGTTGAAGTCTCTAGCGACGTTGTATTTGATGAGACTAATGGCTCTCCAAGAGAGCAAGGTGTTGATTGTGATGATGTAGATGAAGAAGATGTTCCGACGGCCGCTATACGAACCATGGCGATTGGAGAAGTGCGGCCACAGGAACAAGATGAACGAGATCAACCTTCTTCCTCAACAACGGTGCATTCCCCAACTCAAGACGATGAACAGGCTCATCAAAAGGAGGCGTGTGATCAAGGGGGAGCACAAGATGATCACGTGATGGAGGAAGAAGCGCAACCGGCACCTCCAACCCAAGTTCGAGCGATGATTCAAAGGGATCATCCCGTCGACCAAATTCTGGGTGACATTAGCAAGGGAGTAACTACTCGGTCTCGACTAGTTAATTTTTGTGAACATTACTCTTTTGTCTCCTCTATTGAGCCTTTCAGGGTAGAGGAGGCCTTGCTAGATCCGGATTGGGTGTTGGCCATGCAGGAGGAACTTAACAACTTCAAGCGCAATGAAGTTTGGACGCTGGTGCCTCGTCCCAAGCAAAATGTTGTGGGAACCAAGTGGGTGTTCCGCAACAAACAAGACGAGCACGGAGTGGTGACAAGGAACAAGGCTCGACTTGTGGCAAAAGGTTATGCCCAAGTCGCAGGTTTGGACTTTGAGGAGACTTTTGCTCCTGTGGCTAGGCTAGAGTCCATTCGTATCTTGCTAGCGTATGCCGCTCACCATTCTTTCAGGTTGTACCAAATGGATGTGAAGAGCGCTTTCCTCAACGGGCCAATAAAAGAGGAGGTGTACGTGGAGCAACCCCCTGGCTTCGAGGATGAGCGGTACCCCGACCACGTGTGTAAGCTCTCTAAGGCGCTCTATGGACTTAAACAAGCCCCAAGAGCATGGTATGAATGCCTTAGAGATTTCTTAATTGCTAATGCTTTCAAGGTTGGGAAAGCCGATCCAACTCTTTTCACAAAGACATGTGATGGTGATTTGTTTGTGTGCCAAATTTATGTCGATGACATAATATTTGGTTCTACTAATCAAAAGTCTTGTGAAGAGTTTAGCAGGGTGATGACGCAGAAATTCGAGATGTCGATGATGGGCGAGTTGAACTACTTCCTTGGGTTCCAAGTGAAGCAACTCAAGGACGGCACCTTCATCTTCCAAACGAAGTACACGCAAGATCTGCTAAAGCGGTTTGGGATGAAGGACGCCAAGTCCGCAAAGACTCCGATGGGAACCGACGGACACACCGATCTCAACAAAGGAGGTAAGTCCGTTGATCAAAAAGCATACCGGTCAATGATAGGGTCTTTACTTTATTTATGTGCTAGTAGACCGGATATTATGCTTAGCGTATACATGTGTGCTAGATTTCAATCCGATCCTAAGGAGTGTCACTTGGTGGCGGTGAAGCGAATTCTTAGATATTTAGTCGCTACGCCTTGCTTCGGGATCTGGTATCCAAAGGGGTCTAACTTTGACTTGATTGGGTACTCAGATTCCGACTATGCTGGATGTAAGGTCGATAGGAAGAGTACATCGGGGACGTGCCAATTCTTAGGAAGGTCCCTGGTGTCATGGAACTCTAAGAAACAAACCTCCGTTGCCCTATCCACCGCTGAGGCCGAGTATGTTGCTGCAGGACAGTGTTGTGCGCAACTACTTTGGATGAGGCAAACCCTCAGGGACTTTGGCTACAATCTGAGCAAAGTCCCACTCCTATGTGATAATGAGAGTGCTATCCGAATAGCGGAAAATCCTGTTGAGCACAGCCGCACAAAGCACATTGACATCCGGCATCACTTTTTGAGAGACCACCAGCAAAAGGGAGATATCGAAGTGTTTCATGTTAGCACCGAGAACCAGCTCGCCGATATCTTTACCAAGCCTCTAGATGAGAAGACCTTTTGCAGGCTGCGTAGTGAGCTCAATATCTTAGATTCGCGGAACTTGGATTGAAATGTAGCATACATGTACTTATGCCTTTGATCATGTTCATTCTGCATTTTGTTGCTTATTATGGTGCTCAAGTTGTACAAACACTCCCTGGACCTCACAAGTCCGTTGCAAAGTGATGCAAATGTTTAGGGGGAGATGTGTTACAACTTGACCCCTTGAGACTAACCATATGCTTGAGTTTGCTTGTTTAGTCTCAACGGAAAATTGAAAGGGAAAAGGTGGACTTGGACCATGAAAGACTTCCACTGCAGAGGGTAACTTATTCCAAGTTCATCTCATGAACTCTTATTGCCATTTGCTCTTAATTGAAGATTTTGGTGAGGCAATGGGGTTATAGGGCCAAGATTGATCCCGTTTTGGTGCTTGATGCCAAAGGGGGAGAAAATAAAGGCCAAAGCGATAAATGGATCAGCTACCACTTGAGAGATTTTGAAAATAGTAGAATAGAGCTTTTGGTTTGTCAAAACTCTTTTTGTCTCTCTTATCAAAAGTTGGCTTCTTGTGGGGAGAAGTGTTGATTATGGGAAAAAGGGGGAGTTTTTGAAATCTTTGATCAATCTCGTTTGGAATGACTCTCTTTATGTTTCAACATGTGTGTTTGACTTAGAGATAGAGATTTGAGTTTGATTTGCAAAAACAAACCAAGTGGTGGCAAAGGATGATTCATATATGCCAAAATTGAATCAAAATAAATTTGAGTTTTTATTTGAAGTGAGTTTGCACTTGTTCTAGTTGCTTTATGTTGTGTTGGCATAAATCACCAAAAAGGGGGAGATTGAAAGGGAAATGTGCCCTTGGGCCATTTCTAAGTATTTTGGTGATTGAGTGCCAACACAAGTGCTTAAATGTGAATTTATGTCCATGGATGAACAAAGTGCAAATCATGAAGTAAAGGTATGTTTCTAAGCCTTAGTACATTGGTTTTGTGTACTAATATACTTGTCTAAGTGTTAGAAACAGAAAGAAGAAGAAAAGAAAAGAGGAGAAAAAGACTTGGCTGAGTGCAGCCAAGACTAAGCTCGGTCTGGCACACCGGACTGTCCGGTGGTGCACCGTACAGTGTCCGGTGCGCCAGGCTGGCTCGGCGTGAAGTAGCCGCTCTCGGGAATTCGCCGACGGCGTACGGCTAAAATTCACCGGACTGTCCGGTGTGCACCGGACTGTCCGGTGAGCCAACGGTCGGCCGGGCCAACGGTCGGCCGCGCAATCTGCGCGGGACACGTGGCCGAGCCAACGGCTAGAAGACGGCACCGGACTGTCCGGTGTGCACCGGACATGTCCGGTACGCCAACGGCTCCCAGATCTGCAACGGTCGGCTTCGCTATTTAAGGAAGGAAATCGGGCACCGGACAGTGTCCGGTGTGCACCGGACTGTCCGGTGCCCCCGACGACAGAAGGCAAGGATAACCTTCCAGATTTGCTCTCAATGGCTCCTAGCTGCCTTGGGGCTATAAAAGGGACCCCTAGGCGCATGGAGGAGACAACCAAGCAACCTTAGAGCATTCTTGATCATCCACACTCAGTCTTTGCGCATTCGTTTGTCATCCTCAGTGATTCGAGCTCCGTTCTAGTGAGAACTTTGAGATAGTCTTTTGAGCTCGATTCTTGGCCGTGTGTGTGCGCATTTTGCTGTGGATTTGTGTGTGTTGCTTTCATCCCTTACTCCGTATTTCTTGTAAATCTCAAGTGTAAGGGTGAGAGGCTCCAAGTTGTGGAGATTCCTCGCAAACGGGATATTGAAAGGCAAAGCAAAACACCGTGGTATTCAAGTTGGTCTTTGGACCGCTTGAGAGGGGTTGATTGCAACCCTCGTCCGTTGGGACGCCACAACGTGGAGTAGGCAAGCGTTGGTCTTGGCCGAACCACGGGATAAACCACTGTGTCATCTCTGTGTTTGATCTCTTGTGGTATTGTGTTTTGTTGAGACTCCTCTCTAGCCACTTGGCAATTATTGTGCTAACACTTAACAAGTTTTTGTGGCTATAAGTTTAAGTTTCACAGGATCACCTATTCACCCCCCCCCCTCTAGGTGCTCTCAAGGGTACTCACTGTCTTCAAAGCCGGGAGGTTGCTCAACATAGACCTCCTCCTTGATTGGTCCATTGAGGAAGGCACTCTTCACGTCCATTTGATAAAGCTTGAAGCCATGGTAAGTAGCATAGGCTAATAATATGCGAATTGACTCAAGCCTAGCTACGGGTGCATAGGTTTCACCAAAATCCAAACCTTCGACTTGTGAATACCCCTTGGCCACGAGTCGAGCTTTGTTCCTTGTCACCACACCATGCTCGTCTTGCTTGTTGCGGAAGACCCACTTGGTTCCTACAACATTTTGATTAGGACGTGGAACTAAATGCCATACCTCATTCCTTGTGAAATTGTTGAGCTCCTCTTGCATCGCCATCACCCAATCCGAATCTTGAAGTGCTTCCTCTACCCTGTGTGGCTCAATAGAGGAAACAAAAGAGTAATGTTCACAAAAATGTGCAACACGAGATCGAGTAGTTACCCCCTTATGAATGTCGCCGAGGATGGTGTCGACGGGGTGATCTCGTTGTATTGCTTGGTGGACTCTTGGGTGTGGCGGCCTTGGTTGTTCATCCTCCTTGTCTTCATCATTTGCATCTCCCCCTTGATCGTTGCCGTCATTTTGAGGTGGCTCATCTTCTTGATCTTCTTGTTCAACAACTTGAGCCTGATCCTCAACTTGAGTTGGTGGAGATGCTTGCATGGAGGAGGATGGTTGATCTTGTGCATGTGGAGGCTCTTCGGATTCCTTAGGACACACATCCCCAATGGACATGTTCCTTAGCGCTATGCATGGAGCCTGTTCTTCCCCTATCTCATCAAGATCAACTTGCTCTACTTGAGAGCCGTTAGTCTCATCAAACACAACGTCACAAGAAACTTCAACAAGTCCTGAGGACTTGTTAAAGACTCTATATGCCCTTGTGTTTGAGTCATATCCTAGTAAAAAGCCTTCTACAGTTTTAGGAGCAAATTTAGATCTTCTACCTCTTTTAACAAGTATAAAACATTTGCTACCAAAAACTCTAAAATATGAAATATTTGGCTTTTTACCGGTTAGGAGTTCATAGGATGTCTTCTTGAGGATTCGGTGTAGATATAACCGGTTGATGGCGTAGCAAGCGGTGTTGACCGCTTCGGCCCAAAACCGATCCGGTGTCTTGTACTCATCAAGCATGGTTCTTGCCATGTCCAATAGAGTTCGATTCTTCCTCTCCACTACACCATTTTGTTGTGGAGTGTAGGGAGAAGAGAACTCATGCTTGATGCCCTCCTCCTCAAGGAAGCCTTCAATTTGAGAGTTCTTGAACTCCGTCCCATTGTCGCTTCTAATTTTCTTGATCCTTAAGCCGAACTCATTTTGAGCCCGTCTCAAGAATCCCTTTAAGGTCTCTTGGGTATGAGATTTGTCCTGCAAAAAGAACACCCAAGTGAAGCGAGAATAATCATCCACAATAACTAGACAGTACTTACTCCCGCCGATGCTTATGTAAGCGATCGGGCCGAATAGGTCCATGTGTAGGAGCTCCAGTGGCCTGTCACTAGTCATGATGTTCTTGTGTGGATGATGAGTGCCAACTTGCTTCCCGGCTTGGCATGCGCTACAAATCCTGTCTTTCTCAAAATGAACATTGGTTAGTCCTAAAATGTGTTCTCCCTTTAGAAGCTTGTGAAGATTCTTCATTCCAACATGGGCTAGTCGGCGGTGCCAGAGCCAACCCAAGTTAGTCTTAGCAACCAAGCAAGTGTCGAGTTCAGCTCTATCAAAATCTACCAAGTATAGCTGACCCTCTAACACTCCCTTAAATGCTATTGAATCATCACTTCTTCTAAAGACAGTAACACCTATATCAGTAAATAGACAGTTGTAGCCCATTTGACATAATTGGGATACGGAAAGCAAATTGTAATCTAAAGAATCTACAAGAAAAACATTGGAAATAGTATGGTCAGGTGATATAGCAATTTTACCCAATCCTTTGACCAAACCTTGATTTCCATCCCCGAATGTGATAGCTCGTTGGGGATCTTGGTTTTTCTCATATGAGGAGAACATCTTTTTCTCCCCTGTCATGTGGTTTGTGCACCCGCTGTCGAGTATCCAACTTGAGCCCCCGGATGCATAAACCTACAAAACAATTTTAGTTCTTGATTTTAGGTACCCAAACGGTTTTGGTTCCTTTGGCATTAGAAACAAGAACTTTGGGTACCCAAACACAAGTCTTTGATCCCTTGTGTTTGCCCCCAATAATCTTGGCAACTACCTTGCCGGATTTGTTAGTCAAAACATATGATGCATCAAAAGTTTTGAATGAAATAGCATGATCATTTGATGCATTAGGAATTTTCTTTCTAGGCAACTTAGCACGGGTTGGTTGCCTAGAACTAGATGTCTCACCCTTATACATAAAAGCATAGTTAGGGCCAGAGTGAGACTTCCTAGAATGAGTTCTCCTAATTTTGCTCTCAGGATAACTGGCAGGGTACAAAATGTAACCCTCGTTATCCTGAGGCATGGGAGTCTTGCCCTTAACAAAGTTAGACAAGTTCTTAGGAGGGGCATTAAGTTTGACATTGTCTCCCCTTTGGAAGCCAATGCCATCCTTGATGCCAGGGCGTCTCCCATTATAGAGCATACTTCTAGCAAATTTAAACTTTTCATTTTCTAAGTTATGCTCGGCAATTTTAGCGTCCAATAATGCTATATGATCATTTTGTTGTTTAATTAAAGCCATGTGATCATGAATAGCATTGATATCAACATCTCTACATCTAGTGCAAATAGAAGTGTGCTCAACGGTAGATGTAGATGGTTTGCAAGATTTTAATTCTACAACCTTAGCATGCAACATATCATTCTTAGTTCTAAGGTCGGAAATTGTAACATTGCAAACATCTAATTCTTTAGCCTTAGCAATTAATTTCTCATTCTCATTTCTAAGGCTAGCAATAGTAACATTCAACTCATCAATCCTAGCAAGCAAATCAACATTATCATTTCTAGGATAGGAAGTTGAATCAATACAAACATGAGAATCAACCTTAGCAATTAATTTGGCATTTTCATTTCTAAGGTTGGTAATAGTGTCATGGCAAGTGCTTAGCTCACTAGATAATTTGTTACATTTTTCTACCTCTAGAGCATAAGCATTTTTAACCTTAACATGTTTCTTATTTTCCTTGATTAGGAAGTCCTCTTGGGAGTCCAAGAGATCGTCCTTTTCATGGATGGCACTAATTAGCTCATTTAATTTTTCTTTTTGTTCCATGTTAAGGTTGGCAAAAAGGATACGCAAATTATCTTCCTCACCACTAGCATTATCATCACTAGAAGATTCATATTTAGTGGAGGAGTTAGATTTAACCTTCTTCCTTTTGCCGTCCTTTGCCATGAGGCACTTGTGGCCGACGTTGGGGAAGAGGAGTCCCTTGGTGACGGCGATGTTGGCGGCGTCCTCGTCGTCGGAGGAGGAGTCGGTGGAGCTTTCGTCGGAGTTCCACTCCCGACAAACATGGGCATCGCCGCCCTTCTTCTTGTAGTACTTCTTCTTTTCTCTCCTCTTTCCCTTCTTGTCGTCGCCCCTGTCACTGTCACTAGACATAGGACATTTTGCAATAAAATGACCGGGCTTACCACATTTGTAGCACACCTTCTTGGAACGGGATTTATAATCCTTCCCCTTCCGTTGCTTGAGGATTTGCCGAAAGCTTTTGATGATTAAGGCCATCTCCTCATTGTCGAGCTTGGAGGCGTCAATTGGTTGTCTACTTGGTGTAGACTCCTCCTTCTTCTCCTCCGTTGCCTTGAAGGCCACCGGTTGCGCCTCGGATGTGGAAGGTTCGTCAAGCTCGTTGATCTTCTTTGAGCCCTTAATCATGCATTCAAAGCTCACAAAATTCCCGATAACTTCCTCGGGGGTCATTAGTGGATATCTAGGATTACCACGAATTAATTGAACTTGAGTGGGGTTAAGGAAAATAAGAGCTCTTAAAATAACCTTAACCACCTCGTGGTCATCCCATTTTTTGCTCCCGAGGTTGCGCACTTGGTTCACCAAGGTCTTGAGCCGATTGTACATATCTTGTGGCTCCTCCCCTTGGCGAAGACGGAAGCGACCGAGCTCCCCCTCGATCGTTTCCCGCTTGGTGATCTTGGTGAGTTCATCACCCTCGTGCGCGGTCTTGAGTAGGTCCCAAATCTCCTTTGCATTCTTCAACCCTTGCACTTTGTTGTATTCCTCCTTGCTTAACGAGGCGAGGAGTATGGTTGTGGCTTGGGAGTTGAAGTGCTCGATTTGGGCCACTTCGTCTGTATCATAACCCTCATCCCCTACAGAAGGTACCTGTGCTCCAAACTCAACAACATTCCATATACTTTTGTGGAGTGAGGTTAGATGAAATTTCATTAAATCACTCCACCTAGCATAATCTTCGCCATCAAAAGTTGGCGGTTTGCCTAATGGAACGGAAAGTAATGGAGTATGTCTAGATGTACGAGGATATTGTAAGGGGATCTTACTAAACTTCTTGCGCTCTTGGCGCTTAGAAGTTATGGACGGTGCATCGGAGTCGGAGGTCGATGTTGATGAAGTGTCGGTCTCGTAGTAGACCACCTTCCTCATCCTCTTGTGCTTGTCCCCACTTCGATGCGGCTTGTGGGAAGAAGATTTTTCTTTCTTCTCTTTGTGGTGAGAAGAAGATTTCTTCTCCTTCCCTTTGTTGGAGGAGCTCTTCTTCTTCTCCCTCCTTTTGGTGCGGGACTCTTCCGATGAAGTGCTCCCGTGGCTTGTAGTGGGCTTTTCGCCGGTCTCCATCTCCTTCTTGGCGTGATCTCCCGACATCACTTCGAGCGGTTAGGCTCTAATGAAGCACCGGGCTCTGATACCAATTGAAAGTCGCCTAGAGGGGGGGTGAATAGGGCGAAACTGAAAATCTCAAAAATAATCACAACTACAAGCCGGGTTAGCGTTAGAAATATAATAGAGTCCGCGAGAGAGGGAGCAAAACAAATCTCAAGCGAATAATGAAGTGAGACACGCGGATTTGTTTTACCGAGGTTCGGTTCTCTCAAACCTACTCCCCGTTGAGGAGGCCACAAAGGCCGGGTCTCTTTCAACCCTTCCCTCTCTCAAACGGTCCCTCGGACCGAGTGAGCTTCTCTTTCTCAAATCACTTGGGAATCAAACTTCCCGCAAGGACCACCACACAATTGGTGTCTCTTGCCTCAATTACAAGTGAGTGTTTGATCACAAGAAAGAATGCCAAAGAAAAAGAAGCGATCCAAGCGCAAGAGCTCAAATGAACACTACAAATCACTCTCTCTAGTCACTAGGGCTTTGTGTGGAGTTGGGAGAGGATTTGATCTCTTTTGGTGTGCTTTGCAATGAATGCTAGCTCTTGTATAGTGGTTGGAAGTTGGAAAACTTGGATGCAATGAATGGTGGGGTGGTTGGGGTATTTATAGCCCCAACCACCAAACATGACCGTTGGTGGAGGCTGTCTGTCGTATGGTGCACCGGACAGTCCGGTGCACACCGGACATGTCCGGTGCCCCCGCCACGTCATCAATGCCGTTGGATTCTGACCGTTGGAGCTTCTGACTTCTGGGCCCGCCTGGATGTCCGGTGCACACCGGACATCTCCTGTTCATTGTCCGGTGCGCCGGTATGGGCGCGCCTGACTTCTGCGTGCGCAGAGCGCGCATTGAATGCACCGCAGGTAGCCGTTGGCACCGAAATAGCCGTTGCTCCGTGGATACACCGGACAGTCCGGTGCACACCGGACATGTCCGGTGAATTATAGCGGAGCGGCTGCTGCGCGAACCCGAGGCTGGCGAGTTGCTGAGGCCGCGCTCCCTTGGAGCACCGGACACTGTCCGGTGTACACCGGACAGTCCGGTGAATTATAGCGGAGCGCCTTGAGAAATTCCCGAAGGTGGCGAGTTCGAGTTGGAGTCCTCTGGTGCACCGGACACTGTCCGGTGTACACCGGACAGTCCGGTGCCTCCAGACCAGAGGTGCCTTCGGTTGCCTCATTGCTCCTTTTGTTGAACCCAACACATGGTCATTTTATTGACTAAGTGTGAACCTTTTGCACCTGTATAACTTATACACTAGAGCAAACTAGTTAGTCCAATATTTGTGTTGGGCAATTCAACCATCAAAATTATTTAGGGACTAGGTGTAAGCCTAATTCCCTTTCACCAACAGTGAGAGGCATAGACAAATTGCGACGTGATGGAATGCATGGGCGACCTAATTTCATTATGTGGCTTTAGGACTGTGTAAGTCTCAATTATGTGGCTCCAAGACCTAATTTTAGTTAACTAATATTACAGAATTTGCTAATGCTTTGTGGTATAATTGACAGTTTGGGGAGGAAATGAATTTGAATGATGACTTAAGTCAGTTATCTATTGGAAGCGTAACTGCCAAAAGCTATGGACGTTACGACATTAATGGATATCGCTTTCGTTCAAACATTTTTTAATCTTGTCATCCTATGGCTGCCACTCAAAATAGTGGAGTCGTTACTAGGGCAACCGATATGGAAGGACACGAAGCCTGCTATTACGGGAAAATCAAAAATATAATTGAGATTACATTTGCTGGAAATAAGCCTTTAGCTCTAGTTTTCTTTGAGTGTAAATGGTATGACCCAAAGTATTATATGACCGAATTTGGGATGACACAGATCCAACCTGAAAAATTGCTTCAAGGACATGACATGTATATCCTTGCCCATCAAGCAGACCAAGTTTATTTCTCGACATATCCATGCAAAAAGATGTCTACATGGAGGGTTGTGTACAATGTAAATCCCCGCGAATGCCTATACACTCCTGGTGAGGATGAATATCAATTTGGTCACCTTGAGCAGGTTGATGAGGTGTTTCAAGAAGAAGAGTTGCCAACTAGTTTTCATATTGATCCTGCACCGGCATTAGATTCACTAGTTGCAGACGTTAACGACTTAACTTTTCCCGAGAGACGGAGAAGACAACCTATTAGGAGAAAAGTTACAAGGCGACCTCTGCATAGAAGAGAACAAATAGATCCTGATTTTGATGATATTTAACAAGTAAAGTTATTTTGTTCTTTCATTTGTTTCTAATTATTTTGATATTTAACAAGTAAATTATTTTGTTCTTTCATTTGTTTCTAATTTTTAAGGATTATGTCATTTTTGATGCACTAATGAATAATTTCTTATTTTTGATGCAGGATGCCGCCAAAGTCGAAGAAGTCAGTGAAGGGGCTGTTCAAGGGCCTGAGCCTATTTCAGGGCAGTTCTTCGAGTAGCAGCAGACGTCGAGAGCTGTTGAGCACTGTACATGGAGGTGAGGTAACATATCTTGTACAAATAAATTTGTTTACATATTTACATGTATCTAAATCTTGAGTTGTATGTACCAGGATGAGCAGCACACTGAGGAGCAGCACAATGAGGAGGAGCAGCACAATAAGGAGGTGCAACACGCGATATGGGACCAGGCCGCGCAGTAGCACCAGCCGTGGGACCAGTGGGGGCACCAGAGAGAGCAACAACAGGTGTGGGACCAGTGGGGCCAATAGGCCCAACCGGCTGACAACCCGATGGATGATGGCTTAGGAGGCTCTTCAGCGACACACACACGTCGCTAAAAAAGGCACTCAGTAAAGCCTCGTCACTCGATAGAGCGAGAGGCTGATAGGATCTTAAGCATGCCTCATGGAGATCGGTGAGTGTAATATATTAACTTGCCTCAGATAACTATTATTAGTATGGTTAATGTTTTTGTGTAATGCAAGAATTGGGAGGATCTGTCCTTTGACGGCAAGGGACACCACACTCAGGTTAACCTTACGTTGGTTTCTCTTTGCCGCCTTCACTACCCTGATATAGTGAAGGTGTCAGACGGAGATAGCGTCGATGAGGTGCTCGTCAGTACCTGGGACGAGTACAAGTTAAAAAAGGAACGAAACCACACCGACAGACAGAGACTTGTGCGTCATGACTTTTGGGTATGAATTCTTTATTATTTTTGTTATGTTTCTTAATATTGTAATTCTATGACTTAAGCCATTGTATTTGTATTCTTTATGTTGTAGCTTCGATATCGGTTACCTGACGGAGTGGATTACATGGGGCACGCTGAACTTGTGTTCCAAAACAATGCGAAGAAGCTAGTGAAGGATGCCATATACTATGCGAGAATTCAGGCTACAAATCTGTACATTCAAAATCATTTGAAAGAAGCAGACCCCTTGAACAAAAAGGAAGGGTCTTCAAAGATATATTTGACTGAGGATCAATATCGTGAGGTTAGTATTCAATTTGTTTTACCCTTTTATTGATTGTTGTGATTGATATAATATGTAACATTGTGTGTGCAGGTGATGGTTCCATGGATGGCGCCCGTGCCTGATGCGTACTATGCTTGGTGTCGATATTGGGCTTCCGAAGGCTTCCAGAAAGTGTCAGCGCATCACAGGTAATGTCGAGGAACCAATCCTAACCACAAGTTTGGCGGTGACAACATGCTCCAAAAAGCAAAAAGAATGGTAAGTTTGATCTATAAGGAGGTGCAGCACGCGATATGGGACCAGGCCGCGCAGTAGCACCAGCCATGGGACCAGTGGGGGCACCAGAGAGAGCAGCAACAGGTGTGGGACCAGTGGGGCCAATAGGCCCAACCGGCTGACAACCCGATGGATGATGGCTTAGGAGGCTCTTCAGCGACACACACACGTCGCTAAAAAGGCACTGAGTAAAGCCTCGTCACTCGATAGAGCGAGAGGCTGATAGGATCTTAAGCATGCCTCATGGAGATCGGTGAGTGTAATATATTAACTTGTCTCATATAACTATTATTAGTATGGTTAATGTTTTTATGTAATGCAAGAATTGGGAGGATCTATCCTTTGACGGCAAGGGACACCACACTCAGGTTAACCTTACGTTGGTTTCTCTTTGCCGCCTTCACTACCCTGATATAGTGAAGGTGTCAGACGGAGATAGCGTCGATGAGGTGCTCATCAGTACCTAGGACGAGTATAAGTTAAAAAAGGAACGAAACCACACCGACAGACAGGGACTTGTGCGTCATGACTTTTGGGTATGAATTCTTTATTATTTTTGTTATGTTTCTTAATATTGTAATTCTATGACTTATACCATTGTATTTGTATTCTTTATGTTGTAGCTTCGATATCGGTTACCTGACGGAGTGGATTACATGGGGCACGCTGAACTTGTGTTCCAAAACAATGCGAAGAAGCTAGTGAAGGATGCCATATACTATGCGAGAATTCAGGCTACAAATCTGTACATTCAAAATCATTTGAAAGAAGCAGACCCCTTGAACAAAAAGGAAGGGTCTTCAAAGATATATTTGACTGAGGATCAATATCGTGAGGTTAGTATTCAATTTGTTTTACCCTTTTATTGATTGTTGTGATTGATATAATATGTAACATTGTGTGTGCAGGTGATGGTTCCATGGATGGCGCCCGTGCCTGATGCGTACTATGCTTGGTGTCGATATTGGGCTTCCGAAGGCTTCCAGAAAGTGTCAGCGCATCACAGGTAATGTCGAGGAACCAATCCTAACCACAAGTTTGGCGGTGACAACATGCTCCAAAAAGCAAAAAGAATGGTAAGTTTGATCTAGCTATGTCGATCACCAAATAGTACGATTGCTTATGGATGTTTTTTATTTATACAGGAAGCTACGCATGGCCAAAAGCCTAGTGACATTGAGGTCTACAAAGAGGGCCACAAAGGACCAGACCCTAACAACCCTGACTAGCTCTACAGCCAGACAACCACGGATCGGCTGGTGAGTTTTGGCCCAAAATTACAAATGTTCAAAGTATAGAAATTTCTGCATTTGTAAGGTTGTGAATGATGTATAGGCGGCATATGGGGAGGAGATGGTTCATCGCCATGGCCCTGACTTCGACTGGCGACATTAACCGGTTGATCCCTCGGTGGTGTACGCAAGTGGTGGTGGAAAAGCGCATGGACGGTAAGCTCTAACTTATGAAATTACATGGTTGACACTAAATTGATAATGCAGTAATCACAATTTTTGAATCACTTATAGATACACACTCTTCGACGGATTCATTGCCTCGTCGTCGGTGAGATCTCAGAGGATGGGTTCGTCTTCCCGTAGCTCGTGCCCTCGTCGACTGAACAAGCAGGAGTTGGAGATTATGAGGATGCGTGAGGAGATGAGACAGCAACGAGAATTTATGGAGGCTTGCAATGCACATAACCAAGCGATGTATCAAGTAAGTATGCATAATCCGAACCCTAAATTATTATATTTCAATACAACATCTTCAATAGTAACACATATGTTTAATAGTTAATGCAGCAACAGGGCATGACACCAAATATTCCATCGCCACCACAATGGAGCCAGTTTGCATCCATACCAGCTCCGGTACGTTAATCTTAGCAAATTCGGTTAATAACATTGTCTAAACTAGCAATTCATCTAGTTAGCAAAACATGATCTGTATACTTAACTTGTTGAATATTCATTAAATAGGGATTGGGGACTCAACAATTCAACACCCCTCCAACACATATACCTGCACCTAGAGATAGGGTACGTTTGATAACTCTCGATGAATTTATACACTTATATACTTGTTGATATTTGCATTTAATGTGTTGATATTTTCATTAAAATGTTGATATTTGCTAACTTGCACAGGTTACACCCGAAGCGGGTGGTAGTGGGTCTGATCCCACAACAGGAACTGGATTTGTTGAGTCCCTCTTCGCGTTCCCTCCTCCTGGTGGCGGCAGCGGTCAAAGCTCTAACTATCCAAGTGGTGGTCATCCCTAAATATGATGTTTTGTCGTATTTGTTTCTTAACTCATGCACGCTATGTTTTTCATGAACTAAACACTTTAACTTATCTCGTTGTTCCTATTTGAAATGTTTGTGTAAACTATGTTGGTGATGTGAAGTTTGTGATGTGTGAATTGATTATCAATATATGTGTTTGTAATGTGTTTGTTCTGTATGATGATATATATGTTATGTGTGCAATTGTGGAGAAATAATGACCTCATTTGGTGCTGGTTTTGCAGTAGTATAGGTTAATCCCCGTCGGCTATGGTCAAACCGACGGGGAATAACAATTAATGCACGCCGGCCCAGTAACTCCCGTCGGCCAGGTAGGGCTGACGGGCATTATTCGAATAATTCTTGTCGGCCCTACCTGGCCGACAGGAGTTACAAGGCCGACGTGCATTAATTGTTAATCCCCGTGGCCGACGGGGATTAACCCTAATTCCTGTCAGCTTGTCAGCATTCGATGGGAATTACAAATTCCTGTCAACGTCCAACGGGAATAAGCTTATCTCTGACATCTCATGCCCGTCGGCTTAGGGCCGATGGGAGTTAACCATATACCGATGAGAATTAGTAATCCCCGTCGGTTTAGTGCTTATTCCCGTCGGTTCTAAGCCGACGAGAATTAATTGGATTCCTGTAGTGAAATGAAAGAGTCAAAATAAGAGGGATACAGTTCCCCGCTGATCTGGTAGTAATGGGTACTCGGGATGTAGACATAGATGTCATCCTAGGGATGAATTGGTTGACGAAGTACCAAGCAGGCCTAAGTTGTGATAAGAGGACTGTGAGGTTGGTGTCCTTGTCAGGACAAGAAGTATTGGTGGAGCTTATCTTGTCTGAACCGAGGAAGGAAAGTTGTCACCAGATATCTGTCAATAGTGAGGAGTCAATCCGCTTGAAGTTATGAGAGTAGTATCAAAATTCCCAGATGTGTTCCCCAAAGAGTTACCAAGCATGCCACCTAAGAGAAAAGTTGAATTTGCCATAGAGCTTATCCTAGGCACCGCCCCATTTCCAAAAGAACCTACAGAGTGTTCGGACCAGAATTGGTGGAACTCAAGAAGCACATAGACAAGTTGTTGGTGAAGGGTTATATCAGACCCAGCACCTCGCTTTGGGCCGCTCCAGTGTTGTTTGTAGAGAAGAACGATGGTACAAATAGGATGTGCATAGACTATAGAGGTTTGAATGAGGTCACTATCAAGAACAAGTACCCCCTGCCTAGAATAGAAGATCTATTCGACCAGCTGAGAGGAGCCAGTGTGTTCTCGAAGATAGATCTGAGGTCAGGTTACCATCAACTCAGAATCTGACCTTCCGATGTACCGAAGACAACATTTCCACCAAGTATGGGTTGTATGAGTTCACAATGATGTCATTTGGTCTGACAAATGCGCTAGCTTTCTTCATGTATCTGATGAACAACATGTTCATGGATTACCTGGACAAGTTTGTGGTGGTGTTCATTGATGATATTTTCATATATTCTCAGAGTGAGGAGGAGCATGTGGATCACTTGAGAAATGTGAGTTTTGGATTCATGAAGTCTTGTTCTTGGGTCACATCATAAACAGAGAGGGATTAGCCATGGATCCAAAGAAGGTAGTAGACACTCTGAACCGGAAAGCACCGAGAGATATTTGTGGAATCAAAAGTTTTATTGGAATGGCCAGATACTATCGACGTTTCATTAAAGGTTTCTCAAATATTGTGAGACCAATGTCAGCCTTGCTAGCAAATAAAGCTGAGTTTAAGTGGACCTGGAAGTGCTAAGAGGCTTTTGAAGCAATGAAAGAGAAGTTGACTACAGTGCATGTCTTAGTTCTATCTAATGTTCACAAGTCATTCTCAGTGTATTGTGATGCTTCCTATATATCGACTTGGGATGTGTGCTAATGCAAAAAGGAAAAGTCATTGCGTATTCATCCCAGCAGCTGAAGGTCCATGAGAAGAATTATCCCATGCATGACCTAGAATTAGCAGCAGCGGTTCATGCACTGAAGACATGGAGGAACTACCTATACGGGCAGAATTATGATGTTTACATAGGCCACAAGAGTCTAAAGTACATATTCACCCAGTCAGACTCAATATGAGGCAGCGAAGATGATCTGAAAGCCAAGTATGCTAAACTCTTTGCTAGCCAACCTTGAATCTCGGGGCAAGATTCTTTTAAGGGGATAGGTCTGTAACACCCTGAATTTTGGGGTATAAAAATGTCTTTGCTCTGTACTCAAAATTCAGGTGTTACCCTTTCCTTTCTTCGCTTTTCTTTTCCCTCTACTAAAACAATAGAGAGTTATTTTGTTCTATGTTGGCGTGAGTCCTAGAGGTGTCTTAGTTGTTGCCTTCATGTTGTTGTATAGTGTTTCCAAGTGCAAGAAGTGTTTGAAACATGTAAATATATCATGTAGAAGCTTCTGATATATTTTCATATTTTCTGAATATTTTTCTATTTTCAAAATTGAAAATCTATTTATTTGAGGTAATTAAAAACATTTTCAAAAGTTCTAAATGTATTTTTAGTTCATTGGGTGCCAAATCATGTCTAGGAAGTTTCCTAGAATTTTTGGAGCCTTCAAAATATTTTTCGGGCATTAAAAACGATTTCAACCTTTTTCTGGAATTATCTTTAATTTTTAAAATGGGATAATTACAAAAAATAAAATATCCTAAAACCCTAGCAATATATATATATATATGACTAGAATTCTCTTGTCAAACCCTTTTCGAATTTTGAAACCCCTTCCCCAGTTTAGATTCAAAACTCCCTGAATTGCTCGTCCAAGTTCGAGAAGGTTCCAACTCGAGCGACAACTCCGGCGAACTATTACTTTCGATCCGTGTGTCGTCTCATTGAGGGTACCACCGCGTTTGTCTCGTCGAGAGCTTCGTCCCGGTGCCTTCGATTCGTCGATCCGACCAATAGCTCGTCATCAATCGGTGAATTTGTCCTCAGCTCCGGCATGGTCATCTTTTCTAGTGAGTCCACCATTATTGTGCATGAAAATTCTTCGTTTCTCTCTCCCCCGTGCAGCCCCTCCCTCTCTTCTCCCTTCGCTCCCCTCCCTCACGGCGGCGGCTGACCCGCACCCCGCGCGCGCCAAAGGACGGCCGGCCCCTTTCCCCCCTACGCGGCCCCCCTCCCCCTCCCATTCCTTACCATGGTGAGAGAAGAGGATGGAGGAAGAAGATATCGGTTTTGCAAAAAAACCCTAGAGTGTTTTAAAATTATGTGCAGAGAGATGTTTTAATTTAAAATCGCTATATCTTTTGTGTTTTAAATCTGATCCGCTCAGTTCAAGTCGCATTAAAATTGTCTACATGCTAGAAGTATTATTCTCTGTTGTTACACCTTTTATTTAATTTATTGAAGTGTTTTTTGACCGATGGTTATTATAATAATGTTTCAATTTAAATCTAATTTAGGGTTTCGATTTGCGCATTTATAAATAAATAATAACATGGTTAACCTTAACTGAAATATTCTTTATTAATAATTGTTTAGTTTAAATATGCTATCTATTTATAAATCCTCGTGAATCGTGTTGGCCCGCATGCCGTGTGCGTGCTATGCACGTTGCGTATTTTGTCTCGCGCTGTTAATTCGTCTCGCTTAGAGTCGCTAATGTTATTTAAATTACTCATCTAACTGAAAGTTATTAGCATAGTAGATTAATTATAAATATGCGATAGCTCTAGGGTCCATCTAAAAGATGTCGATTAATGCAAATATGTCGAATTAAATGTTCAATTTCATACTTGTATAACGTAGACGCAATAACTTCTCAATCGTAACTTCATCCTCGGTGTTTCTCTTTCTCGTGTGACCATAGAAGCGAGCGCTATTTTGTATTGCACATGTTTATAATGTTTCCCTTTATGGTGCACTGTTCCTTTCTGTTTCAAGAATGTTGAATGTGTGTTCGCACTCGCTTAGATAACATTCTGTCCGCGGAGTCCACTAGTTTTTTAGCATTGTGTGATGATGTTCAATTATGTAATCATTGTGTACGAGTATTTCTGATCCTAGCACGTACATGGTTCGTATTCGGTTTACCTTCTAAAACTAGGTGTGACACCTCAACCTCTCCTTTCTTCCCTTTCCCTCTCTCCTCTCCTTTCCTCTCCTCTCTCTTCCTCCCTTCCCTCTCCTCTCTTCCCTTTCCCTCTCCCTCTCCCCTCCCCTTTCTCTTCTCCTATCCCTCCCTCTCCCTCCTCTCTCTCCTCTCTCTTCCCTCTCCCTCTCCTCTCTTCCCTTTCCCTCTTTCCTCTCCTCTCTCTCTTCTCCTACCATTTCTCTCCCTCCCTCCCCTCTCTCTTTATCACTCTCCCTCCTCTCTCTCTTCCTCCCTTCCCTCTCCCTCTCCTCTCTTCCATTTCCCTCTCTCCTCTCTTCTCTCTTCCCTCTCTCTTTCCTCTCCCTCTCCTCTCTCTCCCTCCTCTCTTCCTTTCCCTCTCTCCTCTCCTCTCCCCTCTCTCTGCAGAGAGGGCGTGCGGGCTCCCTAGCTAGCCCGAGGTTTTCAATTAATCGGCGACGGTGCGGCTGACGGGCATCAGTGGCAAAGGGGGAAAGGGAGACAGAATGAGCACCTGATGGGGCAGCGCGGGGACAATCACCAGGAAAGAAACCCTTGGGGACAAAATCCAGCAACCTGACGGCGTGGTTGAAATGAACTGGCGCTAGGGACATGTAAATTTTTCGGCTACGGTGCGCCCACCCTTTATATAGGCGCCATTTCTCCTAGCGGTTGTCATTGTCAACCGCCAATAGAAACTCTTTCTACTAGCGGTTTCTTTTGTGAACCGTCTGTTGAAATATTTTTTATATATTGTTTAGTATGCTTTTTATATATTACGTTAATTATACTTTTATATATTATTTAGTATACTTTTTATATATTACATTTAGTATAGTTTTATATATTGTTTAGTATACATTTTATATATTGTTTCGTATACTTTTTATATATTACATTAAGTGTACTTTTTATATATTGTTTAGCATACTTTTTATATATTACGTTAAGTATACTTTTATATATTATTTAGTATACTTTTTATATATTACATTTAGTATATTTTTATATATTATTTAGTATACTTTTTATATATTGTTTAGTATACTTTTTATATACTACATTAATTATACTTTCATATATTATTTAGTATAGTTTTTATATATTACATTTAGTATACCTCTCTCCTCTCCCTCCTCTCTCTCCTCTCTCTCTCTCTCTCTTCCCCTCTTCCTCCTCTCTCTACCTCTCTCCACTATCTCTCCCTCTTCCTCCTCTCTCTCCTCTCCCTCCTATATCTCTTCTGTCTCTACCTCTCTCCCTCTCCCTCCTTGCCTCCCTCCTGTCTCTCTCCATCTTCTTCTCCCTCACTAAAGGAATTAAATTTATTTCCTTGGTCATGAAAATTGAATGAATATAATGAAGAAATATATATTGATCTCAAACTTAGTAGACAACTCCTAACATCAATCAATTACATGACAAGTATATAATCTAGGGAGCAATTGTTCTGCCTTGTCCATCGTGGTGTACCTAGGGCAACGAATTGTGTGGGATGCTTCGCTCAACGTTCCTTATCTTGGTTGGATGGTCTATGAAAAGAGACATGTCGTTGAACTGGTTAAAATCCTCTAAACCAGATACACCATCAACTCTTATAGCTTGTTGTTTTCTAGGAAAAACTACATGCTTCAGTTTGTCGGTGCTTTTCTTCTCATTGTTAGAAATGATCTGTTCGGCATAGAAGACATGTGCATCACGATTAGCAAGGATCCATGGGTCATCTTTGTAACCTACCTTACTTAAATCAAGAACTCTGACCCCATAGATGTCCACTGTGACATGTTGGTCTTCAACCCATTGACATCGGAAAACCGAGATTTGAAATGTAACATAGTCTAGTTTCTATATGTCCTTAATAAAGCCAAAATATGTAGTAATCTCACCAGTTTCATCATCCATGGCCTTGCATCGAACACCACTATTTTGTGACATGCTCTTTTTGTCCTTGGGCTTGGTACAAAATGTGAATCCACTAATGTCATAGGTTTGCCATGTTGTGACATGGCGTGAAGGTCTAGATGCCAAACCCTTGATGGTTTGTTCTTCTATTGTTTATCCATGTGGAATGTCCATCACCATTAGCCATGTGTTGAACCGCTGCTTGTGTTGCTTCATTACCTAATCATCCGTATGCCTAGGATTTTGCTCACTAGGCTCATTGGTGTGTTGTTGGATAAATGACTCCATTATCGCTAGCTGATGTAGGATGTTGTGAAGTGCCTCAGGTACTATATTGTAATTCGGTGGGATGAAAGATTTATGTCCCATCCTCCCACTTCCATACAGCCTACGCTCGTGTCGTGACGGAGGCAAACCTATTGCAACCTGGTCTTTTAGGATACTATTGCAGAATGGACCTCTTGACTCAATGGCCTCTTCGGTACAGTACCCCTCGATCATGGATGTATCGGGACGAGCACGGGTTGATACATAGCCATTCAGTATTGACAAAACGCTCATACATCCACATTTCATGCAAGTACATGGGACCCAATGCCTCTATTTGTGGCACCAAGTGCTCCACAAGGTGCACCATAAACATGTCTCAAAATATGATATTGTCTGCACTGAGAATTCCTAAAGACTCATCACGATCAATTACATTTTGTGAAATCCTATAAAAAACATAGCACAACTGTGTGATTGCCATCTTTAAGAACAAAGGATTTATAGCCCTGATGGCAATAGGTAGGAATGTAGTCAGCATGACATGACAATCATGTGAGATGTAGTTGGTGACTTTCAGGTCTTTCATTGACACAATACCCCGTATGCTAGAGCACAATCCGGATGGGACTTTCAAATTCTTGAGCCAAACACACATCACATGTTTCTCATCTACATTGAGATTATAGCTTGCTGCTGGGAGATGGTACTTCCTATTTTCTTGAAAAATGGGATGTATTTCTTTTTTATACCTAAATTTACAAAGTCCGTACATGAATTGAACCCTTTTTTTGCCTTTTATGTCTAGCAAGGTGCCAATTATGCTTTCAAACACGTTCATCTGAACGTGCATACCATCGATCACATGTCGCACATCTAACTTTTTTTCAGTATGGCAAATACTCGAAGAAAATATACTTCTTTTTTAATGTAGCCCCTAGAGCTAGTTTGGTGTCCTTCCTTTTGTTTTCGTATTTAGTCTTCTTCTCGAAAACAAATTTGATATTCCTGACTATTTCAAAAACCCATTGACCTTTATAGTTACCCGATGGAGCAGTAGAATGTAGTTCATCAGTATTGTCAAAGTACTTATCCATCTTTTGCATGTGGTACCTGTGTCCTTTCAATAAAAAGCGGTAGTGCCTCATGTACACTATCTTCTTAGATGAAGAAAGGGACACATAAGCAGTTCCATCAATGCATATTGCGCAACCAACCTTTCCCTTAAACTGACCTGATAATGTGAAGAGATCAAGGTAATCGTTGATCGTAATAAAAAGAATTGCTCTCAACGTGAATGAATCTTTATGATACTCATCCAACATTTGAACATCTGTTTCCCAAAATACATCCATGTCAACTCCAGGTTATGTAGGTCCAGAAATAAGTATGGTTAACAAAATGTACTTTTGTTTCTGCATCAACCATGAAGGAAGGTTGTAGATGGTGAGGATCATCAACCATGTGCTATGTTTGCTGCTCCTCTCATCAAATGGATTTATTACATCACTACTCAGGCGATCCTACAATTTCTTGGTTCATCGGCTAAGTCTCGGTGGTTGACATTGAAATCTTGTCATTGCTTCCCATCAACTGGATGCCGAAGCTTCCCATCGTTTTTGTGCTCATCAAAAGCATGCCAGCTCATAATTTTGGCATCCTTAGGGTTATCGAGCAAACACCTCAATTGATCGACGACGGGGAGGTACCACATCATCAAAGCAGGAATCTTTTTGAGCACATAATATTCTACTTCTTCTTTTTCTTTGCTCGTGTATTTTGAAGTCTTCTTTTGGGCTTTCTTTCGCTTCTTCCTTTTATACACGGATGAAACACACTCTTCCTATCAATAGACTTCATTTGTCTTGACCCTACTTGCACCACAATTTGGGTAGCTCTCTAAGTCTTTAGAATCATCACCTCGATAAAGGATACATTGATTTCTACACGTGTGGATCTTCTTCACACCTATAGTGACTAGGCTGATTAGTTTCTTTGCATAGTACGTGTTAGCAGGCACTTTGTTCTTCTTTGGAAGCATGTCTGCGATAATACTCAATAACGCATCGAAGCCAGCATCAGACAAACCATATCTAGCTTTTAACATCAACAGCTTTAGCACAGACCGAAGCATCGTGAACTCTTTGGTACAACCCTTAGACTCGTTGTACAAAGGATCTTCTGCTGCCTTCTTCAGGGACTCCATACCTTCATGAAGAACATCGATGGATCTGTATGACGACACAATATTGTCTCTAACAACTCTGCATCTTCCTCATCCATAACATTAGGCAAAATATGAGTTCTATCATGTTCATTTCCTGCAGCGTAACCATGATCAGTAACATTTGGCACTACATGTTTGCTCTATGGAAAAAGGTTGGTGTGTCTCGTGAACGAACTAAAATCTGTCATCAATGTTCTCAGGGTTTCCAGTTGTATATGGCAAAGAGCTACCCTCTCCATGCTTTCTCCAAATTATGTAATCCTTCACAAATCCTCAGCATACCAGATGAGATATGATTTGTTCTGTGATATCAAATACACCAACATTTTTACAGTCCATGCATGGACCATATATGTGTTTTGTCTTTGTTCTCCAAGCATGGTTCGTAGTGACATCAATAAACCTATGGACCTCAGATATGTATGATGGATCTAGCCTTGATAATTTATACATCCAAGATGTCCTCTCCATCATCACCTATAAAAAAGTAACATAAACACACAAGAACACAAATTGGCAACCTTCTTCCAAAAAATAAACAAAAAGTGGCAATAGAAACATACACCAAACTTTCCTAGCAACTAATAAACAAAAATCTTAATACCCAAACCTATCTCTAACACATGGTGAAAGCCTAGTTCCAAAATGTAGCTAAAATTAAGCAAAAATGAACAATAATTAGCAACTAAAACATAATTAGACTAACCTTTCATAGAAACTAATAAAACAATCTTAATTACCAAACCTTTCTTCCTCTCTCTCCATACAACACATGCACCATTCATTAAACAAATAAATATATCATGGATAAACGGATTTGAGAACTAAACATGAAAAAGGAGAGAGGATAGACAAAATCTAACCATCTTAAGCAACCTCATTTGAGAAAATAGAGAAAATAACCTAGCTATACTTTTCTCTCTCACATGGTGAAACCCTGGATCCAAAATGTGGCTAAAATAGAGCTAGAATGAACAAAAATTGGCAAGAGAAACATAAACCAAACTTTCCTAGCTATACTCTTCTCTCTATCACATGGTGAAGGCCTAGTTCCAAAATGTAGCTGAAATTGAGCAAGAATGAACAATATATAATTGATAATTGAAACATAATTAAACCAATCTTTCATAGAAACTAATAAAAAAATCTAAATTACCAAAGATATCTTCCTCTCTCTCTATGCATACAAAATAACACATGCACCATTCATTAATTAACTAATTATGTCTCATGGATAAACTGAAAATGAAGAGAGGATAGACAAAAATCTAACCATCTTAAACAACCTCATTTGAGGAAATAGAGAAAATAACCTAGCTATACTCTTTTCTCTCACATGGTGAACCCTAGATTCAAAATGTGGCTAAAATTTAACTCTTGAACAACAAATTAACATTAGAAATATAAACCAACCTTTCTTAACAACATTCTTCCAAAAAATGAAGATCAAAACCTCTCCCCTTGTATTTTGTAAAATCTGGACCTCTAAAATCGGCATCAATCGAATTTGGCTGCGAGCTACAGCTATTGTCGGGGAGTAAGAAGGGGTATTTATAGTACTAATGTCACTGGCGGTTGGCTTAAGGAACCGCCAGTGGAAACTAATTTCCACTTGGGTTTCTCTTTACACAACCACCAGTGGAAATGGAGTATTTCCACCGGCGGTTGGTGTAACTAAACCGCCAGTGATAATCTAAGGGCCAATTCCCGGTATGCCATTAGAAAATATACTCGTTTTTTGTGTGCCAGTGGCCCCATATGTCATACATACAAAAAAATGTACCTATATGCCACTCAATATAAAATCTGATGGCATACCAGGAATAAGTATAAAATTTGATGGCATACCAGGATTTTTTCCATAATCTAATTTCTAATGGCGGTTTAGTTACACCAACTGCCAGTGAAAATATATGTAAAGATAACCGTCAGCAAAAATTGATTTCCACCAATAGTTTCTTAAGGCCTTGTTCGTTTACGTCGGATTGTATCCGAAATCTTTACAGGTAATCAAAGTTTATATAAATTAGAGAAGCTATCTGGATAGGAATCGTTCCGACCCACCAATCCGACATAAACGAACAAGGCCTAAACCGGCTCGCTCCACATGTTTTTTTTATAACCGAAACCGGCAATGAAAATTTAAGCGTATCGTCGGTTTTGAGCTGCTGAGGCAGCTGCTGGCGAGAGGGAGGCAGAGGCAGCAGCGAAATAATATGCGGCAGACGACGCTGTTCATGCATAGGGCTTGGTGTTGGCATATATGTGCAGATTTCTTTATGCTTTCACCGGCCGGATTTGTCCCGCTGTTTTGTTTTGATCAGCTTTTTTGTGCATCCACTCAGACCCCGGAATGTGGCACATACGAACTTGGGATGATCACTATACAGCACTACCAAGTTTAGTTTTCGGTTAAGAGAGTTTAGAGCCGTCAGGAAGAAAAAGATAAGCACCTGCACCGTACGTGTTTCTTCGACTATTGCCCCCGTTTCAGTGCCTTTTTGTAAAGGAGTCCTTGTCGCGACTACTGCTCTGCCAGGCCAGAATTAGATCACCCACGTTAAACATGTGTCCATTCAGTTCACAGTCGCATAAACAAATAGGCATGTAAAATCATCACACGTAGAATATAATATATACATAGAGACCCGAACGAGACCAGATTACTGTCAACCCGAACAGGTACTGCATGTTATTAGCTGCCGAGTAATAACGAAACCGGCCGACAACGTTGTCCAGACAAGTATGGAGAAACAAATACTTATGTAAGTTAGCATGTCAACACATGTGGGGCGTTCGCTAGTTTATTACAGTTAACAAATTGTAGATTATTCAGCTCTCACCATATCTCGTTGGGGCGCCGGAATGTGCGCTCTACCCTTTCGTTAGTTCCCAAAAAACCACCCACTCAGAGTGTGGCGCAAACTTACCGGATCATCTTTATGAGTAGGCATAAGCAGTCTGTGTAGTTTAGTTTAAAAACATGGCTAGCTAGCAGCAAAAGGAGTAGAGAGTTCCTTTGTCAGAGAAAGGAACAAGACCAGTACAATACTTTAGCAAGTCTGAATGTCTGCTTGCAGTTAAATGCAGTGCTAGCTGTGTCCCTGCCGAATACCTCCAAATCTAGGGTTTTTTTTTTCATTAACTCAGTTGTTTGTCATTTGGTGACCTAATCCAATCCATTACATGTTCCCCCCAGTTTGCTCATCTCTCATACAGTTATCAACAGCTGAAAGCACTAGCTCCTTCCAACCAAATATGGTGTCGCTAAAAGTACCAGTTCCCGCCTACTAATGCCATGACGAAGCAAGAGATCGTCGTCGTTGTCACCACATTTGGTGGGGTGACATATACAGTTAACATCTGACGGTGAATTTCTGTCCGGTCTTGTTTCGGTAACATCCGTCTACGTACTAGGCACTTAGGCGGCAGTAGGCTGTAAATAATGGTTATCGCCCTCCCAGGCACGGGGCAGCAGAACAGATGCATGGCTAGCTAGCTCGAGCTGATGCATGGTCGTTTCTCCAATCATCATCAGACAACAAAAACAACAGCAGATTAACTGCATATATATGCACGCCTCAAACTAATGCTAGTCGCAGTGACCGACTCTAAAGCATGGGCTATGTTTTTTCAGTTACATTATGTGCTACTGTAAAATTAGAGTGCGCTTGTAAAAACGCTATTTCTAGAGTCCCTCTCTCCACTCGACCGGACTGCAGGCGCTAGCTAGCTACTGCTGCTACTGGTACACTTCAATATGCCTCGCCGACGCCAGCTAGGGATATAGAGTTAAAAAATAATATAATATATGGTAGTTGGTATAGGGTTGGGATATAGAGTAAACATGAGTGCGAATGATTGTGGTATATATAGAGTAAAGAATTTTGCTGACCAGGACAGAATATTCTTTTTAGGGTAGAAATTTAGAGTAGTATGAGTGCGGATAGCCTAATCTCCAGCTAACGCTATCATATATGCTAGCACGATGCACCACTCGAGCTAGCTACTAGCAGTAGTAGTGCATCTTTTTGCTAGCTAGGTAGCTCCCCCACCTGCTATATCCGACCTGTATACCCTGAGTGCATGCAACACCACCACATGCGTCAATGGCGCGAAACAGTACGCCGCTGCTAGTAATGCACTCGTTTTTAGGCGCCAAATGGACCACTCCAGCACCATCCACTCCATATTGTGGCCGGCAAATTTTACCGCAATCAAAAACACGTACGTGCGCGCGGCCGCGCAATTCGCAAGCTTTTCAACCACGCCGTGCCTCCAATGGCGGTCCCATGGCCACCGCGCGCGCACCGTCCCCTAGATAGAGGTCGCGGGTTAATCCACACTTCCTAGTAAATAAATATATAAATTAAAGTAGCACTAGTATATATATATACACACACACACAAAGCGCCACCTATTTGTTGAGTAACTTTGCCGATGAGAGAGGTGTGTAGATAGTGATGGCGCTATATCCTCAAGATTGTTCACACCCCCGTCCCCGTGCAGCACTCGCTCGCATCAGCATCATCAGCAGCAGCAATCTATGACCACGTACGAGATAGTGCACGCATGGAGCTCGGCCAATGCAAGCACGCCGCGAGCTGAGGTCCACCATGTCCTTGTCGATCCATGTCCAGCCATCCACTTCTCGTAGACCTCCCTTCTTTCATCGAGGCATGAAGCAACAATAATACAGTGTTAGTGCCTGGCCGGCCTGAAGAAGAAGGAAGATCTTAGTCCAACTTGTCCGATATGCATGCACTGCATGCCTCGAAAGCGATGGATCAGGGCAAATTAAACACGCGCAGTGCTGTAACTAAGCAGCTACACATACACACATCAACAAACGTGACGTAACGCGGCAACGACGGCGGCGACATACACGCGCCGGTTGCCCCGGCCGGCCGGGAGGCCCGGGACGACGTAGCTGCACAGCCTGCACTGCACCTTAATTAGCAGAAACGATTAGGGCTGGATATCGAGCCAGCTCGGCTCGGCTCGTTCGAGCTCGAGCTGGCTCGTTAAGCTAACGAGCTGGCTCGGCTCGGCTCGTTAAGGTAGCGAGCCACAGAGTCAGCTCGGCTCGGCTCGTTTACGAGCTCGAGCTGGCTCGTTTAGCTCGCGAGCCAGAGTAGAAAAAATAATATGTGTATAATAATCAATTTCTAGTTAATTTTAAACTAATTTAACAACAGAAAATAGTAATTATACTCATAGTTTCACAGACCGCATCAATATAACACCAAATTAACACCACTTATCACTCATCAATTAACTATTCACACACATGTTTAGTAGTTTAACCCACACTTATATTCGCATAGACCATATTCATACATAGACATAATTCATCAATCATTAGTTTAACTTATAGGTTATAGACACCACACATACATATAACATATTCATCAATTATTACGTACATGATATGTATATAGTTTTGTTTTGCTGAAATGTGATAGCTCGTTTAGCTCGCGAGCTGGCTCGTTAACAAACCGAGCTGGCTCGTTAACGAACCGAGCTAGGATGCCAGCTCAGCTCGTGAAAAAATTTAAACGAGCCGATCCGAACCGAGCCGAGCTGGCTACGAACCGAGCGAGCCGACGAGCCACGAGCATTTTGTCCAGCCCTAGAAACGATCAAACAGGCACTAGTGGCTGATGCATGGCCTGAATATTCCTAGCGATCGGGCCACGACCACTCCAAATGGGACTCCTCGTCATCTCGTCTTCCCGGCGCCCCCGGCCCCCCTTTAGTTCTTCTTTTGGCAATCTTTCTTCTCGTGGTGGTGCGTGCCCGCGCTCGTGCACCCAGCGTACGCACGCTCGACCACATTGCGCTGAAAAAGCTAGGGGGGGCTGGCCGGCTGTGGTCCGATCCGTGGCCACCGGTTGAGCGGGAGCGTTCGGTCGGTCGCCGCCATTAGAAAAACCGGGACTCCTTCGGCGCGGGTGGCCAAGGGCAGCCACATAACAAGGCTCTCTGATGAGGCCTCCACTACCACTACCACCACCGCCCTCCTCCTGCTCCTGCTCTCTGTTCCCGCGCACACGGCCGCCCGTGCTGGCGTGCTCTCGGCCTCTGGCTCGTTCGCGCCACCTATAAATCCGTGCGCCCGCACTCGCCACCGTCTCCAACCCAGCCACTGCAGCCGACTGCCCCGCCTCACCGGCCTCTCCAGCACCAGCACTCTAGCTTGCTAGCTAGCTCCTGTACGTGCTATAGCTTGCTAGATCCCCGCGACAGCGACCGCGCACGCCGTAGCACACTGCCCTGTCTAGTCCGCGTGTATATAAGCACGCCTATCGACCCAAGCAAGATTCACCATTCCGGGGCCTCCCATCATTTTGCCCGCAATCCAGAGTTTAGCTCCTCCTCAGCAGCTTAATTTAACGGCCTCTTGGTAATACATACAATGGAGTTCACTGCCAGGACCGCCATTGCTCTGCTTCTCTCGCTCGCCGTCTCCTCCAGCTTCCTCTGCGGCAGCGTCCAGGGCGGCCGCCACCACCACCACGGGAAGCACGCAAAGCATAGCTCCGCGCACCCGCCGTCCGCCCACGCTCCGGGCCCGGCGAGCGGGAGGCGGCACGCGCGGCCCGTCTCTCCCCCGGCCCCGCCGCCGTCGTCGGGGTCGGGCGGCTACCCGACGCCTGGCGGCGCGGCTCCGGAGCCAGCACCAGCCCCCGCGGCTGGAGCGGCGGGTGGCACCGTGTACGACGTCGTCAAGGACTTCGGCGCCGTCGGGGACGGCGTGACGGACGACACCGGTGCCATCAAGACCGCGTGGGACACGGCGTGCCAGGACGACGGGGCCAGCGTCGTGCTGGCCGCCGCCGGGTACTCGTTCCTCGTGCACACCACCGTCTTCACCGGCCCGTGCCAGGGGAGCGTCACGATTCAGGTCGGTAGCCGCCCGCCCGCCCGCCACCGGCCCCGCTCCGCCGTGTGGAGATATTGAAAATGCTGACTTGATGATCCTGACTTGCTGATCCCAATGGCGTTGTGTTGTGTCGTGTGTACGTGCAGCTCGACGGGACGATCGTGGCGCCGAGCGACCCCGACATGTGGCCGGCCAACAGCAAGCGCAACTGGCTGCTGTTCTACCAGGCCCACGGCATGTCGCTGCGGGGCGCCGGCCTCATCGACGGCAAGGGCCAGAAGTGGTGGGATCTCCCCTGCAAGTCTCACAAGGGCCAGGGAGGATCAAGCGGCCACGGTGCGTCCTGTGACAGCCCAGTGGTAAGTGGCCTAACTAACGACTTTAACCGCATAATAACGGCCACTTGGGTCTGCCTGTCGTCAGCCAATGTAAGTTGTGGTTTACTAATTCTTTGCCGATCCACTGCCGTATCCATCACCAGGCGCTGAGGTTCTTCATGACCAACAACGTGACGGTGCAAGGGCTCAAGGTGCAGAACAGCCCCGAGTTCCACATCCGGTTCGACAGCTGCCGCGGCGTGGTGGCCAGCGGCCTCTCCATCAGCTCCCCGGCGCTGAGCCCCAACACGGACGGCATCCACGTCGAGAACACCCAGGACGTCCTCATCACCAACACCGCCGTCTCCAACGGCGACGACTGCGTCTCCATCGGCGCAGGCACCCTCAACATGCACGTCGAGAACGTCACCTGCGGGCCCGGCGGCCACGGCATCAGCATTGGGAGCCTGGGCAAGCAGGGCTCGCGGGCGTGCGTGGCCAACGTCACGGTGCGCAACGCGGTGATCCGCCACTCCGACAACGGCGTCCGGATCAAGACGTGGCAGGGCGGCTCCGGCGCCGTCTCCTCCGTGTCCTTCCAGAACGTGCGCATGGACGCGGTGCGGAACCCCATCATCATCGACCAGTACTACTGCCTCTCCAAGAGCTGCGAGAACGCCACCTCGGCCGTCTTCGTCTCCGGCGTCTCCTACGCCGGCATCCGGGGCACCTACGACCCGCGCACCCCGCCCATCCACTTCGGGTGCAGCGACGCCGTGCCGTGCACCAACATCACGCTCTCCGACGTCGAGCTGCTCCCCGCGACCGGCGAGACCATGGACGACCCCTTCTGCTGGAACGTGTACGGCAGCACCGCCACGCCCACGGTGCCGCCGGTGCCGTGCCTCATAGAAGGCGTGCCCAGGAACCTCGACGACAACAGCAGCCTCAAATGCTACTAGCAGCCTCAAATGCTACCTTCCTGCTACTTGTTCATTATATTAGAAGACGGAAGAAGGCAAACAAACAGAGAAAAGTAATCAAGATTAGTGCAGATAAAACGGAGTTTAACGCGTGATTACTTATGTATATATAGAAAAAGATGATAGTACTAGTAACAAGTGATTTGTGTGACAATTATACATATAGTATTACCAGAATATATACATGGTTTTCAACTTTGATATTCAAGAATTTTCGGTCACTCCTGAAGTTACCAAAATTCGTGTTCTTTGGCGAAATTTCAACATTTTTTTCTCGAGATTTGAACAAGTATGATATTTTTTTAGATGTAGAAAAACATTGGCAACTAAGTAGAGCAATCGAAGATATGAGTCTAGAGGTATATTTTTACATTAAAGTACATGCATTAGGGTAATAAGAAACTGGCCAAATTTCACACAAAAAAAACTGGCCAAATTTCTCCGAAAAACTGAACTATAAATATATATACATATAGGAGTAGTATATATTGGACCTCACAGTTGCCCCACTGTACATATGCATGGCTGCTGTGCTTTTACCGTGATATGACTCAAGTTTGTGTAACCTCGTTGGAGCAATGTTTTTATTTCCTCTGCTCAGTTCGTCGGCCTTATACTACCTCCAAGTGCTTAGAAACAAGAGAAGTATATACCATATCTGCCTCCCATATGGCATCACTGACGTCTTGACAGCAGTGCAAATCAAAGGACGACAGAAGTTATTCTGACTTTAAGTATTTTTTATACTTAGATTAGAAACATGCATGAGCTTTTTTTGTGTGTGTGATCCAAGCAACTAACTCCACCACATTATATGGTGAAGCAGGTAGAAATGTGCATACACATATTGTATGGATATCAAATTATGGCAACCAACAAGTAGTGAGGTAATGGGTACGGTACATACATGGTGATGAATTGAAGAGCTCAAAGTTGGATCAAAAGGTGCGCCATATGTACGATAAAGCTGCCATTGAATCTGAGGCAGGAAAACAAACACAAATTGAAGTGTAAAAGATCACAGACAGACACACACACACTCTCTCTAAGGGCCCTAGCTGCATGCAACGCATGACACATTGCTATAGACAACTTATTGTCCTAATGATGCCCCACGCAACCAACTCTCAACGCACAACGGTGATGCAATTAATAATATATATATATATATATATATATATATATATATATGTACATACATACAGTCTGCAAGCACTGAATAAACTGTTATTGGAATACTGCTTAGCAGCTAGCTAGCTAGGAGTGAAGGAGAGCAGCAAATAATAAACGAAAAGGGTTGTGGGCTCCATGACATCGTGGAGATGGGCCAAGAAAACCATTGCAAAGCGCCGCACCTAACCAACCACGAAAATATATACCTGCCCAACCCAACAGATGCATGATCCGCTGTTGTCCTCAGCAGCGAAAAAGTTGCAAACAAAGCGAAGGCTTTTAAGTGTTCTTGTGGGCGAGAGACGGACAGAGAAAGAGATCATAGTACGTACGTACGTGCATCATGAGTTAACTATAATAAATATAGTTGAATCTATCGATCGAGCAAATGAATATGACCCTATAGCTAGATCAGCTAGCACGAGGAGAAATTAAACAGGACACTACTTAGGCATGATGATTGGCTTCATAATTGGCTGGGCTCCGGTTCGTAACCCTAGCCAAGCATATTGGGCGTATGGTATGATCAGGCTCCGTGCAATTAGGTAGCGGAAAAGGGGAATGTACGTGAAGGCCGGAGATGACTAAGAGTTGGCAACGGAACAGTAGAGCCAGTACCAGAGAGATTAGGTTACGTATACGTACACAGCAATACTTAATTATATATCACTCCGCAGTACATCGCGCCGCCGGTGCGTGTTGCACGTTAGCAAATACTCCTACACAGCATACTCGAGGGAGTCCGTTAAGGCACACGCACTACAGGAAATACGTAAATTTCCGGATATAATTATTACTAACTGTTGTGGGGTAAAACCTCAGATATAGGATTATTTTAGACCGGCGCTAACAGCTGTCGGAAATACGCCGACCGCTCAATCTAACCACCGTTGGAAATAAGTTAACTTCAATCGGAAGTAAATCTTAATTTTTTTTAGATAATGGATTCACCTCACAAGGAGGATAGGGCCAAGTTATTATAGGACCATCAGCTCATCCATCTGCCCCAAAAAGAGGATCAAACCTCCAAAACAAAATAATAGCACAACTGAAACGATACATATATAGTTTGGTTACAACGCAATCTTATTTGTAAAGCTCCATCCATTAGAAACAAAAATCTCCATTGCCACCGTCTCTAACCGTCTACAAGTGGCTTTTATTTTGTCTCCTTTCTCTTCGTTTTTCTACAACATGGCCCAAAACCTAAGCCAATAGGTTCCCGTGAAGAGTACCTGTAGAGAAGTTAGCATAGAGACACTACCAAAAAACTAAATCATTCCTACTTATCTAGATAGACCAGCACAAAACAGAAACACCAAGAATAATAAGCTTTCTAGTTTTTGAATCCACGCCCATCAGCCAGTTCCCAAAACATGGCGAACTGACCGAGGTGGTCTCGGACCAAAACACCAAAACAAAAGTCGCCACAAATGATTGGCAAAGCAGCAATGAAAAAAATGTTGAATCGTTTCATCTTTATCACAAAACACATATTTTTTATTGCCCTGCCAATTCCGTCTTGCTTAGTTATCTTTAGTGAGTACCACTCCTTTGAGTAAATACCATACGGAGATTTTTATCTTCAAATGCAATTTTAATTTCCAAAGAACTTTGTGATGGAAGACATAACCATTGAACAGTAAATTGTCCCGATGAGGTTATATTCCAACTAAAATAATCCTTTTCAGTATTTAATCTAACATACACAAGACGTTGAATAAGGTTATGCCATAAAACCAAGTTATGACCCACTAAAGCTCTATGAAAAGATACATTAAGCGGGACATATGTGAAGACATTGGCAATTGTGGCACTTCTCCGTCGAACAGTTTGGTATAAGGATGGGTATTGAACCATGAGGGTTTGGTTACCTAACCATTTATCCTCCCAAAACCTAATCTATTCACCATTTCTAAGGGTAAAAACACCAAGGCTAAAGAAAACATCCTTAATTTTCATGAGCCCGGACCAAAAGTGTGAGTCACTAGGTTTATGCGAAACTTTAGATAGAGGATGTTTCTGAAAATATTTTTTCCGTAAAAGATTTTGCCACATGCCATCCGCGTTAGTCAACTTGAAAAGCCACTTGCTTAGTAGACACTTATTCTGCAAGTCAATATTCTGAATTCCTAAACCCCCAAGGTCCTTGGGCTAACAAAGGATGTCCCATTTAGCAAGCCTATATTTTCTCTTATGATCTTCTCCTTGCCAGAAGAACCTAGATCGAAAGAAATCTATCCTGTCCAAAACTCCCCTGGGAACTTTAAAAAAGGACAGTATAAACATAACCAGGCTCGAAAGGACAGAATTTATTAACACCAGACGACCACCTTTTCCTTTCCAGCTACTAAGCTTTTTCTCAAACTTATATTCAATGATTTTCCAATCGCAATTTTTAAGCTTCCTAAAGTGCATAGGGATCCCAAGATATCTAAAAGGATATTCCCCACTTTTACATCCAAACAAATTAATATATTGAAATTCTTCATCTCTGGCCTGACCAAAACAGAATAACTCATTTTTGTGGAAGTTAATCCTTAGGCCAGAAACCTGCTCAAAAGCCATTAAGAGATGTTTGATGTTTTCAGCTTTAGCCAAATCATGGTCCATAAAAATCAAAGTGTCATTCGCATATTGTAAAATAGATAGCCCACCATCAATTAATTGGGGGATAAGACCATCGAAATCGCCATCCTCTTTTTCCCAATTTATTAATATGGCAAGCATATCCACTATAATATTGAAAAGAATAGGAGATAATGGATCTCCTTGACATAAACCTTTTTTTGTCTAGAAGCTATCCCCCACCTGATCGTTACCTTTTATACACTAGTAGAAAAGAGCTCTAAGGTGGCGGCACGCAGAAATTTATACTAACGGTTTCAGTTACAGCACGCCAGTGAAAAAAACAGGCGGGCCCGCCTTAACGAACCGACAGTGTAAATATATATACACTGGTGGTTCACTTAACAGAACCGTCAGTGTAAAGGATGCATTTACACTGACGGCTATATTAAGTAAACCACCAGTGGAAATATCATATACACTGGCGGCTCTATAAAGTGCATCGTCAGTGTAAATGATATATATACACTGGCGACTGTATAAAGTACGCCGCCAGTGGAAATATCATATACACTGGCGGCTGTATAAAGTGCACCGTCAGTGTAAAGGATGTATATACACTGGCGGTTGTATAAAGTATGCCGCCAGTGGAAATATCATATACACTGACGGCTGTATAAAGTGCACCGTCAGTGTAAAGGATGTATATACACTCGCGGCTGTAAAAAGTACGTCGCTAGTGTAAATATCATATACACTGGCAGCTGTATAAAGTACACCGTCAGTGTGAAGGATGTATATACACTGGCATTCGGGGGTGTTTGGTTTAAGGAATCACTACATCCAAATTGAGGTGGTGCATCATGGGTTCATTCCTCAAATTTGGTGGGATGACCCTATTCCTCATATTAGTACTAATGGTGTGTTTGGTTTGTGGAGTCACTCTATGCTTCATGAGGTGATGCATCATAAGTTCATTCCATCAATTTTGGTGGAATCAACCCACTCCTCATGTATATACTAATTTATTAGCTTATGAGGAATGTGGTGGTGATGGATCAACCCATTCTATTCCACAAACCAAATAAAAAAGTGAGGAGTGAGAATAAGATGTATCACTTCATTCCTCAAACCAAACACACTCTAACTAACTAACTATGAGGAATGAGGTGGTGATGGATCAACTCATTCCATTCTACAAACCAAACAAAAATAGTGAGGAGTGAGAAGATGATGGATTAGCTAATTCCTCAAACCAAACACCCTATTATTGAATCCGTCAATACGTTGCATGAATAATCGGTACCAGAGAGGATTCCATACCCCAATACATTGTGTGATTACTCAGTGATCGGTACCCCAATACATTGCTTCAATACCAGAGAGGTGATCAATACATCTGAGATAAACAATATATCACTAACTACTTCATTACATCTAACTACTTCATTACATACACTACATCATTGATATTCCAGCAGCGATCCAATCTCTCAAATATGTCATTTCTAGGCTTGCATTTACAACGTAATCAGCTTGGCCATGCGAACTACTCTCTGATCCTCCTATGTGGCCTCTGTCCAACAAATAGTTATGCAAAGCGAAACAAGCAATTATAATCTTCACTTGCATGCTTCTTTCGTAAAATGGGAGTCCTCGTAGCACATGCCACCTTGATTTGAGTAGTCCAAAAGCCCGTTCAACTACATTACGTAGACTCGAGTGGTGGAAATTAAACTTTTCCTGCACACTCTCTACTCCTGTTTGATTAAAATCTTCTAAGTGATGTCTCTGATTCCGATATGGTGGCAAGTAACCTTCGCTAATTGAGTAACCCGCATCCACTAGATAATACCTCCCTGTACAGAAAAAGATTTACTACATCGTAATGCATGTATGCAATGCCGCCAACAAAACATGCATGCCACCATACCTGCTGGTGGGTGTGGATAGTTTGCTTCTCCCATACAACTCCTGAGCACTGCCATGTCATGGCAAGAACCAGGCAACCCAGCACCTACAAAAGTGAACCGCATATCTATGTCCACTATAGCTAATACATTGTAGCTAGGCCACCCTTTTCTATTTATGTGTTCAAGCCTCGACTCATGACATACATGAGCTGGAATGTGTGTGCCATCTAAGGCTCCTATGCACCCATCAAAGAAAGGGGCATAAGGTCTAAGCTTGTTATGCACTTTAAAAAATGTTGGATCCTTGGGACATATAGTGGTTTGTGCAAAAATATACAGTGCATCTGCCACCATAGCCATTTTTCTATGGATGGTATCCAAAGACCTTTCAAATCTGTCTCTAATTTGTCGTGTTGCTTGTTGTGTCCCACATGCCCATAAGAATATCCCTAATGCTTCACATGACTCCACCTCTTGTGTTGACCTTAACCCATGATACCTCACTAAAGTATCATGCAATTCTCTAAAAGAATCTGGAGTCATACGAAAATTGTCGTGACACCTCCTGGAGTCCCTCATATTAAGTTCCACCCATTGCCGTCCTATCACGTGCGGCAATGGAGTATGAAGATTGATCATAGGAGCAAGAGTATACGAACTAGAAGCAAAAGCAGCTAGAACCGCCGCTGCACCAGCTTGTTGGAATATGTTGGAGCTATCATCACTTGCCGTGTCGCTATAGCTGGAGTCTTCTGCACTACTCATCTCGGAGTTGCCTACATTTAACAGAAATGCAATACTCACCAATTTGATTATAGACCATTGAAAATAGATCGAAATACAATACTTAACATACAATGTTATAAAACTAAAGAGCACAAGCACATAAATTAATTTGAACTACAATATGTCCGCAAACATCAAATAATACCAAAGTGATTACAACACACACATTCAAAACTAGACGGGAAAACTTAACAGTGTATCAAAGCATTATTACAACACCACACAGACAAGCTACTTGTTATTAATATGATTCCATTGGAACTTAATCTAATGGAGGCGTCCCTCTTTGCTTGTCAGTTGAAGAAAAAACTTCCTATTTATATCGTTTTTGCAAAGAATATTTGCCATGCAGTACAAATCAGAGTCTTCTTCAATTCCATCTTTCTTCAAGAGTCGCACAACCTCGACAACTTCTTCGTTTCCACGATTAAGAGTCTGAGAGCACCTAGAGGGGGGGTGAATAGGTGATCCTGTAAAAAATGAATACTTGTAGCCACAAAATTTGGTTAAGTGTTAGCTCAATATAATCAAGTGGCTACGGACCAAGCTCTTGTGAAACACAATGGACACAAAGAACACAAGCACAAGAGACAAGGTGATTTATCCCGTGGTTCGGCCAAGTAGCACTTGCCTACTCCACGTTGTGGCGTCCCAATGGACGAGGGTTGCACTCAACCCCTTTTAAGTGATCCAATGATCAACTTGAATACCATGGTGTTTTTCTTTCTTTTACTTTCTCCCATTCGTGAGGAATCTCTACAATTTGGAGCTTCTCGCCCTTACAAATGATGATCACAAAGAAGCACGGAAGTAAGGGAGGGGAGAGCAACACACACAAGACTCAAAGCACGAACACAAACACACACACAAGCTACAACTTGAGCTCACAACACAATGCGGGGAGTTCTCTACTCAACTACAGTCAAGTCACTTATCACAAAGAATCGAATGCGCGAGAATGGAGTCTTGGTGCTTAGAGATGATCAAAGAATGCTTGGGTGACTCCTCCATGCGCCTAGGGGTCCCTTTTATAGCCCCAAGGCAGCTAGGAGCCATTGGAAGCAATCTGGGAAGGCAATTCTTGCCTTCTGTCCAGTGCACCACCGGACAGGTACTGTTCATAGTCCGGTGTAGATCTCCTTCCAAAAATAGCACAGTCGACCGTTGCAGAATTGTAGCCATTGGCGCACCGGACACTGTCCGGTGCACACCGGACAGTCTGGTGCCCCCCCGCCGACCGTTGGCGCGCCCACGCGTCGTGCGCGGATTGCGCGACCGACCGTTGGCGCAGACGACCGTTGGCTCACTGGACAGTCCGGTGCCTCACCGGACCGTCCGGTGAATTTTAGCCGTACGCCGTTGAACGATTCCCGAGAGCGACAACTTCGCCGCAGACGGCTCACCGGACAATCCGGTGCACCACCAGACAGACCGGTGAATTATAGCCGTACACCACCGTCAGTTCCCAAGAGTGGCCTATTGACCGGAGGCTGGCCTGGCGCACCGGACACTGTCCGGTGCACCACCGGACAGTCCGGTGTGCCAGACTGCGCTGAGTCTTGGCTGCTTCGAGCCAAGTTCTTTTCTTCTTCTCTTTTCTCTGATTCCAGCACTTAGACAAATATATTAGTACACAAAAACCAATGTACTAAGTCTAGAATCATACCTTTGCTTTGATTATCACTTTTCTCTTGATTTAGCACAAGAGGGCTCATTTAAATGTGTTGGACACTTAATCACCAAAACATAATGGAAATTGCCCAAAGGCACATTTCCCTTTCAATCTCCCCCTTTTTGGTGATTTATGCCAACACATCAAAAAGCAACTAAAAGAAGTGCAACATCAAAGCAATTGAGAACAAGAATTGTTGTTGATTCAAATTTGGCATATCTGGATCATTCTTTGCCACCACTTGGTTTGTTTTTGAAATCAAACTCATTTTCCTATCTCTAAGTCAAACACCCTTGTTTAGGCATAAAGAGAGGTATTCCATGAGAAAAATTGATCAAGAGCCAAAAACTCCCCCTTTTTCCCATAATCCTACATTCTCTCCACAAGAGGCCAAATTTTGCACATAAGAGTTATTTTGACAAAACAAAAGTTCTAACTCTACTATTTTCAAAATTCTCAAGTGGTAGCTGATCCATTTGCTTTGGCCTTAATTTCTCCCCCTTTGGCATTAAGCACCAAAACGAGATCATTATTGGCCCTTAAACCCCATTGCCTCACCAAAATCGTCAATTAAGAGTAAAATGGCAATAAGAGCATGGAGATGAACTTGGAGTAAATTACCCTCTCATCGGAGTGCAGTGGAAGTCTTGCATGGTCCAAGTTCACATTTTCCCTTTCAATCCACCTTTGAGACTAAATTAAGTAAACTCAAGCACACAGTTAGTCTCAAAGGGTCAAGTTGTAGCATTTCTCCCCCTAAATATGTGCATCATTCACACATGGATTTGTGAGGTCTGGGGATTCCTTGCACAACTTGAGCACCATAAATAAGCAATAATATGCATAAAGGAACATGATCAAAGGCATAAAACACAGTATGCTCTAGATCAATCCAGGTTACGCGAATCTAAGACATTTAGCTCACTACGCAGCCTGCAAAAGGTCTTCTCATCTAAAGGCTTGGTAAAGATATCGGCTAGCTGGTTCTCAGTGCTAACATAAAACACTTCGATATCTCCCTTTTGCTGGTGGTCTCTCAAAAAGTGATGCCGGATGTCTATGTGCTTTGTGCGGCTGTGTTCAACAGGATTGTCCGCCATGCGGATTGCACTCTCATTGTCACATAGGAGTGGGACTTTACTCAGATTGTAGCCAAAGTCCCGGATGGTTTGCCTCATCCAAAGTAGTTGCGCACAACACTGTCCTGCGGCAACATACTCGGCCTCAGCGGTGGATAGGGCAACGGAAGTTTGTTTCTTTGAACTCCAAGACACCAGGGACCTTCCTAGGAATTGGCACGTCCCTGATGTACTCTTCCTATCGACCTTGCACTCGGCATAATCGGAGTCTGAATATCCAATCAAGTCAAAGGTAGACCCCTTTGGATACCAGATCCCGAAGCAAGGCGTAGCAACTAAATATCTAAGAATCCGCTTAACGGCCACAAGGTGACACTCCCTTGGGTCGGATTGAAATCTAGCACACATGCATACGCTTAGCATAATATCCGGTCTACTAGCACATAAATAAAGTAGAGACCCTATCATAGACCGGTATGCCTTTTGATCAACGGACTTACCTCCTTTGTTGAGATCGACATGTTCGTCGGTTCCCATTGGAGTCTTTGCGGGCTTGACGTCCTTCATCCCAAACCGCTTGAGCAAGTCTTGCGTGTACTTCGTTTGAGAGATGAAGGTGCCGTCCTTGAGTTGCTTCACTTGGAACCCAAGGAAGTAGTTCAACTTGCCCATCATCGACATCTCGAATTTCTGTGTCATCACCCTGCTAAACTCTTCACAAGGCTTTTGGTTAGTAGAACCAAATATTATGTCATCGACATAAATTTGGCACACAAATAGGTCACCATCACAAGTCTTAGTGAAAAGAGTTGGGTCGGCTTTCCCAACCTTGAAAGCATTAGCAATTAGAAAATCTCTAAGGCATTCATACCATGCTCTTGGAGCTTGCTTAAGTCCATAGAGCGCCTTAGAGAGCTTACACACGTGGTCGGGGTACCGTTCATCCTCAAAGCCAGGGGTTGCTCCACGTACACCTCCTCCTTGATTGGCCCGTTGAGGAAAGCGCTCTTCACGTACATTTGGAACAACCTAAAAGAATGGTGAGTGGTATTGGCTAACAAAATGCGAATCGACTCTAGCCTAGCTACAGGAGCAAAAGTCTCCTCAAAGTCCAAACCTGTGACTTGGGCATAACCTTTTGCCACAAGTTGAGCCTTGTTCCTTGTCACCACCCTGCGCTCGTCCTGTTTGTTGCGGAACACCCACTTGTTTCCCACAATGGTTTGCTTGGGACGTGGCACCAGTGTCCAAACTTCATTTCGCTTGAAGTTGTTGAGCTCTTCCTGCATGGCCAACACCTAGTCCAGATCTAGCAAGGCCTCTTCTACCCTGAAAGGCTCAATAGAAGAGACAAACGAGTAATGCTCACAAAAATTTGCTAGACGTGAGCAAGTAGTTACTCCCTTCCTTATATCACCCAAGATCTGGTCGATGGGATGATTCCTTTGAATCGTCGCTCGAACTTGAGTTGGAGGGGCCCGTGGTGCTTCTTCCTCCTCATCTTGGACATCTTGTGCTCCCCCTTGATCACACGCCTCTTCTTGAGGGACCTGTTCTTCATCTTGAGTTGGGGGATGCACCATGGTTGAGGAAGAAGGTTGATCTTGCTCCTGGCATTCCTATGGTCGCACATCTCCAATCGCCATGGTGCGAATTGCATCCGTTGGAACATCATCTTCATCTACATCATCAAGATCAACTTGCTCTCTTGGAGAGTCATTAGTTTAATCAAATACAACGTCGCTAGAGACTTCAACCAAACCCGATGATTTGTTGAAGACTCTATACGCCTTTGTATTTGAGTCATAACCTAACAAAAACCCTTCTACAGCTTTAGGAGCAAATTTTGAATTCCTACCTTTCTTCACTAGAATGTAACATTTACTCCCAAATACACAAAAATATGAAACGTTGGGTTTGTTACCGGTTAGAAGTTCATACGACGCCTTCTTGAGGAGGTGATGAAGGTAGACCCGGTTTATGGCGTGGCAAGATGTGTTCACAGCTTCCAACCAAAACCGCTCGGGCGTCTTGAATTCTCCGAGCATCGTCCTTGCCATGTCTATAAGCATCCTGTTCTTCCTCTCTACCACCGTTTTGCTGTGGTGTGTAGGGAGCAGAGAACTCGTGCTTGATTCCTTCCTCCTCAAGAAACTCCTCCACTTGAAGGTTCTTGAACTCGGACCCGTTGTCGCTTCTAATCTTTTTCACTTTGAGCTCAAATTCGTTTTGAGCTCGCCTTAGAAAGCGCTTGAGGGTCCCTTGGGTTTCTGATTTATCCTGCAAAAAGAATACCCAAGTGAAGCGGGAAAAATCATCAACAACAACAAGATCATACTTACTTCCCCCGATGCTGAGGTAGGCGACGGGTCTGAAGAGGTCCATATGAAGTAGCTCCAACGGTCTTGATGTGGTCATCACATTCTTGCTGTGATGAGCGCTTCCCACCTGTTTGCCTGCTTGACAAGCTGCACAAGGTCTATCTTTTTCGAAAAACACATTCGTTAGACCTAACACATGTTCTCCCTTTAGAAGTTTGTGAAGGTTCTTCATCCCAACATGTGCTAGACGGCGATGCCACGGCCAGCCCATGCTAGTCTTAGCAATTAAGCATGCATCTAGATCGACCTCCTCTTTCGAAAAATCCACTAAATAGAGTTTGCCATCTAGTACACCCTTAAAAGCTAGTGAACCATCACTCCTTCTAAAGACAGACACATCTACATTTGTAAATAGACAATTATAACCCATGTGGCACAATTGACTAACAGACAGCAGATTATAGCCTAGCGACTCTACTAGAAATACATTAGAGATAGAGTGCTCATTAGTGATAGCTATCTTACCTAAGCCTTTGACCTTGCCTTGATTCCCATCTCCAAATACAATTGTATCTTGGGAATCCTTGTTCTTGACGTAGGAGGTGAACATCTTCTTCTCCCCCATCATGTGGTTTGTGCATCCGCTGTCGATAATCCAGCTTGAGCCCCCGGATGCATAAACCTGCAAGGCAAATTAGGGTTGGGTTTTAGGTACCCAACTCTTGTTGGGTCCTACAAGGTTAGTTATAATAGACTTTGGGACCCAAATGCAAGTCTTGTCTCCCTTGCACTTGGCCCCCAACTTCCTAGCAATCACTTTCTTATTCTTATGACAAATTGCAAAAGAAGTATTGCAAGCATGGTAGATTGTAGAAGGTTCATTACACACTTTCCTAGGCACATGAGCAACATTTTTCCTAGGCATATTTCTACCATGCACAAAAGAAGAACTTGATGCAATCATGGCATGTGAATCATAAGCATAATTCCTATGAGCATTTCTAGAAACTTTCTATCACTATAGATGAAAGCATGATTCCGTTGAGTACTATTAGCCATAGGGGCCTTCCCTTTCTCCTTGGCAGAAATGGAAGCCCTTTGACTTGTTAAGTTCTTGGCTTCCCTTCGAAAGCTAAGCCCATCCTCAATAGAGGGGTGTCTACCAACAGTGTAGGCATCCCTTGCAAATTTTAGTTTATCAAAGTCATTTTTGCTAGTCTTAAGTTGGGCATTAAGACTAGCAACTTCACCATTTAATTTTGTAATAGAAGTAAGTTGCTCAACACATGCATCAACATCAATATCCTTACATCTATTACAAATAACAACATGCTCTACACAAGAACTAGATTTATTAACAACTTCTAGCTTAGCATATAAATCATCATTAATACTTCTTAAGCTAGACACAGTTTTATGACAAGTAGATAATTCAGAGGAAAGCATCTCATTCCTTTTTACTTCTAAAGCAAGAGATTTTTGCACACTAATGAATTTGTCATGCTCTTCATATAAAATATCTTCTTGCTTCTCTAACAATCTATTCTTCTCATTTAATGCATCAATCAATTCATTGATCTTATCAATTTTAGTTTTATCTAAACCTTTGAATAAGCTTGTGTAGTCTACTTCATCATCACTAGATTCATCATCACTTGAAGAAGCATACGTAGGGGTATCTCGAGCGTTCACCTTTTTCTCCTTTGCCATGAGGCAGGTGTGGCGCTCGTTGGGGAAGAGAGACGACTTGTTGAAGGCCGAGGCGGCGAGTCCTTCGTCGTCGAAGTCGGACGAAGAGCAATCTGAATCCCACTCCTTGCCAAGGTGCGCCTCGCCCTTCGCCTTCTTGTAGGACTTCTTTTTCTCCCTCTTCCCGCTCTTTTCTTGTCCCTGGTCACTATCATTATCGGGACAGTTAGCAATAAAGTGACTAATCTTACCACACTTGAAGCAGGAGCGCTTTCCCTTTGTCTTGCTTTTGTTGGGATGCTCCTTGCGTCCTTTTAGCGCCGTCTTGAAGCGCTTGATGATGAGGGCCATCTCATCCTTGTTTAGCCCGGCCGCCTCAACTTGTGCCACCTTGCTAGGTAGCTGTAATACTCAAAATTCTAAATAAAGAATATAGAGAGATCTTCTCATTTTATGTGCCTTATTTGCATCATAAAAAGAGCACATATAATTAATAGTACTTGATTAAAAACAAATGATACAAAAATAAAATAAAGTGCATCCTATTAGAGTTTTTGTTTGTGCACTTAATAAAATAATAACATGGATAAGAGTATAAAAAAAAAAAGAAAGGAAACCATTTATACATCCCATGAAATAGATAACAAGGAGAATAAAACTTAAATTAGTAATATTAAAATAATATGGTTTATATTCACCCTTGGATTTCAATTGATACATTTGAAAAATCTGAAAAACTAAAATAGAAGTATAAATTTGAATTTGGAATAGAAAATAGAGAATAAGAGAAAGAGAAGGGATATAAAACAAAAATATAAATAATATATATATAAACAAGTATATTCGGAATTAATATCCCTAACTTCACAAAAATAAATTGAAATGATAAGCCATAGAGATTTGCATTTGAGTTTGAATTCAAATTGGATTTGAAAATGAAGAAAAGAAATAGAAAATAAAAAGGAAAAAAGATAAAAATCCTAACTGGGCCGGCTACCTAGAATTCGGCCCACCTAAGGATTTCTCACTGCGCGCAGCCCATTCTCAAACCCGGCGCCGACAGGGGGACCCCACGCGCCAGCGCGTCGGCCGCACTCTCGCCCTCGCCTTCACACTGACGCGTGGGCCCGCCTCCTCAGACGCCTCGCGCATGGACCGCGCGCTCGGTCGCTCTCCCGCTCGCGCCGACCGGTGGGTCCCGGCCACCAGTCACTCTGGCTTTTCACCGTCGTAGCTCGGTCTCTGTTGTGTGGGGCCGGGCTGTCAGCAGCTTCATCACCGTTGCAACGAACCCGCGATGGCCTCGGCGATACTCCCGCGCGTGCTCCGCCATTGTCGCACTACCCCCACCTCAGCGCGGACTCGCGGAGCCATAAAAGGCGGGCGCGGACCTCCCTCAATTCCCTAAACCCCCTTCTCGCCGCACCGCGAGCATGCCTGGGCACTATCGCCGTCGTGCGCCGGATATAGAAGAAGCCACCGTCGTGAGCCTGCTCTGTCGCCGTCAATAAAGCATTATCAACCACCCTAGGGTGTTCCCTGGGACACACAGATGGTGTCCGCGTTGTCGCTAGGCTATCTTTGCGGACGGAACTGAACCAATTGCTCACCGGAGAACCCTCCCCGCTGTGTTGCCGCCATCCTCCGTGGACAGCATCGGCCGGACCTCTGTTGCCGGTAAGTGACCACCGGATAACTCCGCTAGCTGCCCCTCTACGTTTTGCGCCACTCGATTTTATGATTTGGAGCTTCGGGGTGGGAATTGGGGTTCGCCGTTGGTTCTCGCCGGTGGGGAAATTTGGGGCGCCGCCGTGTCTCGGCTTGGGGAAGGAGACGGCCCCTGAACCGTTGGATCCTGGGTGGATGGCCGCGATTTGACCCTGCGCATACCTCTTGCCAATTCGAATCGTGACCACCGATCTATAAATCAAGGGCTTGGGTTGGATCAGGGCTGGGGTGCCAGGGCGCTGCCTCGCCGGCAATAGCGCCGCCGCGGGAGAGCCAGCGCCACCGCCTGGGGGAGCTTGGATGAGGGAGAACGGCCGTGGCCGTTGATCGGCTAACAAACGGTTCGGATTAGATCTGGCCGATACCCTTTCGAAACTTAAAATCCGAGCCGTCGAGCACGTATCGTGCGGCTCGAGATTGATCTGGACGAGGGCGTCTCAGTAGCCGTGGATCTGTGATCCGATGGTCTCCATTTTGTGCCGGTTCATACGGGTATCCGATCTAATCTTGGACGCCATTTCAGGATCGGATGGCTCGCGTGCGCTAATACCCCTTTCGGCTGTGGCGTTTTGCATAAGAGACCCTTAGTTTCTCAGGAATAAACCCGCAGTCCGGTAGTATGCAAAAGTATTTACGGTTAGGTCCTGATTCTTTTGGAATTAACCCCGAACTCTTTAAAAATGATACCCGCTATCCACAGGATTAGAAAATTTCAGAAATTAAATCTAAAATGAATTTCTAGTACAAAAATAATTCCAGAAACTTGTTTAAATCATAGAAAATCCATATTTAGTCCAAATTAATCCATTCCACTTCCTATAATTTTGTAATATTATTGTTTATCAATTAGTGCCACTGGTTTTACATAAAAGTCACATTAAAATTGTTATCTTAATTAATCTTGTACTAAGCACATAGAATCTTTGGAAATCCATAACTTAAAATCTACAACTCCAAATTTAGTGATTCTAGTTCCTGTGGTTCTATTTTAATGTGTAGATTATTAATATGTATTTTGCATATATGTTTGTTGTGATGTTAAATTTTCCTATACTATGTTTGTTTGAATTGCTACGACTAGCAGTGAGGTCACGAGTCATCTGAAGATCATCCTGGTACCTGGATTCTCAAGGCCCAGGCAAGTTGTGCCCTTGATCACTTCTTTTCACCTATTCATGTTCTAATTAATCATAATGATCTGCATAGGTTAATTTTGATGGGACCCAATAGGTTACCCTAGTTTGTCTATCTTTATACCTTGTTTACCACTGAACTTTCTGGGTAGTACTTGCCAGTGCTATATATGGTTTTGGGTATGGAGATACACCATTCATGATTATACTTTTGTTATCAGTTGTTATTTATGGTTCATGTTAAGATCATTATGTTAATTGGAACATGGAGCGACCACCCGGGAAAACAGTGCTACCACAAGGGTAGTATGGGATGCCCTTGGCTGATTAATTAGGAAAGCTAGTGGAAGACTACCTTACCCGAAAGGGGCAAGGGCAGTAGGGGAGAGGTCAGTGTAGGGAGGCCCTCGGGAGGATTTTGCTGCGATGGCGGTCCTGCAAGGGATTCCTGCACTGGATCTTCCTATAAACTGTAGCGGGTTTTCGGAAGCTAGTGGAACTTTGTAAAGGCCTCGTAGTGGATCCCTAGCCATTCACCTCGGAAGTGTCTAAGGGCTTTGCAAACCCTGGCGACATGGGATACACGACTTGTGGGTAAAGATGCGCAACCTCTGCAGAGTGTAAAACTGGTATACTAGCCGTGCTCACGGTCAAGAGCAGCTCGGACCCTCACATGATTAATTTATGGAACTAAATTCAATTTGTCATATGCATTGCATTGCAGGTGGTGTTGTTCCTTTTGTTCTATTACTTAATTGGGTTTGGTATTTACTTAAACTTAGTAACTGCTAATAAAATTTTGACCAACTTTAAAAGCAATGCTCAGCTCTAACCATCTTCTTTGGTAAGCCTTACACTTCACGTGAGCTCCCACCTTTGGCGAGTTCATGCACATTATTCCCCACAACTTGTTGAGCGATGAACGTATGTGAGCTCACTCTTGCTGTCTCACATACACCACAGGTCAAGACCAGGTACTGCAGGATGATGCTCATGGAGGATGCTGCGATGAGTTCGTGAGAGGTCTAGGTCGTCGTCTCCCAGTCAACTTTGGGTTGCTGGACCGTTGTCTCCTCATAATGTAATTATTTATTTTGTATAGAACTCTTGTTATATATAAAGTTGTGACATTCGATCCTGTGCCACTTTACATCATATGTATGAGACTTGGTCCCAGCATACCTGGTGTTTATGTTAACCCCGGGTTTTGGACCCCTAGAATCCGGGTGTTACAGAAGTGGTATCAGAGGAATGTTGACTGTAGGACGAAACCTAGATTGAACTGGACAACCATTATTTACTTACCTTTGCTACTCTGATCCTTTCTAAACTTTTCTTAATCTTTTCTCATCTAACTCCGCTTTACTCTGATTATTCTTACCTTTTCCTTCTAAAGACAAATGTGGATTTCACACCTTGAAATCCTGTGCCTAAAGTGACTTTAGGAATAGGAGACCTAATCTTAGGAACAAAAAAAAAAAAAAACTATTTTTATCCATGCACTTGAATGTTTGTTCTTATGATACTTGTCTGATTTGGATCTTTGTTTGAGTGTGATGAGTTGTGGAGTAATGTCCACAATTGCATCTGCATATATACATAGGTATAAAAGTATATTTATAAAATAACTAGACAACCTAGATTATCCCCATTGGAACATATCTAGCTTAAGAGATTTAACTTATCCTAAAAGATCTCATTCTAACCAATTCATCTTATCTTAATAAGATTCTCTCTTATCTTAATAGATTCATCTTATCTTAAAAAGATTTTTATCTCATCTTAATAGATCTAACTAATATCAAAAGATTCTATTTCATCTTATCCTAATAAGCATACTTATCCACCCTAGTTTAACAACCATGATCTAATGCAAATTAGTTAGATCTTATCTAGTCAAACTAGTCACACCAATCTAACCTAGATCTGATCAAATCTGAAGTGACTTATCAAACATGTTAGATAATACTGATAAAATAGTTTAGACTCTGCACTAGATTAAGAATGACAGATCGACTTGGCCATATGCAACTACCTTAACCATCTGATAGTTGCATAACCCCTCAATTATAAACTAGCAAGAGACTTCATCTTATCATAACATATCTAACTAATCTCAAAACATCCTAACATGTTCTACCCTGTTGGACCTATCTAACCTAAACTAGTCTAATCCAGTCATATCCAATTTAATCTAGATCTTATCTTACCTAATGTGACCTGACCCAGTGTGGTCTAATGTTATCTAACTTAATGTGGTCCACTTAAACAGATTAATGACACTAGTAGAAGAGATTAGACCCCACTAGCCATGTATTAACTTATCTTAGCACATTGGATCAATACAACCATGAGCTAACCCAACCCATAGAGCCATGATGAATGGTATAACCTTTCTATTCCCACCTAACATCAAACAAACTTTTGGCCTACATCATGTAGTCTATCCCATCCATACCTATATTAACCATATTCCCCAGCCCAATAATATACACTAACTCCTAATCTATGAGACAAGACCGAAGAAGATGATCAACTTCATCAAGGAAGGATGAGCACCAACTCAAGTCTTCAAGGATCAAGTGTGGTCACCAAGATGAGTCAAGATCCACAATCTTGGATGGAGTTTTTCTTACCCCACTCTTTCTTACCCAAAACCTATATATGCCCTAAAGACATCTTCTATCCTACATAATAATGTGGACATACATATAATCCCCATGTTCTCCTATCACTTACTAATAATAAAAAGAGAGACTCTTGATTTTGAACTAATTAGGAACTAAAAGCTAGATTTCAAATCACTCTTCCTATATCCTCTTTCTTACAAATCTCGAGGGCGAGATTATTTTTAAGGGGGGTAGGATTTGTAATACTCAAAATTCTAAATAAAGAATATAGAGAGATCTTCTCATTTTATGTGCCTTATTTGCATCATAAAAAGAGCACATATAATTAATAGTACTTGATTAAAAACAAATGATACAAAAATAAAATAAAGTGCATCCTATTAGAGTTTTTGTTTGTGCACTTAATAAAATAATAACATGGATAAGAGTATAAAAAAAAAGAAAGGAAACCATTTATACATCCCATGAAATAGATAACAAGGAGAATAAAACTTAAATTAGTAATATTAAAATAATATGGTTTATATTCACCCTTGGATTTCAATTGATACATTTGAAAAATCTGAAAAACTAAAATAGAAGTATAAATTTGAATTTGGAATAGAAAATAGAGAATAAGAGAAAGAGAAGGGATATAAAACAAAAATATAAATAATATATATATAAACAAGTATATTCGGAATTAATATCCCTAACTTCACAAAAATAAATTGAAATGATAAGCCATAGAGATTTGCATTTGAGTTTGAATTCAAATTGGATTTGAAAATGAAGAAAAGAAATAGAAAATAAAAAGGAAAAAAGATAAAAATCCTAACTGGGCCGGCTACCTAGAATTCGGCCCACCTAAGGATTTCTCACTGCGCGCAGCCCATTCTCAAACCCGGCGCCGACAGGGGGACCCCACGCGCCAGCGCGTCGGCCGCACTCTCGCCCTCGCCTTCACACTGACGCGTGGGCCCGCCTCCTCAGACGCCTCGCGCATGGACCGCGCGCTCGGTCGCTCTCCCGCTCGCGCCGACCGGTGGGTCCCGGCCACCAGTCACTCTGGCTTTTCACCGTCGTAGCTCGGTCTCTGTTGTGTGGGGCCGGGCTGTCAGCAGCTTCATCACCGTTGCAACGAACCCGCGATGGCCTCGGCGATACTCCCGCGCGTGCTCCGCCATTGTCGCACTACCCCCACCTCAGCGCGGACTCGCGGAGCCATAAAAGGCGGGCGCGGACCTCCCTCAATTCCCTAAACCCCCTTCTCGCCGCACCGCGAGCATGCCTGGGCACTATCGCCGTCGTGCGCCGGATATAGAAGAAGCCACCGTCGTGAGCCTGCTCTGTCGCCGTCAATAAAGCATTATCAACCACCCTAGGGTGTTCCCTGGGACACACAGATGGTGTCCGCGTTGTCGCTAGGCTATCTTTGCGGACGGAACTGAACCAATTGCTCACCGGAGAACCCTCCCCGCTGTGTTGCCGCCATCCTCCGTGGACAGCATCGGCCGGACCTCTGTTGCCGGTAAGTGACCACCGGATAACTCCGCTAGCTGCCCCTCTACGTTTTGCGCCACTCGATTTTATGATTTGGAGCTTCGGGGTGGGAATTGGGGTTCGCCGTTGGTTCTCGCCGGTGGGGAAATTTGGGGCGCCGCCGTGTCTCGGCTTGGGGAAGGAGACGGCCCCTGAACCGTTGGATCCTGGGTGGATGGCCGCGATTTGACCCTGCGCATACCTCTTGCCAATTCGAATCGTGACCACCGATCTATAAATCAAGGGCTTGGGTTGGATCAGGGCTGGGGTGCCAGGGCGCTGCCTCGCCGGCAATAGCGCCGCCGCGGGAGAGCCAGCGCCACCGCCTGGGGGAGCTTGGATGAGGGAGAACGGCCGTGGCCGTTGATCGGCTAACAAACGGTTCGGATTAGATCTGGCCGATACCCTTTCGAAACTTAAAATCCGAGCCGTCGAGCACGTATCGTGCGGCTCGAGATTGATCTGGACGAGGGCGTCTCAGTAGCCGTGGATCTGTGATCCGATGGTCTCCATTTTGTGCCGGTTCATACGGGTATCCGATCTAATCTTGGACGCCATTTCAGGATCGGATGGCTCGCGTGCGCTAATACCCCTTTCGGCTGTGGCGTTTTGCATAAGAGACCCTTAGTTTCTCAGGAATAAACCCGCAGTCCGGTAGTATGCAAAAGTATTTACGGTTAGGTCCTGATTCTTTTGGAATTAACCCCGAACTCTTTAAAAATGATACCCGCTATCCACAGGATTAGAAAATTTCAGAAATTAAATCTAAAATGAATTTCTAGTACAAAAATAATTCCAGAAACTTGTTTAAATCATAGAAAATCCATATTTAGTCCAAATAAATCCATTCCACTTCCTATAATTTTGTAATATTATTGTTTATCAATTAGTGCCACTGGTTTTACATAAAAGTCACATTAAAATTGTTATCTTAATTAATCTTGTACTAAGCACATAGAATCTTTGGAAATCCATAACTTAAAATCTACAACTCCAAATTTAGTGATTCTAGTTCCTGTGGTTCTATTTTAATGTGTAGATTATTAATATGTATTTTGCATATATGTTTGTTGTGATGTTAAATTTTCCTATACTATGTTTGTTTGAATTGCTACGACTAGCAGTGAGGTCACGAGTCATCTGAAGATCATCCTGGTACCTGGATTCTCAAGGCCCAGGCAAGTTGTGCCCTTGATCACTTCTTTTCACCTATTCATGTTCTAATTAATCATAATGATCTGCATAGGTTAATTTTGATGGGACCCAATAGGTTACCCTAGTTTGTCTATCTTTATACCTTGTTTACCACTGAACTTTCTGGGTAGTACTTGCCAGTGCTATATATGGTTTTGGGTATGGAGATACACCATTCATGATTATACTTTTGTTATCAGTTGTTATTTATGGTTCATGTTAAGATCATTATGTTAATTGGAACATGGAGCGACCACCCGGGAAAACAGTGCTACCACAAGGGTAGTATGGGATGCCCTTGGCTGATTAATTAGGAAAGCTAGTGGAAGACTACCTTACCCGAAAGGGGCAAGGGCAGTAGGGGAGAGGTCAGTGTAGGGAGGCCCTCGGGAGGATTTTGCTGCGATGGCGGTCCTGCAAGGGATTCCTGCACTGGATCTTCCTATAAACTGTAGCGGGTTTTCGGAAGCTAGTGGAACTTTGTAAAGGCCTCGTAGTGGATCCCTAGCCATTCACCTCGGAAGTGTCTAAGGGCTTTGCAAACCCTGGCGACATGGGATACACGACTTGTGGGTAAAGATGCGCAACCTCTGCAGAGTGTAAAACTGGTATACTAGCCGTGCTCACGGTCAAGAGCAGCTCGGACCCTCACATGATTAATTTATGGAACTAAATTCAATTTGTCATATGCATTGCATTGCAGGTGGTGTTGTTCCTTTTGTTCTATTACTTAATTGGGTTTGGTATTTACTTAAACTTAGTAACTGCTAATAAAATTTTGACCAACTTTAAAAGCAATGCTCAGCTCTAACCATCTTCTTTGGTAAGCCTTACACTTCACGTGAGCTCCCACCTTTGGCGAGTTCATGCACATTATTCCCCACAACTTGTTGAGCGATGAACGTATGTGAGCTCACTCTTGCTGTCTCACATACACCACAGGTCAAGACCAGGTACTGCAGGATGATGCTCATGGAGGATGCTGCGATGAGTTCGTGAGAGGTCTAGGTCGTCGTCTCCCAGTCAACTTTGGGTTGCTGGACCGTTGTCTCCTCATAATGTAATTATTTATTTTGTATAGAACTCTTGTTATATATAAAGTTGTGACATTCGATCCTGTGCCACTTTACATCATATGTATGAGACTTGGTCCCAGCATACCTGGTGTTTATGTTAACCCCGGGTTTTGGACCCCTAGAATCCGGGTGTTACAGTAGCGCCTCCTGCTGCTTGTTGCTTTGAGAGCAACAGTTTGAGGCTCGTAGATAGGCATTGGGCCATTCAATGCCTCATCAACATATCTTGCCTCCTTGATCATCATACGCCCGCTTACAAACTTTCCGAGTATTTCCTCGGGCGTCATCTTTATGTACCTAGGATTCTCACGGATTGAATTCACAAGATGAGGATCAAGAACTGTGAAGGACCTGAGCATAAGCCGGATGACGTCGTGATCGGTCCATCTCGTGCTTCCATAGCTCCTGATTTTGTTGACCAGGGTCTTGAGCCGGTTGTATGTTTGCGTTGGCTCCTCTCCCCTGATCATTGCGCACCTCCCCAGTTCGCCTTCCACCAACTCCATCTTGGTGATCATGGTGGCATCGTTCCCCTCACGAGAGATCTTGAGGGTGTCCCAGATTTGCTTGGCGTTGTCTAAGCCGCTCACCTTATTGTACTCGTCCCTGCACAAGGATGCTAACAAAACAGTGGTAGCTTGTGCATTTTTATGGATTTGCTCATTAATGAAAACGGGGTTGTCAGTACTGTCAAAAAGCATTCTATTTTCAACAATCTCCCAAATGCTTGGATGGATAGAGAATAGGTGACTACGCATTTTGTGACTCCAAAATAGGTAGTCTTCTCCATCAAAGTGTGGAGGTTTCCCAAGTGGAATTGAAAGTAAATGAGCATTAAACTTAAATGGAATACGAGAATAATCAAAAGAAAAGTTTGAGTTGACTGTTTTCTTTTTCTCGTCGTAGTCGTCGTCTCTTTGGGAAGAAGAAGACTCGTCGCTGTCGTAGTAGACGATCTTCTTGATGCGCCTCTTCTTCTTCCCGTCCTTCTTCTTATGACTCAAGCCAGAGTCAGTAGGTTTGTCGTCCCTTGGCTCGTTGAGGATGGATTCCTTCTCCTTGTCGTTGACCACCATCCCCTTTCCCTTAGGATCCATCTCTTCGGGTGATTAGTCCCTTGCGTGAAGAGAACGGCTCTGATACCAATTGAGAGCACCTAGAGGGGGGTGAATAGGTGATCCTGTAAAAAACGAATACTTGTAGCAACAAAATTTGGTTAAGTGTTAGCTCAATAGAATCAAGTGGCTACGGACCAAGCTCTTGTGAAACACAATGGACACGAAGAACACAAGCACAAGAGACACGGTGATTTATCCCGTGGTTCGGCCAAGTAGCACTTGCCTACTCCATGTTGTGGCGTCCTAATGGACGAGGGTTGCACTCAACCCCTTTCAAGTGATCCAATGATCAACTTGAATACCACGGTGTTTTTCTTTCTTTTACTTTCTCCCGTTCGCGAGGAATCTCCACAATTTGGAGCCTCTCGCCCTTACAAATGATGATCACAAAGAAGCACTGAAGTAAGGGAGGGGAGAGCAACACACACAAGACTCAAAGCACGAAGACAAACACGCACACAAGCCACAACTTGAGCTCACAACACAATGCGGGGAGTTCTCTACTCAACTAGAGCTCAAGTCACTTATCACAAAGAATCTAATGCGCGAGAATGGAGTCTTGGTGCTTAGAGATGATCAAAGAATGCTTGGGTAACTCCTCCATGTGCCTAGGGGTCCCTTTTATAGCCCCAAGGCAGCTAGGAGTCGTTGGAAGCAATCTGGGAAGGCAATTCTTGCCTTCTGTCGGGTGGCGCACCGGACAGTTCGGTGCACCACCGGACAGGTACTGTTCATAGTCCGGTGTAGATCTCCTTCCAAAAATAGCACAGTCGACCGTTGCAGAATTGTAGCCGTTGGCGCACCGGACACTGTCCGGTGCATACCGGACAGTCTGGTGCCCCCCCCCGCCGACCATTGGCGCGCCCACGCGTCATGCGCGGATTGCGCAGCCGACCGTTGGCGTAGTTGACTGTTGGCTCACCGGACTGTCCGGTGCCTCACCGGACCGTCCGGTGAATTTTAGCCATACGCCGTTGAACGATTCCCGAGAGCGATGACTTCGCCGCAGACGGCTCACCGGACAATCCGGTGCACCACCGGACAGTCCGGTGAATTATAGTCGTACACCGCCGTCAGTTCCCGAGAGTGGCCTATTCACCGGTGCACCACCGGACAGTCCGGTGTGCCAGACTGCGCTGAGTCTTGGCTGCTTCGAGCCAAGTTCTTTTCTTCTTCTCTTTTCTCTGATTCCAGCACTTAGACAAATATATTAGTACACAAAAACCAATGTACTAAGTCTAGAATCATACCTTTGCTTTGATTATCACTTTTCTCTTGATTTAGCACAAGAGGGCTCATTTAAATGTGTTGGACACTTAATCACCAAAACATAATGGAAATTGCCCAAAGGCACATTTCCCTTTCAGAGTCTTCTTCAAGTCCAGCTGGCTTCTGATGCTAATGCAATCAGAAATATTAGCAATGTGATCTTCCAAACTCATCCTTTTTGCCTTAGGGGGGCTATCCACTATGGCTTCTCTGATCCTTTTGGACGAGCAACCCACACCGTCATCAGGAGTACCGCGGCTGCCATAGCTTCACAAGGGTTCACAGACACCTCCAGCACTAATCAAATTGCCCCTATCGTGTGTGGTTCGACCAAACAAAGTGTAAAGCTCATCAAGAAAGGGTGGCAGTTTTCCTCGACTGCCCTGAGGACTAGGATCCTGCGTTTGAACATAGTGCAGATTTAGTATTGGTCCATAAAAAAACTTGTAATCAATTCAAGAACAATGTACCCCTTCCTGGGTCCCCCAGTACGAATCATCTGTTGCTATATCACTAGTCCTTGGTTCAAGGCCAAGCCCAGTATGGTTCTGCAAGTATTGCCACTGCTGGAAAGACCTTCGGAGCAAGTTCAATTTGTTTTGCAGTTTTTTGTTGTCATAATCAAGACCAGTCTGCTCTCTAAAGCTGCGATACACTTGTTGCCATCCATATTTAGTTAAGCCCATGCTATTGAAGTTATTAAGGTCCTTCTGATTGATGCATAGGTCAATGAATGTTTTAGTTATCATCGGATACCAACTGGCATGGTCCGACGAACTCATCTATGGGCAAGTTGCACATGCACGTAACTATTTGGAACAGAGGACATGTAGTAAAAGAAACAAGAACTTGTCGTGGTCAAAGAAACAAGATAAGAACTTGATGTAAGTCAATGAATACAAAGGCACATTTAGCAATTTCTGAAACAGAGGACATAAGAAACAAGATAAGTTATGCACAAAAGAACTTACCGTGGAAGTGGTTTTGGCACGTTTCTTGCGTAGGTTGTACTGAACAGGTGCAGTTCTCTTGTCACGCGCAGGTTCCGGGGAACAAGAATCAGTGAATGGATGTGCTAGATTGGGCAAACTTATGCACGAACTGCGCCGAAAAAGAAGAGTGATTTAATACATTAAAATGGAGGCACGAGGGCAGATAGCAACAGTAAAATGGAGGAACTAAGAAGTTCACCTAGATCTGGTGTCTGGCGCGCGGTGTGCAGAGTCGACGGCCGAGCCAATCGCCTACTTCACTTTGGCTAGGACGACGGAGGGAGGGTGGATCCGGCAATGACAATGAAGGAGAGGGACGTCAGCGGCTGGAGCGACAACGGCGGCTGGAGCTGCTAGGATATCCTAGGACGTCTAGAGCTGCGGAAACCATTGAGTCGCATATATGTCCCAACCGCATCATTATCACTGGCGGTTTTCTTTAGTATCCGCCTGTGTAAATAAAATTAGCACTAGCGGTTTTGTTAAAAAATCGCATGTGGAATTTTCACAGGCGGCCTGCTTAAGGCACCGCTTGTGGAAATGTTATTATCACTAGCGGTTTTCTTTAATAGACCGCCAGTATAAATAATATTAGCACTGGCGGTTTTCTTAAGAAACTGCATGTGGAAACATTATTTTTCACAGGCGGCCTGCTTAAGACACCGCTTATGGAAATGTTATTATCACTGGCAGTTTTCTTTAGTAGACCGCCAGTATAAATAATATTAGCACTGGCGATTTGCTTAAGAAACCGTATGTGGAAACATGATTTTTCACAGGCGGACTGCTTAAGGCACCGCTTGTGGAATTATTATCACTGGCGGTTTTCTTTAGTGGCCCGCCAGTATAATTTTTCCTGCCTTTTTTTCAAAATTTCAGAATCTTTTTTAGTGGCGGTTCCTTAAGCCAGCCGCCATTGTAAACAAGAATTGCTTTATTCATTTAAAAAGATTTGTCATTCAGTACAAACTTTCCTATCAGAAAAATCTATCATGCTACAGCCGACGACGCTTGCTGGGAGGCATCTCATCGCATTGGCTTGCCCCGCCATCATCATCGTCGTCATCGTCGCCACTGCCGTCGCTGTCCTCGTCACTGCTGCTGTCGTCATCGTTCTCGCCATGTTCGTCGTCCGAGGAGACCATGCACATCCAATTTCCAGACATCGGGTCGTCATCGTTGTCCAAGGACTCCACATCTGACGATTCTCCGTCGTACGCCCAAGACCACTCTATGCTGGTGTCGGAGTCTAGCTCCCCATCAACGAGGAACTGGAGGTCGTCCCCGTCAGTGAGGTCACCGTCGGATTCCGATGCAACTACAAAGTCCCATCCATCTGCATCCCAGTGCAAAGGTGCCTGTTTTTCATATGCCGCTATAGGATCCCACTCAGGGGTTGGTTCACGGCTAGAAGAATGGGAGACAAAAGAAGCAGAGGAATCACTCGTTGATGTCGACATGGGTAAAGCTAAGCGCTGTGGTGATAAATGGAAACGTGGAAATGTGCCTGTTTTTTCTGAGTTGCGATGAATGGAAATGTGGTCGGCCGATGACCATTTAAATACAATCAAATCGAGAACTGAATCGTCGTTTACTCGAACTTCGAGGAGCAAAGAGGAGTCAAAAGTCGCCGCTTCGTGTTCGGCGGTTGCCATTTCAATTCTACAGGGACAGGGACAGTTGAAAAGACACAACTGTTCAACTCCACACGCGGCTAAGTTAAGGCTACAGGGATAGTTGAAAAGACACAACTGTTCAACATGAAAAGGTTTCCACAGGCGGCTCGTAAGACTACCGCCAGTGCTATGTTTTTCACTGACGGTTTCTTAAGCAAGCCACCAGTGGAAAGAATGTTTTCACTGACGGTTCGTAAGACTACCGCCAGTGCTATGTTTTTCACTGACGATTTCTTAAGCAAGCCACCAGTGGAAAGAAGGTTTTCACTGGCGGTTTCTTAAGCAAGCCGCCTGTGAAATTTGTATTATAAATACCCCCACCCCTGACAGGAATAGCTAGCTCGCAGCCAACTTCCATTGGAGGTGATTTTGGAGGTCCAGATTATATAAAATACAAGGGTCGAGGTTTTGATCTTCATTTTTGGAGGAAGGTTGCTAAGAAAGGTTGGTTTTATGTTTCATTGTCAATTTTTGTTCATATTATTTACCATTTTAGCCAAATTTTGTATCTATGCTTTTATACCACGTTCGGCTTATGTTAGATTTGGATGTAAGTGCACATGAAAGCTTTGTGGGCATGGTGCACATATTAAATCACCACTATCCATCTCAGATCTAACGTCTCTAGAACTGAATCGACGTGCATCGTGCATCATGTGCACTAAATCCATCATACATATGCGTCAGTTCCTTGGTTAGGAAATGTTAGCTTTTTTCTCTTGCCAATTTACAAGTGTTAGAGCATCTCCAAGAGACTAGTTAAATAGTTTGTCAAGTTAAATTTTAGCTAATTAATAGCAAAATTGCTCTCCAACAGATTAGTCATTTAACTTGACAAGCTATCCGGCTCTCTAAATTGACTCCCTCACTAGCCAAATTTGACTAGCAACTCTCGCTAGCCAAGCTAACTTGTATGTTGGAGAGTCTGTTGGTATGAGATGTTATATATAGAGTTTAATCTTTATAGAGAGACAAATAAAGAGTCAAATAGAGATTAAAAAATAAAGAGTCTCTTGGATGCTCTTATGGTGTATTTAATTTTCTGTTACTTTTTACAGGTAGTGATGGAGAGGACATCGTGGATGTATAACTTATCAAGGCTAGATCCGTCGTACATATCCGAGGTCCATAGGTTTATTGATGTCACTATGGAATATGCTTGGAGAACAAAGACAAATCACATATATTGTCCATGCATGGACTGTAAAAATGTTGTTGTATTTGATGACACAAACCAAATCATATCTCATCTGGTATGCCGAGGATTTGTGAAGGATTACACAGTTTGGACAAAGCATGGAGAGGGTAGTAGTGCGCCTTATACGACTGAAGCCGCTGAGGACGAAAGATTTCAGTTTGTTCATGGGACACACCCACCTCTTCCACAGAGCGAACATGTAATGCCAAATGTCACTGATCATGGTTACTGTGGAGGAAGCGAACATGACAGAACTCATGTTTTGCCGAATGTTATTGACGAGGAAGATGCAGAATTGTTGGAGGCAATGTTGCGTCGTCATACAGATCCATCGATGTTCTTCAAGAAAGGTATGGAGTCCCTAAAGAAAGCAGCAGAAGAGCCTTTGTACGATGAGTCTAAGGGTTGTACCAAAGAGTTCACGACGGTCCGATCTGTGTTAAAGCTGTTGATGTTAAAAGCTAGATATGGTCTGTCTGATGCTGGCTTTGACTCGTTCTTGAATATCATCTTAGACATGCTTCCAAAGGAGAACAAAGTGCCTGCTAACACATACTATGCAAAGAAACTAATTAGTCCGCTCGCTATGGATGTGGAGAAGATCCACGCATGTAGAAATTATTGTATCCTTTATCGAGGCGATGATTATAAAGACTTGGAGAGCTGCCCAAAGTGTAATGCAAGTAGGTACAAGACGAATAAAGACTATCGAGAGGATGAGTGTGTTGCATCCGTGTCTAAGGGCAAGAAGCGAAAGAAAGCCCAAAAGAAGACTTCAAAATCCACGAGCAAAGAAAAGAAAGTAGACTATTATGCGCTCAAAAAGATTCCTGCTTTGGTGATGTGGTACCTCCCCGTCGTCGATCGATTGAGGTGTTTGTTCGCTAACCCCGAGGATGCCAAACTTATGAGCTGGCATGCTTCTGATGAGCACAAAAATGATGGGAAGCTTCGATATCCAGCCGATGGGAAGCAGTGGCAAGATTTCAATGACAATCATCGAGACTTTGCCGATGAACCAAGAAATGTTAGGTTCATACTGAGTACCGATGGAATGAATCCATTTGCTGAGAGGAGCAGTAAGCATAGCACATGGTCGGTGATCCTCACCATATACAACCTTCCTCCATGGTTGATGTAGAAACGAAAGTACATTCTGTTAACCATTCTTATTTCTGGACCTACACAACCTGGAGTTGATATGGATGTATTTTTGGAGCCCTTAATGGAGGATATGAAAATACTATGGGAAACAGGTGTTCAGATGTTGGATGAGTATCGTAAAGATTCGTTCACACTAAGAGCAATTATTTTTGTTACGAACAACGATTACCCTGCTCTCTTCACATTATCAGGCCAGTTCAAGGGAAAGGTTGGTTGCACGGTATGTATTGATGAAACTGCTTATGTGTCCCTTGCTACATCTAAGAAGATTGTGTACATGAGGCACAGACGCTTTTTATTGGAAGGACACAGGTACCGCATGCGAAAGATGGATAAGTACTTTGACAATGATGGTGAACTGCATTCTACTCCTCCATCGGGTAACAATAGAGGTCATAGAGTTTTTGAAATAGTCAAGAATATCAACTTTGTTTTCGGGAAGAAGACAAAAGATGGGAAAACAAGGAAGGATGCCAAACCAGCTTTGGGGGCTATATTCAAAAAGAAGTCTATTTTCTTCAAGTACTTGTCTTACTGGAAAGAGTTTGATGTGCGACATGCAATCGATGGTATGCACGTTCAGAAAAACGTTTTTGAAAGCATAATTGGCACCTTGCTAGACATAAAGGGCAAAACAAAAGAAGGGCTCAATTAACGCGTGGACATGGTAAACTTAGGCATAAAAAAAGAACTACTTCCTGTTCTTCAAGAAAATGGGAAGTACCATCTCCCGGCAGCAAGCTACAATCTTAATGTAGATGAGAAACATGTGATGTGTGTTTGGCTCAAGAATTTGAGAGTCCCATCTGGATTCTGTTCTAGCATACGGAGTATTGTGTCAATGAAAGACCTGACAGTCACCAACTACAACTCATATGATTGTCATGTCATGTTAACTACATTCCTACCTATTGCCATCAGGGCTATAAATCATTTATTTTTAAAGATGGCAATCACACAGTTGTGCTACTTTTTCAATAGAATTTCACAGAAGGTAACTGACCGGGATGAGTTAGCATCTCTTCAGGAATTCGCAGTGGTGACAATATCACAGTTTGAGATGTGTTTCCCTCCATCGTTCTTTGATATTATGGTGCACCTTGTGGTGCACTTGGTACCACAAATAGAGGCATTGGGTCCTATGTACTTGCACGAAATGTGAACATACGAGCGTTTCATGTCAATACTGAATGGTTATGTATCAACTCGTGCTCGTCCCAAGGCATCCATGATAGAGGGGTACTGTACCGAAGAGGCCATTGAGTCGGGAGGACCATTTTGCAATAGTATAGTAAAAGACCAGGTTGCAATAGGTCTGCCTCCGTCACGACTCAAGGGTAGACTGTATGGAAGCGGTAGGATGGGACGGAAATCCTTCATCCCACCGGATTATAATACAGTACTTGAGGCACATCAGAGCATCTTACATCAGCTAGAGATAATGGAGCCATTTATCCAACAACACATCAATGAGCTTCGCGAGCAAAATCCTGGGCAAACAGATGATTGGGTAATGAAGCGACATAAGCTGCGGTTCAACACATGGCTAATTGTGAAGGACATTCCACACGGAGATACAGTAGAAGAACAAACCATTAAGGGGTTGGCATCTGGACCATCACGCCAGGTCACGACATGGCAAACATATGACATTAGTGGATTTACATTTTGTACCAAGTCCAAGGACAAAAGAAGCATATCACAAAACAACGGTGTTCGATGCAAGGCCATAGACGATGAAACTGGTCATACTATTACATATTTTGGCTTTATTGAGGACATATGGGAGCTAGACTATGGTACATTTAATATCTCAGTTTTTCGATGTCAATGGGTTGAAGACAAACATGCGATAGACAAATATGTGGTGCGAGTTCTGGATCTAAATAAGACCGGTTACAAAGATGACCCATGGATCCTTGCTAATCGTGCTGCACAGGTCTTCTATGCTGAACAGATCATCCCTGACAACGAGAAGAAAAGCACAGACAAATTGAAGCATGTAGTTTTTCCAGGAAAACAACAAGCTATAGGAGTTGATGGTGTATCTGATATGGAGGATTTTAACCAATTCAACGACATGTCTCTTTTCATAGACCATCCAACCAAGATAAGGAACATTGAGCGAAGCATCCCACGTAAAATGTTGCCCTGGGTCCGCCACGATGGACAAGGCAGAATAATAGTTCCCTAGATTATAAACTTGTCTTGTAATTAATTATTGTTAGGACCATGTATACTACAAGTTTGAGATCAATATATATATTTCTTCAATGTCTCTTTTCATGTTCTTTATATGTCTCATATGTCCCTCTGCTTTTCATTACATATTGAGATGATGAGGTTTGTCCTTCATAACCTTCGTCTGGAGATCATTATATCCTAAGGGAGATAGGAGATCATAATATCCTAAGGGAGATAATGCTTCGAAGGATGAAGGTCTTTAACCATTAACATTTGTGGTTCTTAACTCATAGCATTTGACAACAAGTGACCAACAGTGGCGGTTCTCTAACAAAACGAACTAAGACAACCATTGTAATAATGCATAAAGGAAATCCATTGTAAATACTTTATACTGGCGGTTCTCTAACAAAACCGCCAGTGGGAAACTAATTATACTGGCGGTTCTTTAAGACAACCGCCAGTGGAAAACAATCTATACTGGCGGTTCTCTAAGATAATCGCCAGTGGAAAACAATCTATACTGGCGGTTCTCTAAGATAATCGCCAGTGGAAAACAATCTATACTGGCGATTCTCTAAGACAACCGCCAGTACAAAATGAGCCTTTATAACTAGTGGCGAGCGGGAGCTCAAAAATTTTACAAGTCCCCTGGAGCCAGTTCATCTCATCACGTCGTCAGGCTGTTCGATTTAGTCCCCGAGGGTTTCTTCGCCGGCGATCCTCCGCGCCCCCGCGCCACCTTCAGGTTTTTCCTCTTTCCCTTTTATTTGCTCTTTCCCATTCACCTCTGCCACCGCCGCCGCCATCATCTGCCGCACCGGTCGTGGTCGTAAACCTAAAGTATCACCACGCCAGTTAGTAAACCCTAGGGCGTACTTGCTTTCGTAGCCGCCTCCAGCCTGCAGTATATATATAGTTCAATCAAGTCTTTTCCGTTGTCGACGCAGCCTCAAAATGGACCCAGCGGATGCCATCGCAGCGTGGCTCAAGGCACGTACACTAGCGGAGTGGCTGGCTACGATGCGACTCATGCATCGCCGCCACCTCGAGCTCCATCGCCAGTCAAGGCTCAATCATCAAGACGCCGTACGCCATATTTTCGTGTGCGCCTAAAGAGTTCTCTCGAAGCGTCGCCGCCGCCGTCAACGCGCCATTGTGGGCTCCTCGGCTTCGACGAATGCACATGAGGTTGTCTCCGCGCCCGTGCATTTGGAGCCGGTAGCGCCAGTCATCAACCTCTCCGACGATGAAGAGGAGATCGATTGGACGGCACTGATGGACGACGACGACGAGTAGAAATTATGATATATGCTCCTAATCTTAGTATGATGGATGATGTACTATATATCTAAGAACTGGTTTGATGCCTAACTTGCCACACTTTGCCTAACTTTTCTGCCTAAGGTTAGTTCTTCAATTCGAACGACTAACCTTAGGCAAAGTGTGGCACATTTAGCCAACAGCCCCTTAGTATGATGTACTGCGTATTATGTAAGAACCTAGTGTGATTATATATATATATATATTGTGTTCTAATATTCTGTTCCAAACTGTGTGTTCAATTTTTTAAATCTTTGTTGCAATCTTTTATATATATATATATAGCTCAATGAGTTCTGTAAACAAGGACCAAGGGTTAATGCCCGACCACATGAACAAGGGTGTTTGTCAAGAACATTCAAGTGATGAAGGATATGAAACGCCAACTGACCCCTGTCCTAGCATAGATTGGGCCGCTCGGCGTCAATTGCATCGTGACCCGGATTATCATCCACAAGAGTGTGAGGTAAAGTACACATCTTTAGTTTCGTATGTGTATACCTAATTAGTTGATTTCACAATGTCTATTACACATGAATAGGAGGTCTTGTCTCAATATCGTGCGATACTTGATGAAGCCGTGGCACATTACCAAGACGCACCGGGGCTGAACCAAGACGAAGACGCACCGGTACCGACCGATACAACCACCGAGAGGTCAAGGAAACGGACACAGAGCGATCGGAAAGAGGTGATAGGGGACTGAACAAGTTTCCTGACAAAACATATAAAATCTCATATGTGAGCCCGAAAGGTTAGCCCCTAGCTCCAGAAGAGGCACTCCCTAAGTTCTAGAATGCACTTGGGTTCTTAGTTAGGGATAATCTTGACATCACAATCTGACATTGGAAAGATGTGTCAGATGATGTCAAGAATCAAATATGGAATAAGCTATTAACGAGGTTTGTTCTACCTCGGGGTTCAGAAGAACTCGTGAAGGAATACACGATGAAGCAGCTTGCAATCAATTTCCGAAACCGGAGGTCTGAGATGAATACAAAATTTGCAAAGAAAGGCCTAGACCCGACAAAAAAATATAAAATCTCAGAAGGTCAATGGGCAGTATTTCTAGAGCAGAGGAGCAGTCCTGAATTCATATCTCTAAGCGAGGCAAATTCAGAACTATCTAAGAAGAACAAGTACCACCACCAATTAGGCACAGGTGGTTACAAGCGTCAAGTTTCTAAATGGAGACAAGAAGACGCCGAGAAGAAGGCCGCAGGGTTGCCGACGCTTTCCGAGCAACTTGGTGAAAGGACGGCAAATTGGATCCATGCTAGAAAACCCAGGCAAACTGAGTCTGGTGTATCTTTTGATGATCCAAATGTCGAAGAAGTTGCGAAAAACATATATGCAATGGCAGCTAAGCAGAGCCAAGGATCATTTAAGCCACAAAGGGAGAGAGACATCCTAACGGTTGGTCTCGGTAACCTTGAGCATCCAGGCCATGTATGAGGAATCTTGTCTAAGGAAGGATGGAAGGAAGGATTCGGACCACAGTGGGAAGGTTTGTACAAGAAACATGATCGATACAAAGAAGAGTTGTCGGATTATTTTAAGCAGGAGGCAAAGACAGAGTTCAAAGACTTGATGTCTCAAATACTATCAAATCCTCCACCAGAATTGATGCAGTAGTTGGCAAGTGCAATGTCTGTTCAATAGATGACCACTCCACAGCTGAAAATAATTCCAGCAGCTCAACCGCCGGCTTGCACCGATTGTACAACCGTCCCAAGCTCTGTCGCGTCAACGGGAAATAAGGTCCGTTATCCAGTTGATAACATAATAAGGCCAGTGACGTGCACACTGGTTATAAGATATGGTCTTAACAATATTTGCATGAAGAAAGTGGGAACATGCATTGCGATCCCAGGACGTAAGTTTCATGGAAGCGACATACCGGATGATTATTGCAGGGTAGAAGTGACGATGGTCGTCCAAGGATCTTAGGACGACATGCTAGACATCCCTGGGCCCGAAGGAATCGAGACACTTGGATAAGCCATCAAAAATTTCATCCTTTGGCCTCGAAGGGATGTCGAATTGGTTGATCCACCAACGCTGTCGTCATCTCATCCCCAACCATCTCCGCCTCCTCAAACTTTAGTACCTTTACATCCATCATCACCTCCACAATCTTCCCATGCTGCTCCTCATCCTCTTTCTAATCCACCGTCTCCGCCATAGGCATCAACATTTAGGACACCACCACCTTCTCCACAGCCACCAAGGGATTCACGACAATCAAAGAAATCTAAATTCCCTCTACCAAAATTGGTGTCCACATTCGAGAAAAAGAAGAGTAAAGCTACTACTGCTGGCATAGCTCGATTTTTTGAAAGGGATTGGACGGGACCTCACGTCACGTACTGTTGATTTGGCCGAGCACGAGGAGTCTGCAGAAAAGGCTAAGGCAATGGCCGCAAAGATAAAGATCCCAACTAAGGCAGATTATAAAAATGTGCCTAAACATTATGTGCCAGCCAGACCTCTACTAACTCTTGAGAAATTGAGGAAGGTCCCTGCTAGTATTAAAAGGTTGCATGACTAGTACATGTGTGCATCATTAGTTGGCATTGACGCCATTAGTGTGCATATACCAGACCATGCTTTTATTGGTTCGGACCAAAAGGCCTTTCTTGCATTCGAGGATATGTGGTTAATGATGAACCTTCAGAAACTCGACGTGCAACTTGTGACTCTGTTTGCACTGTAAGTGTCGCTCATATTTCCACATTATGTGTTATTAATTTTCAATATCTGACACACGCACGTGTGACTTGTAGAATGCAACATGACCAACAAGAGATCCTGTATAGTACCAAGCCCGATGCTAATGCCGGTAAAAGGATTGGGTATCTGAACCCAATACTGATATGTGAGGAAAGCCACACTTTCAGAATCGGCAAAGACAATGAAGTGTCAAAGGGAAAGACGGACGAAGAAGTTGAGCATTGCATAAATACTATGAAGAATGATTTTGAAGCAAGATACGCCACCTACATAGCAAATGCAGTGCTTAAATTTCAAGACAGGGAAGCTATAATGGCCCCCTACAACTTTAAGTAAGTGTGATTTTGCATAAAAAATAATAATTTCAATACACATGCATCACAAATTAATTTGATTCGTACAGGGACCACTGGATATGCTTCCTCATTTATCCTAAGGTTGGAAAGGTGCTGGTGCTCGACTCCTTGAACTATGACCCCTCAACCTATGCAAAATTCCTTAGTATCTTAGAGCAGTAAGTCTTTTCTATGCATGCATGCATACTTATATCGTTGAGAAAATTTTGAAATAACATGGAGATTCTACTTGAGATCACAGAGCATTTAGGTTCTATAAGTTTAAAGGTGGAAAGTACGACAAGACCAAAAAATGTGTTCCGCTAGACATCCATCATCACTGGCTGGTAAGTATGTGAATTTATGAATACATATCATACACAATGCTGCAACTAAATAACCAATCTCTCCTGTTATGTATGTAGTGCCACAAGCAACCACAAGGATCGGTTCTATGTGGGTTCTATGTGTGCGAGTTTATGAGAATGAACGGACGATACATCACAAACCCTAGCAAGGTATTATTAGTAATAGTCATGTTTGTATTTGTAAATTAACGATGCAAATGTGAATAGATGATGTTTATAAGCTTCCTTTACAGGAATTTCAAAAAGGAAATCCAGAGAACTTGACCGAAGCTGCATTGTATGGTATAGTTGAAGACCTAAGCACATTCATATTAAAAGAGGTCATTCCAGCTGAAGGGAAATATCACGACGCTTCCAGTACATTAGCTATGCCAGAGTTTAGAATATTAACAGAAGTTAGTAGACTATCTCTTAAATGAGATAGTTACTAGCTAGAGCATAGGTGAAAACTTATATGTTCAGTTTTGATGTATAGAATGTATCGAATTTAATTAAGTTTTGATTGATTGAAAATGTATAGTTGTAAACAGAAAAATATGTATTGTAAACAATATATTATAAACAGATCTGTGTATAAAATTCAGTTTTGATGTATAAAATTCAGTTTTGTTTGAAATGGTAAGCAGACCGCCAGTGCTAATATTATTTCCACTGGCGAGCTGCTAAAGAAAACCGCCAGTGATAATAATGTTTCCACAGGCGTTTTCTTAAGCAGCCCGCCAGTGAAAATTCAGTTTTGTTTGAAAATTTGAAAATGGCAGGAAACTTATACTGGCGGGAAGCTAATAAACTCGCCAGTGATAATAATCTTTCCACTGCCGGTGTCTTAAGCAGCCCGCCTGTGAAAATGATATTTCCACATGCGGTCTTAATCAAACCGCCAGTGCTAAATATATTTACACTGGCGGGCTACTTAAGAAAACCGTCAGTGCTAATATTATCAGCACTGGCGGTTTTCTTAAGAAACCGCATGTGAAGACAATATTTACACTGGCGGACTGCTAAAGAAAACCGCCAGTGCTAATAATATTAGCACTGGCGGTTTTCTTAAGAAATCGCATGTGGAGACAACATTTTCATAGGCGGACTGCTTAAGACACCGCCAGTGATAATAATATTTCCACATGCGGTTTCTTAAGCAAACCGCTAGTGCTAATGATATTTACACTGGCGGGCTGCTAAAGAAAACCGCCAGTGGTAATTATATTTACACTAGCGGTTGGCAAACAACCGCCTGTGAAAAAGACCGATTTCTACTGGCCCCTAGCACTGGTGGCACTGAAAAACGCCAGTGCAAATAGCTCTGGGACCGCCACTATAGAGCTTCTGTGTACTAGTGATACCCACATGACCGTCAATCATAACTGAATTAATCCAAGAGCACTGCTTACTAGAAAAACCTTTCATCCGCAACATTTGTTGCACAAAAGGCTATTTCACATTGCCATATGCCTTTTCAAAATCTATCTTAAGAATGACGCAACTATGTTTTTTCTATGCAGCTTATGGATATTTCGTGTAACACAACTACCCCTTCTAAAATATTCCGTCCGTCCGGGAATGAACGCAGATTGGGACAACCCAGTAGAATTATCTACCACTATGGATATCCGAAGTTCAAACTATAAAGAGGAAGGTCGCCATTATGAAAATTAATAAACAAAGCCAAGAGGTCGTCTTTTAATAAAGACCAAAAGGTTTGATAAAATTCGACAGGGAAACCATCCGGCCCCGGAGCTTTGTTATGTTCCATCTGAAAGATAGCCATTCGAACTTCCTCTTCTGAAAAGGAATAGAATAAAGCATTGTTTTCCACATCAGACACTTATGGTATATCCTGTATTTGGGTTTCGTCTAGAGTAACATAAGTTTCCTTAGGTGGCCCAAATAGACCCTTATAATATGTGGTAATGTGTTTTTTCAGGGCCACTTCCCCATTGATTATTTGATCTCCATCCTAGAACTGGAAAATTCTAGACTTTCTTTGCTTTCCATTAGCAATCAAATGAAAGTATCTCGTATTCTAGACTTCCCCATTGTTTTTAGGGCCACTTCCCCTTTGATACCACTTTAATTCTTCTTCTCTCAATATTTGAGCTAACTTGTTATAAAGAAAGTTTTTCATGTCAATCTCGTGGGGCAATAAGCTAGAAATTTATGCCTTCTTATTTAAAATTTCAAGTTTATTTAAAATATCTTTTTCTCCTTATTAACATTGAAAGTCGCCTAGAGGGGGGTGAATAGGCGAATGTAACACCCTGATTTTGGAGGTATAAAATTTCTTTCTAATTATCACCCAAAATCATGTGTTACTCTTCGTTTTCTCACTCTAGGTTTTCTCTCTCTCTAGATTCATTCTCCCTAAACTAGTGGAGGTTAATTATTTATTTTTGCCAAAACCTTATGAGTCATGACATGTTGCATCATGCTGAGTTTAAAATATTCTTTGAAGTGTTGCACAAGTTTGAATTTATTTGAAGTTGAAACCTAGTTTGAATTTGGATTTGAAAAAAAAACCTATAGAAAAAAGAAATGGAAAAGGAATTAGAAAATTCAGAGAAAAAGAAAAGGAGAAAGTAGCCCAAACCAGCCCAGTCAGCCCAGCCAGGCCGTGCGCCCGTGCCGTCTGACAGGCGGATCCTGCCTATCAGCGACAGTTCTCCCTCGCTCGCGCCCTCCCTCCCTCGCTCGCTGCCCAGTGGGGCCAGCCTGTCGGCGCCAGTTTTCTTCCCCGCACGCTCCCTCTCTCTCTGTCTCGCGAGCCCGGTCCGCCAGTTGCCGAGCCGTTGCCCTGCACGCCCCTTTCTCCTCTCTCTACGCTATGGACCCTACCTGTCAGTTCCGCCCCCTCCGCACTCGCCGTGGACTGGCGCGTGCGCACTCGCGCACGTCATCGGATTTCTTGGCCACGACGCCCGCCCACGTGCCCAGCTCCCTTATTAGAGCCCCGCCAGTGCCTCGTGCACACCCCTCACCTCATTTCGCGCAGCTTCACCCTCTTTCGCGCTCTGCCCACGCCGTCAGCCGCCGCCGGAGACCCGCGCCCGTGTTCCCGGCCATCCAGCTCGCCGGAGACCGCTCCAAGCCCCCCAAGCTCTGCCCCAAGGTGAGACACCAGTCCCCATGCCCAATTTCTCTTATTGTGCCCTGTGTTTGGCCAATTTCACCTTCACCGGTGCTCGACCGCGGCGGTCCGCCGTGCTCGCGCGGTGGCCGGCCGATTTAGCCCGGTCTAGTTCCCAGAGTAGGTCCCTGTGTCACCCCTGCCTCTGCTAAAGCTAGCCCAGGCCTTAGCATGCCTTAGGTCCCCTCCCTGTGGCTGGAATGGCTCACCAGAGTTACTCCGGCTCGCTCGAGACCTTCTCACCGTCGTTCTCCCCTCTCTGCCCGTGGATTCATGGCCTCTTCCCCACCATTGAGTTTGCCGTCACGCCCTCTTCCCCTCTGCCCAACTCCGGTGACCCTGGAGCCACCCTAGCTCACGCCTACCTCAACTCCGGCGACCTCACCGCTGCGAAGAGGAGCGGCGCCGCCCGCAGCCGTCTGTTCCCACCTGGTCCGATCCCCTCTGTTCGATTCAGATCGGATGGCTCGGACCCCTGTAGCCGTCTGTTTCCCCTTGGTCTGATCCCCTCTGTCTGATTCAGATCGGACGGCTCGGACCCCTGCAGCCGTCTGTTTCCCCTGGTCTGATCCCCTCTGTCTGATTCAGATCAGACGGCTCGGACCCCTGCAGTCGTCTGTTTCCACCTGGTCTGACCCCCTCCGTCCGATCCAGATCGAACGACCCGGACCGCAGGATACCGCTTCGCGCACGCGCGCCCTGGCACCCTGGCCCACCTGTCAGTGCCAAACCCTCTGCCGCTGGGCCAGCTCGGTCAGCGTGCTCTCCCCCTCTATCGCTGACACCCCCTGGCCCGCTTGTCAGTGCTCGCCCGCCTGTGCGCGCGCGCCCTCGGTCGTAGATCTAATCTCAGCCGTTGGTTTTAGATCTGACGGTTAGATTCACCCGATACCCCTTCGCGTGGCTGTTTTGCTTAAGAAACCCCCTGATTTTAGGAAATCAACCTGTCGTCCTCTGTTTTAGCGCATAGGTCCCTGGTTTGTTTTAATTAGACCCCTGGACTTTTATTTAATCATAGATTTAGCCCTAATTTCATATTTCAAACTTCAAAACTTGTTTATTTCATATCTTTTTCATATGAACTCCAAATTTAGTGGTTCAAATTGTAAAATGTTCACCAAATTATTCTGTGTTCAAGTAAAATATGACCAACTGTAATCTGTACACTTTAATTTTTACACTTAGAATATAGAATTAAAGTATATGTTGATTTATTTATTTAATGAAATAAATAAAAGGAGAACCCTAGGAATAAAGTATAATCAATCTTGTGAGATTAGTGTTATGCATTACTTGGATTTATTTTTGGCTTAACCTCTAGGCCTTAATGACATAAATAGAATTAGGAATGTAATTATGGATAATACTTAAAAGATAATCAAATTTCTAAATGAGAGTAGTTTATCTTATAATTCTAGCTTTCATTTGTTTTAATCACTACTTAACCTTTTTGAGCTATGTTCCAAACATTTAGAGAGTAATCAATTCCCTAATTAGGATTAGTCCATTTTTATAACTTGACCTCATTCCTCTGTACTTAATATTGTACCTTCTTGAGTTGTGTGCCAATATTTGTACATGTGTGATGTGATGTTCATTTTTTACCTTCCAAATGTATTGAATGTATGCTCGATTTACTTAGACAACGAGCAGCTCGTGGTTCCTGAGTGTGTTACCGAAGATCCCTCTGAGCAACAACCTGGTGAAGGCAAGTGTCCTCAGACCTATCATGTCCTACTTTACTTTATAATTCACTGTCCCACATTACTTTATTGAAACCTAAGGATTGACTAGTTTGTATTTCCCTTACCCTAGTTTACCTTTTTGGGTTAATCATGGTTAGCTTATGCTATTGCTTTAACTTAATTAATGAACATGATGTGATCTTTTATGATACAATGATGTTATCCCGATGGGGTCCTTGTGATTACTTTAGGGGGCTCAGGCTGTTTCCTGAGTACCTCTCCGTAAGGACCTGTTTGGGGAGCAACAACCCGGGATAATAGTGCAACCATGAGGGTGGAATGGGATGCCCTTAGCTGATTAATTAGAGGAACCAGAGGAGTAGTTGGCTTTGTCGTAGGGTCGTCAATGGGGTCCGGGCACAGTACTTGCTCTACCGAGGTTGGTTGCAGAGGTTCTTTGATTTGGTTTTGTTGGTCACCCTTCCTTTGGGGAGATGTACTGTGTTTATCAAACTAGAGAAACCTAACGGGCAGCTATGACCTCTGGGAAATCTTTGTAAAGGCTACGTAGTGAGACCCTGCTAGGTCATCTTGGTAGTGATGAATGGGGAGGCTAGAACCCCGGGTAGAATAGGAATCACGGCTTATGGGTAAAGTGTGCAACCTCTACAGAGTGTTAGAAACTAGTATATCAGCCGTGCTCACGGTTATGAGCAGCCTTGGGATCCTCTTCGATTAGAAGAACAATGGTTACTTTTATGATGGTGATTAACAATGGTGATTATAATCCTGATCTCTGGTATTTCCTCTTGGAGGGAGTGCCTCTGGGTAATAAATGGGTTATTATTAAAATTTGGCTCTACTTATAATAATAAAACTTGACCAACTAAAAGCAACTTCTTAACCTTAACTCCACATACCGCTAGTCCACCTTAGCTAAACGGGACATTTGCTAAATACGTTGATGTGTACTCACCCTTGCTTTACAAACCACCACACCCTAGGTTGTCCCCACTGTTCTCAGTGCTCAGGAGGTGAAGTTAGCAACATGGATGACTTCGAGGAGTTCCAGGAATATGATGAGTTCTAGTTTACTTTAGTGACAAACCCCCAGTCAGTTGCCTATGTAGGCTTAGCATCTACGTTTCGTAATTCCGCACTTTGATATTTATGTTGAACAATGGTTATGTATTAGACTCTATGGATGTCTTGGACATCTTGATGTAATAAAGTACCTTTCCACTATTTATTTCAAGCATTGTGTGATGATGTCCAATTATGTAATCGTTGTGTATGTGAGTTTCTTATCCTGGCACGTACATGGTTCGTATTCGGTTTGCCTTCCAAAACTGGGTGTGACAGTGAAACCTGAATTTTATAAACTTAAACTTGCACTAAGGCTGGGGTTAGCATTAGAATTAAATCGGAGTGCGGAAGATTGTTTCTCTTGCTATGAGTTGCTCAAATTGATGGGGATAGCTTTGGGAGCAAACTCAAATCAATATTAGCATGGAAACTTTAGAGAGAGGAAAGAGGAAAACAAATCAGGTGGAAATCAACACAAGTGAACACGATGATTTGTTTTACCGAGGTTCGGTTCCAAAGAACCTAGTCCCTGTTGAGGAGGCCACAAAGGCCGGGTCTATTTCAATCCTTTCCCTCTCTCAAATGGTCACTTAGACTGGATGAGCATTCTCCTTAATCACTTGGGTCACTAAGACCCCGCAAGGATCACCACACACTTAGGTGTCTCTTGCAAGCTTTACAAAGCACTTAGAGAAATGAGAATGGGAAGGAGAAAGCAATCCAAGCAACAAGAGAACACAAAACACCCTTTCTCAAGTCACTAATGAATTGAGTTGATTTGAAGGCTTGGAGAGGTTTTGATCTTTGGAATGTGCCTTGGAGTGAATGTTATTGCTCTTGTATTGAATGTGGACTTCAGAAAACTTGGATGCCATTGAAGGAGGTGGTTGGAGGGTATTTATAGCCTCCAACCACTTCCTAGCTGTTGGCTGTTTTTGCTGACGATGGGCACACCGGACAGTCCGGTGGTGCACCGGACAGGGCACTGTTCACTGTCTGGTGTGTGCCACATCAGCGCACCGTTGGGGTTTGGAGCGGTTGACCGTTGGAGTCCTTCGTCCTGTAGCTGCACCGACAGTCCAGTGGCACACCGGACATGTCCGGTGTGTTCTGACTTGCTGCTCTGGCTTCTCACCGCGCACTGTTCACTTCATTGTTCACTTTTGCAGTCGACCGTTGCGCGCAGTGACCGTTGCTCTGTTCTCACCAAACATGTCTGGTGCACACCGGACAGTCCGATGCACACTGGACTGTCCGGTGAATTATAGCAGAACGCGCCCTGGGAAAACCCGAGAGTGGCTAGTTCGAGTGGAGCTCGGCCTGGGGCACCGGACACTGTCTGGTGCGCCACTTGCAGCACACTCTCAAGTCTTTGCTCCAAATTTATTTGAGTCTCTAAATGAATTTCTTTCTTGGCTTGTGTTGAATCTTATGCACCTGAGATAAATGACATCTAAGCAAACTAATTAGTCCACATGGTTTGTGATGGGCGTCAACCACCAAAATCAATTATAGGAAATGATTAAGCCCATTTTCCTTTCAAACATCATTTGTATGCTTAGCCCACCCCATTAAGTGTTGCCTTAATCGACAAATCTTGGCCTGCCATCTTTCCATCGTAGTACTCCCAACCATTACACTAGATAGAATTGTAGCTACCATATCATAAAAATCTTCTCGTAGTAACCATCCTAACTCAAAATTGAAAGGAGCAGTATGGTTACACGTATTAGATTCCCTAGTATTAAGAAGAAGTGGGGTATAATCTGATAAGTCTGAAAGGGAAATGTACCCTTGGGCCATTTTATATTGTTTTGGTGATTAAATGCACAACACATTATGTTTAGACTAACATGATGTCTGAGCAAAGGTATATAAAGCAAATTGAGCTCGTAAAAGGACATAGTGCAAATTTATATGGACCGAGTAAAAAGGTAAGCTCTGGACACTTAGTCAATTGGTTTGTGTGCTAATCATATTTGTCTAAGTGCCAGGGACCTCGTGAAGTCAAGTCAAAAGGTGCAAAAGAAAACAAGATAGAAAAAGGAAAAAGGTGTGCTGGACTGTGTAGCACCGGACAGTCCGGTGCACAGTCTGGCCAACTGCCTGCTCTCGGGAATTCTAGCCTGCGTCGGCTATAATTTACCGCACCGTCCGCTCAGAGCGCCGGACAGTTCGGTGCGTCAGCCGCCAACGGCTAGCTACCACGTCGGCCGAGGGCCAACTATCAACTGGTGCACCGAACAATCCGGTGCCCCCACCGAACGGTCTGGTGCCCCCAGAACAGGAAATGTGTGGTTTTGACGAAGAAGCGAAGTCATATAAGGATCCTAGCGCGATAGAGTTGGTAAAAACATAAAATAATTGGTCTCAAATGAATTATTACATCACACTTTGCAAATTTGTAAGTTAGAATTCCTTTGATCTATATAATTAAATAAATTGTGCAAACATATAATTCTAATGTCTCATGGTTTGCAGGTTCTTATGCCATGGAGATACTCTACAGGCTATGTACTTTTCGTTATTAATCATGCAAACAAATGTGTGTATATGTTTAATTTCACACCTACTATAGAATGGTGCAAAGATATACCACTAAAAACTAAAAAGATTTTGGGAAGTTATTCTTCTTATTTCGAAGAAATATAAGGTTGCATACGGCGTCAAACGTATTGGATGGTCACATGACATTTATATGTGGCGACATTCAATTCGACCTGATGCTCCAATCGACTTAAAAGGGTAATTACTTAAAATTATTATGTCATATATATAGATGTTATGTTTATAATTTCAAAATAGAACAAAGTTGGTAACTTTTTCAGTCTTAATGCTGGTCATTTTGCTCTACACATTATGGAGTGGTGTGACAGTGGTTTAAAAGCGTAACTTAGTATGGTGAGAATAATAGCATATATGTAATTTGTAGTTAAGGATAATATTAATTATAACATTTCTTTACATGATGGCGCGACTCTGCGTAGGAATTTATTTATTGATCTGTTGACATACGAGAGGAACACATTGATTTAACAGTCCTGGAAATATACAAGAGTAGCTTGATCGTATTACGAAAAAAACTAGATGAAATAGATAGTTATGCTTATGTTTATTTTATATTTATTGATTTTAAATTTTTGCCATTAAATCTTCTTGTTAAATTTTATATAATACACTATTAGGTGAGTGCTCGTGCGTTACAGGCATGAGTTTCTCTTTAATATCATTCCGGATGGCTTGCGGATGTTGTCATTCATCTCATTATCGTATAACACATATTTGTATATATAAGTTATCGAGATATTATATGTTCCAGATGCAATGCACGGATACTGACCTATCTTATATAATACACTAGGTGACAGGGCCGTTTCTGACTTTTGAGGGGCCCGGGACAAGATTATAAACAGAGGCCCTAAGACCATAAAAACTGTTTTTTTACTATTATATATCTTTACTACTATTAAGGCTGCAAGAGTAGTCGGCCATGTTCTTCCATTCCCGTTCTGTGTCATTCCCATTTCCTCCTCCCGCAAAGCTCATTCCTATTCCCATTCCCCCGTACAGCCCACGTCTAGCTAAAATAAAAAAAACACATGTCCTCAAGGGGATTTGAACCTGTGACCTCTCAAGCAAAGGCCAAGAGCAACTACCGCTACACCACATATGTTTTTATGTCTATATCTATGACAGGAAACACATCTACTACATCTCTCACCAAGCTCACTTGCTACCCTTGCACAATGCGTAGTAGTAGATAAGTATCACCAAGATTCTTGAATTAGATTTTTGGATGGAGGTAATATTATTTAAAGAAGAGCTTTGCATGCAATTTCTTTTGTTTGAATAATGTATTATACTTAAATTCCCTTTTTTGCATGCGTGACATTTTTCTTCGTAATATTTTTTCCATAGATCAGACTTGTGAGTCATTTTCATAAACCAACGCCAAGCATGAATCCATGTTTCTTACTTGAAACCCCGAACAAACACCATGAGCAGGAGGCACTCACGTCGGCGTCGCTCATCGATGACGAGAAGAAGCTTGGCGACTGTCAGTTCGACCTCTAGAAGCAGTCCTACGTGGTCGCATGCGCCGCTGTGTACGACAAGCTCCCGCGAAGCCACCATTTGGACGCGGTCCAGAGCAGCTACACCGCACTATCCATCGTTAAGCAGGGGGGCCTCATGGTTGTCGCCAACATCGACGACTCTCGGGTTGTTCTGGACAATGCATTCGACGACGACGCTATCACGTCGTCTAGCTCATCGTCCACCCGAAGCCCAACCTACCACGTAAGTCGCTACTGACCGGACATGAATTCTTGTGCGCTAGGATGATGGACGTTGCTGACGTTGTGTGAGTGTCCTCGAACATGATGTATGTAGTGGAGTAGCGCATCTGGTGGTGTAACGGCCAGAGGTACTACCTCGCTGATGAGCCTAGGGTGCACTTCGTTTGGCAGCCCAACCAAGAGTCATCGGTACTCGTCATATCGCGCGCGTTCGACGACTACTATATCGAGGATTGTGGCGTCATCTTAGCGTCGGAGGTGACGCAGGAGGATCGACAACAGTGACCAGTTCGTCATCCTCGCCACCATCAGGGTAGCTTTTGTGCCGACCTGCCTTTAATTCTCTTTGCAAACACACACACTTACCTTTTTGTTTAAGCAAGAGCGTATGGTGGTGCGTGTCTCATGACTAACGATGTACGAGGAAATTTTTTTCAGCATGTGTGGAACGTGCTCTCCAATGATGAGACCATACAAATCGTGGTATATATCGAAGTCTGCATGATACTGATGGTTGCAATGTAGTGGTAAAACAACTAGATTAAAATAACAAAATTTATGTATGGCTAGGATCACAAATTGATTATGAAACATTTTCTTATAACAATATAACACATATTTTATATATAAGTTATCGTAGTATACTGGTATTATATATTACCGTTGCAACGCATGGGCACTCAGCTAGTATATATATACTTGATATACCACACAAAGACTTTAGCAATAAAAAATAGAAGTAAGATTATTTTTGTTTCTCGAATCTCCCATATCCCTCTTAGGGCCTATTTGTTTTGCTCTCAATCCATATGGATTGGGTGAGATTAGATATGTTTCAATCTTAAACAAGTCAAAATATTTCATAATTTTTTCCAATCCTATCCAATCCACATGGGATAGGAATAACCGAACAAGCCCTTAAGAAATTTATCCATGGCTCCTTTCTGTGACAAGACAAAATCCTCCGCGTGTTTCCTTCTTTTTCTTTTTTGGCTACACGATATATATTTTCTAGAAGGCATGACGTCAACAACAATCTGCAAAAAATCAATAAAAATAAATTAATAAAACAATCTGCACGAAATCAATAAAATAATCTGTCGGGGACCATAATTAGGGGTACCCTCAAGGCTCCTAAATCTCAGCTGGTAACCCCCATCAGCACAAAGCTGCAAAGGCCTGATGGGTGCGATTAAGTCAAGGATCGGTCCATCCGAGGGACGCGATCACGCCTCGCCCGAGCCCAGCCTCGGGCAAGGGCAGCCGACCCCGGAGGACCTACGTCTCGCCCGAGGCCCCCCTCCAGCAACGGACACACCTTCGGCTCGCCCGAGGCCCAGTCTTCACCGAGAAGCAACCTTGGCCATATCGCCACGCCAACCGACCAAATCGCAGGGGCATTTAATGCAAAGGTGGCCTAACACCTTTATCCTGACGCACGCCCTCCAGTCGACAGAGCCGAAGTGACCGCAGTCACTTCGCCGCTCCACTGACCGGACTGACAAGAGGACAACGCCGCCTGCACCGCTCCAACTGCTGAGCCACTCGACAGAGTGAGGCTGACAACTGCCAAGTCCGGCCTCAGGCATCATAGGAAACTCCGCTCCGCCCAACCCCAGGGCTCGGACGGGCTCAGCCCCGGAAGACGACGAACTCCGCTTCGCCCGACCCCAGGGCTCGAACTCGGGCTCAGCCCCATAAGACGATGGACTCCGCTTCGCCCGACCGCAGGGCTCGGACACGGGCTCAGCCCCGGAAGACGACGAACTCTGCTTCGCCCGACCCCAGGGCTCGGACACGGGCTCAGCCCCGAAAGACGACGAACTTCGCTTCGCCCGACCCCAGGGCTCGGACTCGGGCTCGGCCCCGAAAGACGATGAACTCCGCCTCGCCCGACCCAAGGCTCAGACTCAGCCCTAGCCTTAGTCGACGGTCTCCGCCTCGTCCGACCCGGGGGCTCGGACTCGACCTCGACCTTGGAAGACAGACTCAACCTCGACATCGACCTCGGAGGAGCCTCCACCTCGCCCAACCTTGGGCACGGACCGACCACGTCAACAGGAAGCGCCATCATTACCCTACCCCGAGCTGGCTCAGGCTACGGGGAACAAGACCGGCGTCCCATCAGGCTCGCTCAACTATACGAGTAATGATGGCGCCCCGCATGCCCTGTGACGACGGCGGCTCTCAGCCCCCTTACGGAAGCAAGAGGACGTCAGCAAGGATTCGACAGCCCCGATAGTTGTCCTTCCGCCAGGCTCCAGCGTTCCTCCGACGGCCACGACATCACACAAACTGGGTGCCAAAACCTCTCCGGCTGCCACGATGGCATGTACTTAGGGCGCTAGCTCTCCACCGCTAGACACGTTAGCACACCGCTACACCCCCATTGTACACCTGGATCCTCTCCTTACGCCTATAAAAGGGAGGTCCAGGGCCCACTTACAGAAGGTTGGCCGCGCGGGGAAGGATGGGACGGCGCTCGTGCAAGGTCGCTCGCTCCCTCCCGCGTGGACGCTTGTAACCCCCTACTGCAAGCGCACCCGACCTGGGCGCGGGGCTAACATGAAGGCCGCGGGTTCCATCTCCCACGCTTGTCTCCCTCCGGCTGCTCTCTTCCCCCTTCGCGTTCTGCCTCGCGTCGACCCATCTGGGCTGGGGCACGCGGCGACGATTTACTCGTCGATCCAGGGACCCCCCAGGTTTCGAAACACTGACAGTTGGCGCGCCAGGTAGGGGCCTGCTGCGTGTTGACGAACAGCTTCCCGTCAAGCTCCAGATGGGCAGTCTCCAGCAACCTCTCCAACCCAGGACGGTGCTCCGTTTCGGGAGTCTTGAGTTCATGTCCCTCGACGGCAGCTACGACATGATACTCCTTCCCCCGCTACGCGACAGCGACAATGGCGGTCGACAATCCGCCCGCCGGCGGGGAAATCGACGACACCTTCCCCACGTGGTGGAAGGACGACATTCGGGCTTGTCCCGTCCCCTCCCCCACCGATGGAGGAGGAGGCGGGGCAACCAAGGCCAAGCAGGAGGCAGCACCTCGTTGGCTGTCGAGCGAGTCGACGGAGCCGGCGCCCCAACGGAGGGCGCGTCGGGCATCGGCCTCGCGTCTGAGACGAAGACGAGCGCCATCTCCCCGCAACACACTAACATCAAGCGAACGGACGACGCCAGCACGCTCGCGAAGGACTTGCTGGGCGTCACCCTCGTACCTGAGACGACGGTGCAGTCAGTCCCTGACGCGACTTCGTCACCGCCCGTCGATCAAAAGGTACCGACCGATTCCCATCTCACGTCTTTTGGATTCGGCCTCGACCCGCCAAGCAACTCTGCTTCGGTGGACACTCTCATAGAGGCGAGTCCAAACCCTCTGGGGTATCATGTGCGGTCACCCTAGGACCGGCTGACGGCCATCTCGACCTACGGGCCCTCGGGGTCCGAGGAAGATGGCGAGCCTGACCTCTGTTGGGATTTCTCCGGACTTGGTAACCCCAATGCCATGCGGGACTTCATGACTGCATGAGACTACTGCTTTTTCGACTGTTCCGACGGTAGCCGCAGCCTCGACGACGAGGACTGCGGCCCAAGTCGCGAATGTTTCCACGTCGATCTAGGGGGTCTCGGTGAAGGCAACCATCTTGGTATGCCGGAGAACGGTGATCCCCCTAGGCACGTGCCTCACGTCGACATCCTTCGGGAGCTAGCTGTGGTCCCCGTCCCGGTGGGGTTCCTGACCCACAGCTCGAGCAACTCCGCGAGATGCAGGCCAGGCTCGACGAGGGAGCAGGAACGCTTGTGCCGATCCGCCGGGACATCGGGCAGGAATGGGCGGGCCAACCTCCGGCCGGAGAAGCATGTCATCTCCCCCAGGGCATCCAGCACCGCATCGCCGATGACGTCAGGGCAAGGCCGCCACCGGACTCCAGTGGAGTCAGCCAGAACCTGGCTACAACGGCAATACTTCGCGCGATGCCGGAGCCATCAACCACTGAGGGGCGGCGTATCCAGGGAGAGCTCAAGAATCTCCTGGGGGACGCCGCGGTCCGACGGGCCGAAAGCTCCGCCTCCCGAAGGCAGGGGTACCCCACGGAGCATCGCGCCGCGACTTCCCGATTCATGCGGGAAGCCTCGGTCCACACCGGGCGCACGCGCAACACAGCGCCTGCGGCCCCAGGTCGCCTCAGCAACGAGCACCATCACCACAGCCGTCGGGCCCACCTCGACGAGAGGGTACGCCGAGGCTATGACCCCAGACGTGGGGGACGCTACGACAGCGGGGAGGATCAGAGTCTTTCGCCCGAACCACCCGGTCCGCAGGCTTTCAGCCGCGCCATACGACGGGCGCCGTTCCCGACCCGGTTCCAAACCCCGACTACTATCACAAAGTATTCGGGGGAGACGAGACCAAAACTGTGGCTCGTGGACTATCGGCTGGCCTGCCAACTAGATGGAATGGACGATGATAATCTCATCATCCGCAACCTCTCCCTGTTCCTCTCCAACACCGCACGAGCCTGGCTGGAGCACCTGCCTCCGGGGCAGATCTCCAACTGGGACGACCTGGTCCAAGCCTTCGCCGGCAATTTCTAAGGCACGTACGTGCGCCTTGGAAACTCCTAGGATCTCCGAAGCTGCCGCCAGCAGCCGGGAGAGTCTCTCCGGGACTACATCCAGTGATTCTCGAAGCAGCGCACCGAGCTGCCCAACGTCACCGATTCGGATGTCATCGACGCGTTCCTCGCCGGCACCACCTGCCGCGACCTGGTGAGCAAGCTGGGTCGCAACACCCCCACCAGGGCGAGCGAGCTGATGGACATCGCCACCAAGTTCGCCTCTGGCCAGGAGGCGGTTGAAGCTATTTTCCGGAAGGACAAGCAGCCTCAGGGCCGCCCGCCGGAAGATGTTCCCGAGGCGTCAACTCAGCGCGGCGCCAAGAAGAAAGGCAAGAAGAAGTCGCAAGCGAAACGCGACGCCACCGATGTGGACCTTGTCGCCGCCGCCGAGTACAAGAACCCTCGGAAACCTCTAAGAGGCACCAACCTCTTCGACAAGATGCTCAAGGAGCCATGCCCTTACCATCAGGGGCCCGTCAAGCACACCCTTGAGGAGTGTGCCATGCTTTGACGACACTTCCACAAGGCCGGGCCACCCGTGGAGGGTGGCAAGGCCCCCGACGACGCCAAGAAGGAAGATCACAAGGCGGGAGAGTTCCCCGAGGTCCGCGACTGCTTCATGATCTACGGTGGGCAAGTGGCGAACGCCTCGGCTCGGCACCGCAAGCAAGAGCGTCGGGAGGTCTGCGCGGTAAAGGTGGCGGCGCCAGTCTACCTAGACTGGTCCGACAAGCCCATCACATTTGACCAGGCCGACCATCCAGATCATGTGCCGAGCCCGGGGAAATACCCGCTCATTGTCGACCCCATCATCGGCAACGTCAGGCTCACCAAGGTCCTCATGGACGGAGGCAGCAGCCTCAACATCATCTACGCCGAGACCCTCGGGCTCCTGCGGATCAATCTGTCCTCGGTCCGGACGGGCGCTGCGCCTTTCCACGGGATCATCCCCGGCAAGCGATTCCAACCTCTCGGACAACTCGATCTACCCATCTGCTTCGGGACGCCCTCCAACTTTCGAAGGGAGACCCTCACGTTCGAAGTGGTCGGGTTTCGAGGAACCTACCACGCAGTGTTGGGGAGGCCATGCTACGCCAAGTTCATGGCCGTCCCCAACTACACCTACCTCAAGCTCAAGATGCCGGGCCCCAACGGGGTCATCACCGTCGGGCCCACATACCGACACACGTACGAATGCGACGTGGAGTGCGTGGAGTACGCCGAAGCCCTCGCCGAGTCCGAGGCCCTCATCGCCGACCTGGAGAGCCTCTCTAGGGAGGCGCCCGACGTGAAGCGCCACGCCGGCAACTTCGAGCCAGCGGAGACGGTTAAGTCCGTTCCTCTCGACCCCTGCAACGACGCCTCCAAGCAGATCCGGATTGGCTCCGAGCTCGACCCCAAATAGGAAGCAGTGCTCGTCGACTTTCTCCGCGCAAACGCCGACGTTTTCGCGTGGAGTCCCTCGGACATGCCCGGCATACCGAGGGAGGTCGCCGAGCACTCGATGGACATCCGAGCTGGAGCCCGACTCGTGAAGCAGCCTCTGCGCCGATTCAACGAAGAGAAGCGCAGAGCCATAGGCGAGGAGATTCACAAGCTAATGGCGGCAGGGTTCATCAAAGAGGTATTCCATCCCAAATGGCTTGCCAACCCTGTGCTTGTGAGAAAGAAAGGGGGGAAATGGCGGATGTGTGTAGACTACAGTGGTCTAAACAAAGCATGTCCGAGAGTTCCCTACCCTCTGCCTCACATCGATCAAATCGTGGATTCCACTGCTGGGTGCGAAACCCTGTCTTTCCTCGATGCCTACTCAGGGTATCACCAGATCAGGATGAAAGAGTCCGACCAGCTCGCGACTTCTTTCATCACGCCCTTCGGCATGTACTGCTACGTTACCATGCCATTTGGTTTGAGGAATGCGGGTGCAACGTACCAGCGATGCATGAACCATGTGTTCGGCGAACACATTGGCCGAACGGTCGAGGCCTACGTCGATGACATCGTAGTCAAGACGAGGAAAGCCTCTGACCTCCTTTCTGACCTTGACGTGACATTCCGATGTCTCAAGGCAAAAGGCGTGAAGCTCAATCCCGAAAAGTGTGTCTTCGGGGTCCCCCGAGGCATGCTCTTGGGGTTCATCGTCTCCGAGCGGGGCATCGAGGCCAACCCGGAGAAGATCGCGGCCATCACCAGCATGGGGCCCATCAAGGACTTGAAAGGCGTACAGAGGGTCATGGGATGCCTCGCGGCTCTGAGCCGTTTCATCTCGCGCCTCGGCGAAAGAGGCCTGCCTCTGTACCGCCTCTTAAGGAAGGCCGAGTGCTTCGCTTGGACCCCTGAGGCCGAGGAAGCCCTCGGGAACCTGAAGGCGCTCCTCACGAACGCGCCCATCTTGGTGCCCCCCGCTGCCGGAGAAGCCCTCTTGATCTACGTCGCCGCGACCACTCAGGTGGTTAGCGCCACGATTGTGGTTGAGAGACGAGAAGAGGGGCATGCATTGCCCATCCAGAGACCAGTCTACTTCATCAGTGAGGTACTGTCCGAGACCAAAATCCGCTACCCACAAATTCAGAAGCTGCTATACGCAGTGATCCTGACGCGGCGGAAGTTGCAACACTACTTCGAGTCTCATCCGGTGACTATGGTGTCATCCTTCCCCTTGGGGGAGATCATCCAGTCCCGAGAGGCCTCGGGTAGAATTGCAAAGTGGGCGGTGGAGATCATGGGCGAGACGATCTCGTTCGCCCCCCGAAAGGCCATCAAGTCCCAGGTCTTAGCGGACTTCGTGGCTAAATGGGTCGACACCCAGCTCCCAACAGCTCCGATCCAACCGGAGCTCTAGACCATGTTTTTTGACGGGTCGCTGATGAAGACGGGAGCCGGTGCGGGCCTGCTCTTCATCTCGCCCCTCGGGAAGCACCTACGCTACGTGCTACGCCTCCACTTCCCGGCGTCCAACAATGTGGCTGAGTACGAGGCTCTGGTGAACGGGTTGCGAATCACCATCGAGCTAGGGGTCCGACGCCTTGACGCTCACGGTGACTCGCAGCTCGTCATCGACCAAGTCATGAAGAACTCCCACTGCCGCGACCCGAAGATGGAAGCCTACTGCGATGAGGTTCGGCGCCTGGAAGACAAGTTCTACGGGCTCGAGTTCAACCACATCGCCCGACGCTACAACGAGACTGCGGACGAGCTGGCTAAAATAGCCTCGGGGCGAACAACGGTTCCCCCGTACGTATTCTCCCGAGACCTGCATCAACCCTCCGTCAAGACCGACGACACGCCGGAGCCCGAGAAGGCCTCGGCCCAGCCCGAGGCACCCTCGGCTCAGCCCGAGGTACCCTCGGCTCAGTCCGAGGTACCCTCGGCACGGTTCGAGGTACCCTCAGCTCGGCCCAAGGTACCCTCGGCCCCCGAGGGTGAGGCACTGTGTGTTGAGGGGGAGCAGAGCGAGGTCACGCCTAATCAAAACTGGTAGACCCCGTACCCGTAATATCTGCACTGAGGAGAGCTACCCCTCGACCAAGCCGAAGCTCGGCGGTTGGCGCGGCGTGCCAAGTCTTTCGTCTTACTGGGAGATGGGAAGGAGCTCTACCACCGCAGCCCCTCAGGCATCCTCCAGCGATGCATTTCCATCGCCGAAGGTCAGGAACTCTTACAAGAGATACACTCGGGGGCTTGCGGCCACCACGCAGCACCCCGAACCCTTGTCGGAAACGCCTCCGACAAGGTTTCTACTGGCCGACGGTGATGGCCGACGCCACTAGAATTGTCCGCACCTGCGAAGGGTGTCAGTTCTACGCAAGGCAGACCCACCTGCCCGCTCAGGCTCTGCAGACCATACCCATCACCTGGTCGTTTGCTGTATGGGGTCTGGACCTCGTTGGCCCCTTGCAGAAGGCACCCGGGGGCTACACGCACCTGTTGGTCGCCATCGACAAAATTCTCCAAGTGGATCGAGGTCCGACCCCTAAACAGCATCAGGTCCGAACAGGCGGCGGCGTTCCTCACCAACATCCCCGTTCACACACAAAGTCTAGTCTTCAAGGAAGGGTCAGCCTTGCCTCGGCAAAGCCCGACCCTCCCTCAGGGGCTAGAAGGGGGAACCCCCTCTGCGTCAAAAATTTCAATCAAAAAGGCTTCCGCGTTCCCCCGGCTATGTTGGTAGCAGGACCCTAAGAAGCGAACACGGGTGCATGTAAGTGACAAGGCTGACTGAGCCGAGGGACTCCTACACCCCTGGGTTACGGACACCTCACTCGTCACCTACCACGAAAAATGACTCCTACTTGGGCAAGCCACCCTGCTACTGACGAACGGGGCCAGACACGCAAAATGAAAGAGAAAGAGCCACGACTTTATACTACGATAATAAAAGTGTTTGGGCCTCAGCGGCTGCAAAAGACACAAGTGCATTCAAAGGGAACTGCTCCGGCAGAGTTAGGCGTCGCCCGGGGAAGGAGCCACGCCTTCGGCTTCGTCCACGCCTTCGGCAAAGTCCACCCTAGCTTCGGACGACGGCGCAGGCAGGAGGATCTCCGCTTCGAAGGTGGTTGCCAGCACTGCGCTCGGGCCCGCGGCGGCTGCGTCGAGTCTCTGGACTTCATCCAGGGTGGCTTCATCTTCATCAGGGAGGCAATACCCCTCGCTGACCCGCTCCAGATCAACGACGTAGTGGGAAGCAAGCACGGCGAAGGCCTGCCTGACGCCATGGTGTAGCGCCTCGCGGAGTCTGCCGCGCACGTGGTCACCCAAGGCCTACAGGCGACTCTGAAGGGAGCTTCCTGAGAGGACGTCGCCGAAGCCAAAGACCTGGCAGAAGTCCGAGATGGCCTCGGACATGGCCGCGTGATCGGCCTCCCTCTGTTCGGCCGCCTGGGCAAGCGCCCTGGTGGACTCATCAAGGACAGACTCGAGCTCTGCGAACAGCCAGAGCGCAAGGCCTCAAACACAAGTGGAGAAAACAAGCTGAAACGAAAGCCGAAAACAGCCAGGACATACCTCCAGCTCGGGCACGCTGCTCCGAGGCTGCGGCTTGGGCTACGGCTAGGTCTGCTGCAAGGGCTCTGGCCCGGCTTTCTGAGAGCACCTAGAGGGGGGGGTGAATAGGTGATCCTGTAAAAACTTCAAACTTAAGCCACAAAAACTTGTTAAGCGTTAGCACGATTTATGCCAAGTGGCTAAGGTGAAGTCTCAACAAAACACAATACCACAAGAATCAAGCACAGAGGGACACAGTGGTTTATCCCGTGGTTCGGCCAAGCCAATGCTTGCCTACTTCCACGTTGTGGCGTCCCAACGGACGAGGGTTGCAATCAACCCCTCTCAAGCGGTCCAAAGACCCACTTGAATACCACGTTGTTTTGTTGTTCCTTTCACTATCCCGTTTGCAAGGAATCTCCACAAATTGGAGTCTCTTGCCCTTACAAGTGTATGATCACAAAGAAAGCACAGAGTAAGGGAGGGAAGCAACACACACAAATCCACAACAAAAGCGCACACACACGGCCAAGACTCGAGCTCGAATGACTATCTCAGAGTTCACACTAGAACAGAGCTCGAATCACTTAGAATCACAAACGAATGCGCAAAGAACTTGTGTGGATGATCAAGAATGCTCAAGAGTTGCTTGTGTGTCTCCTCCATGCGCCTAGGGGCTCCTTTTATAGCCCCAAGGCAGCTAGGAGCCGTTGAGAGCAAATCCGGAAGGCCATCCTTGCCTTCTGTCGTCGGGGGCACCGGACAGTCCGGTGCACACCGGACATGTCCGGTGACCGATTTCTTTCCTTATCCAGCGCTTCCCGACCGTTGCAAACTGGCGGAGATCTGAGAGCCGTTGGCGCACCGGACAGTCCGGTGCACACCGGACAGTCCGGTGCCGTCTTCCGACCGTTGGCTCGGCCACGTGTCCCGCGCGGATTGCGCGGCCGACCGTTGGCCCTGGCCGACCGTTGGCTCACCGGACAGTCCGGTGTACACCGGACAGTCCGGTGAATTTTAGCCGTACGCCGTCGGCGAATTCCCGAGAGCGGCCAGTTCGCGCCGAGTTGGCCTGGCGCACCGGACACTGTCCGGTGCACACCGGACAGTCCGGTGCTCCAGACCGAGCTGAGCCTTGGCTGTACACAGCCAAGTCTTTCTCTCCCCTTTTCTCTTTTTCTTTTTTCTGTTTCTAACACTTAGACAAATATGTTAGTCCACAAAACAAATGTACTAAGGCTTAGAAACATACCTTTATCTCATTATTTGCACCTTGTTCATCCATGTACATAAATTTACAATTAAGCACATGTGTTGGCACTCAATCACCAAAATACTTAGAAATGGCCCAAGGGCACATTTCCCTTTCAATCTCCCCCTTTTTGGTGATTTATGCCAACACAACATAAAGCCACTAGAACAAGTGCAAACTCAATTCAAATAACACTTAAATTTATTTTGAATCAATTTTGGCATATATGGATCATCCTTTGCCACCACTTGGTTTGTTTTTGCAAATCAAACACAAATCTCTATCTCTAAGTTAAACACACATGTTTAAGCATAAAGAGAGTCATTAAAAAAAGAGATTGATCAAGGATTTCAAAAACTCCCCCTTTTTCCCATAATCAATACTTCTCCCCACAAGAAGCCAACTTTTGACAAGAGAGACAACTTAAGAATTTTGACAAATCAAAAACTCTATTCTACTATTTTCAAAATCTCTCAAGTGGTAGCTGATCCATTTATTGCTTTGGCCTTTATTTTCTCCCCCTTTGGCATCAAGCACCAAAACGGGATCAATTGTGGCCCTTTAACCCCATTGCCTCACCAAAATCTTCAATTAAGAGCAAATGGCAATAAGAGTTCATGAGATGGACTTGGAATAAGTTACCCCTCATCAGAGTGCAGTGGAAGTCTTTCATGGTCCAAGTCCACCTTTTCCCTTTCAATTCTCCTTTGTGACTAACGCAAGCAAACTCAAACATATGGTTAGTCTCAAAGGGTCAAGTTGTAACACATCTCCCCCTAAACATGTGCATCACTTTGCAACGGACTTGTGAGGTCCAGGGAGTGTTTGTACAACTTGAGCACCATAATAAGCAACAAAGTGCAGAATGAACATGATCAAAGGCATAAATACATGTATGCTATATTTCAATCCAAGTTCCGCGAATCTAAGACATTTAGCTCACTACGCAGCCTGCAAAAGGTCTTCTCATCTAAAGGCTTGGTAAAGATATCGGCTAGCTGGTTCTCGGTGCTAACATAAAACACTTCGATATCTCCCTTTTGCTGGTGGTCTCTCAAAAAGTGATGCCGGATGTCAATGTGCTTTGTGCGGCTGTGCTCAACAGGATTTTCCGCTATTCGGATAGCACTCTCATTGTCACATAGGAGTGGGACTTTGCTCAGATTGTAGCCAAAGTCCCTGAGGGTTTGCCTCATCCAAAGTAGTTGCGCGCAACACTGACCTGCGGCAACGTACTCGGCCTCAGCGGTGGATAGGGCAACGGAGGTTTGTTTCTTAGAATTCCATGACACCAGGGACCTTCCTAAGAATTGGCACGTCCCCGATGTACTCTTCCTATCGACCTTACATCCAGCATAGTCGGAATCTGAGTACCCAATTAAGTCAAAGTTAGACCCCTTTGGATACCAGATCCCGAAGCAAGGCGTAGCGACTAAATATCTAAGAATTCGCTTCACCGCCACCAAGTGACACTCCTTAGGATCGGATTGAAATCTAGCACACATGCATACGCTAAGCATAATATCCGGTCTACTAGCACATAAATAAAGTAAAGACCCTATCATTGACCGGTATGCTTTTTGATCAACGGACTTACCTCCTTTGTTGAGGTCGGTGTGTCCGTCGGTTCCCATCGGAGTCTTTGCGGGCTTGGCGTCCTTCATCCCAAACCGCTTTAGCAGATCTTGCGTGTACTTCGTTTGGGAGATGAAGGTGCCGTCCTTGAGTTGCTTCACTTGGAACCCAAGGAAGTAGTTCAACTCGCCCATCATCGACATCTCGAATTTCTGCGTCATCACCCTGCTAAACACTTCACAAGACTTTTGATTAGTAGAACCAAATATTATGTCATCGACATAAATTTGGCATACAAACAAATCACCATCACATGTCTTTGTAAAAAGAGTTGGATCGGCTTTCCCAACCTTGAAAGCATTAGCAAGTAAGAAATCTCTAAGGCATTCATACCATGCTCTTGGGGCTTGTTTAAGTCCATAGAGCGCCTTAGAGAGCTTACACACGTGGTCGGGGTACCGCTCATCCTCGAAGCCAGGGGGTTGCTCCACGTACACCTCCTCCTTTATTGGCCCGTTGAGGAACGCGCTCTTCACATCCATTTGGTACAACCTGAAAGAATGGTGAGCGGCATATGCTAGCAAGATACGAATGGACTCTAGCCTAGCCACAGGAGCAAAAGTCTCCTCAAAGTCCAAACCTGCGACTTGGGCATAACCTTTTGCCACAAGTCGAGCCTTGTTCCTTGTCACCACTCCGTGCTCGTCTTGTTTGTTGCGGAACACCCACTTGGTTCCCACAACATTTTGCTTGGGACGAGGCACCAGCGTCCAAACTTCATTGCGCTTGAAGTTGTTAAGTTCCTCCTGCATGGCCAACACCCAGTCCGGATCTAGCAAGGCCTCCTCTTGATGAACCTGTTCATCGTCTTGAGTTGGGGGATGCACCGTCGTTGAGGAAGAAGGTTGATCACGTTCATCCTGTTCCTGTGGCCGAACGTCTCCAATCGCCATGGTTCGTATAGCGGCCGTTGGAACATCTTCTTCATCTACATCATCACAATCAACAACTTGCTCTCTTGGAGAGCCATTAGTCTCATCAAATACAACGTCGCTAGAGACTTCAACCAAACCCGATGATTTGTTGAAGACCCTATACGCTTTTGTATTTGAATCATATCCTAATAAAAACCCTTCTACAGCTTTGGGAGCAAACTTAGAATTTCTACCCTTCTTCACTAGAATGTAGCATTTGCTCCCAAATACACGAAAATAAGATACATTGGGTTTGTTACCGGTTAGTAGCTCATACGAAGTCTTCTTGAGGAGTCGATGAAGATAGACCCTGTTGATGGCGTGGCAAGCCGTGTTCACGGCTTCCGACCAAAAACACTCGGGGGTCTTGAACTCTTCAAGCATCGTCCTTGCCATATCGATTAGCGTCCTGTTCTTCCTCTCTACCACACCATTTTGCTGTGGTGTGTAGGGAGCGGAGAACTCATGCTTGATCCCTTCCTCCTCAAGAAACTCCTCCACTTGAAGGTTCTTGAACTCGGACCCGTTGTCGCTCCTTATCTTCTTCACCTTGAGCTCAAACTCATTTTGAGCTCTCCTGAGGAAGCGCTTGAGGGTCCCTTGGGTTTCAGACTTATCCTGCAAAAAGAACACCCAAGTGAAGCGGGAAAAGTCATCAACAATAACTAAACCATACTTACTTCCTCCTATGCTTAGATAGGCGACGGGTCCGAAGAGGTCCATATGCAGCAGCTCCAGAGGTCTTGACGTGGTCATCACATTCTTGCTGTGATGTGCTCCTCCAACTTGTTTACCTGCCTGACAAGCTGCACAAGGTCTATCTTTTTCGAAATAAACATTGGTTAGACCTATCACGTGTTCTCCCTTTAGAAGCTTGTGGAGGTTCTTCATCCCCACATGTGCTAAGCGGCGATGCCACAGCCAGCCCATGCAAGTCTTAGCCATTAAGCATGCATCTAGACCGGCCTCTTCTTTTGCAAAGTCAACTAAATAAAGCTTGCCGTCTAGTACACCCTTAAAAGCTAGTGAACCATCACATCTTCTAAAGACAGACACATCTACATTTGTAAATAAACAATTATATCCCATTTGACATAATTGACTAACAGATAGCAAATTATATCCAAGACTCTCCACTAAGAATACATTTGAGATAGAATGCTCATTAGAAATTGCAATTTTACCTAACCCTTTTACCTTGCCTTGATTCCCATCACCGAATATAATTGAATCTTGGGAATCCTTATTCTTGACGTAGGAGGTGAACATCTTCTTCTCCCCCGTCATATGGTTTGTGCATCCGCTGTCGATAATCCAGCTTGAACCCCCGGATGCATAAACCTGCAAGGCAAATTTAGGCTTGGGTCTTAGGTACCCAACTCATGTTGGGTCCTGCAAGGTTAGCACAAATATCTTTAGGGACCCAAATGCAAGATTTATCTCCCTTGCATCTAGCCCCTAATTTCCTAGCAACTACCTTCTTACCCTTTCTACAAATAGCAAAGGGAGCATTACAAGCATAATAAATGGTAGAAAGTTCATTCACTACTTTCCTAGGAGCATGAATAACATTCTTTCTAGGTACATGAGCAATATCTCTCCTAGGCATATGTACAACATTTCTCCTACACATATCTCTACCATGATTATAAGAAGAACTAGAAGCAAACATTGCATGAGAATCATAAACATGTGAATCAAAATGATTATAAGCATTTCTAGCATGTCTCCTATCATGGTATAAGAAAGCATGGTTCCTTTTAGTACTATTAGCCATAGGGGCCTTCCCTTTCTCCTTGACGAAGACGGGAGCCTTATGGCTTGTTAAGTTCTTGGCTTCCCTCTTGAAGCCAAGCCCATCCTTAATTGAGGGGTGTCTACCAACCGTGTAGGCATCCCTTGCAAATTTTATTTTATCAACTTCATTCTTGCTAGTCTTAAGTTGGGCATTAAGACTAGCCACTTCATCATTTAATTTGGAAATTAGAACTAGGTGTTCACTACAAGCATTAACATCAAAATCCTTACACCTAGTACAAATTTCAACATGTTCAACACAAGAATTTGATTTACTAGCTACTTCTAGTTTAGCACTTAAATCAATATTAACACTTCTTAAGGTAGAAATGGTTTCATGACAGGAAGATATTTCACTAGAAAGCATTTCATTTCTTTTCACTTCTAAAGCATATGATTTTTGTGCCTCTACAAACTTATCATGTTCATCATACAATAAATCTTCTTGCTTTTCTAAAAGCCTATCCTTTTCATTCAATGCATCAATCAATTCATTGATTTTATCTATCTTAGATCTATCTAAGCCCTTGAACAAGCAAGAATAATCTATATCATCATCACTAGACTCACTATCACTAGAAGAAGTATAAGTGGAGTCTTGAGTACTCACCTTCTTCTCCCTTGCCATAAGGCAAGTGAGACGCTCGTTGGGGAAGAGAGCCGATTTGTTGAAGGCAGTGGCGGCGAGTCCTTCGTTGTCGGAGTCGGAGGAGGAGCAATCCGAGTCCCACTCCTTTCCTAGATGCGCCTCGCCCTTTGTCTTCTTGTATGCCTTCTTCTTCTCCCTCTTGTTCCCCTTTTCCTGGTCACTTTCATTATCGGGACAGTTAGCAATAAAATGACCAAGCTTACCGCATTTGAAGCACGAGCGCTTCCCTTTGGTCTTGGTCTTGCTTGGCTGCCCCTTGCGACCATTTAGCGCCGTCTTGAATCTCTTGATGATGAGAGCCATCTCTTCATCATTGAGCCCGGCCGCCTCAACTTGCGCCACCTTGCTAGGTAGCGATTCCTTGCTCCTTGTTGCTTTTAGAGCAATGGGTTGAGGCTCGTGGAGTGGTCCGTTCAACGCGTCGTCGACGTATCTCGCCTCCTTGATCATCATCCTCCCGCTCACGAATTTTCCAAGTACTTCCTCGGGCGTCATCATTGTGTACCTGGGATTCTCACGAATATTGTTCACGAGATGAGGATCAAGTACGGTAAAGGACCTGAGCATTAGGCGGACGACGTCGTGGTCCGTCCATCGCGTGCTCCCGTAGCTCCTTATCTTGTTGATGAGGGTCTTGAGCCGGTTGTATGTTTGCGTCGGCTCCTCGCCCCTTATCATGGCGAAACGTCCAAGCTCTCCCTCCACCAACTCCATCTTGGTGAGTAAAGTGACGTCGTTTCCCTCATGAGAAATCTTGAGGGTGTCCCAGATTTGCTTGGCGTTATCCAAGCCGCTCACTTTATGATATTCATCCCTGCACAAGGAAGCTAGAAGAACAGTAGTAGCTTGTGCATTCTTATGAATTTGTTCATTAATAAACGTGGGACTATCCGAACTATCAAAGTGCATTCCACTCTCTACAATCTCCCATATACTAGGATGGAGAGAGAATAGGTGACTACGCATTTTGTGGCTCCAAAATCCGTAGTCCTCTCCATCAAAGTGTGGGGGCTTGCCGAGTGGAATGGAGAGCAATTGAGAATGTGAACTTTGCGGAATTCGCGAATAATCAAAAGAAAAGTTTGAGTTAACCGTCTTTTGTTTGTAGTCGTTGTGGTCCTCGTCCTTATGGGAAGAAGTGGATTCATCACTATCGTCGTAGTAGATGATCTCCTTGATACGCCTCGTCTTCTTTTTCTTCCCTTCCTTTCGTCTATGGCCCGAGCCGGAGTCGGTAGGCTTGTCGTCCTTCGGCTCGTTGACGAAGGTCTCCTTTTCTTTGTCGTTGATCACTATACCCTTCCCCTTAGGATCCATCTCTTCGGGCGGCTAGTCCCTTTGTGAAGAGAACGGCTCTGATACCAATTGAGAGCACCTAGAGGGGGGTGAATAGGTGATCCTGTAAAAACTTCAAACTTAAGCCACAAAAACTTGTTAAGCGTTAGCACGATTTATGCCAAGTGGCTAAGGTGAAGTCTCAACAAAACACAATACCACAAGAATCAAGCACAGAGGGACACAGTGGTTTATCCCGTGGTTCGGCCAAGCCAATGCTTGCCTACTTCCACGTTGTGGCGTCCCAACGGACGAGGGTTGCAATCAACCCCTCTCAAGCGGTCCAAAGACCCACTTGAATACCACGTTGTTTTGTTGTTCCTTTCACTATCCCGTTTGCAAGGAATCTCCACAAATTGGAGTCTCTTGCCCTTACAAGTGTATGATCACAAAGAAAGCACAGAGTAAGGGAGGGAAGCAACACACACAAATCCACAACAAAAGCGCACACACACGGCCAAGACTCGAGCTCGAATGACTATCTCAGAGTTCACACTAGAACAGAGCTCGAATCACTTAGAATCACAAACGAATGCGCAAAGAACTTGTGTGGATGATCAAGAATGCTCAAGAGTTGCTTGTGTGTCTCCTCCATGCGCCTAGGGGCTCCTTTTATAGCCCCAAGGCAGCTAGGAGCCGTTGAGAGCAAATCCGGAAGGCCATCCTTGCCTTCTGTCGTCGGGGGCACCGGACAGTCCGGTGCACACCGGACATGTCCGGTGACCGATTTCTTTCCTTATCCAGCGCTTCCCGACCGTTGCAAACTGGCGGAGATCTGAGAGCCGTTGGCGCACCGGACAGTCCGGTGCACACCGGACAGTCCGGTGCCGTCTTCCGACCGTTGGCTCGGCCACGTGTCCCGCGCGGATTGCGCGGCCGACCGTTGGCCCTGGCCGACCGTTGGCTCACCGGACAGTCCGGTGTACACCGGACAGTCCGGTGAATTTTAGCCGTACGCCGTCGGCGAATTCCCGAGAGCGGCCAGTTCGCGCCGAGTTGGCCTGGCGCACCGGACACTGTCCGGTGCACACCGGACAGTCCGGTGCTCCAGACCGAGCTGAGCCTTGGCTGTACACAGCCAAGTCTTTCTCTCCCCTTTTCTCTTTTTCTTTTTTCTGTTTCTAACACTTAGACAAATATGTTAGTCCACAAAACAAATGTACTAAGGCTTAGAAACATACCTTTATCTCATTATTTGCACCTTGTTCATCCATGTACATAAATTTACAATTAAGCACATGTGTTGGCACTCAATCACCAAAATACTTAGAAATGGCCCAAGGGCACATTTCCCTTTCACTTTCGGCCTCGGCAGCCCGGCCCCAAGATCGATCTCACTCATCGACGACCTGGTCGAACTCCGACTGCCGTCGCTGTACCTCTGCGCGTGCCGCTGCTGCCTCTGCTCTCAGATCGGCGCAGAGCAACCGAAGGTCCGCCACCTCGGCGCCCTGCTGGGAGAGGCGCGCGGTAGCCCCAGCGAGCGAGGTCCTTAGGGATCGCAACAAGCTCTAGACATCGACCTCATGACGGATAAACGATGACTTGGCGGCGCTCAGATCCGTCAGATCCTGAGGGAAGGAAGCGGGGCGTTACAAAGGACGCCTCGATCACAAAAAAGGTATGCCTGAAATCATTACCTGGAGGATCTTGGGGACGTCCCTGCAGAAGACCTCCAAGGATGACCGGAGCGACCCCACCATTGCTTCGGCACACTCGCGGAGCTCGTCCCAAGACTGCTCCTCCCGCTCATCGTCGAGAACGAAGAAGGGATCCGAAGCCTCACGGGTCTGGAACCGGAGCAACGGGCGCCGCCCCTCGAAGCTCCGCCGCGCAGGGACAAGGCCGCCGCTCGGCGGGACGAGTCGCGGTTCCGTGCCCCCCTCCTCCGAGGCACCCAGCGCCGATGCCTCGACCACCTCAGCATCGGCGGCGACAGGTCGCTCCCCGACCGGGATGGCAGCGGCTTCGGCAGCAGCTGGCGCCAGTGCTGGCGGCATGTCTGGTGGGCCCGAGGTCACGGCTGCGCCAGCCGCCTCCCCCAGCACGACGGCCACCTCGACAGAAGAGCCAGCCTCGGGAACTCGCTCCACGGCAACTGGTGCCGCCTGAGCCCCCCGCTGTGGGGCGCCTTGCGAGAAGGTCAGCTGAACGGCGAGCCCCGGCGCAGCACCGGCTGCGGAAGCTGATGCCGTCTTAAGGGCTTTCCGGGGAGCCAGATCGGTCAGGCCATGGCTTCGCTTGCTGAGGAGGAAAGGAAAGTCATGGTCGGGACGTACAAACAAGGAGCCAGGATGAAGACGTTCTAAGGTACTTACCCGCTCTGGGCCATGATCAACCATGCCTGAGGAGAGGTCTCCCGGATCTCGACCCCCGAAGATACCGCCGAGGTCCGCCTCGCCGCCAGCTTCGGTACCATCCTCGCCTTGGGCACCTTGGACGCCCGGGAGACGGACTGCCCAGGCGCTGCCACAGCGATCTGAGGGTCGCTCTCCTGCGCTGCCGGCATGGGCGACGGCTCTCGGGGAACAGGCGCCTCGGCCTGACTCCCCAGGGTCACCTCAACTTCCCCAGCCGAGGGGTCGGGTACCCCCTCGGTCTGCCCCCGCTCTTCGGGCCGGGACCTTGGCGTCCTGACCCCGGGAACTGACGGCGCCAGCCCGCTCGGGGGCTGGCTTGACGACTCCTGGCCTAGCCTCAAACCCGGGCTGAGGCCAAGGCGGGCAGCCATGTCGTCATCCTCGTCATCGTCTTCATCATCGTCGTCGTCGTCTGGCATTTCCGGCGACGGCTCCTTCGGGAGTTCGTCCCTCTCCTGCCGGCGACGGAGCTTTTCCAAGGCGTCTCGGGCCCGCGTCCGCTCGCGGGCCCGAGCCTTCTTCGCGTCCATTTTCCTCTTCTTCTCCTCTGCGGCAACCCGCCGCGCTGCTCGGTCCACCGCGTCCTCTGGGACCCGTGGCCGGGAAGGCTTGTGACACCCCACCTCCTGGAGATAGATGAAAAGTCTCGACTGTAAGGACCAAGGGCGATCCGACGCAAGGAGGAAGAAGGAGCGGACACTCACCAGGGACACACACCCGCAGTCGAGGCGCATCAAGGGCTGGGAGAAGGCGCTGGCGTCCGGTTTTCCCAACGCGGCGGCCACTCGCCCATAGAGAATGTCGATGGGAAGGGGATCCGAGGACATCCGCGAACCCTCCAAGTCAGCCTCTGGCGTCATCTCCCAAAGCGGCAACCGCCGCTCCGCCAAGGGAAGCACCCTCCGGTGGTGAATGGCGGCAATCACTCCCGCAGCGGTGAGCCCTCCTTTCCGCAACGCCTCCAGGGCCTTGAGAAGGGGCTCGGGATTTTTCTGTCTGTCGTGCGGGGTCCCGTAGCGCCAAGCATCAGCAGCGATGGTGACCACTCGCTGAGAAAACGATGGGAGCCTCCCGTCGTCATTCCAGAGATAGAACCACCGGCGCTGCCACCCTTTATTCGAGGATGCAAGGACGGCGGGAATGTACTGCGACGCCCGCGACTGCCTCAGCTGGAGGATGCAGCCGCCGGCCCGCACTGCCGCGTGGACCCTTCTCTCTCCCGTCGGCGAAGCAAAAAGCTCCGTGGAGAAGAAATGAGTCCACAAGTCCTAGTGGGGGTCGATCCCCAAGTATCCTTCGCACACCGCTACGAAGATGGTGGCTTGCGAGATGGAGTTGGGGCTGAGGTTGTGCAACTCCACCCCGTAGTTATGCAGGATCGCCCACATGAAGCGGCTTGCCGGCATGCCGAATCCCCGCTCTTGGAAGGAGACAAAGCTCACGACGTACCCCGGCGGCGGGGACGGGACGGCTCCATTCGGGGGGGAATCCACTCCGGCTGCCTCTCATCAGAGAGAGGGCGAAGTAAACCCTCAGCACCGAGATCCTCCAGGTCACCCACTGTGACTGTGGAGAAGGGCCATGGGTCGCGCGGCGAAACAATGGTCACCCGGTCGGCCATCACCGAGCAGAAGGGGTGGCGGCGGAAAGGACTGGGTGAGAGGTTTCCTTTTCTCTAGCTAAATCTCTTAGGTTGCGAAAACCTAAGAAGAAGGCAAGAAGCAGAGCAAAGAACCGTCACCAGGCCCTCCCTCGAGTATATAAAGACCAAGGCAAGTGTAACACCCGGTTTTAAAGAACAAAGCCGGGTGCATCTCATACATGCGCCAAGAAGACAACATATATAATAACAGAGTGTATAGAGATAAATGTCATTAACATCAGAGTACTTATTACATAGCGGAAGACTTATTACAAAATAAAATAATAAAGATAAAACGAACTAAGGATCGACGGTGCCAATGTCGACTGGGAAACGCCACCTAGATCAGATCGAACTCCTCAGTGTTAGGCAGCTCCTCCTGAACCACCTGATCATCTCCTGTGGGGGGGGTGTGAGACAGCAAGGGTGAGCTCACACATGATCATAGCTCAACAAGTTGTGGGGAACCAGTGGACATAAACTCACAAAGGTGTGAGTTCATGTGATGTGTAAGGCTAATCAATGATAGAGGTTAAAGCTGAGCATTGCTTTTAAGTAGTTGGTCAAAATTTTATTAGCAGTTACTAAGTGTAAGTAAATACCAAACCACAAGTAAAGTAATAGAACAAAATTAATAACAAACCCATGCAATGCAAATGACAAAATTGAATTTAAGTTCCATAATTTAAACATCAGAGAGTCCTGAGCTGCTCATGACCGCGAGCTCGGCTAGTATACCAGTTTTACACTCTGCAGAGGTTGTACCCTTTACCCACAAGTCATGTTACCCATCTGCCAAGGGGTCGCGAGTCCCATACACCTCTACCTAGGAAGCGCGGCAGGGCAACACTACGAGGCCTTTACAAAGTTTCACTAGCTTCCGAAAACCCGCTACAGTTTATAGGAAGATCCAGTACAGGGTTCCTGGCTGACCGCCATCGCAGCAAAATCAACCAGGGACCTCCCTGCACTGACCTCTCCCCTACTGCCCTTGCCCCTTTCGGGTAAGGTAGTCTTCCACTAGCTTTCCTAATTAGTCAGCCAAGGGGTCCCATTCCTCCCTTGTGGTGGCACGTGGTTCTCAAGTTAAGCTCTATGTTCCAATTAACATTAATGATATCAACATGAACATAAACAGAATAACAACAATAATTGGAACATAGAGGTAATAAATGATTATCCCAAAACCATATAAAGCAATAGCAAACTACCCAAGTGATTCGGGGTAAACAAGGTAGTGAGATAAACAATCTAGGGAGTCCTATTGGGTCCCATCAAAATTAACCTATGCATGAGTATGTGATATTAAAGAACATTATTGGGTAAAAAGTGGTCAAGGGCACAACTTGCCTTCAATGAGCTCCTGCTCAGCTACTTCAATCTGCTGCTCACCAGGGTCCCCGGCAACGGGCTCCTCTACTCGCCACATTACAAACAAGCACAGTGCATAGAGGAAATTAACATCACACCAAACATGTACACAAAATACACAGTAATAATCTACACATTAAAATAAAATCCTAGGAACAGGAATTATAATTTTCTGAGTTATGGATTTTAAGTTATGCATTTTCAAAGGTTTTATGTGCTTTAAATAGGATTAAGTGATAAATAAATTTCTTACTGTTTTCATGACATAACAGAGGATCTAGGTGATAAAGAATAAAATTACAAAATTTTAGGAACTGGAATGGACTAATTTGGACCAAGTATGGATTTTCTATGAATTTATAAAGTTCTAGCAATTGTTTTCATATTAAAAATCTATTTTCTAATTTATTTAATCAATATTAAACCGTACTGGACTGGGCCTCAATATTTGATAACAGCAGGGGGCTCGGTGTAAGTTTTTCTAGACACAGAGAACAGTGGAGAGGGACGGCGGGTTCTAATTCTGGCAAGTGGAGGGACTCTTTAGCTAAATGGCACCGCGAAGAGGTATCTTTTAATTCTGGCCGTTGGATCGACCACAGATGGCCCCGATTAGATCGACCCCCGCCTGAGCCGATGCGGGATCGAAGCCATAGGATCCGAATCCTACGGCCCGGATTCTATGTGTACGTGATTAATCGCTAGCTCCCCGATTCCCATCGGACGATCCCCACGCCCCTAGCCCAATCGCTGCCGCGCACTAAATTGTGGCCGTTGATCAACAGACGGACGGCCCAGACTCTTCCCCCAACTTGACAGTGCCCCGACGATGGAGCCTAGCTCCCCGCGGCGGCGGAGCTCGCCGTCGAATCCTTCCCAGCGATTCTGGGCGCCATACCACGATTACTAGGTACTAAGCGAAATTGAGGGTGTGGTGGACAAGTGAGAGTGCTTATTACCGGCAATGGCGATCCGAGTAACTCCGCCCACGGCGTGCTGCGGATCCGCGGCGGAGCTCGTACGACGACGAGCAATTCGTCGAGATGTGGTCGCCAATCGGGTCTCCCAAGTGGACCACACGCATCTACGTTCCACTGCGAAGATCCTTGATCGCTACTCGAGGCCGAGCCGAGGACAAGGCCGTGTGTCCACGGTGGCGGCGGCACTCCCTCTCTCTGGATTGGTCTACGGTGATGGGGCTTCTCCAATGGTGGATCCGGTGGGATAGGCGCGGACGGGTCCCAGGAGCTAATAAGGGCACTCGGGTGGCCGAGAGGTTCGGGGATGGTGGGCGCAAGCTGGCCAATTTCCAGAGATAGCGCGGCGGCCGTTGCGGTCGTTTCCGCCATACGCGGCGGGTTGGTTGAAGACGACCCCCTTACATCCCGGGCCCACGCGTCAACGAGACAAGCGAGAGCGAGCGCGAGTGCCGTGAGTCTGACCGATGGCCCCGCCGTGTCGGCGCCAGGTTGCGGGTGAGCGCGCGGGCGCACGGGAGGCTGACGAGGAGGGCCCGGGTGTCGGCGCTGTGAATTGCCCAGTTGGGCTGCGCGTGGGAAGATCCTTAAGTGGGCTGAATTGTGGTCAGCCGGCCCAGGTAAGTTTCCTTTACTTTTTCTTTTATGTTTTATTTTCTGTTTTCAAATTTAAATCCCAATTTGAATTCAAACTTGTTTGTGAGCTTCTTAACTGGGTTAAATACTTAAATTAAAATATTAGTGGGGACAAAATGTATTCTCTCATATATTTATTTTCCTTTATTTTGTATAATCTCTCCCTTCTATCTTTCCTTAATTCTAGGAATATTTTAGGATTTAAATCCCCATTTGGATATTTAACATATTTCTTTTTGCATTACTATAATATTGTCACAAAAAAATGCACACACAAATAAAATATTCAGCATGATGCATAATTTTGGTAGTATATATATTTTTATTAATTGTTTTTGGGCATGATGTTCACATAAGATGATGCATAAAGATCAAACTCACACAAAGAGAAATTGTTTCTCTATTGGCATTATTTCTAGCAATTTACAAAGTGGGTGTTACAAATCCTACCCCCCTTAAAAATAATCTCGTCCTCGAGATTTAAGAAGTTCTAGGGGAAAGATGGGGGGGAATCTATACGAAGCTCTACTTCTCTTTCCCAAGTTGCTTCATTTTCACCGTGGTGACTCCATTGTACTTTACACATCTTTATCACCTTATTTCTCGTAACTCGAGTCAAAGTATCCAAAATCTTGATCGGGTACTCCGTGTAAGTCAAATCACCTTGAACACTGAGCTCTTCCATTGGTAACTGTTCCTCAGGGACACGGAGACACTTCTTAAGTTGAGACACATGGAACACATTATGCACCTCCGATAGAGTAGCAGGTAACTCGAGTTGGTATGCCATCTCCCCAACTCTTCTAAAGATCAAGAATGGTCCAATGTAGCGAGGGGATAATTTGCCTTTAACTTTAAATCTCCTCATTCCACGCAGTGGTGACACCTTGAAGTACACATGATTTCTTTCCTCAAACTCAAGTGGTCTTCTTCTATTATCAACATATCTCTTTGGTCTGGTCTGAACTACCCTCGAATTCTCTCGAATTATACAAACTTGTTCTTCTGCCTCTTGAATAAGTTTGGGTCCAAAGAATTGTCTTCCTCTAGTCTGGTCCAAAAAAATAGAGGAGTTCTGCATTTCCTGCCATATAGAGCCTCGAACAGTGACATCTTCAGACTGGCCTGGTAACTATTATTGTGTGAGAACTTAGCATAAGGTAGACTCTTGTCCCAACTACTACCATGCTGAAGGGTACAAGCTCTCAACATGTATTCCCATACTTGATTAGTCCTTTCAGTTTGTACATTAGTCTGAGGTAGGCCGAACTATGATTCAACTTCGTATCCATATTCTCATGAAAACTTTTCCAAAATCTGGGGGTAAACTGTGATCCTTTATCCAAAATGATCTTCCTTGGTACATTGCGTAGAGACTTAATCCGAGACATGTATAACTTAGCCAATTGCGATCCCTTATAAGTAGTCCTAACCGGGATGAAATGAGCCACTTTGGTCGGTCTATCCACAATAACTCATATAGAACCATATCCTTTCGAGGTGCGAGGCAATCCAGTAATGAAGTCCATACCAATCTCTCCCCACTTCCACTCGGGTATCTTCAGTGGATGCAATAGTCCAGCTAGCCTCTGGTGTTCAGCCTTCACTCCTTAGGACACATCGCACATAACCACATGTGCAGCCACATCTCTCTTTAATCCATACCACCAATACTTCCGCTTCAAATCCTGATACATCTTAGTGCTACCAGGATGAACAGAATAATCTGAGTCATGGGCCTCCTTTAAAATAGTCTCACGAAGGCTTTCAATCTCCGGAACACATATCTTGTCCTTGAACCATATGGCACCTTGCTCATCTTCCGTAAATTCCGGAACTCGACCTTCAGTAATTAGATCCTTAATCTCTTGTATTTTAGCATCACCAACTTGTCCTTTGCAGATTTCTTGCTCCAAGATAGGTTCCAAATCAATAATGACTCCTTAAACGTGAGCAACTATCCCCAGGTTAAGTCTCCTGAAATCCTCAACAATCTCATCGGGTAGCTGGGCAACAACAGCTGAATGATCATGCTCCTTTCGACTCAAGGCATCTGCAACCAAATTTGCCTTGCCCGGGTGATAGTGAATTTCCAAATCATAATCCTTAATAAGCTCCATCCAACGGCGTTGCCTAAGGTTGAGATCCCTCTGAGTGAATATATACTTCAAACTCTTATGACCCGTATATACTTGGCACTTCTCGTCCTATTTAAATCCTCTTCCTTTCTCCAAAAGCGAAGTCATAGGTTTGGCAATCTTAGAAAATCCTTCAATAAATCTCCAATAGTATCCTGCAAGTCCCAAGAAACTTCGGTCCTCTGTAACCGTAGTGGGTATGCTCCACACCACTATCTCCTTGACTTTGGCAGGATCCTCTGATATCCCTCTCATTAGAAATGATATGTCCAAGAAATGACCCCACGCCAATTCAAAACTCGCATTTACCGTACTTGGCATAGAGTTGATTATCTTAAAGCTTCTGTAGCACCAACCTCAGATGTTCCTCGATCACTTTCACTCTTGGAATAAATAAGAATATCGTCGATGAACACTACGACGAATCTGTCCAAATACTCCATACACACCTTATTCATCAGATCCATAAAATAGGCTGGTGCATTAGTTAGTCCAAATGACATAACTGTGAACTCATATAAACCATATCTGGTCGAGAAAATCCGTCTTGGTAATATCCGATGGCCTAATCTTCATTTGATGGTAACTCGGTCGGAGATCAATCTTCGACACCTCTCATCTGAATAAACAGGTCCTCAATACGAGGCAACGGATACTTGTTCTTCACTGTAACATCATTAAGAGATCTATAATCCACACACATCCGTTGCGATCCATCCTTCTTCTGTACAAACAAGACCGGTGCTCCCCAAGGTGAAGAACTCGGACGAATGTACCCGGCCTCTTGTAACTCAGTTAACTGCTTCTTAAGTTCCTTCAACTCCTCTACGGACATCCTATATGGCCGTTTAGAAATAGGGGCAGTTCCAGGTAAGAGATCAATAACAAACTCAACTTCTCTATCAGGTGGCATCCCTGGTAACTCCTCTGGAAAGACATCCGGAAAATCTCTAACCACCCGGATATTGTCACCAACAAACTCCTCAGGTATAAAGAACATTGCACGCATGGGTGAGGAGGTTACTGCAATATTAACTTGAAATCTTTCTCCTTTAGTGGTAGTGAGTTCTACGGTACCTTTAGTACAGTGTATATACTGCCTTTGCCTTTCTTAACCATGACATACCAAGGATCACATCTTATAGTACTCGGCTCCAATATTATAGCAGTAACTCCAAATTCTCAACCCATAATGGTCAATGTCAATCTACGTGTCATTTGATTCGCCACAACAGGCCCTTTAGGTGAAATTACTCTCATGGGTTTTCTCACATTGTCCAACACATGTGCCCAAACCAAAATCTCAGCATGACGCATAAATTTTATTAGCAACACACGGGGTCAAATAGACTTTTTATTCCTCCTAAAATAGTATCATACCAAACACTAACTAAAGGAACATGTAAATCTTACAAATAGTAGTAATTTATATATATGTTTATGTAGCTTGGTGGAGCTGGTGGTGGTGGAGATGGTGGTTGCTCTTGTCGTTGTCTCTCCAACCGTGATTGCCTTATTTCTTGCTGTATCTCCAGACGGGCCTGACGTATTTCCTCGCGTTCTTGTCTTATCTGGCTTTGCATTTCGGTCATCATGTCTGTCAATTGCTGTATTACCAGCCTTTGGGTTGCGATCACTTGCTCGGTTTCAACAGGTGGGGGATTTGGAGGATTCATTTCTGTTTGATGTTGCGTGATAATCTTTCCTTTCCTGGTATTGACCATCTGAGTTAGATACATAAGGTAAGAAAGAGTAGTAGACAAGGCAGCAATTTCAATCATGTTACTTTGGGGGACTTATTAGCTAAGTAGATTAGTGTGTCACCTACTAAAGCTAATACAGTACCTTATAGTGGTACATGCTAAAATGTTCATATATAATATCTCAATCAATCAAAGAAGCAAATCAGGCATTGATCATCAGAACAATCAACCAACATTTTTAATAGAGAAAATAGTTTTAATTTTGTCTTAGGCCTCCTATCTCTTAAAAATGTCATAGGGGTAGGGATTCCAAGGTTTGAAATCCATCTTGTCTTAGAGTAGAAAAGGTAAGAATGATCAGTGTAGAACAGTAGAAGGTGAGACAGGATCAAGATAAGGTAAGTATGGAATGAATCAGAGTAAGGTAAGTAGGGAAGAGTTTTGTCCATTTCTATCTAGGTTTCGTCCTACAGTCAACATTTCCTCTGATACCACTTCTGTAACACCCGGTTTTAAAGAACAAAGCCGGGTGCATCTCATACATGCGCCAAGAAGACAACATATATAATAACAGAGTGTATAGAGATAAATGTCATTAACATCAGAGTACTTATTACATAGCGGAAGACTTATTACAAAATAAAATAATAAAGATAAAACGAACTAAGGATCGACGGCGCCAATGTCGACTGGGAAACGCCACCTAGATCAGATCGAACTCCTCAGTGTTAGGCAGCTCCTCCTGAACCACCTGATCATCTCCTGTGGGGGGGGTGTGAGACAGCAAGGGTGAGCTCACACATGATCATAGCTCAACAAGTTGTGGGGAACCAGTGGACATAAACTCACAAAGGTGTGAGTTCATGTGATGTGTAAGGCTAATCAATGATAGAGGTTAAAGCTGAGCATTGCTTTTAAGTAGTTGGTCAAAATTTTATTAGCAGTTACTAAGTGTAAGTAAATACCAAACCACAAGTAAAGTAATAGAACAAAATTAATAACAAACCCATGCAATGCAAATGACAAAATTGAATTTAAGTTCCATAATTTAAACATCAGAGAGTCCTGAGCTGCTCATGACCGCGAGCTCGGCTAGTATACCAGTTTTACACTCTGCAGAGGTTGTACCCTTTACCCACAAGTCATGTTACCCATCTGCCAAGGGGTCGCGAGTCCCATACACCTCTACCTAGGAAGCGCGGCAGGGCAACACTACGAGGCCTTTACAAAGTTCCACTAGCTTCCGAAAACCCGCTACAGTTTATAGGAAGATCCAGTACAGGGTTCCTGGCTGACCGCCATCGCAGCAAAATCAACCAGGGACCTCCCTGCACTGACCTCTCCCCTACTGCCCTTGCCCCTTTCGGGTAAGGTAGTCTTCCACTAGCTTTCCTAATTAGTCAGCCAAGGGGTCCCATTCCTCCCTTGTGGTGGCACGTGGTTCTCAAGTTAAGCTCTATGTTCCAATTAACATTAATGATATCAACATGAACATAAACAGAATAACAACAATAATTGGAACATAGAGGTAATAAATGATTATCCCAAAACCATATAAAGCAATAGCAAACTACCCAAGTGATTCGGGGTAAACAAGGTAGTGAGATAAACAATCTAGGGAGTCCTATTGGGTCCCATCAAAATTAACCTATGCATGAGTATGTGATATTAAAGAACATTATTGGGTAAAAAGTGGTCAAGGGCACAACTTGCCTTCAATGAGCTCCTGCTCAGCTACTTCAATCTGCTGCTCACCAGGGTCCCCGGCAACGGGCTCCTCTACTCGCCACATTACAAACAAGCACAGTGCATAGAGGAAATTAACATCACACCAAACATGTACACAAAATACACAGTAATAATCTACACATTAAAATAAAATCCTAGGAACAGGAATTATAATTTTCTGAGTTATGGATTTTAAGTTATGCATTTTCAAAGGTTTTATGTGCTTTAAATAGGATTAAGTGATAAATAAATTTCTTACTGTTTTCATGACATAACAGAGGATCTAGGTGATAAAGAATAAAATTACAAAATTTTAGGAACTGGAATGGACTAATTTGGACCAAGTATGGATTTTCTATGAATTTATAAAGTTCTAGCAATTGTTTTCATATTAAAAATCTATTTTCTAATTTATTTAATCAATATTAAACCGTACTGGACTGGGCCTCAATATTTGATAACAGCAGGGGGCTCGGTGTAAGTTTTTCTAGACACAGAGAACAGTGGAGAGGGACGGCGGGTTCTAATTCTGGCAAGTGGAGGGACTCTTTAGCTAAATGGCACCGCGAAGAGGTATCTTTTAATTCTGGCCGTTGGATCGACCACAGATGGCCCCGATTAGATCGACCCCCGCCTGAGTCGATGCGGGATCGAAGCCATAGGATCCGAATCCTACGGCCCGGATTCTATGTGTACGTGATTAATCGCTAGCTCTCCGATTCCCATCGGACGATCCCCACGCCCCTAGCCCAATCGCTGCCGCGCACTAAATTGTGGCCGTTGATCAACAGACGGACGGCCCAGACTCTTCCCCCAACTTGACAGTGCCCCGACGATGGAGCCTAGCTCCCCGCGGCGGCGGAGCTCGCCGTCGAATCCTTCCCAGCGATTCTGGGCGCCATACCACGATTACTAGGTACTAAGCGAAATTGAGGGTGTGGTGGACAAGTGAGAGTGCTTATTACCGGCAATGGCGATCCGAGTAACTCCGCCCACGGCGTGCTGCGGATCCGCGGCGGAGCTCGTACGACGACGAGCAATTCGTCGAGATGTGGTCGCCAATCGGGTCTCCCAAGTGGACCACACGCATCTACGTTCCACTGCGAAGATCCTTGATCGCTACTCGAGGCCGAGCCGAGGACAAGGTCGTGTGTCCACGGTGGCGGCGGCACTCCCTCTCTCTGGATTGGTCTACGGTGATGGGGCTTCTCCAATGGTGGATCCGGTGGGATAGGCGCGGACGGGTCCCAGGAGCTAATAAGGGCACTCGGGTGGCCGAGAGGTTCGGGGATGGTGGGCGCAAGCTGGCCAATTTCCAGAGATAGCGCGGCGGCCGTTGCGGTCGTTTCCGCCATACGCGGCGGGTTGGTTGAAGACGACCCCCTTACATCCCGGGCCCACGCGTCAACGAGACAAGCGAGAGCGAGCGCGAGTGCCGTGAGTCTGACCGATGGCCCCGCCGTGTCGGCGCCAGGTTGCGGGTGAGCGCGCGGGCGCACGGGAGGCTGACGAGGAGGGCCCGGGTGTCGGCGCTGTGAATTGCCCAGTTGGGCTGCGCGTGGGAAGATCCTTAAGTGGGCTGAATTGTGGTCAGCCGGCCCAGGTAAGTTTCCTTTACTTTTTCTTTTATGTTTTATTTTCTGTTTTCAAATTTAAATCCCAATTTGAATTCAAACTTGTTTGTGAGCTTCTTAACTGGGTTAAATACTTAAATTAAAATATTAGTGGGGACAAAATGTATTCTCTCATATATTTATTTTTCCTTTATTTTGTATAATCTCTCCCTTCTATCTTTCCTTAATTCTAGGAATATTTTAGGATTTAAATCCCCATTTGGATATTTAACATATTTCTTTTTGCATTACTATAATATTGTCACAAAAAAAATGCACACACAAATAAAATATTCAGCATGATGCATAATTTTGGTAGTATATATATTTTATTAATTGTTTTTGGGCATGATGTTCACATAAGATGATGCATAAAGATCAAACTCACACAAAGAGAAATTGTTTCTCTATTGGCATTATTTCTAGCAATTTACAAAGTGGGTGTTACAGCAAGACCCGTTCAACGCGTCGTCCGAACCCGCCGCAGGATTCAAAGACTCAAAGCGAAACGACCGTTCCTCGAACGACTCGCACACGCGCAACGACCACCTCGCGAACCACTCGCTCTGTCGCATTAACTCCGCGGCGGGACAGGCGGCGCCTCAGGCGGGAGAAGCAAGCGACGCTTCGCCTTCGCCATAATGACCGCGTCGAAAAAGGTACGCCACGTCGTTTGATTTCGTATCCTTTTCCTTTTCCTCTTTCTCTCTCTTACAACAGGGACCGGGAAAGGGGGATACCCCGAAAAGGATCCTTCTCCGTGAAGGAAACAGGCCCCGAGCCTCCCTACTGATCAGAGGTTCAAAGGCTGGCCCCTCGGAGGGGTTCAACGGCCGCCTCAGAGCAATTGGGTTCTACGCCCACTACTGGTCAGAGGTTCGATGGCCGGCCCCTCGGAAGGGTTCAACGGCCGCCTCAGGCCACTCGGGCTCCGCGCCCACTACTGATCAGGGGTTCGTAGGCTGGCCCTCGAAGGATTCACAGTCGCCTCAGACACAGAGCGAGGGATGACCCTGGGTACGTTCGATACATAACCAAGGCTCGGGCTACGCTCCCGAGGTACCCTAGGACATTTCCGAGACCAGCGGGAACGATCTTGTAACGGAATCCCATCAGAGGGAGGCATCGAGCCCTCGGACCCCGTCAAAGGGGACCGGGACCGGCAGATCACCCGCAGGTACTTTTGGAGTGCGCCTCCGGGCCTCTAGCCGACCCCTAGCAAATGGGGCACGGGCGTCCGCTCGGATTACCCGCCAGCAGCTCACCGGAGACACCATGTTCGGTGCCCTCCGAGGGCAACATGGCGCTTTCCCCCTCCTCCTTGCGGAAAGGCGACGCAGGGGCGTATGTAAAAAAGTCGAGTCTGCCCTTGACCGTCCTCTCGCCCTGTGCAGAGGCTCGGGGGCTGCTCTCGCAAACCTGGCTCCGGCCAACCCGTTGACAGCGTCAACATACCAGCCTGAGAACTTGGGACCCGACCGTGCACCCGGGCTACGGCCAGCTCGCATGAGGGAACAACTAGACCAGCCAAAGTATTGCGAAACGCACTAAGACCTCGAAGGAGTAAAACTACTCCTCCGAGGCCTCGGGGGCTACACCCGGCGGGTGCGCTCGCGCGCACCCACCGGAACAAAATGCAACCAAGAAAAGGCTGGTCCCCTTGCAAAAAAGTGCGGCAAAAGCCTCCAAGCGAGTATTAACACTCCCTTCGAGGCTCGGGGGCTACTGTCGGGGACCATAATTAGGGGTACCGTCAAGGCTCCTAAATCTCAGCTGGTAACCCCCATCAGCACAAAGCTGCAAAGGCCTGATGGGTGCGATTAAATCAAGGATCGGTCCATTCGAGGGACGCGATCACGCCTCGCCCGAGCCCAGCCTCGGGCAAGGGCAGCCGACCCCGGAGGACCTACGTCTCGCCCGAGGCCCCCTCCAGCAACGGACACACCTTCGGCTCGCCCGAGGCCCAGTCTTCACCGAGAAGCAACCTTGGCCATATCGCCACGCCAACCGACCAAATCGCAGGGGCATTTAATGCAAAGGTGGCCTGACACCTTTATCCTGACGCACGCCCTCCAGTCGACAGAGCCAAAGTGACCGCAGTCACTTCACCGCTCCACTGACCGGTCTGACAAGAGGACAGTGCCGCCTGCACCGCTCCGACTGCTGAGCCACTCGACAGAGTGAGGCTGACAGCCGCCAAGTCCGGCCTCAGGCGTCATAGGAAACTCCGCTCCGCCCGACCCCAGGGCTCGTACTCGGGCTCAGCCCCGGAAGACGACGAACTCCGCTTCGCCCGACCCCAGGGCTCGGACTCGGGCTCAGCCCCGGAAGACGACGGACTCCGCTTCGCCTGACCCCAGGGCTCGGACACAGGCTCAGCCCCGGAAGACGATGAAATCTGCTTCGCCCGACCCCAGGGCTCGGACACGGGCTCAGCCCCGGAAGACGACGAACTCCGCTTCGCCCGACCCCAGGGCTCGGACTCGGGCTCGGCCCCGAAAGACGACGAACTCCGCCTCACCCGACCCAAGGCTCAGACTCAACCCTGGCCTCAGCCGACGGTCTCCGCCTCGTCCGACCCGGGGGCTCGGACTCGACCTCGACCTTGAAAGACAGACTCAACCTCGACATCGACCTCGGAGGAGCCTCCACCTCGACCAACCTAGGGCACGAACCGACCACGTCAACAGGAAGCGCCATCATTACCCTACCCCGAGCTGGCTCAGGCTACGGGGAACAAGACCGGCGTCCCATCAGGCTCGCTCTACTATACGAGTAATGATGGCGCCCCGCATGCCCTGTGACGATGGCGGCTCTCAGCCCCCTTACGGAAGCAAGAGGACGTCAGCAAGGATTCGACATCCTGGACAGCTGTCCTTCCGCCAGGCTCCAGCGTTCCTCCGACGGCCACAACATCACACAAACTGGGTGCCAAAACCTCTCCGGCTGCCACGATGGCATGTACTTAGGGCGCTAGCTCTCCACCGCTAGACACGTTAGCACACCGCTACACCCCCATTGTACACCTGGATCCTCTCCTTACGCCTATAAAAGGGAGGTCCAGGGCCCACTTACAGAAGGTTGGCCGCGCGGGGAAGGACGGGACGACGCTCGTGCAAGGCCGCTCGCTCCCTCCCGCGTGGACGCTTGTAACCCCCTACTGCAAGCGCACCCGACCTGGGCGCGGGGCTAACACGAAGGTCGCGGGTTCCATCTCCCACGCTTGTCTCCCTCCGGCTGCTCTCTCCCCCCTTCGTGTTCCGCCTCGCGCCGACCCATCTGGGCTGGGGCACGCGGCGACGATTTACTCGTCGGTCCAGGGACCCCCCGGGTTTTGAAACACCGACATAATCCATAAAAGAAAAAGCACGAGAACATGTCGATCACGAGCTGGCACAGCGTGGTCGCCGTAGCGCTGGCAGCGGCGGTGTGCCGGCGTGGTGGTGGTGCGTGGCGGCGCAGGCGCAGCTGAGCCAGAGCTACTACGCGTCGAAGTGCCCCGACGTGGAGACACTGGTCCACGGTGCCGTCACCTAGAAGCTGCAGGAGACCTTCAACGCGGCGCAGATAGGGCCTGTTTGATTCAGCTTTTGTGAAAATCTGGCTGTGGGGGAGAATCTGAGTATCATTACGATTACGTGTGGAGGAAGATAAAGTTGTTCATAGGGTTCAGGATCTATAAAGTGATAGATTACTACTATTGCGACGACTCAACCGATTATATGTTTATATTGTTTTTGAATAGTTTTTACCAAAATGAATTTTATAGAAGCTGTCTGAAAAGCTGAGTGTTTGGCAGTCCACAGCAGCTTTTAGTGGCCAGAAGCTGCAAAAAGCCGAAACAAACAGGGGCATAGATAGGCAGGCAGGCAGCATGCAGGCGGTGGCAAGGACAGAGGCAGAGGCAGTGTGTAGTGCGGCGTTCACAATTTGCCTTTTACGCCCCTTACGCCCTGCCTCAGGCACGACCCTGCTAGGTGAGTGTCCGTGCGTCACAAGTCCGAGTGTCTCTTCGATGTCATCTCGGACAGCTTGTATATATCATCATCTATCTCATAACTATATAACGCATATGTGCATATATAATTTATCGAGATATTATATGTCCCCATTGTAACGCACGGGCACTGACCTAGTATATATATAATTGTTTCAGCGGAGCCTGGCACGCGTATGAGGTGTTTGGTTTGATGAATCACTCTATCCAAAATGAAGTGGTGCATCATAGGCCTATTCCACAAATTTGGTGGGATGACTCTATTCCACATATTAGTACTAAACAACTAACTATAAGGAATGAGGTGATGATAAATTAACTCACTCCATTCCACAAACAAAATAAAAAAGTGAGAAGTGAGAAGATGATGGACTATATCATTCTTGAAACCAAACACTTCAGTACACGATTGCACTGCACGGGCACGACGAATACTACTAGTCGACTAGACTAGGTCGTCGTAGGTAGGTGTAGCGCGGTAGGCGTAGATGCGGGGCGAGCACTCTCCGAAGCTCGGGAGACGCCCCGGTCCGCAGGCAATCTCGCAGCGCCACTAGCTCCGACAGCATAATAATATGCATGCATGGGCGGGCGGAGGCGGAGGCTGCCGACCCCATCCATCCTCCATGTTTGTTTGCTGGGCTCGATCGGTTTGTGGCCGTCGCACTCAGCACTCAGCACCACCCACGCGCGCGCGGGCGGCAAATAACTAAAGGGTCGTTGCTGCCGTTCGCGCGGGCGCGGGCGCGGAAGCGTACGTATAGCAGCGCGTGAGCTAATAGCGGTGCAGCGTAGTGGCGCCGCCGCCGCATCGCGCGAAGTGGTTGGACGGCCGGGTCGGTGCACGCATGCCGCAGGGCAGCTAGCGCGGCGGGTGGTGGTGGTGGTGGTCGTCTGACGTCGCTGCCACGACCACGAGCACTGCCGCGCGCGGCCACGCATGCACTACGTAGCAGCCCACCTACGGCTGCTCCCCAGAGCCATGCCATGCCCTCAATAGATTATACTGCATGCTATATATACTAGTACGTACCACTATACACTCGCACCCAGTGCGGCCATGCCTGCGCCGCCGCCAACTCTCTGTGCACTCAGTCCCACTCCCGCATGCATGATCCCTCGTAGCAACAGCTAGCACACCGAGCAAGCATATCGCACGCGCGCGATCGATCGGTCATTCGGTCGACGACGCTGCCCAGCCAAATCAAAGTCTTGCTTGCCAGGCCACAGTTGCGCAGTGCCGCGCGCGTGCATGTGCCATTGCTTTCCTTCCGTCGTCTCTCTCTGCGGCGTGCGTCTGCAGTGCAAATAGCCGGTGAGTGAGTGTCGATCAACCGTTGATTGCTCAGTCTTTGTTCGGATTCGGACTAGAGAGCTAAGATCGCGCATGCGTATCGATGGATTCTCTTCTATAATCTGCTTCTTTATTTCTACCCTCTCAGGGCTTATTCGGTTATACCAATTTAGAATGGGTTGGAGGGAATTAAATCCCCTTCTAGTCAACGGGCCCTCAGTGTCGTGACGATGCACGTACGACGTACGAGCCGCGGTTTGCATCAACTGTGCCGCCGGCGTCTCTTGATCTGCTCTGCAGCATGCATATATGATGACTCACATTATTGCTCAACTCCTTCGTCACTGACATACTAGTAGTGTGTCAGTGTGTGCGTGTGCAGGCGCATCTTGCATGCCCTGCAGATATGTACACGCAATATAAATTAAAAGTAGTATAACCTACACGTGCTTCGCAGCTGCCAGGAGGCGTTGTTTGCTTCGAGCGCGCTTAGCTTCCAGCTATCTGCGCTGCTGCATGCATGCATGTCGAATTCTAGCTCTACTGGGTGGTTTCCGTTCTTCTCTTCCTTTTTCTCTCTCGTTTGCATTTTTCTAAGGATTTTTTATTTTTTTTAAATAAAATTAGTTTACTTTCCCTTTATAAAATGAAAATCCTTTAAAAAAACAGGCTTCTCAGACTAGCCCTTAACATCACACTTTTTCCTCAGATTTCTTTTGGGTGTGGCCGAATTGCACTAGATGACTAAATATAATATTTAAATGCTGCACCGGCCGGAGAACCTTTTAACCTGTCAGTCTGCTCTCGTCTGAGGTCTGACCGCCAGCAGTATGTATGTCTAGATGAGCTTGTTCATGAAAACCCATTATATGTTGGATTATTAGCAAGTCTCTCTGTATGTGAAGCTCGATCGTAATGCAATGCCCACTATAAACGACGCATGCACAAACACAAAAGTAAAATAGCTACGACGACGGCAATCAGCTTATGCTGCTGGACTCCATTAATTAATAATAAGCTTGTTCTGTTACTCCATCACTCTCCTAGCTATGTGCGGCGGTAAGATGGCAATTTTAAACTGGTTTGTACTGTATATATATATATATATATCGTACTATGCATCTTTTTTTTTAAAAAAAAAGAAGTGATCCATCAGTGCATGCTGCCACTTTACTTATATATAGTCTCAAGCAGGTTCTCGTACGCCATCTGGTAATAAAGACTAGTATTATTTATGCCTTGACAACTGATCGTACATAGCATAATACAATCCACACAGAACATTGATCCATGCTCTTTCGGTGAAGGTGAAACAACTTGTGCAGTACAACTCTCTCTTCCAGTATTGATCGGTAGGTTTGATTAAACTTGCAGCGAACTCGGGCATTGAAAGCCGCGCAGATTTTTTTATTCAAATTTCAGAGCCAATTAAGCTAGTTTTTTGGCGCTTCAGGCCGGCACACATGCACGTTGTTGGGTTGAATTCTAGCCGGGTACACGTCCAGTGCAAGGCGGTGTTACGTAATTTATGCCATTGATTTGCCAACAGGACTGTGAAGACTCGATCGTCGTACGCATGCATCATGCAGATGGGTTTGATGATGACGACAACGAGCCGAGCCGCCGTCAGTATTCAGTACAGTAATCGTAAATCACGTTCTCTTCTGTAATTTGTCGGGCTATGGATCATGCACATGGCCGCGTCTCTCCAATTTGTATCCAAAGCCACCAAACTGTAACGGGGCGTTTGGCTCGTCCCATCAGCTAAAACAAAAATAACTAGTCACTTTATGAGTTAAAGATCTAAACATAAAAACGAGCTTATAAAGTGACTAAAATGATAAAAAGCTATATTTTTTTAGCCAGGTATGTTTGGATTGATCCATGAGTTAAAACGAAGTGGCTAAAGTTTAGTAAAATAAATGAGAAATAGGTTATTATAGTGTGGTTAAGTACAACTCAGATTGCGCTGGGGCTTACACGTGGGGTCAGACGATCCAGGATGGCGTCTTATGGGCCCGCTTCAATAACATGTGCGGGTGGTGACTACAGCCTTCGTCTTAGGTCGTCTGGTCTTCGGGAGACGGCAAGGCCTTCACATGTTCTGGAAGATCCCTCCGTCCTAGAGCCTTCGCTTGGTTGAGGTAGCAAGAGGGGTCTTCGCCTATTCTGTTCACGTTACAAATGAGCCAAATGAGGGGGGCGGATGGCCTTCACTCCAACATAGTTAAAGATCTAAACTTAAAAGCTTATAAAGTGACTTAAATGATAAAAAAAATATTTTTTTAGCCGAGGCATGTTTGGATTCCATGAGATAAAACAAAGTGGCTAAAGTTTAGTCACTATAGGAGCTATATAAACATCCCACGAAGAAGAGCTACAAATAATTAAAATAGTAAAATGGTATCCTTCTAGCTATATATATAGCTCCTAAACTTTAGGCCCTATTCCAAACCACCACAGCTAATAGTTAGCCACTAAAATTAGTCTAATGGACCAACTAATTATCAGTTATACGGTACTTCTCAAATAGCTATTAGTTGTTAGCTGTCTCGTCTAGCTAATAACTTATTAACTAGCTAACAATTAGCTCTAGAGGTTTGGAACGATGCGTTAATTAGTCACTTCGCTTTAACTTATGGGATCCAAACAAGCCCTAGACACTTTTAGCTCTTATAGATGAACTAAAATTTAGTCAGTTTGCTGTAGCTCCTGGATCCGAATTGAACGGGAAGAATATAAAACAACACAAGCAATGCATTGCAATGATATGATTTCAGCGTTATCCACATATATGTGTTGGCCTCATATCTTTGTCATGCAGAACAAGAGCTATGTCTGACAACAAAAGCAGGGAACACTCCACCGGGACCTTGAGCTAGGCTCTGACAACGACGCAGAGGTAACATTCCATTTGCACTAGTATGCCGTGCCGCAGCCGACGCAGGGGTAGTAGATCAACGTCAACCTGCGAAGGATCGGAGGGCATGCATGCACTGCACCCACAGCATCCCCGGACTCTCCGCGCACAAAATCTTTGGAAAAGCATATCTTATCTGCAAACATGCATGCGTCGATCGCCCCCAAAAGGTCGTCAGAGCCAACGAGGCGCCGATCCATGAGCTAACCTGCGCCTGCATTATTAGTAGGACTTTCTCCGGAATCTTGAGATCGTGCGCAGCATATAGGGCCGCGAGCGTGCAGGACCATGTGTCTCCGTAGTCTGCTCGCTCGCCCGTGCCCCTGTGTGCGCCGGCCTCTGCACTTTTGCCACCGTAAGCAAAGCACGTTGGACGACGCTGCTCTCGAACTGGACCACGCGCGAGTGACTTGCATCCCTCGCGGCATATGGTCCAGTTGTGGTCGGACGAATGCGCGTAGACTTAGGCACTGATTTGATACAGTATGGTATCTGTTTATGTTTAGAATTAAATAAACACGGTTAAATGTTATCGGTTAGAGTTCACATTACAAATACGTGAACCAAACAGCATCTAAAATGAGATGGATTCCTAGCTTTCCGCGCGCGTTTTCAGGTTCCCAGTACATCCTTGCCAATTGTGCATTTCAGAGGATGTGTATGTGTTCATGCTCTGCAAAGGAAAGGGTGGCGTCAACTCTGAATTTCTGATGCTGCTGTTATGTCCAGAGTCCAGACTCCGATGTTCAGCTGGCATGGTAACACTAGATATCTCTGTTCCAGTGCAGGTGGGTGACAAAGCCAAAACAACGTGCGAAATCTTTGATGGTTAATTGGATTCAACCTCCAGCAGGTATGTTTCTGTAAACTAAATGAACAAAAAACGACCACTGATCAGGGCAAAAAAGGAGTTGGCCTAGGAACGAGATGTGTTCCTTCCAAAGGCCCCAGATTGTTTTATATTCCTTTCTGCATGTGCTTGTATCGTCGTCGTTGTCTCTGAACTAATCAGTGCCTAGTTAGTATATTCGCTAAGAAAAGACAGTTTTGTTATCTGCATGGGCTTTTCTGTAGATGGACATGGATGAACGCATCTGCATCGTCACCATCCAGCTGAAAGCTTGCAACCGTAGTAGGGCTTCACTATATACTACACACCTAACGCCCCCAACCAACATTGCAAGCAATAGAATCGAGCTAGGCGGTGCAGATTACATACGCATGACGACGACAGCTCCTGTATTCAATCCTAGCTCGCAAGACGCCGGGATGAAGTGGTTCTTCTTTCTACAGAAGTGGACAAACGGAGCGAGCACAGTGACATGGAGCCCGAACCCCCCCATAGTGTGCAGAAAGGCGATGAAGCTTTTTGCAGCTTTAGTTAGAGCCCTCTAGCTACGCTAGGCTTTACAGCAGGCTCTCCATCTCCTTGCCTTGCTGCCGCCCCCTCCTCGACCTCGAGTAGTCCAAAGCTGAAGAGCGGCCATAGCGCAGGGAATGTTTGGTGCAGAAAAGCTACCGAGGGTGGCCACCGACCCCCCCATAGCCCACCATAAAAAAAGAAGCGTCAGCCTGCCAGTAGCCCAATACGTACAGATTGGATTGGAGAATCTTACTACAACATCGAATTAAAGCTAGGTTCATCACTGGAGTGGGCAAGGTTTCTTTAATCTGGACCCTGGAGCACTACAACTACTAGTAGGGTAGGGGTGAAGCTATAGCCATAGCTATACCATGACGGATCAGAAATCCAAACTCTGATAGATATATATATCATGCAGGTCGTCCGTTCTCCCCGGCGGCAGAAATCGACCCAGCATTTCTTTGGAGTTCAATGGTTGGCCTGGCAATTAATGCAAACAAGGACATCCATTTGCATTCGTCAACACTTAATCATCATTTATATTATATATGCTCTCTCTTTCTCAGATCTCTGTCTACATATTTAATATGATGATTCATACAGATAAATTCATGAAAAATCCATTTCCTGTCCTTCGTTCCAATTGCTGGTGGCGATTTTCCATCTGCTTTTGCTAATATACATATATAATACAAACAATAAGTTGTGTGTGGCCGAATTGCACTAGATGCATGACTAAATATAATATTTAAATGCTGCGCCGGCGGCCGGAGAACCTTTTAACCTGTCAGTCTGCTCGTCTGACCGCCAGCAGTATGTGTTTCTAGATGAGTTTGTTCATGAAAATTCTCCTCCACCCGAAACCCAATATATGTTGGATTATTAGCAAGTCTCTCTGTATGTGAAGCTCCTAATGCAATGCCCACTATAAACCACGCATGCACAGACACAAAAGTAAAATAGCTACGACGACGGCAATCAGCTTTTGCTGCTGGACTCCATTTTAATTAATAAGCCTTGTTCTGCTCCTCCATCACTCTCCTAGCTATGTGCGGCCGCAAGATGGCAATTTTAAACTGGTTTGTACTGTATATATCGTACTATGCATTTTTTTTTAAAAAAAAGTGGTCCATCAGTGCATGCTGCCACTTTATTTATATATAGTCTCAATCAGTACAACAACACTGTATACCATTTTTGGCGGTCTCTGTTATTTTCGACGGCCTGAGCTGGCCACCGAAAATAACTTTATTTTCGACGCACAACCGCCGAAAATAAAGTTATTTTCGACGGTCAGGTCCTGGCCGCAAAAAATAAGCTATTTAAAACGGTCGTTGGGCTCCTCTCTGTTTCTCTCTTCTCTCTCGCTATTACTTAGCTCGTCGCGCCATCCACCAGCCGCCGCGGCGCCCCGGGCAGCCACACCCCCGCTGGCTCCGTCCCGTCATCCGCCGCCGCCCTCGACTCCCGTCGACCGGCCACGGTCGCGCCCTCCTCCTGCCACCACTCTGCCATCGTCGCCGAGCTTTTTCCCATCAAAAGATTAATTTTTTTGCGTATTTTATTTCATATTTTCGGCGGCCGTTATTTAATTGTCGCCGAAATTAGTATATATTTATAATTGTGTTTGTTTGATTAGTGCGTGCGATTAGTATTGTTATTTAGTTCAATTTTATTAATATATTAGTGGTACATGTGGTTTAGAGATTAAGGACATATTATATTTGTGGCATTAATTTCATATTAATATGTGATATTATTATATTATTAGTTTTACAAGTATATTATATGTGGTACTATTATATTATTAGTTTCACAAGCTGCCAAAAATAAGTTATTTTCGACGGCTGAGCCCTGTCCGTCGAAAATAAACGGTTATTTTCGGTTAATTTTTTCTGGCGACCATAGACCGCCAAAAATGACTGTAGCTATCGTAGTGCAGGTTCTCATACACCATCTGGTAATAAAGACTATTATTAATTTATGCCTTGACAGCTGATCGTACATAGCAATACAATCCACAGAACATTGATCCATGCTCTTTCGGTGAAGGTGAAACAACTTGTGCAGTACAACTCTAAATGATCTGTAGGTTTGGTTAAACCGTTAAACTAGCTTGCAGCGAACTCGGGCATTGAAGGCCGCCCAGATTTTTTTGTTCAAATTTCAGAGGGTCAATTAAGCTAGTTTGGCTTCAGGCCGGTACATGCACGTTGTTGGGTTGAATTCTAGCCGGGTACACGCGCGTCCAGTGCAAGGCGGTGTTACATAATTTATGCCATTGATTTGCCAACAGGATTGTGAAGACTCGATCGTACGCATAAGCCACCAAACTGTAGGGGGCCGTTTGGATAGTCCCATAAGCTAGCTAGCTAAAACAAAAATAACTAGTCACTTTATGAGTTAAAGATCTAAACTTAAAAGCTTATTAAGTGACTAAAATGATAAAAAGATATATATTTTTAGCCGGGCATGTTTGGATTGATCCATGAGATAAAACAAAGTGGCTAAAGTTTATTCACATTAGAAGCTATATAAACATCCAATGAAGAAGAGCTAAAAATAATTAAAATAGTAAAATGGTATCCTTTTAGCTCTTTATATATATTTGGATCTTAAGCTCCTAAAGTGACTAAACTTTAGGCCCTGTTTCAAACCACTACAACTAATGGTTAGCCACTAAAATTAGTTGAGATGTTTGAAATGGGTCAACTAATGGACCAACTAATTATCACTTATACCTCTCAAATAGCTATTAGTTGTTAGCTGCCTTAGCCCAGCTAATAACTCATTAGCTAGCTAACAATTAGCTCTAGAGATTTGCATTGGAACTAGGCCTTACTTAGTCACTTCGCTTTAGCTTATGGGATCCAAACAAGCCCTTGACACTTTTAGCTCTTACAGAGGAACTAAAATTTAGTCAATTTGCTCTAGCTCTTGGATCGAACAGGAAGAATATAAAACAACACAAGCACTGCATTGCAATGATATGACTACAGTGTTATCCATATATATGTTGGCCTCATATCTTTGTCATGCAGAACGGGAGCTATGTCAAGCACGGGACACTCCACCGGGACATTGAGCTAGGCTGTGACAACGACGCAGGCCGGTAACATTCCATTTGCACTAGTATGCAAAGGTAACATCAACCTGCGAAGGATCGGAGGGCATGCATGCACTGCACCTAGCATCCCCGGGCTCTCCGCGCACAAGATCTTTGGAAAGCATATCTTATCTACAAACAAGCATGCGTCGATCGCCCCCAAAAGGTCGTCAGAGCCAACGATCCATGAGCTAGCCGGCGCCAGCATTATTAGTAGGACTTTCACTAGAATCTTGAGATCATGCGCAGTGTAACACCCCGTCCAATTCTTGTACCGACGGTACTTACTTCTGATAGCTCTCTAGAATATATATTATCCCCACAGACTAACATAGGTCTTTTGTGCGCACTTTGTCCTCACTCATGCGCACCCGAGAAAACTTCTCGATCGGTCACCCATCTCAAATTGCTCCAATCCAAGCACGCTTTACTTGAAGTTTCTTTTGAGATAGGCTTCCGAAAAAGAAGATACACCTTGTTGGTATGAATACTCTATTAATTCTATTAAGCCTTGGGCCAGGATATCCCATCCCAGGGGCTAGGATATCACAATCCACCCCCCTTAGAAGACCGACGTTCTCGTCGGTCAACCCCAATCTAGGAACGTCCCCTCTTAGCCACGTCTGTGTGTCTAGTGTCGCCATATGCCATACCATGTGACCACTCTGGGCCCATATGCGCCATGCGCTATATACCCGAACCCCCTAACCCACACACGCCCCGTGAAACCACGAGGGTTGGCTCTGATACCACTTGTAACACCCCGTCCAATCCCTGGACCGGCAATAATTACTCATGGCAGCTCTCTAGGATCATATATTGTCCCCACAGACCAACACGGGTCTTTTATACGCACTTTGTCCTCACTCATGCGCACCCGAGAAAACTTTCCGGTCGGTCACCCATCCCAAATTGTTCCAAGCTAAGCACGCTTAACTGAGAGGTTCTTTCAAGATAGGCTTCCGAAAAAGAAGATGCACCTTGTTGGTATGAATACTCTATTAATTCTATTAAGCTTTGGACCAGGATATCCCATCCCAGGGCCAGGATATCACATGCAGCATATAGGGCCACGAGCGTGCATGACAATATGTCTCCGTCGTCGCTCGCCCGTGCCTGTGTGTGCGCCGGCCTCTAGGCCTGCTAATGGCAAAAAATCCAACCCACGTCCACCCATACCCAAATCTAATAACTTTGATATCCATCCCACACCCATCTAAAAATATAAGAAGGAAATTAAACCCAACCCATCCAATAATATTATTGACCTTAAACCAACCCGTAATTGGGTGGAAACCCATGGAAACCCCATGGGTTCAGCTTATTGTCTCACATCAAGCCAACTGCATACACATACACTGATACACACAGTGACAATTTTATAGGTAGTTTCAATGACATACAAAAACATAGTCTACGACATACAAAAACAGTGGCAATAATATTATACACTGATACAAAAACAAGTTTGGTCGATGAACATTTAGGTCTCGAGAGAACAAAAAACATTTGTTAAAGATCCTTAATGAACAATTATCTTTTTGGCAAGAAACATAAACTAGCAGCTGTGGAAAGAGTCTCTAATCACGCTCGAAGCAAGCAACAATGGAAGGGCACATCTAGGTAGCATCAGAAGACCACCGAACGATGCATAAATCTCCCTGAAAGTGAAAAGAAAGAACCATGTGTGAACGGTCCCTGGGGCGACAGTGTGTTCGCATCGTATGCAAGAGCGTGCGCTAGAGGGCAAGGGACAGGGGACAGGGGCGTCGGCGTCTAAGTGTGAAAGTGTCTAATTAGCGTCGGGTGTCAGCATGGGCCAGGGGGTCTCCATCCGCCGAGGCAAAGACTTGGGGAGAGGGGGTGCCGGCTGCCGGGGCAGGAAGCAGGATGCGACCGCCGGTGCACGGGTGAAGACTTAGAGAGTTAGGATTGAGTTGGGTATGTTAGGATTTGGGACTAAGTTGGGAGTCGACTCGAATACAATTCTACGGTCTACGGATGGGTGAAGACCCATGGAAGCCCACGCCTATGCAAACCCATCTACGGATGGGTGAAGATCCATGGAAGCTCACGCCTATGCAAACCCATCTACACCCATGGGTATCAACCATTTCGACCCACAATACAAAATAAATCCACCCAACCCAACCCATTCACAATTAAAACACATCACAACCCATCAAAACAAAACCATTTCTTAAACCCACCTAAAATAACCACTTACACACACCTCGTTTGTAGGCCTACCGGCCTCTGCACTTTTGTCACCGTAAGCAAAGCACGCGCGAGTGACATACATCCTCGCGGCATATGGTCCAGTTGTGGTCGGACGAATGCGCACAGACTAAGGTGTCGATTTGGTTCACGAAATGTAATGTAAATGGCAATAAAAATGATTCGCACTAGATTACAAATCTGAATAGGACAATATCAGCTTCTAGTGTGGTATATGTTTATGGTTGGAATTAAATAAACATGGTTTACTGTTATCGGTTAGTGTTCACATTACAAATACGTGAACCAAACAGCACCTAAAATATGGATTGGTAGCTTTGTGCGCGCGTTTTCAGGTTCCCAGTCCCAGCACATCCTTGCCAACTGTGCATTCAGAGGATGTGTATGTGTTCATGCTCTGCAAAGGAGAGGGCGACGTCAACTCTGAACTTCTGATGCTGCTGTTATGTGCAGACTCCGATGTTCAGGCATGGTAACACAAGATATCTCTGTTCCAGTGCAAGTGGGTGACAAAGCCAAACAACGTGTGAAATCTTTGATGGTTAATTGGATTCAACCTCCAGGTATGTTTCTGTAACTAAATGAACAAAAACGACCACTGATCAGGGCACAAAAGGAGTTGACCTAGGAACGAGATGTGTTTCCTTGCAAAGGCCCCAGATTGTTTTATATTCCTTTCTGCATGTGCTTGTATCATCGTCTAATTTGTATATTCGCTAAGAAAAAAGACAGTTTTGTTATCTGCATTGGCTTTTCTGTAGATGGACATGGATGAACGCATCTGCATCGTCACCGCCAACTGAAAGCTTGCAACCGTAGTAGGGCTTCACTATACTACACACCTAACGCCCCCAACCAACATTGCAAGCAACAGAATCGAGCTAGGCAGTGCAGATTACATACGCACGATGACGACGACAGCTGCTGTATTCAATCCTCCTAGCTCGCAAAGATGCTAGGATGAAGAGGTTCTTTCTACAGAAGTGGACAAACATAGCACAGGGAATGTGTTGGTCACTTGTTCTTAAAAGCTTTGGATCAAGAACAAGACAACACAAATGTTAATGATTAACGACCTTCGTCTTTCGCAACATTATTTCCTTTCGAATATAATGATCTTCAGACGAAGGTCATGAAGAACGTACCTTCGTCATTCTAATATGCAAAGATATAGACATATGAAGCACAGCAAGAGCATGAATAATCATTTTAAATCATCAAATTATTCACATTGTCGTTATATAATCATGAACAAATATCAATGATATTTAAATTACATTTGTACCTTCGGCTTGACAGAAGGTAAAAATCCGAGTGACGTGCGAGTGATTACAAGTCACCGTGAATAGTACGGTGTTACTGTTCATCTATTTATAGGCACAAGACGCAGCCTGAGCATAACTACATTCATATCCCTGGCATTTACTGTTAGGCAAAAGGTAAGTTGTCGAGGACTAGGTAGTCTTTTCTCTTTTAGGTCGGTTTCATTCTCCACCGCCATCCTTGTGCTAAGACGAAGCTTCTCCAGCCACAGCTTCGGAGCTGATTCATCCTTCTTCCCGATCACGCTTTTTATACCATGCACACCTTCATCTTAAGCCCGAAGCTTTCTGTGACAGTATACTATACTAGAAAACATGTTAGTTGTGTTTTTGAGGACCTTCGGAAGATGAAGGCCCCCAACAGTAGCCCCTCGCAGTATTAATTTGTTTTTGCTTCTAACAAATTCAGACTGCGACATGAACGAAGGCCTTTAGCCGAAGGTTCGAAAAAACACCTTCCCTTCGCTAGAATAGCGAATGTCAATGACAAATGGGGCCCACCAAGTTGTAATGCGCTAGGCATATAAATAGAAACCTGCAGCGATGGCATTTGCTGTGCTTTTCAGTTGCTTGTGCTATTGTTTCAAGCTTGAAGTTTCTGGCTGTCAGATCTTGCTTGATTTGCATGCTCCGTCATTTGCACAAGCGTTCGCTATACGTCCTGAGGAGAAGAAGATTGTGGACCCTCCCTAGCTGGGTTTTACGAAGCAATGGAAAAGACAAACACGGAAAAGATTACGAATGAAATATTAGCTGGGATATCTGAGGATTCTGGTGATAGCGATGCTTCGATGTGGAAAGCGGGAATGAAGATGCCGAAGATCAGCCCTGGCGGCCAAGTCATACCATCTTTGGAAAGTCGTCCATCAAACAGAGTCAGATTGATGCCATAAAGGGAAGATACTTTCGTGACATGTCTATTGTGAGAGCTGGGGGAGACAGTGCCGCCCCTGCACCCGAGGAAGATGAAGTTGTTGTTTACAGAAGCTTCATGAAGGCAGGCCTTTGGTTCCCATTGAGTAAATTTTTGGTTGAAGTTTTGAAGACATTTGAGATCTTTCCTCATCAAATTACTCCCGAAGCTATAATTAGGATGGGTATTTTTGTCTGGGCCGTAAGAAGTCAAGGGCTGGAACCAAGCGCAAAATGCTTCTGCAACATGCACGAACTACTGTACGAGACGAAGGCCACTAGCAAAGAGCAATATCACAACAACTTCGGTTGTTATGGCTTCGTTCCTCATTCTGATGTAAGCTACCCAGTTCCAACATTTCGGAAAAGGTGGCCAGGAGCCTGGATGAAAGAATGGTTTTATGTTAAAAATAATTTTAATTGAAAGAGAGCACATAAAGGGGATTATCCAGCATCCTATCTGGTCTCGCTTCAGCCTCAGAAGGTCGGCTACTATGCTTGGGAATGATACTGAAGCATGCCAGAAGGCTTTCAATAATGTTTGTGCCTTCATTGGCACAAGAGACCTAGTTCAGGAGCACATAGCCTACAGGGTATGGCCACTTGTGGATAACTGGGAGATGCCGAAGGAGACTGCTGCTGAGTCCAGTCAAAGTGGTTTGGTTTACTTGAAATACACCTTCAGGTACAGAGACCAGTTTGACGAACCAAATGACGACTGGCTGACATGCGTTGATGCAACTAGTGATGAGTTACTTGGAGCGTACACAAGAGCCGAAGATGATCCGTTGACCTTAGCCTTCAGAGGGCGAGGCAAGAAAAAGTTGAACAGAGTTTTTGACGTTCTCGGCTTCGTGTACCCAGACTACACATACCCCTTACGAAAGTAGGGGAAGAAAAGGAAGACTGCCGCCTTGGCCATCTCTGTTGTTCTGAAGGCCAAGAAGATCAAGGTCTTGACCCACCGACCGAGATATATTGAAACGGCCACAGTGCCAAAGCTTGGTGAAGGAACATCTTCCACTGCCGAGGCAGAACAAGCTACTCCTGCCAGTCGAAGCGCCGAAGAATCGGCCATAATGCCGAAGTTTTCTACAACCGGATCAGCCAAGGTGCTGATACATACTGCCGAAGCTAAAGGCAAGACGACCAAGAAACCAGACCGAGAGGAAATGTCAGAACCACTGGAGCCAAAATTACCGAAGGTGGCAAAAACTCCTGCAATAACTCCCAAGAGGAGGATAATGGCAAGCGTGCTGGACGCTGTCATGGTAACGGTGAGGGCATTAACTCCTACCCCTGTGATGAAGGTTGCCGAAACTATTACGGCCCGTGCTAAAACCGAAGTTGGGCCCTCAGCACCCGCTGAGGCAGAGCCTGCTGCAATCGAGCAGAGAGTTGAGCAGGAATCTCCAGATACTGGCATGGCTCTGGAGAAGAAGGATGCGCCTGAAAAAGCTAAATCTCCTGTTCCCGAAGCACCGTCCGAAGATCTTGACTTTATTATTTGACATGCTTCGGAAAAAAGACTATCTGAAGAAGAAATTGCAGAAGCCAAACACTACACCCGGGAACTGAAATACCCGAAGGGGCCTTGGTATACAATGGCATGGACAAAGATGACTTCCTATACTGTCTCCTAGACAATAAGGAAATATCCGTCTGCCAGGAAATGACTGAAAATATGGGATTTTCGAAGCTTGAAGCTGGCCTCTCCGCCATGTCAAAGAATGACCTCGCAGACAGCCTTGCATACAACTGTCTGAAGGTATGGAAGTGATGAACTTAAAAATAGATTATCTTGTCTTGTATTCTCGTGTTGATCCTATCTTTTTGCAGGGCTTAATTCTTAGCAACGCTTTGAGGACGCAGAAGAATGCTGAAGATGAAAGCTGCGTGATAGCCCTTGGCAACCTTCAGTCAGAAGTTATTAAGCTGAGAAATGAAGCCGTGGAAAAGATAAAATCTTGCTTTCATTGGTGGATTAAGTGTAAAAAGACGAAGCAACATTTAACACTCAATCCGAAGCTTATGAAGCCGAAATTGAAGACCTTCGGGAAAAAACTTGCCGAAGCTAATGAAAATTTTGAACTTGCAAAAGCTAAGCAAGAAATAAGTGAATGGTCGAACACTAGGTTGGAGAAAAATGTTGAGGAGCTTCACGAATCCAAGGAGAGGTGCTTCGAGAAATCCTTAGATTGCGTAAGAAAATTGAAAACCAGCTTTGCTAGGGTGGGTGCTTATTCTTCCGAAGAGAATTTCATTTGAGGTGACCCCGAGGGTGTTATTGATTGGATAAGCGAGGAAGCCAAAGCTTTTGAAGAGATCCTCAGCGATCGTGGGGACATTTGTGCTTTCACCGGCGCTCGAGGGATTGCGGCAATTCTGGAGAAGGCTGGTTGCGACCATGTTAAAGCTCCGGCCCAGACTGAAGCTGCCTTCTCCACGGACGACACGAGAGACCCTTTAGCCGAAGCTACTTTAGTGGGAGGAAAGTTTTACTCTGATGTTTGGGTGAACGGTGGTCGAGAATTGGCCACCGAAATCATAAAGAAAAATGAAAAGGAAACCCACGATGCTTGAGAAGAAGCTAAACGAGCCGAAGAAGTTGCCGAGCGCGCAAGACGTATATGTATTATTTCTGAGTTTTATCTTTGGTGTTTATTTTCTAGCTTCGGACTAACAGCTTGTTTATTACAGCTGAACTCTCACCGCTACCCGAGCCATATGACCCCCTGGCCGATCCTGTTATGAAAGAAGCGCTGAATGTAATGAGCGTCGCTAATTCCATCATCGATGAAGTCGTCGATAGGCTGCTGAATGAGGCCGCGGAAAAAATTCTTAAGGAAGATTAGACTTTTACTGTAATGATACAATGTAACATTCTATATGAGACAATTAATCAGATATATAAATTAATGTAATATATTTCTTTGTGATGCATGAAATTTACGCACATACCGTTTTTAAGCCTTCGGTGAAAAAATACCTTCCCTTCTTTTCATGCTCCGTAAAGAAAGAAGCCCCTTTTATGGCAAATCTGATAAAATTGTAATTTCCGAAGGTTTCCTTCGTGCCTCAGCACATTTTCAACCGAGTTATTGCCGAAGACTTGCTTCGTACCCAATCTTTGCTGTTGATGCGATGTGATGTATGATGTAATGTTATGCGGAATTGTGTGATGATATGATACAATATGATGGTTATGCCGAACACACACACACGCCCACACTAGAACACACAAGACTCTACATCCACTTAGGGACGTCTTTGGAGTCTTTAAGCATTGCATCCCCTTAGGAACGACTTTGGAGCTTCTTCACCTTACATTTCGGTGGTATTTAAGCTCTGCATCCCCTTAGGAATGACTTTGGAGCTTCTTCACCTTCTATTTTGGTGGTATTTAAGCTCTGCATCCCCTTAGGAACGACTTTGGAGCTTCTTCACCTTCTATTTCGGTGGTATTTTGGCTCTGCATTCCCTTAGGAACGACTTTTGAGCTTCGGAACTTACTCTGCGCTCCCTTAGGAACGACTTTTGAGCTTCAGAACTTACTCTGCGCTCCCTTAGGAACGACTTTTGAGCTTCGGAACTTACTCTGTGCTTTGGAACTTAGTCTGTGCTCCCTTAGGAATGACTTTTGAGCTTCAGAACTTACTCTGCGCTCCCTTAGGAATGACTTTCGAGCTTTGGTAGTTACTCTGTGCTCCCTTAGGAACGACTTTCGAGCTTTGGTAGTTACTTTGTGCTCCCTTAGGAACGACTTTTGAGCTTCGGAAATTTGTTAGGAAGGCGCATTTTACTCATTGATGCGGGCACAATTATTACATGAAATCAAAATTCAGTCCTTCGTGGCTTGTTTTTCATACAAAAAATAAAATGGCAGGAAAGATGAAGATACACCAAGAGTAGGATATTTTTTAGTAGATGTGCTTGGATTCAGGCACAGTGCTATTAACTGTGTGTCGGGGACCATAATTAGGGGTACCCTCAAGACGCCTAATTCTCAGCTGGTAACCCCCATCAGCATAAAGCTGCAGAGGCCTGATGGGTTTGATTAAGTCAGGGATCAGTCCATACGAGCGACTCGATCACGCCACGCCCGAGCCTAGCCTCGGGCAAGGGCAGCCGACCCTGAGATGTTTTCGTCTCGCCCGAGGCCTCCTCTTTCACGGTAGACGCATCTCCGGCTCGCCCGAGGCCTTGCCTTCGATAAGAAGTAACCCTGACTAAATCACCGCGCCGACCGACCAAGTCACTGGGGCCTTTAACGCAAAGAATAAGACTGACGGGCAGCCAGGCTTGGCCAAAAGCGCCAAAGGAAACTCCGCTCCGCCCGACCCAGGGCTCGGACTCGGGCTAAGGCCCCGGAAGACGGCGAACTCCGCTCCGCCCGACCCAGGGCTCGGACTCGGGCTAAGGCCCCGGAAGACGGCGAACTCCGCTCCGCCCGACCCAGGGCTCGGACTCGGGCTAAGGCCCCGGAAGACGGCGAACTCCGCTCCGCCCGACCCAGGGCTCGGACTCGGGCTAAGGCCCCGGAAGACGGCGAACTCCGCTCCGCCCGACCCAGGGCTCGGACTCGGGCTAAGGCCCCAGAAGACGATGAACTCCGCTTCGCCCGACCCAGGGCTCGGACTCCACCCCGACCTCTGCTGAACGACCTCCGCCTCGCCCGACCCAGGGGCTCGGGCTCGGCCTCGGCCTCGGCCTCGGCCATGCAGGACAGACTCGACCTCGGCTTCGGAGGAGCCCCCACGTCGCCCGACCTTGGGCACGAGTCCGCCACGTCGACAGGAAGCGCCATCATCACCCTACCCTAAGGCGACTCGGGCCGCAGAGAACAGGACCGACGTCCCATCTGGCTAGCTCCGCCAGATAGGCAATGATGGCGCCCCGCTGGACCATGACGACGGCGGCTCCCAGCTCCCTTACGAAAGCAGGGGGACGTCAGCAAGGGCCCAACCACTCCGACAGCTGTCCCTCCGCCCGGCTCCATTGCTTCTCCGACAGCCACGACGCCGCACTAGCTGGGTGCCAAGATCTCTCCGGCTGCCACCTTGGCATGTACTTAGGGCACTAGCTCTCCCCCGCTAGACACGTAGCACCTTGCTACACCCCCATTTGTACACCTGGATCCTCTCCTTACGCCTATAAAAGGAAGGACCAGGGCCTTCTTAGAGAAGGTTGGCCTCGCGGGAACGAGGGCAGGGGCAGGCGCTCTCTCGGGGCCGCTCGCTCCCCTCACCCGCGCGGACGCTTGTAACCCCCTACTGCAAGCGCACCCGACCTGGGCGCGGGACGAACACGAAGGCCGCGGGAATCTCCGACTCCCTCACGACCCGGCTCCGGCCACCTCGCTCTCGCTCTCTCTCCCCCCTTCGCGCTCGCCCACGCGCTCGACCCATCTGGGCTGGGGCACGCGGCACACTCACTCGTCGGCTCAGGGACCCCCCGGTCTCGGAACGCCGACAGTTGGCGCGCCAGGTAGGGGCCTGCTGCGTGTTGACGAGTAGTTTCCCGTCAAGCTCCAGATGGGCACTCTCCAACGACCTCTTCAACCCGGGACGGTGCTCCGTTTCGGGAGTCTCGAGTTCATGTCTTTCGACGGCAGCTACGACATGATACTCCTTCCACCGCCGCGCGACAGCGACAACGGTGGCGGACAGCCCGCCCGCCGGCGGCGGAATCGACGACGTCTTTCCCGCATGGGGGAAGGACAACTTTCGAGCTCACCCCATCCTCTCCCTCGCCATCGGAGGAGGAGGCGGGGCAACCAAGGCCGAGCGGGAGGCTGCGCTCAGTCGACTGTCGAGCAAATCGACATCCCCAGCGCCCCAACGGAGGACGGACCGGGCATCACCCACGCGTTTGAGGCGAAGGCGAGCGCCGACCCCTCGCGACACGCCGATCCCGGGCAAGTGGACGACGCCAGCACGCTCACGGAGGGCCTGCAGGACGTCGCCCTCGCACCCAGGACGACAGCACGATCAGCCCCCGATGCGACTTCGTCGATCCTCGTCGACCAAAAGGTACGGGCTGATTCCCATCCTTCGTCATTTCGACTCGGCCTCAACCCGCCTGGCGGCCTCGCTTTGGCGGGCGCTCACGTTGAGGCGAGTGCAACCTCTCTGGGGTTTCGTGTGCGGTCGCCTTGGGACCGATTGATGGGTGTCTCGACCTACGGACCCTCTGGGTCCGAGGAAGATGACGACCCCAGCATCTGCTGGGATTTCTCTGGATCTGGCAACCCCAGTGCCATGCGGGACTTCATGACCGCATGCAACTACTGCCTCTCCGACTGTTCCGACGGCAGCCGCAGCCTTGACAACAAGGACTGCGGCCCGAGCCGCGAATGTTTCCACGTCGAGCTAGGGGATCCCTCCGGAGGCAGCTGTCTCGGCATGCCGGAGGATGGTGATCCCCCTAGGCCAGCGCCTCGCGCCGACATCCCGCGGGAGCTAGCTGTGGTCCCCGTTCCGGCGGGGGGTCACGACCCACAGCTCGAGCAAGTCCGCGGGGCGCAGGCCGGGCTCGATGAGGGAGCAGGAGCGCTCGAGGCAATCCGCCGGAACGTCGGGCAGGTATGGGCGAGCCAGCCCCCGGCCGGAGGAATACGTCACCTGCCCCAAGGTCTCCAGCACCGCATCGCCAACGATGCCAGGGACAGACCGCCACCCGCATCCGGCGGAACCGGTCAGGACCTGGCCACCGCAGCAATGCTCCTCCGCGCGATGCCGGAGTCATCAACCACCGAGGGTCGGCGAATCCAGGGAGAGCTCAAGCATCTCCTAGAAGGCGCTGCGGCCCGGCGGGCCGAGAGCTCTGCCTCCCGAAGGCAGGGGTACCCCTCGGAACCTCGTGCCGCGACTTCCCGACTCATGCGGGAAGCCTCGGTCTACACCGGGCGCACGCGCAACACCGCGCCTGCGGCCCCGGGCCACCTTGGCGACGAGCACCCTCATCGCGACCGTCGGGCCCGCCTCGACGAAAGGGTGCGCCGAGGTTATCACCCCAGGCGTGGGGGACGCTACGACAGCGGGGAGGATCGGAGTCCCTCGCCCGAACCACCCGGTCCGTAGGTCTTCAGCCGAGCCATTCGGCGGGCGCCGTTTCCGCCCCGATTCCGACCCCCGACTACTATCACAAAGTACTCGGGGGAAACGAGACCGGAATTGTGGCTTGCGGATTACCGCCTGGCCTGTCAGCTGGGTGGGACGGATGATGACAACCTCATCATCCGCAACCTCCCCCTGTTCCTCTCCGACACCGCTCGCGCTTGGTTGGAGCACCTGCCTCCGGGGCAGATTTCCAACTGGGAGGATCTGGTCCAGGCTTTCGCCGGCAACTTCCAGGGCACGTATATGCGCCCCGGGAATTCCTGGGACCTCCGAAGCTGCCGGCAGCAGCCGGGAGAGTCCCTTCGGGACTACATCTGGCGATTCTCGAAGCAGCGCACCGAGCTGCCCAACATCACCGACTCCGATGTCATCGGCGCGTTCCTTGCCGGCACCACCTGCCGTGACCTGGTGAGCAAGTTGGGTCGCAAGACCCCCACCAGGGCGAGCGAGCTGATGGACATCGCCACCAAGTTCGCCTCTGGTCAGGAGGCGGTCGAGGCCATCTTCCGAAAGGACAAGCAGCCCCAGGGCCGCCCGTCGGAAGATGCTCCCGAGGCGTCTACTCCGCTCGGCGCCAAGAAGAGAGGCAGGAGGAAGTCGCAAGCGAAACGCGACGCCGCCAGCACGGACCTTGTCGCCGCCGCCGAGTACAAGAACCCTCGGAAGCCCCCCGGAGGCGCCAACCTCTTCGACAAGGCACTCAAGGAGACGTGCCCCTACCATCAGGGGCCCGTCAAGCACACCCTCGAGGAGTGCGTCATGCTTCGGCGCCACTTCCACCGGGCCGGGCCACCCGCAGAGGGTGACAGGGCCCGCGACGACGGCAAAAAGGAAGATCACCAGGCAGGAGAGTTCCCCGAGGTCCGTGACTGCTTCATGATCTACGGAGGGCATGCGGCGAATGCCTCGGCTCGGCATCGTAAGCAGGAGCGTCGGGAGGTCTGCTCGGTGAAGGTGGCGGCGCCAGTCTACCTAGACTGGTCCGACAAGCCCATCACCTTCGACCAGGATGACCACCCCGACCACGTGCCGAGCCCAGGGAAGTACCCGCTCGTCGTCGATCCCGTCATCGGCGACGTCAGGCTCACCAAGGTCCTGATGGATGGGGGCAGCTGCCTCAACATCATCTACGCTGAGACCCTCAGGCTCCTGTGCGTCGATCTGTCATCCGTCCGAGCAGGCGCTGCGCCCTTCCACGGGATCATTCCCGGGAAGCGCGTCCAGCCCCTCGGACAGCTCGACCTTCCTGTCTGCTTCGGAACACCCTCCAACTTCCGAAGGGAGACTTTGACGTTCGAGGTGGTCGGGTTCCGAGGGACCTACCACGCAGTGTTGGGAAGGCCATGCTACGCGAAGTTCATGGCCATCCCCAACTACACCTACCTGAAGCTCAAGATGCCGGGCCCCAACGGGGTCATCACCGTCGGCCCCACGTACAAACACGCATTCGAATGCGATGTGGAGTGCGTGGACTACGCCGAAGCCCTCGCCGAGTCCGAGGCCCTCATTGCCGACCTGGAAAGCCTCTCCCGAGAGGTGCCGGACGTGAAGCGACATGCCGGCAACTTCGAGCCAGCGGAGACGGTTAAGGCCGTCCCTCTCGACCCTAGCGGCGATACCTCCAAGCAGATCCGGGTCAGTTCTGGGCTCGACCCCAAATAGGAAGCAGTACTCGTCGACTTTCCCTGCGCAAACGCCGACATTTTTGCGTGGGGTCCCTCGGACATGCCTGGCATACCGAGGGATGTCACTGAGCACTCGCCGGATATTCGGGCAGGAGCCCGACTCGTCAAACGGCCTCTACACGGACGACGCTCGGGGGCTACGCCCTTCCCCCACTCACACACGAGAATCAGTCATCAAGGAAGGGTCGGCCTCGCCCCGCGGAGCCCGACCCTCCCTCGGGGGCTAAAAAGGGGGAACCCCTCTCGTCGAGTTTGGATGCGCCTCTCCGCGTCAAAAAAGAAATTCTTTTTTGGATCAAAAAGGGGTTTTTTGCGTTCTCCCAGAATGCGTCAGAAGCAGGGTCCCGAGGAGCGAACTTGGGTACAAATAAGTGGCGAGACCGACTGAGCCGAGGAACGCCTATGCCTCCGGGCTAGGGACACCTCACTCATCGCCTGCCACGAAAAAGGACCCGGCTCGGGAAATCACCCTGTTGTTAACAAGTCGGGCCAGGCGCGCAAATTGAAACAGAAAAGGGTATGACTTCGCGCAAGAGAAGTAAAGTGTCCAGGCCTCGGCGGCCGCGGCAAATCGCACATCCAACAGAAATTGTCCCAACAAAAGTCAGGCGTCGCCTTGGGAAGGCGCCGCGCCCTCAGCTCCACTCCCGCCGTCGGTAGGGTCCACCTCCGCTTTCGGCGGCGGCACAGGAGGAAGAATCTCCGCCTCGAAGATGGTCGCCAGCGCCGCGCTCGGACCCGCAGCGACCGCGTCGAGCCGCTGAACTTCCGCCAGGGCCGCCTCGTCTTCGTCAGGAAGGCAATACCCCCTCGCTGACCCGCTCTAGGTCCACGACGTAATGGGAAGCGAGCACGGCGAAGGCCCGCCTGACGCCGTGGTGTAGCGCCCCGCGGACTTTACCGCGCGCGTAACCACCTAGGGCTTGAAGACGGTTTTGGGGGGAGCTTCCTGAAGGGACGTCGCCGGGACCAAGGGTCCGATAGACATCCGAGACAACCTCGGACATGGCCGCGAGATCGGCCTCCCTCTGCTCAGCAGCCCCAGCGAGCGCCTCGGCGAGCGCTTTGGCAGACTCGTCGAGGGCAGACTCGAGCTCTGCGAACATCCAGAAGAAAGACCTCAAATACAAGCGGAAGAAACGGACAAGAACGGGAACCGAGGACGGTCGAGGCATACCTCCGGCTCGGACGCGCTGCTCCGAGGCCGCGACTTGGGCTGCGGCCAGATCGGCCGCGAGGGTCTTGGCCCGGCTTTCGGCCTCGGCAGCCTGGCCCCGAGATTGGTCCCGCTCCTCGGCAACCTGGACGAGCTCCGACCGCTGCCTTAGCGCCTCTGTGCGCGCCGTCGCCGCCTCGGCCCTCAGGTCAGCACAGAGCAACTGGAGGTCCGCTATCTTGGCGTCCTGCTGAGAAAGGCGCGAGGTAGCCCCGGCGAGCGAAGTCCTCAGGGACCGCAGCGAGCCCCAGACGTCGACCTCGCGGCGGATGAACGACGACTTGGCGGCGCTCCAGTCCGTCAGATCCTGGAAAGGAAGACAAGGCATCACGGCGAACGCCTCGCTCGCAGAAGGGAGAAGGTATGCCTGAAACCGTTACCTGGAGGATTTTGGGGACGTCCCCGCAGAGAACCTCCAGCGACGATCGGAGCGACCCCACCGCTGCTTCCGCGCGATTGCGGAGCTCGTCCCAGGACCGGTCCTCCTGTTCGTCGTCAAGAACGAAGATAGGGTCCGGAGCCTCGCGGGTCCGGAATCGGAGCAACTGGCCCCGGGCCTCGGGGCTCCGCCGCACAGCGACAAGGCTGCTGCTCGCCTGGATGAACTGCGCGTCCATGCCCACCTCTTCTGAAGCCCCGGGCGCCGACGCTGCGGCCGTCTCGACGCCGGCAGCAACCATATGCTCTCCGACTGGGGCGATGCCAACTGCGGTGGCGGCGGGCGCCGGCATGGCCGACACGGCAGGCGGGCTCGGGACCGCGTCGGCGCCGGCCGCCTCCCCGATCACGATGGCCGCCTCGGCAGAGGAGCCCACCTCGGGGACCTGCTCCCCCGGGACACGCGACGCCTGAGCCCCATGCGGCGGGGCGCCCTGAGAAAGGGTCGGCTGAGCGGCGGGGCCCGAGATGGCGCCAGCCGCCTGGACCGACGCCGTCTTAAGGGCCTTCCGGGGCGCCAGGTCGGTAGGGCCATGGCTCCGCTTGCTGGAAAAAAGAAGGAAGGGAAATTCACGGCCAAGACGTATGAATGAAGCGCCGGAACGGAGACATTCCAAGGTACTTACCCGCTCCGGGCCATGATCCACTATGCCTGGGGGGAGGTCTCTTGGCTCCCGCTCCCTGGAACCACCGCCGAGGTCCGCCTCGCCGACAGCCCTGGCACCGCCCTCGCCTTGGGCGCTCCTGACGCCCGGGAGGCGGACTGCCCAGGCGCCGCCATGGCAACCTGAGGACCGCTCCCCCGCGCTGCCGGCGCGGGGGACGGCTCTCGAGGGACGAACCCCTCGGCCCGGCTCCCTGGAGTCGCGTCAGCCCCTCCAGCCGAGGGGTCAAGTACCCTCTCGGGTTGCCCCCGCCCCTCAGGTCGGGGATCCGGCGTCTCGGCCCCAGGAACCGACGATATCGGCCCGCTCGGGGGCTGACTCGACAGCTCTCGGCCACACCCCAAGTTGGGGCTGAGGCCGAGACGGGCGGCCATGTCGTCCTCCTCCTCTTCATCGTCGTCGTCGTCGTCGTCGGATGTCTCCGGCGACAGCTCCCTGGGGAGTCCTTCCCTCTCCTGCTGACGACGGCGTTTCTCCAGGGCGTCCCGAGCCCGCCTCCGCCTGCGGGCCCGGGCCTTCTCCGCGTCCTTTTTCTTTTTCTCCTCCTCCGCGGCGACCCGCCGCGCTGCCCGACCCACCGCGTCCTCCGGGACCCGCGGTAAGGAGGGTTTGTGCCGCCCCACCTCCTAAAAGGGGGGGAGAGGGAAAGAAACCCAATCGTGAGAACCGGGAACAACCCGGTATATGAGGAAGGAAGGAGCGAACACTCACCAGAGCGACGCACCCCTGGTCGGGGCGCATTCGAGGCTGGGAGAAGGCATGGGAGTCCGGCTTCGCCATCGCGGCCGACACCCGCCATTGGAGGGCGTCATGGGGAAGAGGATCAGGGGACATCCGTGACCCCTCCCAGTCGGCCTCCAGGGTCATCTCCCAAAGCGACAGCCGCCGTTCGGCCAGAGGGAGCACCCTCCGACGGTGGATGGCGGCAACCACACCCGCGGCGGTGAGTCCTCCCTCCCGCAACGCCTTCAGGGCCTGAAGAAGAGGTTCGAGGTTCTTCTGCCTCTCGTGTGGAGTCCCGTGGCGCCAGGCGTCGGGAGCGGCGGTGACAACCCGCTGAGAGAACGGCGGGAGCAACTCTCCGTCGTTCCGGAGGTAGAACCACCGGCGCTGCCAACCCTTGTTTGAGGATGCGAGGACGGCAGGGATATACTGCAACGACCGCGACTGCCTCAACAAAAGGGTGCAGCCGCCGGCCCGCACCGCTGCACGGACCTTCCTCTCCCCCGTCGGCGAGGCAAAAAGCTCGGCGAAGAAGAGATGGGTCCACAAATCCCAGTGGGGGGCGATCCCCAAATACCACTCGCACACCGCCACGAAGATAGTGGCCTGCGCGATGGAGTTGGGGGTGAGGTTGTGCAACTCCACCCCGTAATGGAACAGGATGGCCCGCATAAAGCGGCTCGTCGGCACACCAAATCCCCGCTCATGGAAGGAGATGAAGCTCACAACGTACCCCGGCGGAGGGGATGGAGTGACTCCACCCGCGGGAGGAATCCATTCCGGCCGCTGCTCGTCGGTGAGGGGGCGGAGCAAACCCTCGCCGACGAGGTCCTCCAGATCACCCGCCGTCACCGTGGAGAAGGGCCACGGGTCGCGCGGCGGGATGATGGTCACCCGGTCAGCCATCGCCGAAGCAGAAAGGGTGGCGGCGCGAAGGACAGGGGAGGGCGGTTTTCTTTTCCTGGCTGGATCTCTCAGACTGCGAAAAAGCCTAAGAGGGAGACAAGAAGCGGAGTCGAGAACCGTCACCGGGCCCTCTCCGGGGTATATAAAGACCCAGGTGAAGACGGTTCCAACGCACCGCCCGAACCGGACGCGGAGTTCAAAAAACGCAAAGCAAAACAGCCGTTCCTCGAACGGCTCGCGCACGCAACGGCAGCCTCGCCGACCGCTCGCCCCGGCGCATTAACTCCGTGGCTCGACGGGCAGCGCTACTGGCGGGAGCGGCTGGCGACGTTTCGCCTTCACCAAAACGACCACACCAAAAAAGGTACGCCACGTCGTTCAATTTCGTATCCTTTTTCCCTTTTTCCCCTTTCTCTATCTCTTGCAACAGGGACCGGGAAGGGGGATACCCCCAAAGGGATCCTTCCCCGTGAAGGAACTAGGCTCCGAGCCTCCTTACTGATCAGGGGTTCGAAGGCTGGCCCCCCGAAGGGTTCAACAGCCGCCTCAGATCGCGTGGGCCCGACACCCACTACTGGTCAGAGGTTCGAAGGTCGGCCCCCCGAAAGGTTCCACGACCGCCTCAGGCTACACGGGCTCCGCGCCCATTACTGATCAGGGGTTCGAAGGCTGGCCCCCCGAAGGGTTCACAGTCGCCTCAGACACCGAGCGAGGGATGACCAGGGGTACGTTCGATACATAACCAAGGCTCGGGCTGCGCTCCCGAGGTACCCTAGGACATTTCCGAGACCAGCGGGAACGACTCTGTAACGGAATCCCATCGGAGGGAGGCAACGAGCCCTCGGACCCCGTCGCCAGGGGACCGGGTCCGGCAGATCACCCGCAGGTACTTTTGGGCGTGCCTCCGGGCCCCTAGCCGACCCCCAACGAACGGGGCACGGACGTCCACTCGGATTACCCGATTGCAGCTCACCGGAGACACCATGTTCGGTGCCCATCGAGGGTAACATGGCGCTCTCCCCCCCTCCTCCTTGCGGAAAGGCGACGTAGGGGCGTATGTAAAAAAGCCGAGTCTGTCCCTGATCGTCCTCTCGCTCTGTGCGGAGGCTCGGGGGCTGCTCTCGCAAACCCGGCTCCGGCCGAACCGTTGACAGCGTCAACATACCAGCCCGAGAACTTGGGCCCCGACAGTGCACCCGGGCTACGGCCTGTTCGCATGAGGGAACCGCCAGACCAGCCGAAGCATTACGCAAGGCATTAAGACCTCGAAGGAGTGAAACCACTCCTCCAAGGCCTCGGGGGCTACACCCGGCGGGTGCGCTCGCGCGCACCCACCGGAACAAAGCACAACCGAGAAAGGCTGGTCCCCTTGCAAAAAAGTGCGACAAAAGCCTCCAAGCGAGTGTTAACACTCCCTTCGAGGCTCGGGGGCTACTGTCGGGGACCATAATTAGGGGTACCCTCAAGACGCCTAATTCTCAGCTGGTAACCCCCATCAGCATAAAGCTGCAGAGGCCTGATGGGTTTGATTAAGTCAGGGATCAGTCCATACGAGCGACTCGATCACGCCACGCCCGAGCCTAGCCTCGGGCAAGGGCAGCCGACCCTGAGATGTTTCCGTCTCGCCCGAGGCCTCCTCTTTCACGGCAGACGCATCTCCGGCTCGCCCGAGGCCTTGCCTTCGATAAGAAGTAACCCTGACTAAATCACCGCGCCGACCGACCAAGTCACTGGGGCCTTTAACGCAAAGAATAAGACTGACGGGCAGCCAGGCTTGGCCAAAAGCGCCAAAGGAAACTCCGCTCCGCCCGACCCAGGGCTCGGACTCGGGCTAAGGCCCCGGAAGACGGCGAACTCCGCTCCGCCCGACCCAGGGCTCGGACTCGGGCTAAGGCCCCAGAAGACGGCGAACTCCGCTCCGCCCGACCCAGGGCTCGGACTCGGGCTAAGGCCCCAGAAGACGGCGAACTCCGCTCCGCCCGACCCAGGGCTCGGACTCGGGCTAAGGCCCCAGAAGACGATGAACTCTGCTTCGCCCGACCCAGGGCTCGGACTCCACCCCGACCTCTGCTGAACGACCTCCGCCTCGCCCGACCCAGGGGCTCGGGCTCGGCCTCGGCCTCGGCCTCGGCCATGCAGGACAGACTCGACCTCGGCTTCGGAGGAGCCCCCACGTCGCCCGACCTAGGGCACGAGTCCGCCACGTCGACAGGAAGCGCCATCATCACCCTACCCTAAGGCGACTCGGGCCGCAGAGAACAGGACCGACGTCCCATCTGGCTAGCTCCGCCAGATAGGCAATGATGGCGCCCCGCTGGACCATGACGACGGCGGCTCCCAGCTCCCTTACGAAAGCAGGGGGACGTCAGCAAGGGCCCAACCACTCCGACAGCTGTCCCTCCGCCCGGCTCCATTGCTTCTCCGACAGCCACGACGTCGCACTAGCTGGGTGCCAAGATCTCTCCGGCTGTCACCTTGGCATGTACTTAGGGCACTAGCTCTCCCCCGCTAGACACGTAGCACCTTGCTACACCCCCATTTGTACACCTGGATCCTCTCCTTACGCCTATAAAAGGAAGGACCAGGGCCTTCTTAGAGAAGGTTGGCCTCGCGGGAACGAGGGCAGGGGCAGGCGCTCTCTCGGGGCCGCTCGCTCCCCTCACCCGCGCGGACGCTTGTAACCCCCTACTGCAAGCGCACCCGACCTGGGCGCGGGACGAACACGAAGGCCGCGGGAATCTCCGACTCCCTCACGACCCGGCTCCGGCCACCTCGCTCTCGCTCTCTCTCTCCCCCCTTCGCGCTCGCCCACGCGCTCGACCCATCTAGGCTGGGGCACGCGGCACACTCACTCGTCGGCTTGGGGACCCCCCGGTCTCGGAACGCCGACACTGTGCGTGCTTGGGAATCCTCCCGGAAGTTGCGCTGCTGTTGAGCGTGCTGGTGCCCTTCTGGCTGTTGGCTTCAGCTTAGAGTAGGTGGTAGCAGTGGTGGTGGTGGGAGATGTGCCCAGGAAGCTTGAGAATGGCTCCCCAAAGCAACAGAGGTCGTAGGCTATTCATTACCTACATACTCTGGGACATAGGGAGAATAGCATGAGGCAGTATGTAGAACTTGCTTCGGCTGATTCTGCCGTGCCTCAGCTTCGGGAATCTCCTTTTGCTTCTGAATTGTGACTTGGCATGTTCTTGTGGTGTGGCCCTTATCTTCACCGTAGAATAAGTAGTATAGTCTTCTAGGATGATCTCTGTATCTTCCTCCAAAGCCTCTACCGCCTCTGCTCCTTGGGGCTGGTGGCCTGAAGGAGCTTTGTTGTGGCCCTGAAGACTGGGAGCTATGTTGTTGCCTTTGAGGTTGACTTCCTCTGTCATCACTTGGGTTGGAATTATGGATCGATCTGACGTGCCTGGGGTGAATTCTTCCTCCGAAGCCCCTAGTTATCTCAGAAAACCTGTATGTTTCTTCCCTTCTTTGGCAGAAATCATTATCGGCTCGGATGTACTCATCCATCTTCTAAAGAAGCTTTTCTAGGGTTTGTGGGGGTTTCCTGGCAAAATACTGAGCCGTAGGTCCTGGTCGAAGCCCCTTGATCATGGCTTCAATGACAATTTCATTGGGCACTATAGGCGCTTGTGCTCTTAGACGAGGAACCTTCAGACATATGCCTGAAGGTACTCCTCATGGTTTTGCGTGCACTGAAACAAAGCCTGAGCAGTGACTGGCTTCGTTTGAAAGCCTTGGAAGCTAGTGATTAGCATATCCTTGAGCTTCTGCCATGAAGTGATTGTCCCTGGCCGGAGAGACGAGTACCAAGTCTGTGCTACACTTTTGACTGCCATGACGAAGGATTTTGCCATGACTGCAGTATTGCCCCCATATGAAGATATGGTTGCCTCGTAGCTCATTAGGAACTGCTTCGGGTCTGAGTGCCCATGATACATAGGAAGCTGTGGCGGCTTGTATGATGGGGGCCATGGGATAGCCTACAACTCTGCTGCTAGAGGAGAGCATCATCAAAAGCAAAATTGCCATGATGGAAATCATCATACCATTCATCATCGTTGTATGGATTGTCTTGACGAAGCTCTCTGTGTTGAGGCCTTCAGTCTTGGTCATCTTGGGTAAGATGACGCATTTCCTCAATGGCCTCATCAATCTTCTTCTGAAGATCGGTGAGATGAAGCATCTTTTCTTTCTTCTTCTAAATCTGTTGATGGATGGCTTCGAGGTCCCTGATTTCTTGGTCCAACTCCTCATGAGGTGTCGAACTGGTAGCCTTCCTTTTCTGGCTCCTAGCTTCGCGTAATGTTTCTTGATTAACGTCCAGTGGCTGCAGTGCAGCCCCTGGCCCTGATGACTTCTTCGGCGGCATGACGAAGGTCAAAGCTTGCTGATGGTGGTCAAGTGAGTTCACCGGAGGTGGGCGCCAATGTTGGTCACTTGTTCTTAAAAGCTTCGGATCAAGAACAAGGCAACACAAATGTTAATGATTAACGACCTTCGTCCTTCGCAACATTATTTCCTTTCGAATATAATGATCTTTAGACGAAGGTCATGAAGGACGTACCTTCGTCGTTCTAATATGCAAAGATATAGACATATGAAGCGCAGAAAGAGCATGAATAATCATTTTAAATCATCAAATTATTCACATTGTCATTATATAATCATGAACAAATATCAATGATATTTAAATTACATTTGTACCTTCAGCTTGACAGAAGGTAAAAATCCGAGTGACGTGCGAGTGATTACAAGTCATCGTGAACAGTATGGTGTTACTGTTCATCTATTTATAGGCACATGACACAGCCTAAGCAAAATTACATTCATGTCCCTAGCATTTACTGTTAGGCAAAAGGTAAGTTGTTGAGGACTAGGTAGTCTTTTCTCTTTAAGGTCGGTTTCATTCTCCACCGCCATCCTTGTGCTAAGACGAAGCTTCTTCAGCCACAGCTTCGGAGCTGATTCATCCTTCTTCCCAATCACGCTTTTCATACCATGCACACCTTCATCTTAAGGACGAAGCTTCCTGTGACAGTATACTATACTGGAAAACATGTTAGTTGTGTTTTTGAGGACCTTCAGAAGATGAAGGCCCCCAACAGAATGTTTGGTGCAGAAAATCTATGGAGGGTGGCCACTGACCCCCCCATGAAAAAAGAAGCGTCAGTCGGCCAGTAGGCTAATACAGATTTGTCGGTGTTTCGAAACCCGGGGGGTCCCTGGACCGACGAGTGAATTGTCGCCGCGTGCCCCAGCCCAGATGGGTCGACGCAAGGCGGAACGCGAAGGGGGGAAAGGAAGCAGCCGGAGGGAGGCAGGCGTGTGAGAGAGCGGATCCCGCGGCCTTCGTGTTAGCCCTGCGCCTGAGTCGGGTGCGCTTGCAGTAGGGGGATACAAGCGTCCACGCGGGAGTGGGAGCGAGCGGCCTTGCGCGAGCGCCGTCTCGTCCTTCTCCGTGCGGGCCCAACCCTTTGTAAGAGGGCCCTGGTCCTTCCTTTTATAGGCGTAAGGAGAGGATCCAGGTGTACAATGGGGGGTGTAGCAGAGTGCTACGTGTCTAGCAGAGGAGAGTTAGCGCCCTAAGTACACGCCGTCGTGGCAGCCGGAGAGGTCTTGGCACCCGGTTCGCGTGGTGTCGTGGCCTCGGAGGAGTGCTGGAGCCTGGCGAGAGGACAGCTGTCGGGGCTGTCGAGTCCTTGCTGACGTCCTCTTGCTTCCGTAAGGGGGCCGAGAGCCGCCGTCGTCACAGAGTGTGCGGGGTGCCATCATTGCCTATCTGGCGGAGCGAGCCAGATGGGACGCCGGTCTTGTTCCCCGTAGCCCGAGTCAGCTCGGGGTAGGGTAATGATGGCGCCTCCTATCGACGTGGTCGGTCCACGCCCTAGGTTGGGCGATGTGGAGGCTCCTCCGAGGTCGAGGTCGAGTCTGTCTTCCGTGGCCGTGGTCGAGTCCGAGCCCTGGGGTCGGGCGAGGCGGAGTTCGTCGTCTTCCGGGGCTGAGCCCGAGTCTGAGCCCTGGGTCGGGCGGAGCGGAGTTTGCCGTCTTTTGGGGCTAAGCCCGAGTCCGAGCCCTGGGTCGGGCGGAGCGGAGTTCGCCGTCTTCCGGGGCTAAGCCTGAGTCTGAGCCCTGGGTCGGGCGGAGCGGAGTTCGCCGTCTTCCGGGGCTGAGCCCGAGTCCGAGCCCTGAGTTCAGGCGAGGCGGAGTTTCCCATGACGCCCGAGGCCGGCCTTGGCTGCTGTCAGCCTCATTCTGTCGAGTGGCTCAGCAGTCGGAGCGTCGCAGGCGGTGCTGTCCTCTTGTCAGATCGGTCAGTAGAGCGGCGAAGTGACCGCGGTCACTTCGGCTCTGTCGACTGGAGGGCGTGCGTCAGGATAAAGGTGTCAGGCCACCTTTGCATTAAATGCCCCTGCGATTTGGTCGGTCGGTGTGGCGATGTGGCCAAGGTTGCTTCTCGGTGAAGACTGGGCCTCGGGCGTGCTGATAGCGTGCCCGTTGCTGGAGGGGGGGGGGGTCCTCGGGCGAGACGTAGGTTCTCCGGGGTCGGCTTCCCTTGTCCGAGGCTAGGCTCGGGCGAGGCACGATCGTGTCCCTTGAATGGACCGATCTTTGATTTAATCGCACCCATCAGGCCTTTGCAGCTTTGTGCTGATGGGGGTTACCAGCTGAGGTTTAGGGGCCTTGAGGGTACCCCTAATTATGGTCCCCGACAGTAGCCCCCGAGCCTCCAAGGGAGTACTAATACTCGCTTGGAGGCTTTTGCCGCACTTTTTTGCAAGGGGACCAGCCTTTTTCGGTTGCATTCTGTTCCGGTGGGTGCGCGCGAGCGCACCCGCCGGGTGTAGCCCCCGAGGCCTCGGAGGAGTAGTTTTACTCCTTCGAGGTCTTACTGCGTTTCGCAACACTTCGGCTGGTCTAGTTGTTCCCTCATGCGAGCTGGCTGTAGCCCGAGTGCACGGTCGGGTCCCAAGTTCTCGGGCTGGTATGTTGACGCTGTCAACGGTTTGGCCGGAGCCGGATTTGCGAGAGCAGCCCCCGAGCCTCTGCACAGGGCGAGAGGACGGTAAGGGACAGACTCGACTTTTTTACATACGCCCCTGCGTCGCCTTTCCGCAAGGAGGAGGGGGGAAAGCGCCATGTTGCCCTCGGGTGGCGCCGAACATGGTGTCTCCGGTGAGCTGCTGGCGGGTAATCCGAGCAGACGTCCGTGCCCCATTTGATAGGGGTCGGCTAGAGGCCCAGAGGCGCACCCAAAAGTACCTGTGGGTGATCTGCCGGACCCGATCCCCTGTCGACGGGGTCCGAGGGCTCGATGCCTCCCTCTGATGGGATTCCGTTACAAGATCATTCCCGCTGGTCTCAGAAATGTCCTAGGGTACCTCGGGAGCGTAGCCTGAGCCTTGGTTATGTATCGAACGTAACCATGGTCATCCCTCGCTCTATGTCTGAGGCGACTGTGAACCCTTCGAGGGCCAGCCTACAAACCCCTGATCAGTAGTGGGCGCGGAGCCCGAGTGGCCTGAGGCGACCGTTGAACCCTTCGAGGAGCCGGTCATCGAACCTCTGACCAGTAGTGGGCGCAGAACCCAATCGATCTGAGGCGGCCGTTGAACCCCTCCGAGGGGCCGACCTTCGAACCTCTCATCAGTAGGGAGGCTCGGAGCCTGTTTCCTTCACGGAGAAGGGTCCTTTTCGGGGTATCCCCCTTTCCCAGTCCCTGTTGTAAGAGAGAGAAAGAGGAAAAGGAAAAGGACACGAAGTAGAACGACGTGGCGTACCTTTTTCGACGCGGTCATTATGGCGAAGGCGAAGCGTCGCTTGCTTCTCCCGCCTGAGGCGCCGCCTGTCCTACCGCGGAGTTAATGCGACGGGGCGAGTGGTTCGCGGGGCGGCCGTTGCGCGTGCGCGAGCCGTTCGAGGGACGGATCACGGGCGCGCCGTCTTCACGCCGTGAGAGAGGGCTCTCCCGCTGCCCCTGGATGGGACATGAGCTTGGCTAACGACGTGACCGCTGCTTCTGCCCGCCTGTCACCGCCATCACTGCCGACCTAATTTTGACCGTATTTGACCGTCGCGCTTGGCTGGCACTGCAGGGTTGCCTCGAGTCGCGGTATCGACTCCGCAGTCGAGGAGGCGCGGTAGTGGCGTGAGTGGCGGTGCAGTTGCTCGCACGTAGCGACCGGCGTGCCGGTTGAATGACGCGTGGGCGTGGGCTTCCATGCTGGGCGCGTTGGAAGTCGGAGAGGTGCGTCCACTTGGCGTGGTTGCATGCCGCCTGCATGGCTGCCCGCCCTTTCACCCGCTGGTCTGGGCAAAAGTGGAGAACTGCTTGTAACCGCTGGGCAGTTGCGTGCACCGCGTGCGGCGGTCTGGCTTCTTCTGCTCGGGACCGGCTTGCATGACGTGTGGGACCCAGCCCCCGCGCCGTGGGGGGAGAATCTCGGAGCGTGTTAGAGAAGACTCAACCCGCAACGGTTGAGTGCACAAGTGGGGAGAGTCGCCTTTAAAAAGGGGGGTGACCCCCTTGGAGGGCAACCATGTCTTCGTGCTTCCCTTATGCATCGTGTCTTTCCACCTTCCGAGCCCCCGGGCGGGGGACGCCCGGAATCCTTCCGTCTTGTCATCGGAGGAACGCAACTTCGTGGAAGTTGGTACCTTTCAGCCATCGTTCGGCTTCAAGGATTTTCATCATGCAGCCTGGCTGCATCCCCTCGCCGGTGGTCACCCGAGACGGTGACCACCAGCCTGATGGTGGGGAGAAATGAACTGGGCTGCGGCCTCCGCCCCGCTCTCGGCTTCAAGGATCTTCATCATCCTTGCTGGGGCGGAGGGTGAGGCGAGTCGGGAGGCCGCCTCCGCGTGGGTCGGTAACCCTTTTCCTCCCCCGGTGTCTGGGGGAGAAAGGCATCTTCCAGCTCCGCGGAGGCTTCCCTCAGCCACGCCGGGGTAGGCGGACTGCCGCTGCTCTGCCAGGGTGCAGCATTCCGTCCTCCGTCCGGACGATGGTCGTGCCACGTGCGGGCCGGCCATGTCCAGGCCTTCCTCACGCCGATAGCCGCGTCAGTGGGTTGCCCAGCACGTCATGTGTCGCGAGGGCGGTGCTCATGTTCTGGGCGGCTCCGGCGAGGGCGAGGACCTGCCGGTGCACTTTGAGGCGTCCGGCGCCCGCTGGCGCGGTGTTGAGGTGGTGGCAGCCGGAGAAGGCTTCTCTGCCAACGAGATGGCCAACTCCGCCCGCACCCCTGGGCCTTAGTCTCCCGGCTTGAATGGCTGGTTCTCGTCCTCGGTGAACGAGAGCCCTCCTGCCGTAGCACCCGCCCCGAAGCCGTTGCTGAAGCTGCTTCGTCGCCCGGGGCGGAGGTCGTTGTCGCTGTTGCCGGGTCGGGCGGCGGCGAGCCACCTGTCGGCCCTCAATTGCTCCGTAGGCCCCCCCAATCGCGTGGGGTTGTTCGTACCTGCGGAGGTGGAACCGGAGTTCCGTTTGTAATGGCACCTTGAGTGCCAGTGTTTTGTTCATTATGGCTGTCGAGGCCTGAACGCGTATGTATTTTCGGCACGGAGCCGTGTTTTTTCTTCATTTCGAGCACTAAGACTCGCCTTGCTGATTATCTGAACCGCTTCACCGAGCGTGAGTTGCCTCGTGCAAAGGTGACGAGTGAGGTATCCGTATCCCGGAGGAGTAGGAGTCCCTCGGCTCGGTCGGCCTTGCTGTCCAAGGCCCCTTCTTGCTTAGTTAAAGGAACCCCTCGGCCGCCCTTTGATGAGCCGAAGCTGGAGGTAGCGGTGTCAGCACAGACGGAGGCAGAGTTGGCTTCGAAAAGGAGGTGTAGTTGGCCAGAGCCTGGCCGGGTCGTCCACTGGCGGAGCCGACACCGGAGTTGAGCTGCCGAGGCCACAAGCCGAGCTGATGTCTTTGGGAGACAGCTGGCCGAGGCCTCGGGGTGGCCGGCCGAGCCTCCTGCTCGGGCCGGATTCTCGAAGAAGACCCTAGCGGCGATGGCCCGGGCGTGGTGCTGATGTCGTCCTTCAGAGTGGGGGCCCTCCGACCGCGTCGCCGTCCGAGGCCAGGTCAGACCCCGCCGAAGGTGCAGTTAATGCCGAGGGTGCTGCTGCCCCCTTCGGCTGTCAACGTCCGAGCCTACAGGATCAGGTCGTCTTGTAGTGTGTGTATGTTTTCTGCGGCCGCCGAGGCCTAAACACACCGTCGTCGTGTTGTAAAGCTGCGTTTCTTTTCCTCTTGTTTCGAGTATCCGGACTCATTTGTCGGTAACAGAATTGTCTGTGCGGGCGAGAGTTGCTTTTCACGGAAGGCGATGAGTGAGGTATCCGTATCCCGGAGGCGTAGGAATCCCTTGGCTCGGTCGGCCTTGCCGCTTACGCGCGCTCTTACCCGTCCATAGGGTTCTGTTGCCGACGCAGTCGAGAAGGCCCGAGAAATCATTTCGGCAGAGGAGCTCTCGAGCATGAAGACTTGTTCGGTCCGCGGAGTCACTTATCCGAGCGCGAGTTACTTATCGCAGAAGGTGATGAGTGAGGTATCCGTATCCCGGAGGCGTAGGAGTCCCTCGGCTTGGTCAGCCTTGGCTGCTTACGTGTACTCCGTCGTTTTTAGGATCCACTTTTGAAGTAGTCGAAGAGCACGAAAGGCATTCTGGCAAAAAAGATTTTTTTCTTTTTTTCGAGGAAAATTTTGACGCAGAGGGGGTTGCCCCCTTCTAGCCCCCGAGGGAGGGTCGGGCTTTGCCGAGGCAAGGCTGATCCTTCCTTGACGACCAGACTTGGTGTGTGAACGAAGTATACGAGCAACTTGAAAGCATCTTAAGGGTAGAAGCGACGTAGCTGTTGGATGTTCCAAGCGTTGCTGTAGACCTCGCCTTGGCTGTTGGCCAGCTTGTACGTTCCGGGCTTCAGGACCTTGGCGATGACGAACGGCCCTTCCCTGGGAGGCGTGAGCTTGTGCCGCCCTCGGGCGTCCTGTCGCAACCGAAGCACCAGGTCGCCCACCTGGAGGTCTCGGGACCTAACCCCTCGGGCGTGGTAGCGTCGCAGGGACTGCTGGTACCGCGCCGTGTGTAGTAAGGCCATGTCCCGAGCCTCCTCCAGCTGGTCCAGTGAGTCTTCTCGGTCGGCTTGGTTGCTTTGGTCGGTGTAGGCCCTTGCCCTCGGGGAACCGTATTCTAGGTCTGTGGGCAAGATGGCCTCGGCCCCATAGACTAGAAAGAACGGTGTGAAGCCCGTGGCTCGGCTCGGCGTTGTCCTCAGACTCCAGACCACTAAGGGGAGTTCCTTCATCCACCGCTTGCCGAACTTGTTGAGGTCGTTGTAGATCCGAGGCTTGAGTCCTTGCAGGATCATGCCGTTGGCCCGCTCCACTTGCCCATTCGTCATGGGGTGAGCTACGGCAGCCTAGTCCACCCGGATGTGGTGATCCTCGCAGAAGTCCAGGAACTTTCTGCCGGTGAACTGGGTGCCGTTGTCGGTGATGATGGAGTTTGGGACCCCAAAGCGATGGATGATGTTGGTGAAGAACGCCACCGCCTGTTCAGACCTAATGCTGTTTAGGGGTCGAACCTCGATCCACTTGGAGAACTTGTCGATGGCGACGAATAGGTGCGTGTAGCCCCCGGGTGCCTTCTGTAGGGGGCCAACGAGGTCCAGACCCCACACAGCAAACGGCCAGGTGATGGGTATGGTCTGCAGAGCCTGAGCGGGCAGATGGGTCTGCCTCGCGTAGGACTGACACCCTTCGTAGGTGCGGACAATTCTAGTAGCGTCGGCCTCCACCGTCGGCCAGTAGAATCCCTGTCGGAAGGCGTTTCCAACGAGGGTTCGAGGTGCTGCGTGATGGCCGCAAGCCCCCGAGTGTATCTCTTGCAAGAGCTGCTGGCCTTCGGCGATGGAAATGCATCGCTGGAGGATGCCTGAGGGGCTGCGGTGGTAGAGCTCCTTCCCATCTCCCAGCAATACGAAAGACTTGGCGCGTCGCGCCAACCGCCGAGCTTTGGCTTGGTCGAGGGGTAGCTCCCCTCGGTGGAGATATTGCAGGTACGGGGTCTGCCAGCTTTGATTAGGCGTCACCTCGCTCGGTTCCCCCTCGACGCGCAGTGCCTCACCCTCGGGGGCCGAGGGTACCTCGGGCTGAGCTGAGGGTACCTCGGACCGTGCCGAGGGTATCTCGGACTGAGCTGAGGGTGCCTCAGGCGGAGCCGAAGGTGCCTCGGGCTCGGGTGTGTCCTCGGTCTTGACGGAGGGTTGATGCAGGTCTCGGGAGAATATGTTCGGGGGAACTGTTGTCCGTCCCGAGGCTATTTTAGCCAGCTCGTCCGCAGTCTCGTTGTAGCGTCGGGCGATGTGGTTGAGCTCGAGCCCGTAGAACTTGTCTTCCAGGCGCCGAACCTCATCGCAGTAGGCTTCCATCTTCGGGTCGCGGCAGTGGGAGTTCTTCATGACTTGGTCGATGACGAGCTGCGAGTCACCACGAGCATCGAGGCGTCGGACCCCTAGCTCGATGGCGATTCGCATCCCGTTTACCAAAGCCTCGTACTCTGCCACATTGTTGGACGCCGGGAAGTGGAGGCGTAGCACGTAGCGTAGGTGCTTTCCGAGGGGCGAGACGAAGAGGAGGCCTGCGCCGTCCCCCGTCTTCATCAGCGACCCATCGAAAAACATGGTCCAGAGCTCTGGTTGGATCGGAGCCGTCGGGAGCTGGGTGTCGGCCCATTCAGCCACGAAGTCCGCCAAGACCTGGGACTTGATGGCCTTCCGAGGGGCAAACGAGATTGTCTCGCCCATGATCTCCACCTTCCACTTCGCAATTCTACCCGAGGCCTCTCGGGACTGGATGATCTCTCCCAGGGGGAAGGATGACACCACAGTCACCGGATGAGACTCGAAGTAGTGTCGTAACTTCCGCCGTGTCAGGATCACCGCGTACAGCAGCTTCTGGATTTGTGGGTAGCGGATCTTGGTCTCGGACAGTACCTCACTGATGAAGTAGACTGGCCTCTGGACGGGCAATGCATGCCCCTCTTCTTGTCTCTCAACCACGATCGCGGCGCTAACCACCTGGGTGGTTGCGACGACGTAGATCAAGAGGGCTTCTCCGGCAGCGGGGGGCACCAAGATGGGCGCGTTCGTGAGGAGCGCCTTCAGGTTCCCAAGGGCTTCCTCGGCCTCGGGAGTCCAAGCGAAGCACTCGACCTTCCTCAAGAGGCGGTACAGAGGCAGACCTCTTTCGCCGAGGTGGGAGATGAAGCGGCTCAGAGCCGCGAGACATCCCATGACCCTCTGTACGCCTTTCAAATCCTTGATTGGCCCCATGCTGGTGATGGCTGCAATTTTCTCTGGGTTGGCTTCGATGCCCCGCTCGGAGACGATGAACCCCAAGAGCATGCCTCGGGGGACCCCGAAGACACACTTTTCGGGATTAAGCTTCACGCCTTTTGCCTTGAGACATCGGAATGTCGCTTCAAGGTCGGAAAGGAGGTCGGAGGCCTTCCTCGTCTTGACTACGATGTTATCGACGTAGGCCTCGACCGTTCGACCGATGTGTTCGCCAAACACATGGTTCATGCATCGCTGGTATGTTGCCCCCGCATTCCTCAGACCAAACGGCATTGTAACATAGCAGTACATGCCGAAGGGTGTGATGAATGAAGTCGCGAGCTGGTCGGACTCCTTCATCCTGATCTGGTGATACCCTGAGTAGGCGTCGAGGAAAGACAGGGTTTCGCACCCAGCAGTGGAATCCACGATCTGATCAATGCGAGGCAGAGGGTAGGGAACCTTCGGACATGCTTTGTTTAGACCAGTGTAGTCTACACACATCCGCCATTTCCCCCCTTTCTTTCTCACAAGCATAGGGTTGGCAAGCCATTCGGGATGGAATACCTCTTTGATGAACCCTGCCGCTAGTAGCTTGTGGATCTCTTCGCCTATGGCTCTGTGCTTTTCTTCGTCGAATCGGCGTAGAGGTTGCTTCATGGGTCGGGCCCCAGCTCGAATATCCAGAGAGTGCTCGGCGACTTCCCTCGGTATGTCGGGCATGTCCGAGGGACTCCACGCGAAAACGTCAGCGTTCACGCGGAGAAAGTCGACGAGCACTACTTCCTATTTGGGGTCGAGCTCGGAACCGATCCGGATCTGCTTGGAGGTGTCGTTACAGGGGTCGAGAGGGACGGGCTTGACCGTCTCCGCTGGTTCGAAGTTGCCGGCGTGGCGCTTCATGTCGGGCGCCTCCCTAGAGAGGCTCTCCAGGTCAGCGATGAGGGCCTCGGATTCGGCGAGGGCCTCGGCGTACTCCACGCACTCCACATCGCATTCGTATGCGTGTCGGTACATGGGCCCGACGGTGATGACCCTGTTGGGGCCCGACATCTTGAGCTTGAGGTAGGTGTAGTTGGGGACGGCCATGAACTTGGCGTAGCATGGCCTCCCCAGCACTGCGTGGTAGGTTCCTCGAAACCCGACCACCTCGAACATGAGGGTTTCCCTTCAGAAGTTGGAGGGCGTCCCGAAGCAGACGGGTAGGTCGAGTTGTCCGAGGGGATGAACGCGCTTCCCGGGGACGATCCCGTGGAAAGGCGCAGCGCCCGTCCGGACCGAGGACAGATCGATCCGCAGAAGCCCGAGGGTCTCGGCGTAGATGATGTTGAGGCCGCTGCCTCCGTCCATGAGGACCTTGGTGAGCCTGACGTTGCCGATGATGGGGTCGACAACGAGTGGGTATCTCCCCGGGCTCGGCACGTAGTCTGGATGGTCGGCCTGGTCGAAGGTGATGGGCTTGTCGGACTAGTCTAGGTAGACTGGCGCCGCCACCTTTACCGAGCAGACCTCCCGACGCTCTTGCTTGCGGTGCCGAGCCGAGGCGTTCACCACTTGCCCGCCGTAGATCATGAAGCAGTCGCGGACCTCGGGGAACCCTCCTGCCTTGTGATCTTCCTCCTTCGCGTCGTCGAGGGCCTTGCCACCCTCCGCGGGTGGCCCGGCCTTGTGGAAGTGTCATCGAAGCATGGCACACTCCTCAAGGGTGTGCTTGACGGGCCCCTGATGATAGGGGCACGACTCCTTGAGCATCTTGTCGAAGAGGTTGGCACCTCCGGGAGGTTTCCGAGGGTTCTTGTACTCGGCGGCGGCGACAAGGTCTGCGTCGGCGGCGTCGCGTTTCGCTCGCGACTTCTTCTTGCCCTTCTTCTTGGCGCCGCGCTGAGTTGACGCCTCGGGAGCATCTTCCGGTGGGCGGCCCTGGGGCTGCTCGTCCTTCCGGAAAATGGCCTCAACCGCCTCCTGGCCAGAGGCGAACTTGGTAGCGATGTCCATCAGCTCGCTCGCCCTGGTGGGGGTCTTGCGACCTAGCTTGCTCACCAGGTCGCGGCAGGTGGTGCCGGCGAGGAACGCGCCGATGACATCTGAATCGGTGACGTTGGGCAGCTCTGTGTGCTGCTTCGAGAATCGCCGGATGTAGTCCCGGAGAGGCTCTCCCGGCTGCTAGCGGCAGCTTCGGAGATCCCAGGAGTTTCCAGGGCGCATGTATGTGCCCTGGAAATTGCTGGCGAAGGCTTGGACCAGGTCGTCCCAGTTGGAGATCTGCCCCGGGGGCAGGTGCTCCAGCCAGGCTCGAGCGGTGTCGAAGAGGAACAGGGGGAGGTTGCGGATGATGAGGTTGTCATCGTCCGTTCCACCTAGTTGGCAGGCCAGCCGATAGTCCGCGAGCCACAGTTCCGGTCTCGTCTCCCCCGAGTACTTTGTGATAGTAGTCGGGGTTCGGAACCGGGTCGGGAACGGTGCCAGTCGTATGGCGCGGCTGAAAGCCTGCGGACCGGGTGGTTCGGGCGAAGGACTCCGATCCTCCCCGCTGTCGTAGCGTCCCCCACGCCTGGGGTGGTAGCCTCGGCGCGCCCTGTCGTCGAGGTGGGCCCGACGGCCGTGATGAAGGCGCTCGTTGCCGAGGCGACCCGGGGCCGCAGGCGCTGTGTTGCGCGTGCGCCCGGAGTGGACCGAGGCTTCCCGCATGAATCGGGAAGTCGCGGTGCGATGTTTCGAGGGGAACCCCTGCCTTCGGGAGGTAGAGCTTTCGGCCCGTCGGACCGCGGCGTCCTCCAGGAGATTCTTGAGCTCCCCCTGGATACGCCGCCCCTCGGTGGTTGGTGGCTCCGGCATCGCGCGGAGAAGCATTGCTGCTGCAGCCAGGTTCTGGCCGACTCCGCTGGAATCCGGCGGTGGCCTCACCCTGACGTCGTCGGCGATGCGGTGCTGGATGTCCTGGGGGAGATGACACGCTTCTCCGGCCGGGGGTTGGACCGCCCATTCCTGCCCGATATCCCGGCGGATCGGCAGAAGCGTTCCAGCTCCCTCGTCGAGCCTGGCCTGCCTCTCGTGGATTTGCTCGAGCTGTGGATCAGGACCCCCCACCGGGATGGGGACCACAGCTAGCTCCCGAAGGATGTCAACTCAAGGCGCGGGCCTAGGGGGATCGACGTTTTCCAGCATACCAAGATGGTTGCCTTCGCCGGGACCCCCTAGATCGACGTGGAAACATTCACGACTTGGGCCGCGATCCTCATTGTCGAGGCCACGGCTGCCGTCGGAACAATCGGAAAGGCAGTAATCACATGCGGTCATGAAGTCCCGCATGGCACTGGGGTTATCGAGTCCGGAGAAATCCCAACAGTGGTCGGGTTCGCCTTCTTCCTCGGACCCCGAGGGCTCGTAGGTCGAGTCGGCCGTCAGTCGGTCCCAGGGTGACCGCACACGATACCCCCGGGGGTTTGGATTCGCCTCTATGAAAGTGCTCATCGAAGCGGAGTCGCTTGGTGGGTCGAGGTCGAATCCAAAAGACACGAGATGGGAATCGGTCGGTACCTTTCGGTTGACGGTCGGTGTCGAGGTCGCGTCTGGGACTGACTGCACCGTCGTCTCAGGTACAAGGGTGACGCCCAGCAAGTCCTTCGCGAGCGTGCTGGCGTCGTACGTTTGCTTGAGATTGGCGCGTTGCGGGGAGGCGGCGCTCGTCTTCATCTCAGACGCGAGATCGATGCCCGACGCGCCCTCCGTTGGGGCACCGGCGTCGTCGACTCGCTCGACAGCCAACGAGGTGCCGCTTCCCGCTTGGCCTTGGTTGCCCCGCCTCCTCCTCCGTCGGCGGGGGAGAGGATGGGACAAGCTCGAATGTCGTCCTTCCACCTCGTGGGGAAGGCGTCGTCGATTTCCCCGCCGGCGAGCGGGTTGAGGACCGCCATTATCGCTGTCGCACGGCGGGGAAGGAGTATCATGTCGTAGCTACCGTCGAGGGACATGAACTCAAGATTCCCGAAACGGAGCACCGTCCCGGGCTGGAAAGGTTGCTGGAGACTGCCCATCTGGAGCTTGACGGGAAGCTGTTCGTCAACACGCAGCAGGCCCCTACCTGGCGCGCCAACTGTCGGTGTTTCGAAACCCGGGGGTCCCTGGACCGACGAGTGAATTGTCGCCGCGTGCCCCAGCCCAGATGGGTCGACGCAAGGCGGAACGTGAAGGGGGGAAAGGAAGCAGCCGGAGGGAGGCAGGCGTGTGAGAGAGCGGATCCCGCGGCCTTCGTGTTAGCCCTGCGCCTGAGTCAGGTGCGCTTGCAGTAGGGGGATACAAGCGTCCACGCGGGAGTGGGAGCGAGCGGCCTTGCCCGAGCGCCATCTAGTCCTTCTCCGCGGGGGCCCAACCCTTTGTAAGAGGGCCCTGGTCCTTCCTTTTATAGGCGTAAGGAGAGGATCCAGGTGTACAATGGGGGGTGTAGCAGAGTGCTACGTGTCTAGCAGAGGAGAGCTAGCGCCCTAAGTACACGCCGTCGTGGCAGCCGGAGAGGTCTTGGCACCCGGTTCGCGTGGTGTCGTGGCCGTCAGAGGAGTGCTGGAGCCTGGCGAGAGGACAGCTGTCGGGGCTGTCGAGTCCTTGCTGACGTCCTCTTGCTTCTGTAAGGGGGCCGAGAGCCGCCGTCGTCACAGAGTGTGCGGGGTGCCATCATTGCCTATCTGGCGGAGCGAGCCAGATGGGACGCCGGTCTTGTTCCCCGTAGCCCGAGTCAGCTCGGGGTAGGGCAATGATGGCGCCTCCTGTCGACGTGGTCGGTCCACGCCCTAGGTTGGGCGATGTGGAGGCTCCTCCGAGGTCGAGGTCGAGTCTATCTTCCGTGGCCGTGGTCGAGTCCGAGCCCTGGGATCGGGCGAGGCGGAGTTCGTCGTCTTTCGGGGCTGAGCCCGAGTCCGAGCCCTAGGTCGGGCGGAGCAGAGTTCGCCGTCTTCCGGGGCTAAGCCCGAGTCCGAGCCCTGGGTCGGGCGGAGCGGAGTTCGTCGTCTTCCGGGGCTAAGCCCGAGTCCGAGCCCTAGGTCGGGCGGAGCGGAGTTCGCCATCTTCCGGGGCTGAGCCCGAGTCTGAGCCCTGGGTTCAGGCGAGGCGGAGTTTCCCATGACGCCCGAGGCCGGCCTTGGCTGCTGTCAGCCTCATTCTGTCGAGTGGCTCAGCAGTCGGAGCGGCGCAGGCGGTGCTGTCCTCTTGTCAGACCGGTCAGTAGAGCGACGAAGTGACCGCGGTCACTTTGGCTCTGTCGACTGGAGGGCGTGCGTCAGGGTAAAGGTGTCAGGCCACCTTTGCATTAAATGCCCCTGCGATTTGGTCGGTCGACGTGGCGATGTGGCCAAGGTTGCTTCTCGGTGAAGACTGGGCCTCGGGCGAGCTGATAGCGTGCCCGTTGCTAGAGGGGGGGTCCTCGGGCGAGACGTAGGTTCTCCAAGGTCGGCTTCCCTTGTCCGAGGCTAGGCTCGGGCGAGGCACGATCGTGTCCCTTGAATGGACCGATCTTTGATTTAATCGCACCCATCAGGCCTTTGTAGCTTTGTGCTGATGGGGGTTACCAGCTGAGATTTAGGGGCCTTGAGGGTACCCCTAATTATGGTCCCCGACAAGATTGGATTGGAGAATCTTACTACAACATCGAATTAAATCTAGGTTCATCACTGGAGTGGGCAAGGTTTCTTTAATCTGGACCCTGGAGCACTACAACTATCGCCCGGGCAATTCCCTGATTGAGCATGTACCTGTAACCTGTCTACGCATGCGACGATAGACTGACGCTTCAATCTGGAAAACGAGCACGTCCACAAGTGGGTTGAAGCCTACTTAGTCACCTACAACCAACATAGAGCCCTGCGGATCCAAGAGTCTGCTTCATCCACATCAGTTCAACCCATGAAAGCTGAAGAGCCCCAAATTCTGGAGGGACTCCCGGTCTCTATAAAAGGAGAGAGGAAGGCTTGGAAACCCTAGAATGAGCCATAGCCCTAAAGAAATATCAGTCTTCTCTTAGGCTTTGGATAAGCAAGAGCACCCTGAATCCTTCCAAGATCCATCACCCGAGATGTTTGAGCCCCTCACCATGAAGAAGATTCTAGCACCCTCCCTTAAGGTCAAGGAAGAAGCCGTAAGCACCCCACCACCACCATCGCCCTCTAAGGAGCTACAAGAGGCGGTCTCGCTCGGAGAAGAGTTTGACTCCATCCTGCCATCTCAGTCGCCGTCAGAAGAAGTCATCAACATCAACTCCCTCTTGACCCATCCAGGAGATGTCTCATAATGAAGTTGTGCACCAGCCTTGCTAGAAGAAAGCTGTCATATCTGAAGTTAGTTATGTCTAGTTCTCTGCATGCACTAGGCAGTGAAGTTTTTCTCTGCATGTATGAGATGTAACCGTTAAGCCCCGTGTTTTGAATAACTCTAATCGTGTGGCCCCCTAGGGCATATCAAAATAATTTGTGCTTGATGTTTGCTCCCCTTTTGAGTGCATATGTGATGTTTTAATGTTAGTTCTCGTAAATCACGTTCAGTGTAGTTCCCAGTTCAAAAGCCGAGCAGTAGTGGTCCCTTAGCCCTTGAATCCGAGTAGTTTGTGCTTTGGAAAACTCTACTCTTCCCCTATTCAAAATATTTGATTTGTTTGTCCTTATCGTTGCTAAGCTTGTGTGTTTTCTTTCTTTTTAAGAAAGGTTTTCTCTAAAAACATAGATCACAAATTAGAGCTAATCCTCACCTTATGCTTCAATTCTCCTCTTAACCCATCTTAAGAGAAAAGCATTGTTGGTCGCTCGTTTTCAATTGTTGTGAATCAAAAACAAGGCAACACTAATGTTAAGCATTAAGGACCTTCGTCCTTGAATGCATTATCTTTTTTGAAGATAACGATTCTTGGACGAAGGTGAAGAAAGATATTAAACTTTAATCATAAAACAATCCTCCTTTGAAAGTTGTTTATAATCGAAGATTAATGACATGATAAGAACATTCATATTTAATAAATGATAAACAAACAATGAAGGATAAACCCTTCTTCTTATCACTTATTTATGTTAATAAAGTCATGCTTCAGACCATACAATGGTAAATAATTACATTTATACCTTTAGCTCCGTACGAAGGGAAATACAAGGACGACCTTCAGAAAGTGGGTAATTGAAATTGCGTTTCAAGCTCTCTCGAATGGTTCTTTCCAATGATCAGGTGAACAGTATAGGGTATTGTTCATCTATTTATAGGCCTGGGACACAGCCTAGGTGGAATTACAATTGTACCCTCTGTCTCTATACATTTGTTTCAAAACTAGAATCAAGGATAGAGTTGTCTTTCTACTCTTGAATTGGTTTGTTGTGAGACCTTCGAAACCAGCTTAAGCCGACGTTGTGATTATGATATTTATCGAAGCTTTGTCATATCCCTTGCGTTCCATGTTTCGTTGTTCTGCCTTTGGCATTTGATCTTGTAGCATGTCAGTTAGATGAATTAAAGCAATGAGGACCTTCAGCAGAGAGAGAGAGACACCCAACAAGCACCTTACCCAAGAAGATACCGAGAAGCTTATCCTTGAAGCATAGAAGGGTCCGATCTGGTCACTCAGCCAAAAGGACCAAGCGTGAGAATCAAAGCACTGCCCCTGAGTCTAAGTAAACAGAAAAAGAGCACAGAAAAGTTATTACCATACAGAGAGGTAAAGATTCTTGGAACCATAAACTACAAACACTAGGGTCATCGATCACACGACTCACCCATGCCCCACGCGTGTGCCCCGCCTCCATGCGCACTACCGACACCCATGCCCCCTTTGCAGCGCCCCCGTTGCCGCCATCACCACCGACAACACCAGCCCCCCTCTCTCTGTCGCACCTGCTGTCACGTGGCACCTGCTCCATCACCACCACTCCACACCTAAGCACCACCACTCGTCTATAAAACCCCCCAACAACTCCCTTAGTTCCATCCTACTCAAAGCAAAACACCTTTGATAAAACCACCTCTGCCTAATCGCCAGTAATTCGTTTTTCCACTCCCTCGCCCCTAAGATCACAATGCTTGGTGATTCTTGGTTTGAAGATTGTGCTATATGGTTCATAGTCTTTGGTTTCCTCCTCCATGTGATGGTAATACTCTTTGATAGAGCCCTCCAGTGGGAAGAAAAAAGAGAAAGAAAGGGGCACTGAAAAGAGAAAAGTAAATAGTGAAGAGAAGATGAGAAGAAGTTTATCCCAAAATCAACCCTATGCCAGTCATCTCTTCGCAGCCTGCTCAAGCAGCAATGGCAGAAGAAGCCTCCATAACACCCATGTTATGAGGCACTTCAATGAGTTGAAATCCTGAAGATTCAAGAGTTCTACCCACATTATTTTTAAGTGGGGTAGTGTTCCAGTAAGGTTGTTGTTGTGGAGAAGAAGAAGTCCTGTGCATACAACAAGCTTGTGGAGGACCAGATCATCCAAGCATATAAGTTTCTAGATGAGAAGTGGTCACCCAAGTTTTATTGATGAAGCGCCAGAAGACAAATCAAGGAAAGAATCCATGTGGGAGTTCGTAAGAGAAATGTTTGCGTGTTGGCATTGATGCTTCTTTAATAAGCGAGCTGCCCAGCGAAAGCTAGAAGCCTGAGGATAATCTTTGAGTAGCCAGAAACAACATTTGCAATCGGCAACAAGATGCTACTCAAAGGCTAGATATTGTTGAAGTTTCATCTCCTCGAATAGTTTACATAAGGAAGATATGTAGCTGAAATAAGGCAATACGCATAAGCCTTATAAGTCAAATCTCGAGGACGAGATTCATTTTAAGTGGGGTAGATCTGTAGCACCCCGAAAATTCAAATCTAGAAAATTTCTCGAACTCGCTCTAAATTCAAAATGAATTTTAAATTTCATTTTAAAATGTTTGTTTGCGAGTTGATCTCAACAAAGAAAATATAGTGGTCTATATTCTCTCCAAAATGCCCTATAAATATTGTTCATTTGATCCATTCAAATTCTTTCTAGAAATACTGCCTAAATATTCCACCGATATTTCTCTAAATATTTTTCTCCTGAGAAATACCCTTGGAATCATTTTTAAAATTCCTACAAATATTTTCTTAATAATTTTATATATGCTCATACATATATATACGCCTCCGGTGCCATACAATGAGCTCCACACGCTAATTTTACTTCTCCACGGCTAATACATGCTTATCTCCCACTAATCCTCGCCTCCTCTCCCTAATCCCCCCACCTTGCCTATAAATAGAGGGGCAAGGGGCTCCCTCAGGCCATCCCAAGCCATTTCATGAAAATCAGTGGGAAACTACCGAGATTTTTGGATGGTTTAGTTCAGGGGATTTGGTTTATTTTGAAAAACTTCCTACTCCTTTGGTAGCGGATGCGCTTTGAAAATGATAAAATTTTTTACAAAATAGCCCTGCGTTAAAAATTGCTTTTAGTGCAAAAATATACCAAGCTCCACATACTCTATGCATTATATCAGATTTCCCCATTTCGTGGGTGAAGGTGAGCTCCTGGGTACGTAAGTACTCACTCTTGCGTATTTGTTATTTTTTTAGAGAATGAGATTGCTGATTAGGTAAGAGTTACGTCTGTTTCCCAACAATGCATGTAGTTGCTGGACTGCTGATCTGCTTCGTTGCATATATTGGGCTGCTTCAGCCCGACTCTGATGATATGTCTTGAGTTGTGGACCAACTTTTAAAATTGATTGCCACATGTACATGTTTGTCTTGTTTAAGCAGATCTAGAACCAGTAGATGTATAAATGTGTATTCTAGCCTCCTGGGACTAGTATTTGAATCATATTTGAGTCCCAGTATATTGGGACACTTCAAAAATTACTATAGATATTTAAAAAGAATAGGTTGACTTCAACATATCTAGTTAGGCTGTCTCCAACAAGGGACGCTATAACGTTCTGTATTCTAAATATAGCGCTCGCAGTTGAACCCTACGTGCCCAGCAATAGACTCTAAACGGTACTCTAAAATTTAGAGGACGCCGCACACATGCAAGATGTGAAGACTTCCGAGTGTCCGCTATCCGGGTGAGGGATCGGGCTCCCGCTGGGGTGAAATTTCCGCACGCTCGGTTCTCCCATCCCTAACAAATTTGATCCCTATTGGCGAGGGGGCCTCACGGCATGGGTCGTCGGAGGAGGCACCAAAGCTAGGCTCGAAGAGGCCGTACGTGGGCGGGTCCGACGGCGGACCGCTCACGGTGGCTAGAAGCAAGGAGGAGGGAGGCATGGAGAGCAAGATCCAGGAGTTTGGTGGCAGCGTTGGTGTTCCTCGACGTCGTACCACCATCGCGAAGAGGCTGAGAAAGTCGACGGTGGTGAAGAAGGTTGGTGGGGAGAAACGCAAGCGCAGCTCGTCGCCTCCATCATCATCGTCGTCCATTCGCTCGACTGCTCCAAATCCAAAGAGAACAAGGTAAAAACTTGGATTGTGTTTGAGGATCCTTGGATTGTTGCGGTTTCATACTTCATATGTTGCAAATCGTCCAGATCCAGAATTTAGGGTTTACATTACAATGTAGTCGTCACATGTGGTTACACCTTGGTTACCAAAAGTTGTTGAAATTAAAATGCACTAATGTTTGTGTACATTAACATGTTTGGTTATGGTGAATCACCGATTGCAAAGATAGTTGAACAACTGTCTGTGCAAAAGTAAGGATCTGTAGTTGCTAGACTATCGGAGGCCATAGGTTCGTGTTCTTTGATGGTAAGTAAACACGTATACTCAATCTGAGCCATTGTTGCCTTGGTTTTGGTTTAGTGATCTTCATGAAATTGTTAAATTGTGACGGTTAGGGTGAAAGGGTTGAGAAGTCCCTTTATATGCAGACAAGTAGTTGGTTCCGAGCCTGTTAGGTGTCTAGATTTTACCAGCTAGGAGTAGGTAACTGACTCAATAATTTGTTTTTTGTAGACCATGGATTCGAAGAATGAAAAGCTCTGAAAAGCACTCGCTCATTTAATCAGAGTTGTGGAGCAGCGTTGTGCCGTCATCGTCGATGTCATCCATGGTGCCTTCCAACCAGTTAACTCACCAGTCATCAATGAAATGAACCATGCTTTAGTTGAGATCGAGGACCTCGTGAAGGACCTTGATCACCTAGCACTAGAAAAAAGACTGGGAGGTGGAGCACATGGACCGTTCAGAAAATGTCGAATCATCATATGTAGATGATGAGCTTTTGATTGACTATGATTCAGAGTTGAACAATGATGATATAGTCGGCTACGGCGACGGACATGACTACTCTACCGACGACACCTATCCCTACTAGCTTAGCATGGACCTAAATAAAGTGTTAGCACTATGCAACCAAGGATGTTTTAGGTTTATGGAAGTGATAGTACTCTTTTCTATGTGAAGAAAAGACCTAGGTTGTGTGGCACTAGGGTCTCCTATTGTCCATGTGGTGTTCATGTTGTCAAGGCATCTTTAATGTTAAGAACTTTGCAATATATGTAGTATTGAGTACTTGTGCTAATGTTTTGGTTGTCCTGTTAACTAATCAACCATGGTTTTATTTGTTTTAAATGTTTGGCTGATAGTACAACAGTTTTGGATTTTCATGACTTACTTGATGTGCCTACCTTCAATGAATAGCATGGTACTGTAACACTCCTGATGTTACAAGAACTAAAACTTGGCCATGGCATCATATGCATTGACATTTCATTATGTATGTTACACCTAAAGTGCATCCACTAGGTTAAAACTTCAAAACAAGTTGTGATGTGATGACTTTAAGTGATTATTAACCCTAGGACAGGGTACTTAACCAAGGGATAGAGGTATGTGGGTGTGTATGATAACAACTTGAGTTTTATCTCAAAGATTAGTGGAAATGTTCATAAGAGACTAAACTTGGAGAATTTGAGTGGCACACAAACCCTAGAGCACTCAAAATTCTAATAAGAACCCTAGAAACCCTAATTTGTGACCTATAAGGTGATTTCAATTTCTATACACTTTTGGTCCAAAGTGCATATATCAAAGTGGTAGAGTATCAAAAACTAAACAACTTTTATGTTGGAAGATTTTCAAGTGTTGTGGAACAAATTGGAGTAATTTGTAAAAGTTCCCAAGGGCACCCACATGGCTAACTCTAAAATCAGTGTGATTAGGCTAAGTTTGTGCCATTGTATCTCTTAATCCATGAAGATTTTGCCCTAGGTCATTTTCATAAACTTGTAGAGCCATGTTAGTAGTTCAAGATTGATTAAGTGATCTAGCCCTGAAGCTGCATGGAAAATTAAGAAAAATGCACTCAAAGATGGGCTATCAGTCAGGCATATGTCTGAAATTCAGACATGCAGTTGCATCGGATCAACTTTTTGATCAAATAGCGTCCAATCCAGTGGATGTTTGATCGTGGTCTTTATAACAAAATTAAAGCTGGTTTATAGGACAATAACTTTGATACAGATAGATTGGTAGCTTTCCACATGGAAATGTAAGTAAGAGGCTCCTTAACTTGCTTGGTCAGGAGCACTGAATGGAGCTCCCTTGGTACAGTGACCTGAAGAAGATCACTGATTCAGTGCATCTGTCGCCGTCGGTGATCTCCGCGTCACGATTCACACCGGCCGCTGCGATTCGTGCCTGTGTGAAGTGGATAACCGTGGCGGGTGAAAAGATCTTGGGTGAGGAGAACATAGGCCTGAGCTAGATCATCGTCGTGCCCACTTGCCACGCGGCCAGTGAAATATCGCCGCCAGTGTTCGCCATGATCGCTGTGAGAGACACATAGTCACCTGTTTCACCATACTGTCGTGGTCGTGGCAAGTGAAAGCATCTAGGCCCCTGGTTGGTTTTAGTGATTAATGACAACGTAATATTATATGTGACTAACTTGTGTTTTGCGGAGACAAATGGTAAGTTAGGTCGCATTATAGGAAGATGTACTACAATGGTCAAAACAATCCCTGAGATAAGAACTTGAAGCGACGGTTGAAACGACAAAACTAAAGATGAAGGTCTTTGTATTCCGAGTGTCAAGGAGTTGCGGACACTCGGTATAGAGTTAGGTCTTTTATTTTGTTTTAGCCGTACTATATAGAGGGGTTGTCGATGAGTAGTTTGACCAAGAGAGTTCTAGTGTAGTGTTGGTACATATTCACACTCACATATAGTGCTAGGTGTCACTCTAGAACATACTCACGAGTTAGAACAAAAACCGATTCGAAAAACAAAAGAAAACAGAACTTAGAGTTTCTGACCTAGGGGCACCGGACTGTCCGGTGTGCCCTCTGTCAGTGGGGCTAGCCTGGCCCGGGGAAGACCTATTCCCCCCTAGAAACCCGAGAACGCAGAGTTGGAAAATTGAATTATAGCCGGCACACCGGACTGTCCGGTGTGCCAACTACCCAACGGCTTGCTGTCAGAACTAGCTGTTGGAAGTGACCGTTGGCGCACTGGTGGCGCGCTGGACTATCTGGTGCGCCCGTGCGCAGCCAGGGTTGGTAACGGCTAGTTGGTGGGTGAGGGCTATTTATACCCCCTCCACCCACCATATTGATTGTCTTGCTGCCAACATTTACTCCTACACATTGCTAGAGCATTGCAAGCACCACAAAGCTTAGTGAGGTGATTAGAAAATCTTAATCCCGCATTTGGACTGCATTAGTGCTAGCGAGAGCCACCTGTGGCAGAACCTCCCAAGTTATTGGGCCCACATGCACCTGTCCTTGTCTCAAAGACCTTAGGGTGTTGTTTGGTTTATATATTTATAATGTAATAGGTAACAAATAACGTTAAATCATGTTTGTTTAAATTCAACCGTAATCGGATACCACACTAGAAATTGATACCGGCCTATTCAAACTTATTATCGCTGGTAATCGAATGCAAACCATTACCGTTACCATTTACGTTACATTTTAGGAACCAAACGGCACCTAGACGGCTATGCATGTGCACCGGATAACTTAACAGGATCTGTCCGAGCGTCCCATGGACCTCGGATAAACCACTTATAACCAGAATCGCAGGATTAAGTAAACACAAATCACACACCAAAAATTTTGCAGCGGAAATCTTATTACCAAATTTTACAAGTTACAACAAATTTACATTATATTTATAGGAGTGGTTACAAAAGTGGTTCAAAGAGTAAACTTTGACATGTTATAAATTATTTATAAGTTTGAAATATATGCTAGCTCAGTGACAATCCTCAATAAGAAGTATAGAAGAAGTACTTAGACTTATAAGAAGGCCATGCCCACCGATGCTTAACACCAATCACAATCAAAGTGACTCGTAACCTGCAGCAACAATGGGAATAAAACCCTAAGTACGCAAGTACTCAGCAAGACTTACCCGACTAAAGAAAAGACTCTCAAAGGTATGCTGGTTTTAAAAGGATTCAAGGGAAGGCTTTTAGCACGAATCAACATTAATAGTTTGCATAGAGCTTACTAAAATGAGTCCTTACTTTCAACATTTTAATGCTAGATTAAGTATTAATATACCTTGTTTGCATCTAGTCTAATTTCATCATCACATTAATCAATACAACATGATTTTTGCTCATTATGATTCCATCCATGACTTAGATTGTAAGTCAGTGACCAAGTCCTCATATCCAAGAAGTAACGACGATCCGAATCGATTAATACCTAGCTGGGGATCTCCAATCACACGACATATGTAGCACTTAACCCTTGCATATGTCAACTCGCCACCGGGTTTCTTAAGACCAGACCGGGTTCACGCCAACCGAGAGCACAGATACACCACCGTCCAGCCTCTTACCATGGAGGGTACACGCTACTCTCGCCATCTCTCCACTCCCATTGCGTGTTGGCTTTTCTGGTATTAGTCTGCCCGAGGCAAAGCTTACCCATGACGAGGCATGTGACCAGTTAAAAGGTCCTCGATCATCAAGCCTACTTTCGCTATAATCCTTAATCAACCTAGGTAGAACATCACCTGTTCCTAGCCCAAGTCTCGATTTAAGTACTTCCACCCTTAGGATTGTTTGTGTTCCTTAGGATGAAAAGAGCATTATAGGGAACTTTACAGTAAGATCCCACCATGCTCCCAATAAAAATATTCTTATAGGTAGAAGCCATCCTTCCTCAGGATAACCCCTGAGCTAGGCATTAGTGCAAAGGACCAACTCTATCCGCAAGATTTACCTCTAGGCAGGGCTAAGCAATTTTATAAATCATATTTGATACTTCACCAGAAGTATCTATAAAAGGAATGGATTTTAAGGTAGCCAATGCATCATAGGGTTTCCAAGCAACTCCTATAAACCTAATGCATATTTCACTAGACTTAAAGTGTGTAAAGAATTATTTAAAACACATGGAAGGAGTTGCATGCACCGAGGCTTGTCTGGAATAAACACTACATTAGTGTTTGTTAGGCGACATCCACTTGGAGAGCATCTCACATCCTGGCATTTGATCAGACAGGTTCGTCCATCAGCATCATCATGCGGAGTAGCCCACGCTTGGGGTCGACTTGGCTCGTCTTTCGCATCACGTGATCAATTAACATACCTAAATGATATGCATAATGCACATAAATGAATATACGCAAAAATAGCACACGACTAATTATTGCTACACCGACAAGGATTAAATATTTAGCGGCGAGGCATATAATAACATTTAAAGGCAATTACCATGTGCCGAGATATTACTAAGTACATTGTCCATGCTATTTTAACTTAACCGAATCTGATTTGAACAGGAAGCGATAATACGAAACACAAATCCTATATATTTCTAAGCTAGAGAATACACCAAAAAGGCGGACCAGACTTAGGCTTATTATTTAGGGACACCTAACTCAGTTTAAGGATAGAGACTATTGATTCTAATATTTCGACTAACAAAAATGCGCGCCAATAATAAATTTAGCTCAAATCCACTACACTGATTAACGCAAACTAATTCGGGCTTTTTGTCGATCACACGTTATATATCGCACTTAATTTGGTTCTTCGTCAGCTTACTCCAACTAAACCTATAAATCACTTCGAGGTAATGAACAATCAAACCGTCGCCACCAACACTTACCATATCACTGCGCACACTAAGATATTTCGTCGTACAACAAACACAACCACGACATGAAAGCTACAACAAGATAATTATCACGATTAATATATATAATCAATAAAACAAACCAGATAGCCAAGGCAATGAGCCCGTGCACCACAACTAATTAGAACTCGAATTAACGAGATCGACGATGATCTACAGGTCACTCATTTTACTGAACATTCGTGGAGTGCTGCGTTAAAGCTATTTTTATTACACAGCAGCACACCGACACGACAACGGATCTAGCCACAGCTACCAAGCGCACATATACTAAATAAAAGGATCATCTCACTACCCATTAATTTATTTAATGATCTAGTTATCACGAATAACCCATCCGCTTACCATGACCAAAACCATTTGATAATCGCAAATCGACGATGAATCATGGTTCGGACGGTTTGCCGAACACTTAAGCGGACGCTACACGAACCTTCACGGCCTACACCATCTAGTTTTCCTCTCTAATCGCATGTTGCGATTCAAACGCATGAACACAGGAAAGACGTAAATCATCACATAAATACTAAAACGGCATCGATCACACCATATATTTTGAACACCCACCTGCTCACCTATCCGCGGACGCCTGTGATACTTGTAACGGCAAGGGCGAGACTGACGGTCTGGGCACATCAGCATGCGGAGACGCATGACCATGACGAGGATGGGTAGATGAGCAGAGACGAGCTTAGGCAACCGTCAAGCCATGACGACGTGGGGGCGAAGTCGACGACGAGCACCATGGAGGGAACGACACTGCTGCTGTGAAAGTCGGAGACGACGATGATTATTGGTTTCGGCTTTTCGTCGAACATCTAGCGGACGCTGAACTGGGGCTATTTCTTTTCGCCAATCAACATGGATTTCTCCTCTGAAATCACGCTGCAATGCAGCCAAGGACGTCGTGAAGGAGCAGGAGGCCGGGGCGAGCTCGAGCAGGTAGGACCACAGGTGCGAGCTGCGGCAGTTGGATACGGTGGCCAACAAGCGAGGTATGAGCAGCGACGACACTTCGGCTTGGTGTGCACGACATCACAGGTGAGGTGCGGCCAAGTGGAATCTGAGCAGAGGGCACTGCTGCGCGCGGGGAAGAAGCCGGGGAGGAGCAAGGGACCAGGGGCGAGCTTGACATGACAGAGAGCTCAGCGCGCGGCAGGGAAGGACCGGGCAGAGTAAGCGCACGGCCATGGGCGCGGCGAGCCTGAGGGAGCGAGCTGAGGGAGCAGACGTGCGTGCAGTGGAGTTCGCGGCTGGGCGCTGGAGCTGGAGTCGGGCGCGCGGCTATGACAAGCGCAGGGGAAGGCCGCCACGAGGGAGCTCGACCGGCAGACAGCTTGCGCATAGGAGCTTCCTGGCGCGCGGCGAGGCTGAGCGCAGAGAGAATGGCAGCGCAGGAAAAAAATCAACGGGATAATGAGCCTGAGTACGGCTGCCGCGTGGGGAAGAAAAAAATCTGAGAGAGAGGGAAGAGGATAAGGCCATCATCCATGCACCGCTCATGAAGATAATTTGATTATGTTTGACTATCCCAAGAAGAATATCCCAACGTGTAGATAGAGATAAGCAGGAGCACGTTTGATTTTTATTCCGTTTCTTCCTTTTTTTCACTTTTACTCCTTTTTACAAAAAAGCAAAAGACAGATATTTTGATGTTATAAAATTAGGGTCTAAAAGATATAATCAAGGATCGAACGAAAAAGAGATTGACAACAATATTTGGATAGGATTTGATTTGGTGAATACACTTGAATTCAGATGAATTTTTACTCGCTATTTTTATTTTAAAATTTAGATCAGGGCAAGAAACACACGGACCGAACCCAACAAAAATCGGGATCGAAATTTTAAACTGTATTTGAAACGACTGTTGGGGCGAAGGCGAAGACGCTATCCTCCGCTCCAGCCTTCGTCCATCTCGTCGCGACGACAGGAAGCAGAAAGACCGGCAAGGTCCACCCTTCGTCTATCTCGCTGCGCCGAGAGGAAGCAGAACGACCGGCAAGGTCCACCCTTCGTCTTCTACGCTACAGGACGAAGGCCAACGGCGATGTCGCCCCGTCTCGCGTTCTCACTCCGCCTGGAGGCCCACGTGGGATTTGGCCCATCGTAGCGGGCCCCGCTCGGATAAGGGGCTGTTTGGTTCAGCTTTTTTCTGACCAGCTTTTCTGAGAATCTAGCTGTGGGAAGAATCTGGCTGTGTAGAGAATCTAAGTATCATTAGAATTATGTGCGAAGGAAGATAAAGTTGTCCATGGGACTCACGATCTATAAAGTAACGGATTACTACTATTGCGACGACTCAACCGATTATATGTTTATGTTGATTTTGAATAATTTTTACCTAAATAAATTTTATATAAGCTGGCTGAAAAGCTGAGTGTTTGGCAGTTCGCAGTAGCTTTTGGTGACTAGAAGCTGCGAAAAGTCGAAACAAACAGGGGCTAAGTGTGTTACGGTCCCGATTTGTAACAGCTTTTCTGTAATGACAGTCTGTAACCCTCCTTTACGGGAATATTCCGGGGATAGACTGGGTGCCTGAGGGCACATGCGTCCTTACATTGAAACGTTAGGCACTCAGGCACCTATAAATATCCCCGTACAGTGCCCTTGAGAGGCGGGATTAACAGAGCAATTGCTGCCTCGAGTTAAACCGTGTTCACATCCCACTCACTCACCCGTTGGAATCAATCTGCCCGGGAACGTAAGTTCCAACAACGACTTAAGATAAGATAACTTCATCTGCAATTCAACACATGATCCCACTGTCGTGAATAATTTGCTAGAAACTAGCCATGGTTATAAATCCTCTAACGTGATGTTTGGGTTGACGAGATGGGACTAAATTATTTTGTACCTAAAAACTTAGTCGTCGACTTCTAATAAATTTTGTTTGGGATGAAATTGGATAAAAATTATCTGACATCTAAAACCATTTGATTTGACGCCAAGAATAACATGCTATGAGAAACAATTCAATTAATGCGCTGGCGCATTGTTCTTTTTGGACAGCGCGGGGCTCCAAATTTTACATAAAATCAGATATTTTCTGATTTTTGTATTCACTTATGCGCGTGATCCGAACATTTCCAAATTCGCCAACAAACAAAATTAGGTAATCCAAAAGTTTCATGAACCCTTTTTAATTGTTTAGATTATGGAATTGAATACGACACCAAACTCGAACTTTTGTGAGATGATTAAATTCCAAGCTAAATGAGACTTCTCGAATAATCTCGGTAATCGAAGATGGGGGCTAATATCGAAATCGTTATTCACTCCAGCATTTCTTGCTTAAGTCCACATTCACTGTTTAATGGGAGATAAACACCTGGGGTGTTACACCACCTAGAGCACACACCGCATGCATTAGGCTTCTCTTGGTCAAGTGAAAGTCTACGACTTGTTACTCTTGGTGATCGACATCACCTAGACGGCTTGGTGGCGTTGGGAGCTCGGTGATCACCTTAGAGGACTTGTTGGTGACCCGACTCATGATTGTAAGCGGTCATGAGAGATCCACCGCGCCGAAGTGGCAAAGGATCATCTCATAGTGAGCACTTGGTTCTTGCGAGGACCAAGGGGTAGCAATACCCTTGCGCGGGTGCTCCAACGAGGACTAGGGGAGAGTGCCGACTCTTCGATACCTCGGGAAAAAATGGAGGAGTCATCTAAACTTTGCTTTACATTCTGCACTTAATTCAAGTATTTTACCATGTGCATTTGTTTAGCATGTAGTTGAAGTATTGTCTTAGCATTGTTGTATTTCTAGTAATATTCTCTTATTGCTAGTTGTTGGGGGTGAGGTTGGGCTCTTGCTTAGGGTTTAAGTATTGTTGAATTTTAGAAAAGCCCAATTCACCCCCCTCTTGGGCATCATGATCCTTTCAATTGGTATCAGAGCCTTGTTGCTCTTAGATTAGCTTAACCGCTAGAGTAGCGATGTCCGGTGGGGATGGACCTCCTCCTGTTTTTGATGGTGATGATTTTCCATATTGGAAAATTCATATGGAAGGTTATTTAGAGGCCATAGACATTGGTGTCTACAAAGCCGCCACACAAGGGTTCGCCGAACCTAGAGATCCCATAAATCTTGTAGGGGAAGAGTTTAACTATGAGAAATGGAATGCTAAGACCAAAAACACTCTTTTTAGAGGCCTTTGCAAAGATGTCTTTAATAGAGTTAGAAACCATAGAAATGCTCATGATTTGTGCATGGATATATGTGCTCTACATGAAGGGACTAGAAGTGAGTGTGAGGAGAGATATCATATTGCTATGAGAAAGTTAAATTCTTTTGAGATGCTTGCAAATGAAAATGCCAATGCTATGTACTCACGTCCCAATATTCTTGTAGAGGAAGTAAATGGCTTGGGGCTTACACAAATTTCACAACCGGATGTTGTGAGGAAGATTCTTAGTGTCCTTCCAATTGACAAATATGGACACATTGTCACAGTGCTACATGAGATGGATCTTTCAATTGCTACTCCTACACAAATATTGAGAAAGATCAATGCACATGAAATGTACATGCACATAAATGACAAGGATGAGTCATCTTCCAAGAGAAGAGATTTGGCTCTCAAAGCCTATCAAGAAAAGAAAGGAAAAGCTAACGTGCAAATTGAGGAGGAATCCTCAAGTGATGATGATCTTTGTAACACCCCAGGTGTTACTATGCATTTAACATCGAGTATGGATTTAAGCACGGAATAATAACAGTCTCTATCTTAATCTGTTCCGTCTGTCACGAGTTCGACATTGTTTTTATCTTTATTTATCCAGGCTTTTCCTAAATTTTTGTGATGTTCGGAACATAGTTGTTCTGAAAATCGGCGAGTCTGGTGATTATTTAAAATCCATCGATTATGCAAATACGAATTTGGAAATTTAGTTGAGCCCTCCGATTTTATCCAAAACCAAATTTATTAGAAGTCGACGAGTAAGTTTTTGGGTGTAATATAATTTAGTCCCCTCTCGTCAATCGAAATATCACGTATGAGGATTTACAATCATGGTTGGTTTCCAGCAAGTTATCCTCGACAGAGGGATCATGTGTCGAGTTGAAGATGAAGTTATCTGATCTTAAATCGTATCAAATACAATTTAGAATATCAGTCCTGATATTTGTTAGGTTCGATATGTGTGTTTCTCGTCTCGATCTAAATCTTCAAATATAAATAACAGATAATAATTTATCTGACTCCGAAGTATTCACCAAATTAAATCCTGTCCAAAATATTTCACTGAGTTCATGCTTTAGTACACTTCCGAGATATCGAGTCTGGTGTTGTTTAGCTTGGTCGAGCAACGTGGATTTAATTAAAATTTAAATTCAAAATCGAGTTAAACACAAATTATTCAAAAAGGAACTTTTGCAGTATGAATTCTAATTTAGTCAAGCAGCAATTCTATGATAAAAACTGGATGTTGTTGTGTTAAAAAATAAATGTGAGAAGAGAATATATGTATATACATCAGCCAAATCTAAATATCTGATCATCGGATATTTGTGTGCTCCTTTATTCTAATGAAAGGAAGAAAAATCTATTAGATTTTTGCTTCTATCCTTCCATGTACTCAGCTTTATTCCAGGTATTTGCACGTACAAAATTCTCTCCTCGTATCTCTTCCAATGCATCTATTCCAGCCAACGTTGATTTTTAGGATCCTTGCTAGTAATTACGTTTGTCTCACTTATCTTCTCATTGTTCCCCTCTCCACGTCATGTCTAGGCATCAAATTTCTACACGCCACTTCTCTCTAGAAGGCGCCAATTCCTGGGAAAATCCTCGCGCCAGCTCCTTGATATTTTCCAAACACAGTCTTATCCCTGGGAAAGAAATCACGTACATCTCCATCTCTCAGCCATCTCATTTCTTCTCCGTTCCTGATGACACTAGAGGGATTAGTCCGCACATCAGTGCTTGGACCTTGCTAGCAGCTAAGCTACTTCTCCAGCATCAATCTTTGAAACCGTCATATCTGCAATTTCCGGTCGTCGACCTCGCCCTGCTGCTTATCCCGTCGCCGAGCTGTGTGTCGCTGTCCTGTGACCCCGACGACGCGCAAGGTCGCTCGCCTCTGCATCACCTCGCCGTCAAGCTTAAATCGACGTCTCCCAGCTCCATCACGCCGGCGTGCCTCTTTGTTTGTCTCATCCTTGTGCTCGACATCGACCAGTGCCTCCCTGTCCTGGTTCTGCTCCAGCTCAAGGACGCCGCTTTCTCGCCATGCCTCACCGTCGTGCGTCGCTATGGGCTTGTCCTCATTCGACGCGCTGCTACCGGACGCGGCTGTCTTCGTCACTTACGTCAGCTCGCCAGACCTGTAGCTCTATACGCCACCATCTCGTATCGCCGTTGAGCCGTCGAACCTGTCCTCCCCTGCTCGACCTCGTCTGGCCGTCGTCAATATGGTGCTTGACTATGCTCCACTATCTCGTCGCACTGACTATCGACCTTGTTGGTCCTCCCCATGTTGAACCAGCAAGCTCCGCCATCGTCACTCAGCTACACGCCTCCACCTCGCCAAGTTCCACGCAGCTGTGCTGCTCCCTTGTCCTCATCTGTTCCTATTTCTTTTCCCCGCCATATGCTGCCTCGCCTTGACGCGTGTCGTCGTCTTTGATCTCAGTAGCTCTTCCGATACCCGTCTCGCCGTGCTTCGCCTCCTCGTGGTTAGCCCCATCTGGGTCCTGAAGGCAGAAGATCTCGACACTGCTTCATATGTCTTTTTTAGATGTTTGCGGGGTAGAGAGTTGTTGTGGTGGATGGCTTTCACCCTCTCATCGTGTTCGTAATCATCGTCGATCGTCGTTGGTTTGAGAGAAATCACCGGGAGGTGTGGAGAAGGAAGCGAAGCCGCACAACACCCGTCTGATGTTCGACGACAAGCCTGAGCCATGATTTATCAGCATTCGTACGAGTATTGAGTCACATTTGATGCTGGTGAGCTGATTTATAATTTTTGTAAGTTTATCTAATGATTGGATTAACTAGAATTATTAGTCGTAATAATCCTCATATTTAGCGCAGGCGCGTTGTGATAGTATTAAATATATGTGAAGTACGATGGATTTAGTAATGCGAAAGGTAGATTAATTTTGGTGACATCTGGGCGAGATGACGACGTAAAAGATAGATTTAGTATTTCATACAATTATCCGATGAATTTTGTCGTTGTCAATTAGGCTAAATATATTTGTTTAGTGAAGTTGAAATATAAGAACCCCGTGCCGAAGAAACGTTTTAGGTCTTTAGATTTAAAAATTATGGTCTGGTGATAGTCTTTAATGTATGATAAGGTTATGCTTGCTAAAGCGAATGATGTGATGCTATGTTAATTATTGTGCTAAATAAGTAACCTAGAGAATTAGTTTAAAAAGTTAATTAAACAATTTCTATGCTTATCCCAAGTTTGAATATCGAGAGGTAGGTTTTAGGAGAGTAAATGCTTATACATAATTTACTGTTGTGTGCTGTTAGAATTAAATCCGATTAAGTTAGAATGCTATAGCTATAGTTTTAATGTGATATCGATATCTAGTATTTTCATACTAGATTTGCGATGTCTTGCTATAGGTATTTAATTCACTATCGCGTAGCACTATTTAGATTTGTGATATTCCTGTTTATATGCATTCATGTGCATAATGCATTTCATTAAGGTACGTGAATTAACCACGTGATGCGGAGAATCAGAACTGAGTCGACCACAAGATGCTGGAAAGCGTGAGCTTCTCCGCAAGATGATGTTGGTGGATTAACCTAAAGATGGACAGACGAAACAAGTACCAAGACAAAGGATAGTCGCCGAGTGGACGTCGTCTATCAAACACTAACCTAGTGTTATCTAGGCAAGCCCTGGTGCATGCAACCTCTTTCCTTGTGTTTTTTAAATGATTTTTACACACTTTAAGTCTAGCCTAATGTGCATTAGGTTTATAGGAGTTGCTTGGAAACCCTTTGATGCATTGGCTACCTTGAAATCCATTCCTTTTATAGATACTTCTGGTGAAGTATCAAATATGATTTACAAAATTGCTTAGCCTTGCCTAGAGGTAAATCTTGCGGATAGAGGTTGTCCTTTGCGTTAAGGCCTAGCTCAGGGGTTATCCTGAGGAAGAATGACTTTTACCTGCAAGAATATTTTCATTGGGAGCATGGTGGGATCTTACAACAAAGTTCCCTGTGATGCTCTTTTCATCCTAAGGAACAGAAACAATCCTAAGGATGGATGTACTTAAATCGAGACTTGGGCTAGGAACAGGTGATGTTCTACCCAGGTTAATTAAGGATTGGATGCGTATGTAGGCCTGTATGATCAAGGACTATCTTAACTGGCCACATGCCCTGGATATGGGACAGGGTAAGCTTGAACCCAGCTATTCCATACGTGAAAAGACAACCGCGCACTGGGAGTGGGAGATGGTGGGAGTAGCGTGTACCCTCCTAGCTAGAGGCTGGATGGAGGAGTACTATGCTCCCAGGTAGCGAGGACCGGTTCACGTTGTGGAGGATCTGTGGGAATGGTTGACATATGTAAGGGTTAAGTGCTACATATGTCGTGTGGTTAGAGATCCTCAGCTGAGTAAATCGATTCGGATCGCCGTTATATCCCCGGAGAGTGGAGACTTGATCTTAGACCTACAACCTAAGTCAGGATGTAAACATTATGAGTAAAAAATGATGTTGTATTGATGAGATGGTGAAATTAGACTAGATGCAACTAGAGTCTATTAATATTTAATCTGGCGTTAAAATATTGAAAGTAAGGACTCACTTTAGTAAGCTATTTCTACAGAAGTATCTAATTTGATTCTTGCTAAAGCCTTTTCCTTGATTCCTAAATCCAGCATACCCTTGAGAGTCTTTTCTTTAGTCGGGTAAGTCTTGCTGAGTACTTGCATACTTAGGGTTTTATTCCCATTGTTGCTACAGGTTATGAGTCACTTTGATTGTGAATGGTGTTAAGCGTCGGTGGGCACGACCTTCTTATAAGTCTAAGTACTTCTTCTATACTTCTTATTGAGTATTGTCACTGAGCTAGCATATATTTCAAACTTATAAATAATTTATAACATTTCAAAATTTATTCTTTGAACCACTTTTGTAACCACTCCGATAAATATAATGTAAATTTGTTGTAACTTGTAAAATTTGGTAATAAGATTTCCGCTACAAAATTTTTGGTGTGTGATTTGTGTTTACTTAATCCTGCGGTTCTGGTTGTAAGTGGTTTATCCAGTGTCCTTGGGGCACTCGGACGGATCCTTTTAAGTTACCTGGTGTACATGCATAGCCATCTGAGGTCTTTGAGACAAGGACAGGTGCATGTGGGCCCAATAACTTGGGAGGTTCTACCACAATCTTGTTGCCAACATTGCTTTGATGGTGAGAAAGACCACAAAAATGTTAAAGAAGCTCAACAGAGAAGGCATCAAGTTTGACTCAAGAAAGAAGAAATTCTTCTCTAGTAAAAGAAAGCCCATCTCTGAAATGGACTGCTACAACTGTGGAGAGCTTGGTCATCTTGCTCATCAATGCAACAAGCCCAAGAAGAACAAGTTCAAGAGCAAGAAAGATGATGACAGTGATGACGAGAAAAAGGAAAAGAAATTCTTTAGGAGAAAGGATGGGAAGCAGAAAAGGTTCCATAAAAAGAAAATGGAAAGGCATATATTGTTGGTGACCGGCTCACTGACATTGAGTCATCAAGCGGGTCTTCTTCAAGTGAAGAAGAAAATGATGAAAAAGTTGCCACCATTGCTGGGGACTTCTCTTCACCACCACCATCACCTTCATCGACTTCTCACCTATGCCTCATGGCTAGAGGTGAACGGAAGGTACAAATTGATAATGATATTATTGATGATAGTGATAGTGATAGTGATGATGAATTTGCTTCACATTCCTATGATGAATTAGCTGACTTGCTTAAGGAATACACTCAAATCATTAGGAAGTCAAAAGCTAAATGTGATAAGTTGAAAGATGAAAATGAATTTTTAACTGCCAAATATGACATAGTTGTAAAAGCTAGTGATGAGATGAAAGAAGAAAACAAAACTATGTCATCCACTATAAGTGAGCTTAAAACCTGCCTAAAAGATGCTAAGGATAAGTGTGACAAATTAAATGAAGCAAATAGGGAGTTGAAAGATAGACTTGTTAAAATTAAGGAAGAATATACAAAGATTAAAATTGATCATGATAATCTTCTTGTTGCAAATGAGCTTTTATCTTGCAATACACATGAGGCTATTAACTCTGCTGTTAAGATTGATGTAGCAACCTCATGTGATGATTTGAGCCAATATGATCAAACTAGTCTTCATGATGAACTGACTGGAAAAGTTGAAGTCTTGACATTAGACAACCAAAAATTGAAGAGATATTTTACTGATGCAACTACTAGAGGAAAGGTTGCCATTGAGAATAATGACTTCAAAAATGAGTTGGCAGTGGATAATGAAAGGCTTAGAAATGAGGTCAAGAAACTTAAGAGTGAAAATGAACATCTTGCAACAAGTGTGCAAAAGTTCAACAAAGGCCAATACCTCCAAAATGAATTGCTCATGAACACTGTCATGAAAAACAATAAGAGTGGTATTGGTATAATTCTTTTGTGCAAAAGAAAGCTACAAATCAATACAAGCCAAAGCAGACTCATAAGCCTATAAAATGCTTTGAGTGTGGAAAAGAATGTCATTTTGCCCACAACTGCAAAGCCAAACCACCAACTCCCTTGCCAAAGCACTCAAGACCATTTGCCTTCAATACCCATTATGTTCTAAGAAAAGTAGCAAATGGAAAAGTCAAAGTTACATTCCTAGGTCTACCAAGCAAGAGTAGACCTAGACAAATTTGGGTTTCAAAGTCTTTGATTGAGAAAGTCACTAGTCCTATGCAAAATAGGGCCCTCAAAATTCAAGCTTGATTTGTCTGTGGATGTAGGTGAACTACAAGACTGGTGGGAGCCATTAGGTTATTGATAGTGGATGCACACAACATATGACAGGCAACCCACGGATGTTCACCTCACTTGATGAGAATGTTGATGAACAAGACAAAATCACTTTTGGGGATAATTCAAAGGGAAAAGTTCAAGGACTTGGCAAGGTGGCAATTTCAAATGATCTATCAATTTCAAATGTTCTCTTGGTTGCACCTTTGAGTTTCAACTTACTATCAGTTGGTCAACTCTGTGATCTTGGCCTTCAATGCCTATTCACTCCAACAGAGGTTATTGTATCAAAAATGGATGATGAGCCAATGGTGTTCAAAGGATTTAGATACAACAATCTCTACTTAGTGGATTTCACCTCTGAAGATGCAGACTTAAGAACTTGCCTCTTTACCAAAGCATCACTTGGATGGTATGGCATAGAAGCCTTGCACATGTTGGAATGAGCACACTCAAGAAAGTACTAAAGAAAGACATGGTTAGAGGACTAAAGGATGTTGTATTTGAAAAGGACAAGCCTTGTAGTGCATGTCAAGCTGGAAAACAAGTTGCTAACACACATCCTACAAAAGTTATTATGTCACAAGGCCACTGGAATTGCTTCACATGGATCTATTTGGACCAACAACTTATGCTAGTGCTGGTGGCAACCTCTACTGTATGGTTATTGTTGATGACTTTTCAAGATACACTTGGGTGTTCTTTCTTCATGATAAATCTGAAGTTGCATCTATATTCAAGAAGTTTGCCAAGAAGGCTCAAAATGAATTTGATTGCAAGATCAAGAAGATTAGAAGTGACAATGGAAAAGAATCTGATAACACCAACATACATGAATATTGTGATGAGATTGGGATCAAGCATGAAGTTTCAGCAATATACACACCTCAACAAAATGGAGTTATTGAGAGGAAGAACAGAACCTTGATCACACTTGCAAGGATAATGATTGAAGAGTATAACACACCGGAGAGGTTTTGGGCCGAAGCTGTCAACACTGCATGTTGTGCATCAAACAGGCTATTTTCTCACTGGCTACTTGAGAAGACTCCCTATGAACTGCTAAATGGGAAAAAGCCAGATGTCTCCTTCTTTCGGGTGTTTGGATGCAAATGCTATATCTACAAGAAGTGCCATCACCTAGGGAAGTTTCAAAGATGTTGTGATATTGGTTTTCTACTTGGTTATTCATCAAAGTCCAAAGCATATCTAGTATTCAATCATGCCACTGGCGTGGTAGAAGAAACATATGATGTGGAGTTTGATTAGACTAATGGCTCCCAAGGAGCACATGAAAATCTTGATGATGTAGGTGATGAGCCACTTAGGGAAGCCATGAAGAACATGCCAATTGGATCCATCAAACCAAAAGAAGATGAAGAGATGCAAATTATTGACAGGCCTTCTTCATCTAATGTACCACAAGATGATAAAAAAAGATGACAGACATGCAAATGAAGATACATTTGTCTCTCATGAACAAGCAAGGGTACAGGCCGAAGATGTTGATGCTCCAGGACCTTCTTCCCAAGTGGTTGACAGGAGAAACTCATCACTACTTCAAGCACACCCACAAGATCAAATCATTGGGAGTCCTTCACAAGGGGTTATCACTTGTTCACATAAACATGTTTCATTTATTGAACATCACTCCTTTGTTTCTTGTGTTGAGCCTACATGTATAGATGAGGCGCTACAGGATCCGGACTGGGTGAATGCCATGCATGAAGAACTAAACAACTTCACCCGTAACCAAGTGTGGACCTTGGAGAAGCCTCCACAAAATGCAAGGATCATTGGAACAAAATGGGTGTTCAGAAACAAACAAGATGATCAAGGCATGATTGTGCGGAACAAGGCAAGACTTGTTGCAAAGGGGTTCTCTCAAGTTGAAGGCTTAGATTTTGGAGAGACCTTTGCACCGGTTGCTCGACTTGAAGCCATCAGTATCCTACTTGCATATGCATCATCCTATGATATAAAGCTTTATCAAATGGATGTAAAAAGTGCATTTTTAAATGGCTTCATAAATGAACTTGTATATGTTGAGCAACCACCCGGGTTTGAAGACCCTAGATATCCTAATCATGCTTACAGGTTGTCCAAGGCGCTATATGGGTTAAAGCAAGCTTTAAGGGCTTGGTATGAGCGTCTTCGCGACTTCCTCATCGAAAAGGGCTTCAAGATCGGGACCATCGACACAACCTTATTCACAAAGAAACATAACGGTGATATTTTCATTTGTCAAGTCTATGTTGATGATATAATCTTTGGCTCGACAAATGATTATCATTGCAAGGAATTTGGTGAGTTGATGTCAAAGGAGTTCGAGATGTCTAGGATTGGTGAGCTGACGTACTTCCTCGGCTTTCAAGTAAAGCAAATGAAAGATGGTAACTTCCTCTCATAAGAGAAGTATACCAAAGACTTGTTGAAAAGATTCAACATGGAGAAGTGCAAACCAATCAAGACACCCATGCCTACCAATGGACATCTCGACCTAGATGAGGGAGGTAACCCGGTTGATCAAACTCTCTACCGTTCCATGATTGGTAGTTTATTGTACCTTACCGCATCTAGGCCAGATATCATGTTCAGTGTCTGTATGTGTGCTAGATTTCAATCAAATCCAAAGAAAGCTCATCTTCACACTGTTAAAAGAATTCTTAGGTATCTTAAGCACACCCTAAGCATTGGCCTTTGGTATCCCAAAGGAGCTACTTTTGATCTAATTGGCTATTCCGATTCGGATTACGCCGGCTACAAAATTGATAGAAAAAGTACTTCCGCGGGATGCCATTTGCTTGGGAGATCACTAGTATCATGGACATCTATGAAGAAAAATAGTGTTGCCTTGTCAGCCGCCGAAGCGGAATACATTGTCGTGGGTGCTTGTTGCATACAGATCCTTTATATGAAACAAACTCTTCTAGACTATGGTGTAGTTCTAGAAAAGGTACCTTTGTTGTGTGGCAATGAGAGTGTTGTTAAAATTGCTAATAATCCTATACAACACTCTCGCACCAAGCACATTGATATCCGTCATCACTTCCTTAGAGATCATGTTGCTAAAGGAGACATTATTTTAGAAGGAGTGAGATCGAAAGATCAATTAGCGGACATTGTGGGGGACAGATATCCCTTGGGTCCACTAGAAGGCTAGAGGGCCTCGTGAAAGGCTTTGGGCCCATTACTTCGCAAGGCCATCCCTTCGTGGGCCAGGGGAAGAATCACTGGCAGAACGGATTGACTCAAGATTGGATAGACTCAAGGCCAGACGGATCACTGGGTTTAAGCATTATCCACAGTATTGATTTGATTCTCCCGCGTGGCACCCTCAAACGTCAGAACTAAACGAGGATAAGTCGGCAAGATAGTAGGAAGATAAGTTCAGTCGGTTCACTATTACTTAGGAGCACGTGGCTATCATACCCGCATGTAATGCCCCACGATCGAGTATATAAGGCCTAGGGGGCACCCCATCGAAGAACAAGTCACTCATTGGTCATCTATCTCATTCTCTAGTATCCATCATGCTAGGGAACCCCTCTGTAACCCTCCACATATAAGATCCACACCAAGAAGTAGGGTGTTACGCCTCTCTAAGTGGCCCGAACTAGTATAAAATTGTCCATCATCTCTCGTGCATCTAGCACGAACCATCAAGCTACAATCGGTAACATCGTCCTACCCAAAAGCACCTCGAGGGGTAACCCCGGGTGCGCGGTCGGGTCCCAAACACCGACAGCTGGCGCGCCTGGTAGGGGGTGTATCGCCGATCCAAGCTAGCTCAATGGCCATCATTTTCCAGTGCAAGATCACTCTCCGCCCCGGATCCATGTTCTGCTTCGGAACTATCTCGTCCGTGGCAGACGAAGAGGGAATTCTGCATCATCTAGCGGATCTACCGGAGAAGAAGCCTTCCTCGAAAATCTCTGAAAGAGCCGAAACGAAACAGGAAATAGCGCAACCTCCAGCGCTCCGGATGAAGATTATCTCCTGCAAGCCAGGAGCAGAGAGTTTGTTTACCTGGAAAACCCCGTTGTCCACCTCATCCATGGAAAAATGGACATGGATTGCAAGGAAAAAGGGAGCAAATGAGATAAAGGCCCATCGAGCTACTCTTCTGGGACCTCCGCCCCCAAAGGAGAATAGAGAGGAACTTGCCATCACGACAACTCCATTCTACCCCGACGTCCTCTTCATCGGGGGAAGAGTGGAATCGTCCCCCATCTTCGATGACGAGCCAACCGTTCCTGGGGAAGAACCTCCTCAGCGAGAAGCTAGTCGACGGAGGAACCGACGCCAGAACGCTCGGCGACATCATGAAGCTGGAGAACGAGACCCGGCACAGCCTGTCTCCTGAGACGAGATCTCGGAGGTGGGAGAAACTCCTGACGAACAAGTCTTCAGGGAAAGGAGGAATTCCCGCCGACGTGACCATCGGCAAGCTCAAGAGCAAGCCGAGCAGGAGGCGAGACAGCGTCGAGAGAACCCTCTCTTCGGACGAAACCTAAACCCCAACTTCGCCCGAGCCATGAACACACCGAGCGAGGTCGGTGGAGTGTTGGCCTAGATAGCCGATGGCCTCCCCCAGACTCCAGACGCCGAGGGATATCGGCGGCTGCTCACTCGAGTAGCTAATCATCTTCTACCCCTCGCTCATCCCCCGAGCGATCTACGACACGCCATCAATAGTCGGAGGGACGCGCGGAGTTCAATCAATGCTTCGCACGAACAACGACACGAGAACGAGATCCGTCGCCGAGAAGAATATGATCGGGATCATGGCGTCCCTGCGTGAAGTCAGGCCACTAGGGTTGAGTCGGCAACGGCTTCAACCGGCGGCACAACCCGGGGACGGTCGAGGCAGCACGTCATCAACTCCCCTCCCCGAGACCGACACCACAATCATCGACAGGAGGACACTTGTGGAGTATCAGCGCTCACTCCACGTCTCAGGGCCATTCAGTGGCCCCCAAACTTCAAAGTCTCCAACGTCGACAAGTACGAGCCTAAGCAGGACCCGGGAGGTTGGTTGGCTGTCTATACCACCGCTGCCCGGGCCGCTGGGGTGACTGAAGATGTGATGACTGCGTACTTGCCTATCGTTCTCGGACAAGATGCGCTGCAATGGCTACGAAACCTACCTCGACATTGCATCGACGATTGGAGCGACTTCAGTCGGTGTTTCATCGCCAACTTCCAATCCCTCTCCGACAAGCTGACATAGCCATGGGACCTCAAATCCATCAGGCGCCGAGGGGATGAGACTCTTCGGTCGTACCTCAAAAGATTTCAGACCATGAGAAATCATATTCTCGAAGTTGCGGAAGCAGCAGTGATCGAGGACTTCTACCGAGGATCTAATGACTCGGCTTTCGTCCGAGCCATACTATAAAAAGCGCTGATCACTTCCGAATAGCTGTTCAGGGAGGCGGACCTCTACATCACCACTGATGAACATGCCCAGGACCTCATCGGAGGAACAAAGCCTGCTCCGTCCACACCACGGCGTGATACAAACCAGCAAATCGACAAGTGCTGGGAAAAGAGGCCTCGCGAAGAAGTCCATGCCGCTGGACCACCCGTCTCTCGTGCCCGAGGGGCACCTTGCGGAGGCGAACAAACATTGGACGACATCCTCGGTGCCCAGTGCCTGTACCACAAGGATATGCGTCATACTCTTCGGAACTGCAGAGATTTCAAGCACTCCATCGGGAATGGCTGGCCCTTCCAACCTCTACCACCTCCCCCACCACGAGGAGGACCCAGAGAACCTCGACAACCTCAGCAGTAGGAAGGGGGAGGAGACGGAGGTTTCCTGCTCGTCGATGGAGAGGTCAACGTCATCTTCGGTGGACACAGGTCGCAAGAGAACAAAAAGGCAGCAGAAGCTCAACGATCGTCAGATACTGATGGCGGCCACCAGTGCTCCCGCCCTATATCGATGGTCCGAGCACCTGATCACCTTCACTCGGGCGGATCAATGGCTCAACTTCGATCACCCGGGCAAGTACCCACTCCTCGTCGATCCAGTGATCCGAGAAAGTAGGGTAAAAAGGTGTTGGTGGACGGGGGAAGCAGCATCAACGTCACTTTCCCCCGGACACTATTAGGCTTGGGAGTTGCACTCAAAGAGCTTCACAAGTCAGACACTCCTTTCTTCGGCATTGTGCCGACTGAAGGAGAATACCCACTCAGACACATCTACATGCCGGTCACCTTCAGAACTCCAGAAAACTATAGGACCGAGTTCCTGAGGTTCGAAGTAGCAAGCTTCGATTGCAGATACAACGCCATCATCGGCAGGCCGAGATTGGTGAAATTCATGGCCATTCCACACTATTCATACATGATATTAAAGATGCCGGGACCGCAAGGAATTATCACCGTGCGCGCTGACTTCCAAGGCACCGCAGAATGCTTCGAAGTGGCCATTCAAGCAGCCCTCACCACCAAACCACCAATGACTTCCTCCGCATAGGCGAACTCAAAGCCTGAGGAGGACCTCGCGATACCTGCGAATGAAGCTCAAGTCGTGACCTCTATGCGGCCGACTGAGGAAACAAAGAGAATCAACCTCGGGTTCGCTGACGAACGCAAAACTGCCATCATCAGCTCTAGCCTGGATGACAAATAGGAAGGCACGCTCATCCAGTTTCTGCAAGATAACCGAGACGTATTCGCATGGCAACCTACGGATATGCCGGGAGTCCCGAGAGAACTGGCCAAGCACAAACTGAAGGTCTATCTATAATACCCTAAAAACCAAACCATGTTTATAATCCTAATATGGTGTGTCCTACTGATGATCGGAGACCGTAGATGCATAGATATCGTCGAGACGATTCCGATCGACTACTAGTTTGCCTTGTTTGGAGTCTGAATGAGTTTTTTCAAGTGCCGGTCGATCTGAGCCATTGGATATTAGGATTGAGAGAGTTTTCTTCTATTTATACCTCCCTAACCCTAGCAGCCACGTCCTCCCACCCTAGCAGCCATCCCCTTTTGTGCCTTGCCCAAGAGAAGAAAGGAAGAACAAGGGAGAGAAGAGAGGGAAGATTAGGGCACACAGTCGCCTGTCGTCGTCATCGTTCCTCTTCAAGAATTGGATGGATTTCCTTTCCTCTCTCCATTGTCCCCACTTGATGGATGTTTTACCTTGTTTTGGATGAGTTTTAGGCCCTGCAATTAGCCCTTTATGTTGGATTAGATGGGAGATTAGATTTTTGATCTCGAAATTAGTCTCTGCAGAATAACAGATTCGATAGTTTTTGTTCATGCCAGTTTTCCGTGGTCTTAGAGGCCTCAAAAAAATAAAAAGTATATTTATGAGTTGTAGATAATTTAGATATCTTTCCGTGGCCGTGAAGAACACCTCAATCGGACATCAGATCAGAAAGTTATCGCAGTTTTATTATAGCAGTTTTTCAGTCTCATAATTCTATGCAGAATCTGTTCTATTAAGATTTAGGCAATTTTATCAACAGAATTCAACCTTGGGTTTGTAAGAAAAGTTGTAGATAATTTCATAAGCTTTCCAGATTGTTAAAGAGTGCATTCATATGAATTATGAAACTCTAGTTATGTTTGTTTTACGGTGGCTGTTTCTGTTGGCCTGACAGAAATGAGCGGGTCTGTTCACTGGTAGGTTTCATCAAGTAAATGGCCGAATTGGCTCTCCCAGCTATGGAGACTTTTGTAGAGGGATAAAAGTTCTTACTTCCAGCAGAATTTCATGATTTTTGGTGGAGTAGTTTGTGAGATATCGAATTTTTAAAGTTAACTATGCGGCTGTCTAAAACAGATTCAGTCAGTTATCTTGTAATATGTTTTAGACTTATAGATGGCAGAATTTAATTATCTATTGAATACCGAAGTTGTAGAGTATTTTGTGTAGATACTTCTAGAGTATTTGTTTGATATCACCACTGTTATAATTTTAAAGATACAAAATTAACAAACAGCGCTGCTGCTGTTTGACATGTGGTTCACGGTGGGAGTCTTTTCACCAGGTCTTGGTTTCAAGCGTAGGAACGATTTGTTGATTGTTGGCAAATGTTTATGAAATATTTGTACTAAGTTTTATGCCCCGCAACAGGTGGTTATGCTCCGGATCATGCTTAGTACATTTTCTTCTTCGATGAAGGCAAGTGAATGTAGCGGTGGTTGCTACCGTTTTGACTTGTTGTTTCATCGCCTACACTCTAATATTCAGAATCATCGAATTCTTTCGTAATTGAACTCTATGGGATGCTTTACTTGATTGTATTATATTGATGCTTAATCATATATTGATGATGATGATGATTTGAGTATGACCCACGAGATTAATTCACACTCCTGAAGGTGAATGAAGTATTATTTGAGGTTTGTATTGTATCTGAAGGTAAACGAAGTATTGTTTGAGGTTTGTATTGTATTTGAAGGAAGTGAAGTATATTGATAAATGCAGCATGCCATATACATTGCATGATTCACTTGCATCTGAAGTTTTGTCGTGACCTATGGTCCGACCGTACCGGTACAACTTAGCATCGTACGTTGCCCGAGGAGGGGTACGATGCGGCTTCATACCCTTAGAGGTATGAAGGCAGAGGACATATGCATTGCATTCATATGCATTCATTGAAGTGATATTTGCAGATGGTGTGGTTTTATACTCTAAGAGATATGAAGGCAGAGGACTTACACATTGCATTCCTATGCATACATTGAAGTGATATTTGCAGGTATTGTTGACACAGGGAAGTGTTATACAACCTATTGTGGTCGTTCGAGGAAATGAGATGGCATTGGTTATTTTGGGACTATTGAGTTCTATATCTACAAGTATTTCTGATCTCAATTGTGATCCCTTTTAAAATGTTGATTAATTCAATTCTTTTGGTTTAAATATCTCGTCAAAATATTTTACTTGCTGAGATGTTTCATCTCACTCTTGCATTACTCAATGCAGGTACTTAATTCATGTTGGGAATGAGGGAAGTAGCAGCACGTCCACCTTCACTCTCATAATAACGCTGCCCAGGCACAACCATGATTTAATTAGAAACTTCTTGTCAAGGATGTTTGTTTTTAACTAGTCGTGCACACTAGTTAATTCAGTTTATGTCGTTATGGTTATCTTCCCATTGCTAGCAGATTATTAATGTCTAGTATGTTTTCTTATCATGATATCTGTTTATACTCTGTTGCTTCCACGTTTATGCAAATTTCCAAAGGAGATGCTGTCGAAATTTTATATATGAATGTTAGTTGTGTAGTTTAGTAGCATTTCAGGGTGTTTGTGGATCCTGGGGTGTTACAGTTGGTATCAAAGCATAGGCTTTAGATTCTTGGCAATTTGAAGATAAATTTGACACACTTGCACATATAGGAAGGTTGTGGGTTCAAATATCTTTGATATATGTTAATGTCTTTGAAGTGCAGATGAAATAATTTCACCCTCCCTAATCCTTTACGGTGATGTGGTAAGTTGTTTATGACTTAATGCCTGATATAATTCATTTCTAAATTTTGATATTGTTTATTAATAAGATTGATATCGCTGTTCTTTTGTGAGATTGAAGTCGTTATTATGCATGTGATATACGTGTATGCCTATGTTGTTTTCAACATGTTTTTCATGGATGAGTTTTATTACAATAATATTGTTATATATGTTTGATCGAGGATGTTTCCAAGAGGAGTGTGAATTGCATGTTTTGGGTTACAAGGTAACCATCGATTTGGATTTAAGTTGTTGGGCGGTTGGTGGATAGCTCCAACTATCTTTGCAAGGAATGATTGTTTATGCCGAGAAACCAGTTCTGAAAGAAATGAATATTGGTACTTTTATATGGATTTTGGGGGAAAGTCTTTACATAGCTAGCCAGAGTGGATTACATGTCTCCCTTTTATCTTGTGTTTTAGTAGCCACAAAGCCTAGATGTGGTTTAAAGTGGTTGCATGTTAGTCATGCTAATTGTAGAATAAATCTTTTATTTTCTTGATCCATTGATTATATATTAATACGTTGAGGATCTGATGGTTATCTCCCTGATGCATGCTTGTGGAGCCATTGTTGGACCACTTATCTATTGGTTTGAATGAAGTCATTGCCTAGCCTAGAGTTGGTTGGGTGTGGTAAGTCACCTATTTCTAAATGATGTGGTTCTTACATCAGATTGAGATGTTTGTCATGTGTGTGAAGGATTACAGGGTTATTATTGACCCTGTATGTCTGGTACTTTGAGTGCATCGTATGATGGAATGAAATGTAAGTTTCTGAACTACAGTAGATGAAGACTTATATTATGAGTAGGTTAACCTTACTAGTTTGGATATTTTTTTAGTTGAGTTGTTGGATGAAGTATAGTGACATTAGTTAAGCAAAGTATTGTGTTGTTGCTGTGATGTCAGTGCTCTTTGTGGAGTTTTTGGCATTTGTTCGATGAACTGTGCCGCACAGAATGTTATTGGCTTCTTGTTAGCTTTATTGCTCCATTAGTTCTGTAGGCTTTCTCCCTTTTGTGGGGTGTAAAGAACGTTAGATTACATGATTATCTTTTTCACGACATCAAGAACAAGGTTTAGGAAGATTAGGAGTTTTGTTTCAATAGAACGACTTGTTTCGTGGTGCTTTGATGTGAGGTGTTTGATCTTCTTATGCATTCATCTGGTGTGGATGTTTGACAATTGAATTAAAATGAATTGTTGAAGTTGGTAAGACTTGTTCTTAGTGCATATTACCTCTTCATAAAAAGAGTGTTGTTTTAAGACATTGATCTTGATGTATAGTTGCATCCAAATTCAATGATAGCAAATCCTAGTGTTGATTGCACCTATGACAATGCCTTGGGAATTCATTTTATATTGTTTTATGATTGTTGTCAAGGTGTGTCATTTTCTTTGGTAAGTTAGTCCGACTTAGAGGTTATTTCATGAAAAACTCTTTTCATGATCTCGTCAAGGCTACTAGTCTACTATATGAGTATATTTAGGGTGTTTGGTCGAGTTTTACCGTTGGTGAATGTCTTGATTTGTAGAAGTGGCTGAATTCGAGGACGAATTCTTTTAAGGGGGGTAGAATATAATACCCTAAAAACCAAACCATGTTTATAATCCTAATATGGTGTGTCCTACTGATGATCGGAGACCGTAGATGCATAGATATCGTCGAGACGATTCCGATCGACTACTAGTTTGCCTTGTTTGGAGTCTGAATGAGTTTTTTCAAGTGCCGGTCGATCTGAGCCATTGGATATTAGGATTGAGGGAGTTTTCTTCTATTTATACCTCCCTAACCCTAGCAGCCACGTCCTCCCACCCTAGCAGCCATCCCCTTTTGTGCCTTGCCCAAGAGAAGAAAGGAAGAACAAGGGAGAGAAGAGAGGGAAGATTAGGGCACACAGTCGCCTGTCGTCATCATCGTTCCTCTTCAAGAATTGGTTGGATTTCCTTTCCTCTCTCCATTGTCCCCACTTGATGGATGTTTTACCTTGTTTTGGATGAGTTTTAGGCCCTGCAATTAGCCCTTTATGTTGGATTAGATGGGAGATTAGATTTTTGATCTCGAAATTAGTCTCTGCAGAATAACAGATTCGATAGTTTTTGTTCATGCCAGTTTTCCGTGGTCTTAGAGGCCTCAAAAAAATAAAAAGTATATTTATGAGTTGTAGATAATTTAGATATCTTTCCGTGGCCGCGAAGAACACCTCAATCGGACATCAGATCAGAAAGTTATCGCAGTTTTATTATAGCAGTTTTTCAGTCTCATAATTCTGTTCAGAATCTGTTCTATTAAGATTTAGGCAATTTTATCAACAGAATTCAACCTTGGGTTTGTAAGAAAAGTTGTAGATAATTTCATAAGCTTTCCAGATTGTTAAAGAGTGCATTCATATGAATTATGAAACTCTAGTTATGTTTGTTTTACGGTGGCTGTTTCTGTTGGCCTGACAGAAATGAGCGGGTCTGTTCACTGGTAGGTTTCATCAAGTAAATGGCCGAATTGGCTCTCCCAGCTATGGAGACTTTTGTAGAGGGATAAAAGTTCTTACTTCCAGCAGAATTTCATGATTTTTGGTGGAGTAGTTTGTGAGATATCGAATTTTTAAAGTTAACTATGCGGCTGTCTAAAACAGATTCAGTCAGTTATCTTGTAATATGTTTTAGACTTATAGATGGCAGAATTTAATTATCTATTGAATACCGAAGTTGTAGAGTATTTTGTGTAGATACTTCTAGAGTATTTGTTTGATATCACCACTGTTATAATTTTAAAGATACAAAATTAACAAACAGCGCTGCTGCTGTTTGACATGTGGTTCACGGTGGGAGTCTTTTCACCAGGTCTTGGTTTCAAGCGTAGGAACGATTTGTTGATTGTTGGCAAATGTTTATGAAATATTTGTACTAAGTTTTATGCCCCGCAACAGGTGGTTATGCTCCGGATCATGCTTAGTACATTTTCTTCTTCGATGAAGGCAAGTGAATGTAGCGGTGGTTGCTACCGTTTTGACTTGTTGTTTCATCGCCTACACTCTAATATTCAGAATCATCGAATTCTTTCGTAATTGAACTCTATGGGATGCTTTACTTGATTGTATTATATTGATGCTTAATCATATATTGATGATGATGATGATTCGAGTATGACCCACGAGATTAATTCACACTCCTGAAGGTGAATGAAGTATTATTTGAGGTTTGTATTGTATCTGAAGGTAAACGAAGTATTGTTTGAGGTTTGTATTGTATTTGAAGGAAGTGAAGTATATTGATAAATGCAGCATGCCATATACATTGCATGATTCACTTGCATCTGAAGTTTTGTCGTGACCTATGGTCCGACCGTACCGGTACAACTTAGCATCGTACGTTGCCCGAGGAGGGGTACGATGCGGCTTCATACCCTTAGAGGTATGAAGGCAGAGGACATATGCATTGCATTCATATGCATTCATTGAAGTGATATTTGCAGATGGTGTGGTTTTATACTCTAAGAGATATGAAGGCAGAGGACTTACACATTGCATTCCTATGCATACATTGAAGTGATATTTGCGGGTATTGTTGACGCAGGGAAGTGTTATATAACCTATTGGGGTCGTTCGAGGAAATGAGATGGCATTGGTTATTTTGGGACTATTGAGTTCTATATCTACAAGTATTTCTGATCTCAATTGTGATCCCTTTTAAAATGTTGATTAATTCAATTCTTTTGGTTTAAATATCTTGTCAAAATATTTTACTTGCTGAGATGTTTCATCTCACTCTTGCATTACTCAATGCAGGTACTTAATTCATGTTGGGAATGAGGGAAGTAGCAGCACGTCCACCTTCACTCTCATAATAACGCTGCCCAGGCACAACCATGATTTAATTAGAAACTTCTTGTCAAGGATGTTTGTTTTAAACTAGTCGTGCACACTAGTTAATTCAGTTTATGTCGTTATGGTTATCTTCCCATTGCTAGCAGATTATTAATGTCTAGTATGTTTTCTTATCATGATATCTGTTTATACTCTGTTGCTTCCACGTTTATGCAAATTTCCAAAGGAGATGCTGTCGAAATTTTATATATGAATGTTAGTTGTGTAGTTTAGTAGCATTTCAGGGTGTTTGTGGATCCTGGGGTGTTACACTATCCCCAGGCGAGGCTGATCCAACAAAAGTTGCATCGTTTCACGCCTGACAAGAGAGAAGCTATTCGTGCTGAGCTAGCTCGCTTAGTCGCGACAGGATTCATTAGAGAAGTACTGCATCCTGAGTGGTTAGCAAATCCTGTTCTTGTACTAAAAAAGAATAAAGTGGATTGGCGCATGTGCATCGACTATACAGACCTCAACAAAAACTGTCCGAAGGATCCCTTTGGACTTCCCAGAATAGATCAGGTGGTAGATTCGATAGCCAGGTGTTCTATGTTGTCCTTCCTGGATTGCTACTCTGGATACCATCAGATTAGCCTGGCAAAAGAAGACGAGGAAAAACCGCATTCATTACCCCATTTGGAGCTTTCTGCTATACCTCCATGCCGTTTGGCCTCAAGAACGCTGGAGCGACTTACTAGAGAGCTATTCAAACATTGAAAGTCGCCTAGAAGGGGGTGAATAGGCGGAATCTGAAAATTATAAACTTAAGCACACACTACAAGCTGGGGTTAGCATTAGAATTAAAATCGAGCCCGAAAGAGAGGGCGAAAACAAATCACAACCAAATGAAGAGAGTGACTTGGTGATTTGTTTTACCAAGGTTCTGTTCTTGCAAACCTACTCCCCGTTGAGGTGGTCACAAAGACCGGGTCTCTTTCAACCCTTTCCCTCTCTCAAACGGTCACCTAGACCGAGTGAGCTTTTCTCCTTAATCAACGGGTCACTTAGACCCCTTACAAGGACCACCACAACTTGGTGTCTCTTGCTTGATTACAAGTTGCTTGAGAACAAGAATGGAGGAAGAAGAAAAGCGATCCAAGCGACAAGAACTCAAATGAACACAAATATCTCTCTCTCACAAGCCACTAAGTCTTTGGAATGAGATTGGGACTTGGAGAGGATTTGATCTTTTGTTTTGTGTCTTGGAGTGAAGTCTAGAGCTCTCGTATTGAATTCAATGGCTGAAAACTTGGATACCTTGAAGTGTGGTGGTTGGGGGTATTTATAGTCCCACCCACCAAAATGGCCATTGGGAAGGTTGTCTGTCGATGGGCGCACCGGACAGTCCGGTACGCCACCAGACACTGTGAGGTGCGCCAGCCACGTCACCCAACCGTTAGGGTTCGACCTTTGGAGCTCTGTTAGCCTGGGCCACCGGACTATCCGGTGGTGCACCAGACAGTCACTATTCACTGTCCGGTGCGCCTTCTAGTGCTGCTCTGACTTCTGCGCAAACTGTCCGTGCACTGTTCACGCACTGTTCACCTTTTGCAGACGACCATTGCCGTCGTAGCCGTTGCTCCGCATGGCACACCGGACAGTCCGGTGCTACACCGGATAGTTCGGTGAATTATAGCGGAGTCGCATTTCTAGAAACTCGAAGCTGAGGAGTTTGAGTTGATCTACCCTGGTGCACCGGACACTGTCCGGTGGCACACCGGACAGTCCGGTGCGCCAGACCAGGGCTGCCTTCGATTTCTTTTGCTCCTTTTGTTTTGAACTCTATCTTGAACTTTTTATTGGTTTGTGTTGAACCTTTGGCACATGTAGAACTCATATTCGAGAGCAAACTAGTTAGTCCAATTGTTTGTGTTGGGCAATTCAACCACCAAAATTATTTAGGAAAAAGGTTTGACCATATTTCCCTTTCAATCTCCCCCTTTTTGGTGATTGATGCCAACACAAACCAAAGCAAATATATAAGTGCAGAATTGAACTAGTTTGCATAAGGTAAGTGCAAAGGTTGCTTGGAATGAAACCAATATAATAATTTCAATAGATATGCATGGATTTCTTTCTTTCTTTTAACATTTTGGACCACATTTGCACCACTTGTTTTGTTTTTGCAAATTCTTTTGTAAATTCTTTTCAAAGTCTTTTTGCAAATAGTTAAAGGTATATAAGTAAGATTTCGAGAAGCATTTTCAAGATTTTGAAATTTTCTCCCCCTGTTTCAAATGCTTTTCCTTTGACTAAACAAAACTCCCCCTTAATGAAATTCTCCTCTTAGTGTTCAAGAGGGTTTTACCAATTGAGATAGAATTTCTTTAGACGAATGCTAATTTCAAAGATACCAATTGAAAAAACATTTAAAAACTTAAACTTGTTTCGAAAAATTTTGAAATTGGCGTGGTGGTGCGGTCCTTTTGCTTTGGGCTAATACTTTCTCCCCCTTTAGCATTAATCGCCAAAAACAGATACTTTGAGTGAAATATGAGCCCTTATAACATTTTCTCCCACTTTGGCAACAATATATGAGTGAAAGATTATACCAATGGAGAGATGGCGGAATATCGGCAAAGAGTAGATAATACCGATGGAGTTGAGTGGAAGCGTCGTCTTTGCCGAATACTCCATTTCCCTTTCAATTCTATGACTAAGCATAATAATACACTTGAAAACACATTAGTCATAGACATAAAAGAGATATGATCAAAGGTATATAAATGAGCTATGTGTGCAAAGTATCAATCAAAGTTCTGAGAATCAAGAATGTTTAGCTCATTCCTAAGTTTGGTAAAGGTTTTCTCATCTAGTGGTTTGGTAAAGATATCGGCTAGTTGTTCTTTGGTGTTAATATAGGCTATCTCGATATCCCCCCTTTGCTGGTGATCTCTCAAAAAGTGATACCGAATGGCTATGTGCTTAGTGCGACTGTGTTCAACGGGATTATCCGCCATGCGGATTGCACTCTCATTATTGAAAGGGAAATGTGCCCTTGGGCCATTTCTAAGTATTTTGGTGGTTTAGTGTCCAACACATGTGCATAAGTGTAAAATGGTGGACAAAGTACAAATCAAGGATAAAGGTATGTTTCTCAGACTTAGTACATTGTTTTATGGACTAATGTATTGTGTCTAAGTGCTGGAAACAGGAAAAATCCAATTGAAAATGCCTTAGCTCGAGCAGCCAAGACTTTGCTCAGTCTGGAGCACCGGACTGTCCGGTGCGCCAGGCTGGCTCTGGCGAAGTGGCTGCTCTCGGGACTTCGACGGTGGTGTACGGCTATAATTCACCGGACTGTCCGGTGGTGCACCGGACTGTCCGGCGGGCTGTTCACAGGCGAACTCGTCGCTCTCGGGAATTCATCGGCGACGTACGGCTATAATTCACCGGACTGTCCGGTGTGCACCGGACTATCCGGTGAGCCAACGGTCGGCCGGGCCAACGGTCGGCCGCGCGATCTGCGCGGGACACGTGGCCGAGCCAACGGCTAGAAGGGGGCACCTGTCTGTCCGGTGTGCACCAGACATGTCCGGTGCGCCAACGGCTCCCAGGCTGCCAACGGTCGACTGTGCCATTTTTGGAAGGAAATCGGGCACCGGACAGTGTCCGGTGTGCACCGGACTATCCGGTGCGCCAGTCGACAGAAGGCAAGATCAGCCTTCCTAGATTGCTCTCAACGGCTCCTAGCTGCCTTGGGGCTATAAAAGGGACCCCTAGGCGCATGGAGGAGTACACCAAGCATTCCTACAACATTCCTAAGCACCAAGACATCGATTCCGCGCCTTTGATTCTTTGCGATAGTAATTAGAGCTCTAGTTGAGTGGCGAACTCATTGAGTTGTGTTGTGAGCTCTTGTTGCGACTTGTGTGCGTGGTGTTGCTGTGATTTCTTGTCTAGAGTGCGTTGCTAATCCCACCCTTGCTCTGTGCTTCTTTGTGAATTTCAAGTGTAAGGGCGAGAGGCTCCAAGTTGTGGAGATTCCTCGCAAACAGGATTGAGAAAAGAAAGCAAAACACCGTGGTATTCAAGTGGGTCTTTGGACCGCTTGAGAGGGGTTGATTGCAACCCTCGTCCGTTGGGACGCCACAACGTGGAGTAGGCAAGCGTTGGTCTTGGCCGAACCACGGGATAACCACCATGCCATCTCTGTGATTGATCTTGTTGGTTATTGTGTTTTGTTGAAGATTCCTCTCTAGCCACTTGGCGGTTATTGTGCTAACACTTAACTAAGTTTTTGTGGCCTAAGTTTTAAGTGTTACAGGATCACCTATTCACCCCCTCTAGGTGCTCTCAATTGGTATCAGAGCCGTTCTCTTCACAAAGGGACTAACCGCCCGAAGAGATGGATCCTATGGGGAAGGGTATCGTGATCAACGATAAAGAGAAGGAATCTTTCGTCAACAAGCCGAAGGATGACAAGCCTACCGACTCGGGCTCGGGCCATAGACAGAAAGATGGGAAGAAGAAGAAGACGAGGCGCATCAAGGAGATCGTCTACTACGACGACAGCGATGAGTCTACTTCTTCCCAAAAGGACGACGACCACAACGAATACGAGAGAAGGAAACCGGTCAATTCGAACTTTTCTTTTGATTACTCTCGTATTCCTCAAAGAACAAATGCTCACTTTGATGGGGAGGACTACGGATTTTGGAGCCACAAAATGCGTAGTCACCTATTCTCTCTCCATCCTAGTATATGGGAGATTGTAGAGAGTGGAATGCACTTTGATAGTACGGATAGTCCCATGTTCATTAATGAGCAAATTCATAAGAATGCACAAGCTACTACTGTTCTTCTAGCTTCATTGTGCAGGGATGAATACCACAAAGTGAGCGGCTTGGATAACGCCAAGCAGATCTGGAACACCCTCAAGATTTCTCATGAGGGGAACGACGTCACCTTGCTCACCAAGATGGAGTTGGTGGAGGGCGAGCTTGGACGGTTCGCGATGATAAGGGGCGAGGAGCCAACCCAAACATACAACCGGCTCAAGACCCTTATCAACAAAATAAGGAGCTATGGAAGCACGCGATGGACGGACCACGACGTCATCCGACTGATGCTAAGGTCCTTTACCGTTCTTGATCCTCATTTGGTGAATAATATTCGTGAGAATCCCAGGTACACCAAAATGTCGCCCGAAGAAGTCCTTGGAAAATTCGTTAGCGGGCGAATGATGATCAAGGAGGTGAGGTACGTGGACGACGCATTGAATGGTCCAATCAACGAGCCTCAACCCCTTTCTCTCAAGGCAACAAGAAGCAAGGAGGCGCTACCTAGCAAGGTGGCACAAATTGAGGCGGCCGGACTCAATGATGATGAGATGGCCCTCATCATCAAGAGATTCAAGACGGCGCTAAAGGGTCGCAAGGGGCAGCCAAGCAAGACCAAGACAAAGGGGAAGCGCTCATGCTTCAAATGTGGTAAGCTTGGTCATTTTATTGCTAACTGTCCCGACAATGATAGTGACCAGGATCAAGGGAACAAGAGGGAGAAGAAGAAGAACTATAAGAAGGCAAAGGGTGAGGCACATCTTGGCAAGGAGTGGGATTCGGATTGCTCCTCGTCCGACTCCGACAATGAAGGACTCGCCGCCACCGCCTTCAACAAGTTATCCCTCTTCCCCAATGAGCGTCACACATGCCTCATGGCAAGGGAGAAGAAGGTATGTACTCGAGACTCTACTTATGCTTCTTCAAGTGAGGACGAATCTAGTGATGAGGATGAAATAGATTATTCATGTTTATTTAAGGGCCTAGATAGAACCAAGGTAGATAAAATTAATGAATTGATTGATGCCTTGAATGATAAGAATAGGCTTTTAGAAAAACAAGAGGACTTGCTGTATGAAGAACATGACAAATTTGTTGAAGCACAAAAATCTCATGCCTTAGAAGTTAAGAGAAATGAAATACTTTCTTGTGAATTATCTTCTTGCCATGAGACAATTTCTAGCTTAAGGAGCATTAATGATGATTTGAATGCTAAGTTAGAAATAGCTAGTAAATCAACAACTTGTGTAGAAAATGTTGTTATGTGCAATAGATGTAAAGATTTTGACATTGATGCTTGTAGTGAACACATAGCTTCTATTGCAAAGTTAAATGATGAAATGGCTAGTCTTAATGCCCAACTTAAGACTAGCAAAAGTGATTTTGATAAACTAAAATTTGCTAGGGATGCCTACACGATTGGTAGACACCCCTCAATTAAGGATGGGCTTGGCTTCAAGAGGGAAGCCAAGAACTTAACAAGCCATAAGGCTCTCATCTCCGCCAAGGAGAAAGGGAAGGCCCCTATGGCAAGTAGTACTAAAAAGAACCATGCTTTTATGTACAATGATAGAAGACAGTCTCATAGGAGTTGTAATGCTTTTGATTCACATGCCAATGATTCTTATGCCATGTATGCTTCCAGTTCTTCCTATATGCATGGTAGAGATATGCCTAGGAAAAATATTCATCATGTGCCTAGAAAGAATATTGTTCATGTTCCTAGGAAAGTTATGAATGGACCCCCTACAATTTGTCATGCTTTAAATGCTTCCTTTGCTATTTGTAGAAAGGATAGGAAGATAGTTGCTAGGAAATTAGGGGCAAAATGCAAGGGTGATAAAACTTGCATTTGGGTCCCTAAGACAATTGTAACTAACCTTGTAGGACCCAACAAGAGTTGGGTACCTAAGACCCAAGCCTAAATTTGTCTTGCAGGTTTATGCATCCGGGGGTTCAAGCTGGATTATCGACAGCGGATGCACGAACCATATGACGGGGGAAAAGAAGATGTTCACTTCCTACGTCAAGAATAAGGATTCCCAAGATTCAATCATATTCGGTGATGGGAACCAAGGCAAGGTGAAAGGTTTAGGCAAGATTGCAATATCTAATGAGCACTCTATCTCTAATGTGTTTTTAGTTGAGTCTCTTGGATATAATTTACTATCTGTCAGTCAATTATGTAATATGGGATATAATTGTCTATTTACAAATGTAGATGTGTCTGTCTTTAGAAGATGTGATGGTTCACTAGCTTTTAAGGGTGTACTAGACGGCAAACTTTATTTAGTTGATTTTGCAAAAGAAGAGGCCGGTCTAGATGCATGCTTAATGGCTAAGACTTGCATGGGCTGGTTATGGCATCGCCGCTTAGCACATGTGGGGATGAAGAACCTCCACAAGCTTCTAAAGGGAGAACACGTGATAGGTCTAACCAATGTACATTTCGAAAAAGATAGACCTTGTTCAGCTTGTCAAGCAGGTAAACAAGTGGGAGGAGCACATCACAGCAAGAATGTAATGACCACTTCAAGACCTCTGGAGCTGCTGCATATGGACCTCTTCGGACCCATCGCCTATCTGAGCATAGGAGGAAGTAAGTATGGTCTAGTTATTGTTGATGACTTTTCCCGCTTCACTTGGGTGTTCTTTTTACAGGATAAGTCTGAAACCCAAGGGACCCTCAAGCGCTTCCTCAGGAGAGCTCAAAATGAGTTTGAGCTCAAGGTGAAAAAGATAAGGAGCGACAATGGGTCCGAATTCAAGAATCTTCAAGTGGAGGAATTCCTTGAGGAGGAGGGGATCAAGCACGAGTTCTCCGCTCCCTACACACCTCAGCAAAATGGTGTGGTAGAGAGGAAGAACAGGACGCTCATAGATATGGCGAGGACTATGCTTGGAGAGTTCAAGACCCCCGAGCGCTTTTGGTCGGAAGCCGTGAACACGGCATGCCACGCCATCAATAGGGTCTACCTTCACCGCCTCCTCAAGAAGACTTCATACGAGCTGCTGACTGGTAACAAACCCAATGTATCTTATTTTCGTGTATTTGGGAGCAAGTGTTATATTCTTGTGAAGAAAGGTAGAACCTCTAAATTTGCTCCCAAAGCTGTAGAAGGGTTTTTATTAGGTTATGATTCAAATACAAAGGCGTATAGGGTCTTGTCACACCCGTTTCCAAGGACAGAGCCGGGTGCATAGCATATGTGTGCCAGGATCTATTTCCACACATATGTTGACGTCACAAGTGTAATATATCAAAAGAACAATGCATAAAAGCGTAAATAACGACTTTATTAACATATTACACTTCAAACAGACATAATGTCTTAACCTTTATTCATCAAAGTACAGCGAACATGGACATCCATCCACAGGAAGATGACGGGGGTATCGCTAGACTAGCATCCATGGAGTTCAGCATCATATCTTCATCTGCAACTTCTGATCAAAATTAAGCAAGGGTGAGCTCACTTATGGTCGGGGCTCAGCAAGTGGGGGAAAAACTAATGCAAGGTAACAAGGTGAGGCTAAGGTTGAGCAGTAAGCATTTTAGTTGGTCAACATTTTATTAACAACACCTGTCTTACTAATAAGTGTGAATCCCAAGTAATCCCATTAAATATCTCTACTAATAATTAAGATCCGTCTGTAGACCGCCCCCGCCCCCTACAACCCCGCGCCCACCTCCGCACGCCTGCGCGCGCCGGAAACGTCGCCCCCAAATCCGCTCACCACCGCCCACCTCCGCACGACTGCGCGCGCCGGAAAACTCGCCGCCTCAGTCGCCTACCTCCGCCCACCTCCGCACGCCTCGATCCCAAGCCGCAGTCCCGCCTCAGTCCGCCGCGAAATCTGCGATGCCGCCCTACCACCATCCCCACGCCGCGCCGGAAAACTCGCCGCCTCAGTCGCCTACCTCCGCCCACCTCCGCACGCCGCGAACCGCTCGCGCCGACCATACCGCAGTCCCGCCTCAGTCCGCCGCGAAATCTGCGATGCCGCCCTACCACCATCCCCACGCCGCGCCGCAAGCCACCGCCCCCGCCCCCTACAACCCCGCGCCCACCTCCGCACGCCTGCGCGCGCCGGAAACGTCGCCCCCAAATCCGCTCACCACCGCCCACCTCCGCACGACTGCGCGCGCCGGAAAACTCGCCGCCTCAGTCGCCTACCTCCGCCCACCTCCGCACGCCTCGATCCCAAGCCGCAGTCCCGCCTCAGTCCGCCGCGAAATCTGCGATGCCGCCCTACCACCATCCCCACGCCGCGCCGGAAAACTCGCCGCCTCAGTCGCCTACCTCCGCCCACCTCCGCACGCCGCGAACCGCTCGCGCCGACCATACCGCAGTCCCGCCTCAGTCCGCCGCGAAATCTGCGATGCCGCCCTACCACCATCCCCACGCCGCGCCGCAAGCCCGCCGAGACCGCCGCGAAAGCCGCTCGCACGCCGCGAACCGCTCGCGCCGACCATTGCCACACGCCTCAAACCAAGCCGCGGCCCTTGGCGAACCACCCTAACACCCGCCCTAACGCCAGCACGCGCGCAATCCCGCAAATCCCGTCGTGCGCCACTGCAGCCACCTCAAATCCGTTGCGGCGTCCATTGAGGCGGGACAAACTCCCTAATCCTACTCACTACGCCTTACATTGATCATATCCCCGCATGCCAACATCCTCTTTCCCCTAACTTCCCAAACCCCCGTCCCTGGAGGATCCAAAGGAAAAGGAGCTTGGCCCTCTGCCGTAGAGGGAGGAATACTAATATTGCTTCGGTCGCGGGTGCCTCATTCAAGGTATGCCATGCGTTCTCCTTCCAGATTTGTTAATCCGCGTCCCTAGCGCAGATAAATTCATGTCACACTTAGAATGAGTACGGGACCTTCTTTTCTAGGGGACATTCCTTTAGAATTTAAATACCCAAGGTTGTAAGGTATGTGCAAGGACATGTATGTTCTTGTACAATAGCAGGTCATGCGGCTTGAGAGGGATGCAGTGCTATGTATTTTGGACAACTATAGAAACTTTACTGTTAATTCGTTAATAGATGATGCCAAAAGCTGCATTACATGCTTCCCTAGATTTTCAGAAAGAACTCCAAGATACACAATGATTAGTTCTATGTTACCTGTACCAGCTGCTACTTGGGACTTGATAGAATGCCCTTTGTCCCTAAACCATTCGGCAACAAATGGAACACCCAAAAACTTTAGTTAACAGAGGAGAATGGCATATCTGCCAGCTGCAATTTTATGTTTTGCGATCAGATAAGATGTCGGTTTCAAACTTTGTTTTCAGTTCTTAGTTAAGAGGGCATTAACAAACTCGAATGTGCTTCTTGTGCTTGTATTTTCTGGCATTTAGGCGCAGCAACTCAATAAGTTGTTGTAAAAAAACAGATATCCAGTTATGTAGCTTATTCCATACCATATGCCAACTAAGAACACGGACAACATAGAATCAAAAGCAAACAAAATATATTTAGCATCGAGAGACAGAAGGGCTGATTAGTAATGGCTAAAACCTGTGGCAGCTGTTACTTGGGATTTGATAAAATGCCCTTTGTCCCTAAACCATTCGGCAATAAATGGAACAGCCAAAAACTTCAGTTAACAGAGCACAGCTTCTTACCTGGAAAAGAACAGATGATAAGAATAGCCTGAAGTGCACCTCTGCTTCGCTTCAGCATGCTGGATGAATTCTGCCTTATTTCCTTGCACAGTGATGTGTAGCCGGTTTTTCCGTGTCTCTGCAAGTTTTTCTTCCCGATCCTTTTGGGCAGCCTCTTCAGCATGGGATTTAATTTTCTCTAAAGTTCCAAATACAATATACATGATGGTTAGTCATGAATCCTGACTCTCTGAGCTTGACACCCTCCCTTTTGGTACAGCCTCTGTTTCCTACTAATATGATGCAGCAGAATCCCTTTGTCCCTAAACCAGTCCACTTGGTAGCACTTCAAGTTTTATTTTCCTGCTGAGAGCAGCAGCAGTGCCAAAAAACTTTATCTTCAGGAAGCAAAAATTTTAGAACTAAAAATTTCCATATCCAAATTCAGTAGCTGAAAACCTTTAACGTTAGCTATGATACATTCAAATGAATATATGTGCAGGACCTGTTATTTGATATCGAATTTATATGGTAATCATGTGCATGAGCATATACTCTTCGGCAACTTGTGGCAAGACTTGTTTCTTGGCTTGTAACCTGTTTACAGTTTATACTGAGTCAATGTAACAAATTGTGAAAAGAAAAAATGGTTACATAGACGGGAAATATTTTAGAATCAACTAAAATACAATTTTCAGCTACACAATATCCAGGAATCAGCTCAATAGTTCTAAATAACTACAATATGGTTTTGCAAGGTGCATAAATGAAACTGAGTTAAGTACAACTACCACAGGCAGGCGAAGCAAAGGAAGCCTGCCAGGTTTTAGAGCATTGCCATTTGAGAGAGATGGGCTCAGATATCCCACGCCACCAGGACTACCATTTGCAGGAGCAGCTGAACGGTCCAAATTCATCTCAGATAGCTTTTTTACCTTCTTTTCTTGGACCTACATATCAAAAAGTAATATTAAACTAACAAAAGATTAATTACATACAACAATATTTCAATGTCTGGTGCATCTTGCATTCTTATGTGCACACAAGGAACTAAAAACAAATAGGGTATGTGAAGCACAGTTCATCATTCCTTGGGAAGAGATGGACAACATCAGATACTTCAAGAAATATCAAGTAGCACATGAACTGAACATGCATTGTGTAGTTTCTAAAGTTTACAAAACATTCAAAGATGATCAGTGTTTCTAAGTTTACCACATGAATACAATTGAAAAATCTAAGGCATGATTTCGAGAGGAAAAGAAAGGTCATAAGGTACTTCCATAATTATCTACTGCTGATGCTTACCTTCCAAAACTTTATCGTTTTGTCATTTGTGGATAGAAGATACAATGCACCATTTGCTGCTTGACACCATTTTATTTGGTTAATCTTCTCTTCAATTTCCAAGCTCTTAAGATAATCAAACTGATTCCATAACAACATCACTTTATCAAATTTCAAGTAATTCAGAAGACAAATAATACCGCTTAACAATGTTTGTGAGAATATACCTCTGGTTCGTGGCTTTGAAACTCAGTTTTGTAGCGAAATTCAGGATGCCTGCTGATAGAATGATCAGCTTTCTCAGCATCTTTTCTACAAGCATGCTAAAGGAAGAAAAAAACAAACAAAATATGTTTAGCCATCTGAATACAGAGGGAAAAAGTCTGCAGAAAAGATTCGACAATAAATGGAACAGCCAAAAACTTCAGCAACCTGACTCACTTCAGCAACCTGATAGAATGAATCCTGACTCTCTGAGCTTGACACCCTCCCTTTTGGTACAGCCTCTGTTTCCTACTAATATGATGCAGCAGAATCCCTTTGTCCCTAAACCAGTCCACTTGGTAGCACTTCAAGTTTTATTTTCCTGCTGAGAGCAGCAGCAGTGCCAAAAAAAAGGCACTGGACTGGTTTGAAACAGTTTGATTCACATAGAAATAAAAAACTTTCCCATGATCCAGGCAAGCCCTGGTTCCATTGAAAAGCTTCAGCAAGTAATTTATTTGTAACTGAACGTACATTGAGGTGCCGTCTTTCCCATGCGAGTCATACAGCAACCTGATTCTCATAAACAGATGCCAGTGCATAGTGCATCAAATATAATTTGATAACCTACACAAATGATAAGCAAGTGAGCATAAACCCAACTCACTTCAACAATCTGTGACCAGCCAGTCAACATGTGAAGTTGGGCAGCCTACTCTTCAATATTTGTGTTATATCGCCACGCCCATTTGAGGAAACGATTAACTTATTCTTTTAGTCCAGCTTTCTCAGTCTCGGTTAATTGTGAGTTCAATTCTTGTGAAATCTAAGTAACAAAAAGAATTCATTAAACATGACATCAATGTTGGCAACAATGAACAGAACAAGGACACATAAGATTGAACACATAACCTGGAGAAGTTTTTCATGTAAAGCATCAACATCAATCAGTCGGCCACCTCTCTCTGAATAATAATATACACCACCATTTTCAAAATTGGCAGAGTTCCTTAGGATCATTTCAATCAGTGTACCAAAATGTAGTTAGCACTAAAACATCTATGCAACTGGACGTTTAAAGGACATACCTTCGATTCGATTCCCAAGCTGGAAAGCAACTGTGGATACTTCGTTGAAGTATCCGGACATCTAAACTGTAGAACCTCAAGCAATTCCAAAACCTAAGTGCAACGTTTCAAGTGATATAAGGATCTTGAAAATGGCTATGTAGATCAAATAACATACTTGGCTAACAAATAAATAAGAACCAAAGTAGCCTAAACAATATTTGGAACCTTTGTTTCAAAAGGAAAAAAAGTAATCTGCATGAAGAGTAACACTGCTCTTGTCATGATGGATTTACAGTGAAGTTTTTTAAGTTGTTGTGGTATATGATAGGTGGTGACATAAAGGAAACGTTAGATGAGTTTTTTAACCTGACTGCAGTCCAACACTGATTTAGAGCATCTAGCCAAATGAAAATGCGGCTTTGGAGGTGCAGCCCAAAACTTCGAGATTTCTTTCCATATTTCTGTCTAGATTTCAGAGAACATGTACAATCTTTCTCTGAGACAGTTAATCGTGGATTACAATATCTGGGTGTGGGAACCCATTTTCGATTTGCTATTTGCTTATGCACAAGGGGTGGTGCAATGACTAAGTGCTTTGTTTGCTCTGTTGGATGGTATTGAAAGAAGGAATTGAGAATCGAAGATTTACACTCATCTCCTTTTGTATATACTTACTACCTTCTATCATTAGTCTGATTAATCTGCATTTGTTCATTGGCTATGATGCAAGCTACACCACAATATTGGACTGTCGTTGTCGAGTTATTTTCAATGAATTATTGAAGTGATAAATTAGTGCGGTTTCTGGTACATTTCAGATTGTGTGAATTTGGTAAAGGGAGCCAAGGACAATCATTTGAGGGTTAAGGGACCTGTCAGGATCCCTCCGAAGGTTCTCCACATCACCACTCCGAAGGTTCTCCACATCACCACTCCGAAGTCCCCTGGCGGTAAAGGTATCAAGCTATTTCCTATCCTCTGCTGTTGAAGCTGTTCTCCACATAACTTGCATTGGAGCTATAATCTGAAGCAGAGGTGAAGGCTTTACCAATGTACCTTTTTTTATGTTACCCTGTTTTCTGTTAAGTATGTTTGGGTCCTTCCATGGTCCCTTTTCAGCCTTAAGGCAGCCTCCTTATTCAATTCCCTGAGCAGTTTTTAACAAATTAAATATAATAATCATAAGAGATCAATTAAGAAAATATTATGCTATTGTTAATTTTATTTTGGATTCCATTTTTTTCCTTAAACAGATTTTTCTTACTACTATAACATGTAAAACTATTGTATCTATCCTGCACCATGGGAGGTGATTTTTGTTATTTTTACGTTATTATCTACTCCCTGTGTTCCTAATTATTGGTCACTTTGGCTTTTCTATAGTATGTTATTCCAAACTTGTGTGTATTTCGGGTATTTATTGGGGTAGTCTAAAGTTTATATGCATACTTCCTGTATATAGAGGTTGATGCTATTTATCTAATGATATTAGTAAGGCTTAGCTAATAGTATGATTTGTGTACGGTGAGTTGTATCCGTTCACAATTCTCTTTCTCATATGATCCTCGAACCTTCTATTTTGTATCTGCCATTAAGTACAAGAACAAACACTTTATTATTTATCCCAATACAAACGATTTGAAGGATAAACAATTTATTATTTATCCCTGTACAAACGATAATATCTGTTTCATGAAAGGAATAGAACAAACAGCTCCAAGTAGAAATCATCAACACGCACGCCACGCTGGGGCACTGGCCACGAAATGCGAAACCTGTTCCACGTACTGGAGTGCAGAAATGGACCCAGATCTCACAAAGACGCAAACTGCACGGGCGACAACCGACACCCTTGCATTGTGTAAAAACCCAGACCAACTGCACACATCAGGAACATCCTAATATGGCACTGTTGTTGGGAAAAGCAAACTAAACTGCCCTGAGGATCTATACCACTGAAGTACTGCACACGTTTCTTCATGCAGTACATCAATCGACTTTACCACCTTGCACAATGCTCCATGGCCAACTGCTCTTCAATATCCAGAAAGAATGAAGAATGCTAGAGAGACCACGGGAGAAACTTGCATCCCAACTAACTGAAAATGCAAGCAACATATATACTGCTCCTGAAATTCAGAAGCACTTCATGTGGACGATGCCCGGACCAGATTCGTCATGCTCTTCCTTGGAGATCCACATCTACAACACAATAAAAAGACTAAGTCAAATTTCAAATACAATAGATTGCAGAGCAAGCAGAAACGTCTCATTTAGATTTTGAGAGGGTAACAACCTGCTGAAAGGTACTGAGGGAGGCCAGAATGGAACCACCAATCCAACACACTGTACTTCCTCTCTGGCGGAGCAACCACCTTCACCTTCATGCTGCTAGGGGCAAGTGCAGTAATCTCCTTGCTCATGCGGTCACCAATACCAGAGAACATATTGGAACCACCACTGAGGACAACATTACCGTACCGATCCTTTCTGATATCGACGTCACACTTCATGATGGAGTTGTGCGTGGCTTCATGGATGCTAGCAGATTCCATGCCAATTAAGGATGGCTGGAATAGAACCTCAGGGCACCTAAACCTTTCTGCACTGATTGTGATAACCTGGCCATCGGGCAGCTCGTAGCTCTTCTCAACACTGGAGCTGGTCCTGGCAGTCTCCAGCTCCTGTTCATAATCAAGGGCACTGCAGGCAAGTTTTTCCTTGCTGTCCCTGAGGTTCATGATTAAGAAACTGGACTTGACGTTGTGTTAAAAAAACTGATACTTGACTCATGCGTGTATAAGCTGTCAAGCAATTCGCAGAGACAACCAGACTTTGGTGCTAGCTGATAGTCGATCCTGGGACCTGTGGGTTATGGGCCCACCACGCTTCCATGAAGCCACTTTGCTGTTTACGTCCATTTTATCTAGCAGTGTTTATATCATAAACACAAACAAAAGATAAAACCGCGAACAAATAGATTACAACAAGCATGAGAGAGCGCAAGAAATTAATACTCAGTATACATAATGTTCGAACTAAGGGGGTCTAAATTTCCAGGCCCAAGTTTTTTTTTTGATGGTAGTCTGCTGGCAGAGTAGCATCATTATGCTCCAGTTTAATTACCATGCATCCTAGAATAGTAAGAAGTAATAAACTTATCTGAAAGTAGCAGTGACACCTCCTCTAATATTTGGCTATTCCCTATTCTCTGAGAGTAGCAGAACTGTACAGATTATTTAACTTGATGCAGAGATATGAACGGCTCCTCTAATACTGCTGCATCATAGGAGTTTGTGTTTGCAAACCATTTTTTAAAAATAAAAACAGTAGTAATCTAGGAATAATTCATGATGCACACTAGGTCACCAGCAAAAAAAAAGGATTCTTCACTCTACCCATGTTTGGATCCTTAATCGAGAGTCAAGACACACACAACAAACCTCGATATAAAATAACACAAAACACACACACATATCTGGAATAGAACCTCAGGGCACCTAAACCTTTCTGCACTGATTGTGATAACCTGGCCATCGGGCAGCTCGTAGCTCTTCTCAACACTGGAGATGGTCCTGGCAGTCTCCAGCTCCTGTTCATAATCAAGGGCACTGCAGGCAAGTTTTTCCTTGCTGTCCCTGAGGTTCATGATTAAGAAACTGGACTTGACTTTGTGTTAAAAAAACTGATACTTGACTCATGCGTGTATAAGCTGTCAAGCAATTCGCAGAGACAGCCAGACTTTGGTGCTAGCTGATAGTCGATCCTGGGACCTGTGGGTTATGGGCCCACCACGCTTCCATGAAGCCACTTTGCTGTTTACGTCCATTTTATCTAGCAGTGTTTATATCATAAACACAAACAAAAGATAAAACCGCGAACAAATAGATTAGAACAAGCATGAGAGAGCGCAAGAAATTAATACTCAGTATACATAATGTTCGAACTAAGGGGGTCTAAATTTCCAGGCCCAAGTTTTTGTTTTTTGATGGTAGTCTGCTGGCAGAGTAGCATCATTATGCTCCAGTTTAATTACCATGCATCCTATAATAGTAAGAAGTAATAAACTTATCTGGAAGTAGCAGTGACACCTCCTCTAATATTTGGCTATTCCCTATTCTCTGAGAGTAGCAGAACTGTACAGATTATTTAACTTGATGCAGAGATATGAACGGCTCCTCTAATACTGCTGCATCATAGGAGTTTGTGTTTGCAAACCATTTTTTAAAAATAAAAACAGTAGTAATCTAGGAATAATTCATGATGCACACTAGGTCACCAGCAAAAAAAAAGGATTCTTCACTCTACCCATGTTTGGATCCTTAATCGAGAGTCAAGACACACACAACAAACCTCGATATAAAATAACACAAAACACACACATATCAAAGTGATATATAACCAACCTGACAAGATACAACCTCAGCTAGATTACCTCCGCTGCGGAAGCAACGATTCTGTTTGTCCGCTTTCACTGCTCAGACTGTGACGTTACCAAGCCCAAGTTTCTGATGGTAGTCTGCTGGCAGAGTATCATTATGCTTCAGTTTAAACTACCATGCACCCTGAAATAGTGAGAAGTAAACTAATGAGTCCTTGGACTGACAAGCCAATCAGAAAACTATATAAGGATACATTATATCCTCAGATTACTGTTATAAGTACTGCTGTTTGGTGATTTGACCAAACACATGACAGAACACTCCTCTGATAGTTGGCTGTTCTCTGAACGTAACCTCCTCTAATATTGCATTATAGGATGTTACGTGTTTTCTCGCCCAGCAGAAGAAGAAAATAATGCAAAAAAAAAATACTTGTCTGAGCAGAATACTTGATTGGCCGTAAATTCATTATGTTCATAAGACACGCAGTAGGATTACAGGACTACACGTACGCCGGTAGCTTTTGCTCGTTATGCTGGATAAATTTACAGCATACCAGACCACCTATCCGAATCCCAGAGCCGAGGCGAGCATGACAAAAACAGCCGCCCGATGTACCCAGTGCCGCCCACCACCAGCACCCGGCTCTTCTCCATGGCTCTGGCTCGCGAGAGGACGACTGATGGATTGGAACGATTGAGGGTGCGGCAGCAAATAAGAGCGCATCATCAGCGCGGCCCGAGGCGGATTGCGGAGGGCGGGCGGGGATTACGGCGTTCGCGGCGGGGGAAATTATCAATCTACCTTGTTTGGTTTATTTGGAATGGCTAAAAACTCACCACTATATTAGGTCTGTTCTTTTCAACTGCCAGTAAGGTTTTAGGCATTGTGTCATCAAATGTATTTAGTATGAGCTGCAGACGCCGTACTTGAGCACCTACTGGGCAATACAAATCCGTCATACGCTATCATGCATGCCATCCACCTCTGCATGAGCTGCATACTGGTGAACTACAAGCCTTAATCACAGTCACACCTACAGTCCAAAATAAGTGCTCAACCAAACAACCCACACTGCTCCTATGCCGTGCTATATCAATGCATTGGACTATTTTACAATTTAGTTTAAAATATTTTCAACTGGTAATAGGTTTTGATGGAGCCAACCGTATTGAACCGTGAAAGAGTTGCATTGGACAAGAAAAACAGGATGCCTGAGTAAGTTATATTATAAACAATATTTAACACAAGATTTCGCTATCAAATCTATGAACGTTATTTAATTGCATGTGTAATATAGCTTCAGGTTGTTCGATGACTATAGCGATGAAGATTTTTATGGGGTACAACGGAAGTATAGTATTGTCGCTCGAGTTGAAGTTAAATTCCCGATTGAACCACGTTATCGTGACAGGCAACATTACATTTTATCTGACATCAATGTAAGACAACCCCTCTCTAGGTATCATTTACATAACTATATATAATGTTCGTACCACAATCTATTTTGTGCTGAAATCAAATTAGGGAGCCAAGATCGAGGCCATTGCAAATCGGTATGAGATAGTCAAATACTTCAACAGTTTGCTCCATGAAAAGCATGTCTACAAGATGCACAACGTATGGTTTGGTCTTAATCCGGGTGCATTTAATTTTCGACATCTAAATGGTACCATGGAGTTGTATTTCACCCACCAAACTGTCGTAGAGCCATACGCTGTCCCAGTTCAAATGCCGCCATTTCCAAAACATATATTCTTGAACCTTGATGATATTGCCGAGCTGCCAAACAGGACTTTAGTTGGTAAGAATATATCGATCTAATAAGCCTATTAAAAATTCCTTTACACAAAATTGAGTATTAATCCATATTAAATTGTGCTTTTTGTAGACATTATGGCTATTGTAGTCCACTTGGATACAATCCATCGCACAATGTGGGGTACATTCAGGAAGATTGTTATAATGGATGCTAGGTATATTACATTAATATATTACCAATATGATGTTAAATCTATTAGTACTAATCTATTCTTCACAAAATCAATGTCACAAGGTGGTCTTTACATACCATTAAAGTTTGGGGCGATTTACTAAACAAAAATGCACTACGCTGGGCGTTGGCTAATGAGAATTATAGCATCATAATTGGGACCATGTTTCGGCGGTTCAGAAAACAAGGTACAACATATGTTTACGCCTTGCAAACACATTATTCACTAATTTTTCTTTTATAATGATTAATATTGAATATTTAAATTTGCTATTCTAGAGTGTCTCGAATCAACTGACCATACAACAATACACTTCAAACCGTTCCATCACAACACCCATTATTTTGAACGTAAGTATTTTATAAGATTACATACATCAAAATTATGTACTTGTTTTCATTATATTGTGAACTGAGTATACATGTGATTAAATGTTGCACTCATTGCAGCAATTCAAAAGGCTTTGGTGGCGCGAAACGATCGTCAGTTTGCTGTTAGATATCTTGACGAACAAAGGCGTAGATAGAGTCTGTAACTTTTGCAGATCTGAATTTTATGATGGAATACATGTACTTTTATTGATGCACCTTACATGTGTCAAGTTTTGTAAAACATTTTGTTCTACTGTGACATATCAATGAATAAGTGGAACATCAAATCGTTTAGCCCGTACGTTTTCCATTTAGAACACTAATATTGGTTTAATGTTGTGTCATTTTGACATTAAATTAGTAACTTCGCTCGTGAAATTATGTCAAATATACAGATCAAATCCAGAACAACTTTAATGTACATTCGGTATACCGAAGCCCATCTATAGGAGCTAGGCGTGCACCAGGAAGATATTCCACATCATCAGAGTTATGAAAACAATTACTTAGCGCGGCACCCATATCTATCTATGCAGTTCAAACTTGAAATATAATACAATATCTTATACAGACACCAAAATCGTTCTCCTATCAACTCTCTCTAGATCTTATCTCTTTATTCTTGGTTATGATGCTTGTTTCTATAACCTCTATTACCAAGGGCATCTTTTTTGATCTTCTATTCGCTTCGTTTATTGCAGTCATATCATTTCACCCTTGGTTCTTGCAGTATTATTTTTATGCTCATGTTTTCTCGGGTACTGTTCTTGTTATAGATCAGATGGGACATAACGCCGGTCGCAAACCATTCACAGACATCTCTAGCAATATCATTAGAGGTAAAGGTCAATACACAAACTAACCATACATCGTCGAAACGTAGTAAGTAGGGAACACTAATACACTAACTTACATTATAGGTGATCAAAATGAATTGCTCGGACCAATGGTCGATGCTAAGGAGCGTAAGAGGAAACGGGATAGGGAAAGATATGCAGCGATGTCCGTTGAACAAAAAAAACGAGAAGAATAGGAAGCGTCGTGAAGCACGTCAACAAAACAAGGGACACAATGTGATGCCCAATGTGTCAGGAGGTGATGAACAACATCCACTTTTGATTAATAAATCTGCGCATAAACCTACAAATGGAAAGTAATTGTGTTCATATTTTATAGGTGACCAAAATGAACAGCTTAGGTTGTATAATCAGACACCAAGGCGGAAAGAGGGAAAGTTAGAGTACATAAGAAAACGTAGAGCACTGCAAGCAAGCACTTTGAATCAGGGGTCCATCGCCATGGAGGTCCCAACATATACCTCTGAGGTTGTACACCCTACAGCAGATGTATCAGAACCTGATTCATCCTCTGATAACGCATGCGACTGGGTTATCCCTGAATACACCAGTACACCTTTCATGCCAGCTTCAACAAAAACTGAGGATGTCGATTCATCCGATATGTCTACTGGGCCACTAAGACGTAAACATCATGTTCTGCCTGGTGAAAGACAAGCTATCTTAGCCCGTCAAAACAAGAAATTTGAAGCAAACATTGCACGTAACATGACTACTTTGACTGAGGATACTATCAGTGACGTCGGACAAATGGATGATTCGACACAACCCGGTTCAACTATAGAGATCAACAACACTGGTAATTATACTAACCAGTTTTAAATGGATCTTGCACGACGACGATAAAATGTAGTCCGACTAAACGTGTGTTTCCATCAGTACAATATAGGAATACACGCCAAAGTGCGATCGTGGCAACACATGGGAGTGCAAACATGGTCCAACCAAGCAGTGGGTTGGAGCAAAGCCCGTCAATCCCAAGGATCATTTCCAATGGTAATTGTTAAAAATCTTTATTGAGGTTATATATTTTCTCAACCCTGAATGCCCTGTCTTTTACTTGGATTGTATTTTCACGATCCAGCTGATGACGATGATGAGGGTGTCATATTCGGAGAGGATAATGATGAGAACGAGGGATATCTATTCGCTGGTAAATGTACTTATGTCAATTTCTATTACAATACCAATGCGTATATAAATTCAAATGTCTTAATCGTTCTTTTCCAAAAAAATATCAGATGAGGACACTAACGAGGACTTCGAGATAGATGGTACTCAAGATCAATCTGTTGTCACTGATATGCCTGACCCGTACGACAAGGTCTACAGTAACATCCCTGAAGAAACACATATGCTGAAGCCCGTTCCCGACTGTGGTTATTGCACTGCGAAGAAGTTTGAGTATGAGCCGCCTGGGTTTTGCTGTCGAGGTGGGAAGGTTGAGCTAGCCCCACTAGAGACCCCTCCCCAGCTCAGGCGGTTGTGGGATAGTGCAGACTCTGATGCTAAGCACTTTCGTGATAACATCAGGTTTTTTAATGGCCATTTTTCTTTCACTTCCCTGTACTGTTGCCTCGACAGTATGACAACTAATATGAGGGATTCTGGTATTTACACATTCCGTGCACAAGGCATGATGTACCATAATATCAAGTCATTTGGTAGTGAATGTGGGGCAGAGCATAAGCACCTAGAGCTTTACTTTTACGATGATGATCCCAGTCTCGAGCATCGATACCGTAAGTGTCGTGAAGATCAGATTCAGAAAGACCAAGAGGTTATTAAACAGATAGTTGGCATACTTCGTGGAAATCCGTACTCTGAGCACCTTAGGAGCATGGGTCATGTTGAGAACCTTGCTGACTATCACATCGCATTGAACCTTGACCAGACGTTGAACCAGAAGACATATAACACACCTCTCACTTCGGAGGTGGCCGCTGTCTGGATCGAGGGGAGCGAACGGCGAGGCCAGTTCAGCAAGAGTGTTATGCTACATGGGAAGGATAGGTCAAGCCACGGCATCCGCTCATACCATGGATGCTACGATGCGCTATCATATCCACTGTTCTTCCCTAGAGGTGAACTTGGATGGCATGCAAATATCCCAAAGGTTGGTGTATCCATGGACGAAGTGGATGCATACCGGGCGACGCATAGGGCAAGTAATGCAAATGATGAAGATGCGGGTTAGTTGTTTCTTTGTAATTTCTAAGTTGTTCACATTATTAAATATGTTTTCGGCATCACTAAATAATCAATTCTTGCGTATGCAGAACCTCCTACCCATCTATGTGTGTCCGTGCGTGATTACTACTGCTACAAATTTCAGATACGTCCAGGGGTATTCAATCCAATACTTCATGGTAAACGGCTTTTCCAGCAGTTCGCGGTCGACACATACATTAAGATTGAGAGCTCCCGTTTAGATTTCATACGTAAGAACCAGGATCGGTTAAGGGCAGATCTATACCAGGGCTTGGTGGATAGCATGTTAGATGGAGATGTTAGAGGAGAGAAGGTTGGAAAGCGAACTGTGTTGTCACCGTCGTTTATTGGCGGTCCTCGTGACATGAGACGTCGATATATGGATGCTATGGCTCTGGTGCGGAAGTTTGGTAAACCAGACATCTTTCTTACCATGACATGTAACCCTAACTGGGATGAGATAAGGAGAGAGCTTCTACCTGGACAGACACCGCAAGATCGTCCGGATCTTGTAGTGCGTGTCTTTCATGCGAAACTACAGGAGCTAAAGCATAGGTTGACTAAACAGGATATTCTCGGTAAAGTCCGAGCCTACGTCTACGTCGTGGAATTTCAGAAACGAGGTTTGCCACATGCCCATTTTCTACTCATCATGCAAAGGAAGTACAAGCTCACGTGCCCTGAACAGTATGACCTTTTGATCTCAGCTGAGATCCCATCCAACAAGTACCCTGAACTGCGAAAGATGGTTATCAAGCATATGATGCATGGCCCGTGCGGGTCTCTAAACCCTAACTGCCCATGCACTAAGGGTCGTGCATCGTGCAAGAATCAATACCCACGGCATTTCTGTGAGGCAACCATGCAAGGGAAGGATTCATATCCTAATTACAGACGTCGTGACGATGGGCGTAAGGCAAATGTTCGAGGATGTGAATTGGACAATAGATGGGTTGTCCCTTACAACCCTTACCTCCTTCGGCTCTTCAACTGTCACATCAATGTTGAGGCGTGTGGGAGCATCAAGGCTGTTAAGTACCTGTTCAAGTACATATACAAAGGCCATGATCGTGCGTCGGTTGTTATGAGAGATGCGAGTAAGGAAAATGATGATGTAGATGAGATCCAGCAGTATAGAGATGCAAGGTGGGTGACTCCTCCGGAAGCCTTATGGAGGATATATGGATTTGAGCTTAGTCAGAACTCTCCATCTGTGATGCAGCTGCAACTCCATCTTCCAAACATGCACATGGTGACGTTTCACGAGCGACAAATGGTCGAGCGAGTCGTCAACCGTCCAGGTGCTGATAGGTCAATGATTACAGCATATTTTGAAGCGAATAAGCTATACGAGGAGGCTCGGGGCATCCTGTATCGTGACTTCCCTGAGTGGTACACTTGGAAGCAGGGCAAAGTGTGGCAAAGGAGGAAACGAAATACGGGTGGACAAGTCGGTAGAATCGTCTCTGCTCTACCATCTGAAGGGGAGCGCTTCTATCTTCGGCTCCTCCTAAACCATGTGACTGGTGCTACCTCCTATGTGGATCTAAGGACAGTAGACGGTGACACACTACCATCGTTTCGTGAGGCAGCACAAAGAAGGGGATTACTTGAAGCAGACAACACAATAGATGAGTGTCTCAATGAAGCTGCTCTTTACCAAATGCCATCAGCGCTACGAAGGTTGTTTGCAACGATACTGGTTTACTGCGAGCCAAATGATGTGGCCGAATTGTGGCATAGACACCTTGACACAATGTCCGAGGATTATCATCGTATTACTCAGAGCAAAACTCATTTGCAGCAGATGGTCTTGATTGACATTAGAAACATGTTGCAGTCAATGGGTAAAGACATAAAGACATTCCCTCTCCCTGCTATCATCGATAGATATGACGATTCACAAGGTATTGATAGAGAGATTTACGAGGAGGAAAGTATCGAGGCGACGACAGAAGATGTTGCTTTGCACGAAACCCTAAATGAGGAGCAGAAGTCTGCCTATGAAAAGATCTTATCTGTTGTTGACACCAGTAATGGCGGTATGTTCTTTGTGGATGGGCCTGGTGGGACTGGAAAGACTTATCTGTATAAGGCATTGCTTGCGGTGCTACGTAGTCAGGGCAAGATTGCAGTTGCAACAGCTACATCTGGGGTTGCGGCTTCCATAATGCCTGGTGGGAGAACTGCCCATTCACGCTTCAAGATACCACTTACTATTGATGATGGTGCTATATGTACCTTCACGAAACAAAGTGGGACATCAAAGTTGCTACAGAAAGCGTCGCTCATTATTTGGGACGAGGCATCAATGGCTAAGCGACAATCAATTGAAGCGTTGGACAACAGCATGCGTGATATCATGGGACGCCCTGGTCTGCCCTTTGGTGGGAAGACTATTGTGTTTGGGGGAGATTTCAGACAAGTACTCCCTGTTGTACGTAAGGGGTCAAGGGCTCAGATAGTTGCTGCCTCTCTACGGAGTTCTTACCTATGGGAATCAATGTGCCACCTAAAGCTTGTTCGCAACATGAGAGCAAAGAGCGACCCATGGTTTGCAGAATATTTGTTGCGTGTCGGTGGTGGAACTGAGGAAGTGAACAACGATGGTGATGTTCGTCTTCCAGATGAGGTATGTGTGTCATATACCGGTGATGACCACGACCTTGACAGATTGATAGATGACATTTACCCCAGTCTAAACGAAAACATGTCTAATACAAGCTACATCACTTCAAGAGCAATATTGACTACTCGGAACGACTGGGTGGATATGATAAATATGAGGATGATCGATCGTTTCCAACGGGAGCAGATGATGTACCATAGCTTTGACACCGCGATGGACGATCCTAATAACTATTATCCATCAGAATTCCTAAACACGCTGAGTCCTAATGGACTACCCCCGCACGTTCTGAAGCTCAAAATTGGGTGCCCAATCATGTTACTTAGGAATATAGACCCTGCTAACGGACTTTGCAACGGTACACGGCTGGTGGTACGTGGTTTCCAAAAAAATAGTATCGATGCTGAAATTGTCCTTGGTCAGCATGCTGGAATGCGGGTTTTCTTGCCTCGTATACCCCTGTGCCCTTCTGATGACGAGATGTTCCCTTTCCATTTTAAAAGGAAGCAGTTTCCAGTAAGACTAAGTTTCGCCATGACTGTTAACAAGTCTCAGGGACAGACGATTCCTAATGTTGCTGTGTACTTGCCCGAACCAGTGTTCTCTCATGGCCAGCTATATGTTGCTCTCTCAAGGGCCACAACTCGATTGAATGTGAAGGTACTTGTAATTCCAGTCACTGATGATAAAATGAAGAAGGGGGTGCAAAAGAAGTCAACAATAAATGGCGTAACATACACAAAGAATATTGTCTATAAGGAGGTCCTTACGACGTAGCTGGACTGTGAATTTATTTCTTTTGGTATAATGTATGTGAACTCGGCCAACACTGTATGTGAACACTATATTTCTAAAGATGTGTGTGCTGGTATCGGATATCGTGAGCATCTTGCAGAACATGTGCGCGTTCGTGCGAGCGGCCTCATGGCGACGCCGTCCTATTTTATATCATATTTTATATCATTTGATTTGCAATATTAATTTTTCATTATTATGTTATCACTAATGCATGTAAAATTGTTTAGCTGGTTATAGTAGAAACATTTGAATCGTGTTTCAAATAATACATAGTAACAATGATTATAGGTTTTTGTCTCCTGTGGATGGATTCTAAAGAGGAAAATGTTGCACTTACAATCATCCAAAGAGATAATACATTATCTATAGATGAATCTCTACTAATGTCCTTGTCTCATAACAAGCCAAAAAAATCGGTGACTACTACAATAGTTCCGAAAGGTATGATAACTTCCATACTATCGTCTGCATCAATTTGTATTGTTTTTATTGCAAGTGATTCATGTTTGATCTCATGACTGTTTCGTTCGTAGATTATATTTGCACGCAGGGTGATCTTGCACTCATCGATTGGATTAAAGAAATCCCTTGTGAACCAAGGGTAGAAGTCGTGCTTATTGATGATGCTTTTGTGGAAAGGAAGTGGATGGAATGCCTATTTCAACCGGACGCATATCTAGGTGATGAGGTAATTCATGATAATTCAACTAGCTAGGAGCACCACACTTCCAAGATACTCACCCTGGTATTTTAAACCATAACTTACATACTTGCAGGTGATAGACTGTTACATAAATTTAATAAAAGCTCAAGAGCATCTAAAATGCCGATCTGGAGGTCGTGTACACATAGAAAATGCTTTTCAGTTCAACTTTCTAAAGCGAGATGGTGATGTTGAAACTAAAACAGATGAGTTATATCCAAGTAAAGACATGGCACAAATATCTAGCGCTGAAAGAAGAGTTTTACTTTATCTAGACCATGACATGGTAAATACGAGATTGCAATCTACACGGTTAGTGTTTACATGTATTATTATGCAATATTTATAATTGACTTGTAGGTGTTTATTCCAATAAATATTCGAGAAATGCACTGGTATCTTGCTGTGATCAATGCAAGAAATATGGAGATACAAGTGCTCGACTCACTTGGTACATCATCCGGTCGCAATGACCTCATTGCCACTGTGAGTTTATACAAACTCAACAATTACGAATCCCTTATTAACTTAAACTCTCAACTTCTAATTCTATGTTTTTATAATAATAATAAAGATAAAAGGACTCCAAAGACAAATTGATATGGTATCTCAGCGTAAGGAGTTAACAGATCATAGGTGGCCAGACCTCCGAGTTGCTTCTTGGCCACTTAAAGAAATAGAAATGGAATATGCAAAGCAAACAGATAGGTACACCATATATTCTTATGTGTTGCTATTAATATTCATTGCTGTTAATCTTGACATTTTATCATCTGGTTGATGTAGCTCCTCGTGTGGCCTCTTTCTACTAAACTATATCGAGTACTGGACAGGGGATGAACTATCTGATAATTTTACCCAGGTATATTATTACTACTATGACATTACATGTGGCTATAACATGAATATCTGTTTGCTGTCTTCTGTTATTATTATGTCAATCCAATTGATACATATAATTGCTAAATAAATTGTTTCTTATTTGCAGGACGACATGTCACACTTTAGGAAAAAATTGGCTGCTATATTACTATCCTCAGATATAAACAAGAGAAAGGGGTGTCCGTTATACAAGTATGACAAAGAAGTCGATGCTGGATGCTCCTCTGATGTTCAGATATTAGATAGTCCCACAAATCCTAAGAAGAGGAAACTACCTTGTGTATCTGAAGAAAACAAAGTATTGATGGAAGATGGTGATGGCCCCATCACTCAAGCAGACTTAGAAAGGTGGTTTGTTCATGATTGGGATAAAAGAACTCCTATAAAAATCCCGACCGATGAGTGCACTAATGAGTTTTTACTGAGTGGCCTTTCCACAAAGGACATGCCAGTGACCAAAGCCGATTTAATAGATGTTCTATGTGATTACATCATGACAATCCAAGATGATACGACATTAGAGTAAGTGCTCATTGTTTTATCTAATTTATATGTACCAACTACGTAAAGTTTTGATATATACTTTTGTCATGTTGCATTACAGGATGACATGGGTGCGAAGTTTCAACCCTTTTAAGATAGAAATATCTGTCAAAGACCTGCAAAACGTATTAAGGGTAAATCTAGATATGACTCTAAAATGCTTTGACATGGCTGTTCGATTGTTGGCCATTAAAGAGTCACATATGTCGAAAGATGAAATGATAAAGGATAAAAAACATTATATGGACATGCGCTTCTGGGTAAGTTTGTTTCCAATCAATAATGTAGTAATATATTGTATCTATACATATAATCCTAATGTGGACATGTATATATATTTATCTAGAGAATGGTTGGTTTTGGTAAACTTGCAAAGTACCATCAGGATCCTACAACAGAAGAGTTAGCCAAAACACTCGACTGTTGGCCTTCATTGAACTATTATATCACTGGTTGTAAATATGTAAGTATGTGTTCATTTCGAATGTATTTATAAAAGGCACTTCGTTGCAATCCTAATGACTGGTATTTTGTAGGTTCTTATGCCATGGAAATTCAACGGATGCTACGCACTTTTCATAATCGATCATGGTAAAAAGCACGTAACTTTTATGGACTTTACACCCACTGAAGATTGGTGTAAACACATGCCATACAAGAGGTTTGCAGAAGCAATTATCATGGCCTCTAAGAAATATAAGATTGCCTACAATAAGAAACGTTCTGGATGGGCACATGATATTTTTAAGTGGGAACATACAATTCGGTCTGGTCTTCCATTGGACTTAAAAGGGTATTTTCTTAATACCATATTCTCAACAGTTTAAATTTTTTCTATGATAACCATTGTATATAATATAGTTGGCCAAACATTATTCTGTAGGGTTAATACAAGCTACTTCGTTCTACAAGCTATGGTCATGTGGGGGAGTGGTAGACGAATGGAATTTAATAGGGTGAGTGGAGTACGTTTGGTTCATGTTTAAACATACATTTCAGTTACATAATATAAATTTGACGTATTGTTCTCTTATGTCTTTGTGTGTAGGATACAAAGATTCTTCGAAGGAACTTTGTAATTGATCTATTAAGTTACGAGGAGAATTCATGCCGCTATGCTATCCCTCCAAACATACAACAACGACTTATTAGTATCGCTAAAAAAGATTAGATTAATGTACGGTTGTCGACATATTTGACTATTATTAGAAATTGTAAGACAAGTTGATTCCTGCAATACCGATGGTGCATCAACAATATGCGTGTAGAACTACATATTTTCCATGTCTTCTTTTTCTCGTGTATTATTTTTTAAGTCCGAAGAACATCTGCCATGATATACACTTTCTTGTGCAGACCACTTTTTTGTGTGCTTGCAATTGCAACTATATTGCCTTTTCGTCCTGTGGAGAGGTTAGTCCACCTAATGTTTTCAGGTCCCAGTGAATGCACAGGCAGTGGCTTTGTTTTCTTTCCTAAACATTATAACACATTTGTAACCTTTTTCTATAATATTATAACACATTTGTACATGAGTTATTGTGATATTTTATCTTCCCGTTGCAACGCACGGGCATCCACCTAGTAAAGGTATAAGAATATATCAACAACACTTAAGTGAAACCACTTAAGCAAACCATTGGCAGATCATCGGATCTCGATTTATTTCCATCTTCAAGTTCAATTATCATGTGAGGAGTCTAGGCTGCTCATAACCGTGAGCACGGCTGATATATCAGTTTTACACTCTGCAGAGGTGGCACATCTTTACCCATGAGTCGCGATTCCCTTTTTGCCCGGGTTAGCTAGACCCGTATTCACTTCCGAGGTGAATGGCCAGGGTCTCACTACGAGGCTTCTCCCTAGAGTCCTCATTACGCAAATGCTGGAAATGGTCAAACTGCATAAGGCACACCTACCGTAACCAACTTATAGTACGGACCACAGGGTAAAGCTTTGGGAACTATGCCCGTATCCAATCTGCCTGAGCCGGAACTATAAGAGCTTGCCAGATGCCCTTGTTCTGGTCGACCATGACCAACACCCAACATAAGACTTCCCTAGTTATTTAGCCAAGACCAGAGCCATGATAGTCCTCATGGTAGCACTGTTTTCCCGGGTGGTCACTCCATGTTCCAATTAATATGCAATAATCTTGTTTAACCATCGGGTTAACCACAATAAAGTAAACTTACCATTTGGAACATCAGTATCTTAAATAGGAGTGACTGCATAAATTTAAAGTTGTAGCAATAGCATAGCTACTAAGGTAAAGTATAATTCCCAGGTTTGATCAAGGAATAAGGTTGGAAAGGTTATCTAAATAGGTAACCCGTCAAATTATGCATATATATCCAAAAGAACAAACTTTATTAAATGTATTGTTTGGGATCAAACAGAGTATGCAGAGGGAGAAGTCCACTTGCCTTGCTTATTGAAAACTTGAGGTCCTTCCACGGATAGGAATAGATCTTGATTCTTAACTACTAGATCAACCACTGAATATCACACAAACAAACAAGAAGAACAAACACCACTCAATAACATACCACATTCACCATGCGTAAAGCTAAAAGAAAGCCTAACGAAAAGAGCGTTCGCTTTTCAAAAACGTCGCAAGTAATGGTTATAATAAGCGGGTATTCTTTTCAAAAATGTGTGATCTATACTTTATAAAACAAGACATAAGCTTATAAATATCTTAATTAAAATATACAAATATTAGGTTCACCAAATTAATCTTTTATAAAACGACATACGCGATATATCTAAGATAAAGGGTTTATAAGATGATAAAACACGTTATAACAATATTAAACCTTTTTAACATTTTAGAAAAGATATATGTTATATCTAACGTTAATGGGCTACTAATCACGTTATTAATTGTAGAAGCATTATGGAGCATATTATTAATCATTCACTTATGACAAATTAAAATATAAGTCTAAACAGGTTTTATGTGAAAAGACCATATATTATTAATCACTTATTTAAGACGAGTTAGGTTATGGATCTTAAGTGGATTTTCATGCAAAAGATAATGAACGCATAACCATCATTTAATGTCATTAAAAAGCATATGGCCTATAATATTATATTTGAAGCCAATATATATAAAGTAAAATTTTTAGGTTATAAAAGAACTTAAACTCTTATTACTTTATTTTATCCTTTAAGAAAAAACTAAGTGATTCGTATATAATGTGGATTAAATTCTATGAAATCATTAATCCTGTCATAAATCTAGTTAAGAACAAATTGACTATCGGTTTGATTATGATAAAGGATAATTAGTCTATTAATTACCTTTAATTCTATCGTAGGGATAAATGATCCAGATAATTAAAATAAATACTATATTTATTAACTATCATTTTAGTTATGATAATGTGAGCACTAAATTAAGCAATTATATCATTATTAGAAAAGTTATATGACATATTACTATTTAGTACGACTACACTTAAACATCTATACGAACCCTGTTAAATATGATATCTATTAAAAATGTCATTTTAATATTATGAACAAATTATCTTCTTCATCAGTAAGAAACCTATCAACATACTATCAATTTCTTTATTAGAAAATATAAGTGCCTAGTTAAGTCATCTTAACACTATTAAAAATTCTACTATTTCAGTTTTCTCCTTTCTTTTCTAAATAGAATTTATACGTATAACAAAAAAATGTTTATTTAATTCTTCTAACATTAATATTCTAAGAATTAATTGTAAATTACTAAATAAGACTTTAAATAACCTATTCATGGTTATTATGACATAAATGAGCATTTTACTATCCTACGTAATTAAGTGCTATACTTATGAATATATTTATTATGAATAGTAAAATCTATATTTTCATTCGACCGAAAATACGTGGCTTAGGATTTCTTCTATTTCTTCATGCAAATAAGTGTACACTTAAAATACTACTAACAATTACCGTTCCACACATATTAAAGCGAAATTAATTATAAACATTTCTAGTACGAAAACCACGGAAGTAGTGAATAGTGACCGTATTTATTTTTAGAATTATACGCATATTTAAAGTAGTGTCGCAGGGTCGATTTTGACTACACGTATAAAACGAAATCTCTAAAATCGTACACGTGAATCGTATCGTCTTAATATTACAACGATAAATCGTAAAATTCAAAACATGATTTATAAAATAAATCAGTGGGTTGTCTTCAACCTTGAGTGAACGGACGACGGTGAACGGCTCGACGGGCAGGAAACGACGAGGTTTGACGGGGTTTGGACACGTCTCCGACGAGGCATGATAACGAGGCACGACGCCGAGTACGTGGCGTGGTGTGTTCTCTAGGCGAGCTCTGGCGACAGAACTCGACCACGCTGGCCTGGCCACGCGACACGGGAGCGAACGTCTGGTGGCTTGGGCGAGCTGCGCGGTCGACGGTAGACTGTTCTGGCGAGGCGGCGTTGCGAGAGAGAGAAGAAGGGAAGAGGCTTGGGCTGCTCGGCAGAGGAGAGGGAGAAGGCTCGGCGTCCAATTTATAGAGAAAGGGGAGGAAAAGAGAGAGAGCCAGGGAGAGGGAAGAAACGGCCGACATGAATTTCATTAATGGCTATCAATGGAGCTTCAATGAGGGAGAGGAAATGGGTGCATTGAAGTTCATAACGTCGAGGGAGAGCTGACGGCGCGCGGTACTTCGGACTTCGGTCGTGGGCGACACTTCGGCTGGCGGCGCGGGGCTTCGGTGCAGTGGCACGGTCGGCCGGACGCCTGGTCGCTAGCGCGGCGGGTCGAGGCAGTCAGGCGCGCGGTGCAGGACGTGGTGCGACGGCGTGGTGCAGGAGGCGCGCGGTGGCCTGAGTGCGAGAACGCGCGAGGAGAGTAGAGAAAGGGAAAGAGAGAACAGCGGCGGCGGCTGGGATTCGAGGAGACACAGCACCGACGGCTAAGTGTGTGTAATGGGTAGAAGAAACGTTTCTGGCAGCTAGGGCCCACGTGCTAGTGAAAGAGAGACAAAAGGGAGCATGACATGTGGGGCCATGTGCATAGTGCGTGAGACGCACGGCCAAAGCTAGGCTGGCATGCGAGCGAGAGTATTTTTCTTTTCTTTTCTTTTCTCTGTTTTAATAGAATAGTGTATATGCATATATATATATATATATCTAGCCGATCAATTGTTTTTTTCCAATTTTTTTTAGAAAAAAAACTCAGAATATAAATAAATTTATATATTCTAAAAAAATAGAATAAATCTAATAAGAATATGAACACAAATAAACTAGCTAATTTAAAAGAAATAATTTAGGGATAATTCCAAAAAATTAAATTAAATACACCTTCATGTGAGAGGAATACAATTAATAAATTGGCAACGTTCACAAACACTTAAATAATTATTAAATCTCAAAATACATATGTTCAAAGAATAAATTTTTTTACGAATTCATTGTTATTCATTAAAATGGAGTTTTCTTCCCAAAATTAAATCCAAGAATTATATTTCAAATTTAAATCAAACAACATATGTCTGAGCATGAATGCATCAAACAATTTGTAGAATTTTATCTATTCAAGAAAATATTTCATTTTTTTATATTATCATTTCATTATTTGTAAACATGAATATTTTTTTCTTTCTATTGAAACTAATAACTTATACTAGATTGCTTTCAATTTAGGGCGTTACAGGTCTTCAACAAATCATCAGGTTTGGTTGAAGTCTCTAGCGACGTTGTATTTGATGAGACTAATGGCTCTCCAAGAGAGCAAGTTGTTGATCTTGATGATGTAGATGAAGAAGACGTTCCAACGGCCGCGATACGCACCATGGCGATTGGAGATGTGCGGCCTCAGGAACAATTGAAGCAAGATCAACCGTCTCCCTCAACTATGGTGCATCCCCCAACCCAAGATGACGAACAGGTACCTCAAGTGGAGGCGCATGATCAAGGGGGAGCACAGGATGTTCAAGTTGAAGAGGAAGAAGCACCTCAGGCACCTCCAACCCAAGTTCGAGCGACGATCCAAAGGGATCATCCTGTCGACCAAATATTGGGTGATATTAGCAAGGGAGTAACTACTCGTTCAAGATTAGTTAATTTTTGTGAGCATTACTCCTTTGTCTCTTCTATTGAGCCTTTCAGGGTAGAAGTGGCCTTGCTAGATCCGGACTGGGTGTTGGCCATGCAGGAGGAACTCAACAACTTCAAGCGCAATGAAGTTTGGACACTGGTGCCTCGTCCCAAGCAAAATTTTGTGGGAACCAAGTGGGTGTTCCGCAACAAACAGGACGAGCACGGGGTGGTGACGAGGAACAAGGCTCGACTTGTGGCAAAAGGTTATGCCCAAGTCACAGGTTTGGACTTTGAGGAGACTTTTGCTCCTGTGGCTAGGCTAGAATCAATTCGTATCTTGCTAGCATATGCCACTCACCATTCTTTCAGGTTGTACCAAATGGATGTGAAGAGCGCTTTCCTCAACGGACCGATCAAGGAGGAGGTGTACGTGGAGCAACCCCCTAGCTTCGAGGATGAACGGTACCCCGACCACGTGTGTAAGCTCTCTAAGGCGCTCTATGGACTTAAGCAAGCCCCAAGAGCATGGTATGAATGCCTTAGAGACTTTTTAATTGCTAATGCTTTCAAGGTTGGGAAAGCCGATCCAACTCTTTTTACTAAGACTTGCGATGGTAATCTTTTTGTGTGCCAAATTTATGTCGATGACACAATATTTGGTTCTACTAATCAAAAGTCTTGTGAAGAGTTTAGCAGGGTTATGACGCAGAAATTCGAGATGTCAATGATGGGCGAGTTGAACTACTTCCTTGGGTTCCAAGTGAAGCAACTCAAGGACGGCACTTTCATCTCCCAAACGAAGTACACGCAAGACTTGCTAAAGCGGTTTGGGATGAAGGACGCCAAGCCCGCAAAGACGCCGATGGGAACTGACGGACACACAGACCTCAACAAAGGAGGTAAGTCCGTTGATCAAAAAGCATACCGGTCCATAATAGGTTCTTTGCTTTATTTATGTGCTAGTAGACCGGATATTATGCTTAGCGTATGCATGTGTGCTAGATTTCAATCCGATCCTAAGGAGTGTCACTTAGTGGCTGTGAAGCGAATTCTTCGATATTTAGTCGCTACGCCTTGCTTCGGGATCTGGTATCCAAAGGGGTCTAACTTTGACTTGATTGGGTACTCAGATTCCGACTATGCTGGATGTAAGGTCGATAGGAAGAGTACATCGGGGACGTGCCAATTCTTAGGAAGGTCCCTGGTGTCATGGAATTCTAAGAAACAAACTTCCGTTGCCCTATCCACCGCTGAGGCCGAGTATGTTGCCGCAGGACAGTGTTGCGCGCAACTACTTTGGATGAGGCAAACCCTCAGGGACTTTGGCTACAATCTGAGCAAAGTCCCACTCCTATGTGACAATGAGAGTGCTATCCAAATAGCGGAAAATCCTGTTGAGCACAGCCGCACAAAGCACATTGACATCTGGCATCACTTTTTGAGAGACCACCAGCAAAAGGGAGATATCGAAGTGTTTCATGTTAGCACCGAGAACCAGCTAGCCGATATCTTTACCAAGCCTCTAGATGAGAAGACCTTTTGCAGGCTGCATAGTGAGCTAAATGTCTTAGATTCGCTGAACTTGGATTGAATTGTAGCATACATGTGTTTATGCCTTTGATCATGTTCATTCTGCATTTTGTTGCTTATTGTGGTGCTCAAGTTGTACAAACACTCCTTGGACCTCACAAGTCCTTTTTGCAAGTGATGCACATATTTAGGGGGAGCTGTGCTACAACTTGACCCTTTGAGACTAACCATATGCTTGAGTTTGCTTGTTTTAGTCTCAAAGGAGGTTTGAAAGGGAAACGGTGGACTTGGACCATGAAAGACTTCCACTGCACTCCGATGAGAGGGTAACTTATTCCAAGTTCATCTCATGTACTCTTATTGCCTTTGTGTTCTTATTGGAAGATTTTGGTGAGGCAATGGGGTTTAAGGGCCAAGATTGATCCCGTTTTGGTGCTTGATGCCAAAGGGGGAGAAAATAAAGGCCAAAGCGATAAATGGATCAGCTACCACTTGAGAGATTTTGAAAATAGTAGAATAGAGCTTTTGGTTTGTCAAAACTCTTTTATTGTCTCTCTTGTCAAAAGTTGGCTTCTTGTGGGGAGAAGTATTGATTATGGGAAAAAGGGGAGTTTTTGAAATCTTGAATCAATTTCTCTTGGAATGACTCTCTTTATGTCTTAACATGTGTGGTTGACTTAGAGATAGAAATTTGAGTTTGATTTGCAAAAACAAACCAAGTGGCGGCAAAGAGTGATCCATATATGTCAAATTTGAATCAAAACAATTTGAGTTCTTATTTGAATTGATTTTGTACTTGTTCTACTTGCTTTATGTTGTGTTGGCATAAATCACCAAAAAGGGGAAGATTGAAAGGGAAATGTGCCCTTGGGCCATTTCTAAGTATTTTGGTGGTTTAGTGTCCAACACATGTGCCTAAGTGTAAAATGGTGGACAAAGTACAAATCAAGGATAACGGTATGTTTCTCAGACTTAGTACATTGTTTTATGGACTAATGTATTGTGTCTAAGTGCTGGAAACAGGAAAAATCCAATTGAAAATGCCTTAGCTCGAGCAGCCAAGACTTTGCTCAGTCTGGAGCACCGGACTGTCCGGTGGTGCACCGGACAGTGTCCGGTGCGCCAGGCTGGCTCTGGCGAAGTGGCTGCTCTCGGGACTTCGACGGCGGTGTACGGCTATAATTCACCGGACTGTCCGGTGGTGCACCGGACTGTCCGGTGGGCTGTTCACAGGCGAACTCGTCGCTCTCGGGAATTCATCGGCGACGTACGGCTATAATTCACCGGACTGTCCGGTGTGCACCGGACTATCCGGTGAGCCAACGGTCGGCCGGGCCAACGGTCGGCCGCGCGATCTGCGTGGGACACGTGGCCGAGCCAACGGCTAGAAGGGGGCACCGGTCTGTCCGGTGTGCACCGGACATGTCCGGTGCGCCAATGGCTCCCAGGCTGCCAACGGTCGACTGTGCCATTTTTGGAAGGAAATCGGGCACCGGACAGTGTCCGGTGTGCACCGGACTGTCCGGTGCGCCAGTCGACAGAAGGCAAGATCAGCCTTCCTAGATTGCTCTCAACGGCTCCTAGCTGCCTTGGGGCTATAAAAGGGACCCCTAGGCGCATGGAGGAGTACACCAAGCATTCCTACAACATTCCTAAGCACCAAGACATCGATTCCGCGCCTTTGATTCTTTGCGATAGCAATTAGAGCTCTAGTTGAGTGGTGAACTCATTGAGTTGTGTTGTGAGCTCTTGTTGCGACTTGTGTGCGTGGTGTTGCTGTGATTTCTTGTCTTGAGTGCGTTGCTAATCCCACCCTTGCTCTGTGCTTCTTTGTGAATTTCAAGTGTAAGGGCCAGAGGCTCCAAGTTGTGGAGATTTCTCGCAAACGGGATTGAGAAAAGAAAGCAAAACACCGTGGTATTCAAGTGGGTCTTTGGACCGCTTGAGAGGGGTTGATTGCAACCCTCGTCCGTTGGGACGCCACAACGTGGAGTAGGCAAGCGTTGGTCTTGGCCGAACCACGGGATAACCACCGTGCCATCTCTGTGATTGATCTTGTTGGTTATTGTGTTTTGTTGAAGATTCCTCTCTAGCCACTTGGCGGTTATTGTGCTAACACTTAACTAAGTTTTTGTGGCCTAAGTTTTAAGTGTTACAGGATCACCTATTCACCCCCCCCCCCTCTAGGTGCTCTCAATTATAACATAGGAGAGGGACTTTGCTAAATTTGTAGCCATAGTCCCTGAGGGTTTGCCTATTCCAATGTAATTGCGCGCAACAATGGCCTGCGACAATATACTCGGCTTCGGCGGTAGAAAGAGCTACTGAGTTTTGTTTCTTTGAAGCCCAAGACACCAGGGATCTCCCCAGAAACTGACAAGTCCCTGATGTGCTCTTCCTATCAATTTTGCACCCTGCCCAATCAGCATCTGAATATCCTAATAAATCAAAAGAGGATCCCTTGGGGTACCAAAGGCCAAACTTAGGAGTATAAACTAAATATCTCAAGATTCTTTTCACGGCCCTAAGGTGAACTTCCTTAGGATCGGCTTGGAACCTTGCACACATGCATACGGAAAGCATAATATCCGGTCGAGATGCACATAAGTAGAGTAAAGATCCTATCATCGACTGGTATACCTTTTGATCTACGGATTTACCTCCCGTGTCGAGGTCGAGATACCCATGGGTTCCCATGGGTGTCTTGATGGGCTTGGCATCCTTCATTCCAAACTTAGTGAGTACGTCTTGAATGTACTTCGTTTGGCAGATAAAGGTGACCTCTTGGAGTTGCTTGACTTGAAATCCTAGGAAATACTTCAACTCCCCCATCATAAACATCTCGAATTTTTGTACCATGATCCTACTAAACTCTTCACAAGTAGATTTGTTAGTAGACCCAAATATAATATCATCAACATAAATTTGGCATACAAACAAATCTTTTGCAATAGTTTTAGTAAAGAGAGTAGGATCGGCTTACTGACTTTGAAGCCATTAGTGATAAGAAAATCTCAAAGGCATTCATACCATGCTCTTGGGGCTTGCTTGAGCCCATAAAGCGCCTTTGAGAGTTTATACACATGGTTAGGGTACTCACTATCTTCAAAGCTAGGAGGTTGCTCAACATAGACCTCTTCCTTGATTGGTCCATTGAGGAAGGCACTCTTCACGTCCATTTGATATAACTTAAAGCCATGGTAAGTAGCATAGGCAAGTAATATACGAATTGACTCAAGCCTAGCTACGGGTGCATAGGTTTCACCAAAATCCAAATCTTCGACTTGTGAATAACCCTTGGCCACAAGTCGTGCTTTGTTCCTTGTCACCACACCATGCTCATCTTGCTTGTTGCGGAATACCCACTTGGTTCCTACAACATTTTGGTTAGGACGTGGAACCAAAAGCCATACCTCATTCCTCATGAAGTTGTTGAGCTCCTCTTGCATCGCCAGCACCTAATCTGAATCTTTAAGTGCATCCTCTACCCTGTGTGGCTCAATAGAGGAAACAAAAGAGTAATGTTCACAAAAATGAGTGACTCAAGATCGAGTGGTTACCCCCTTATGAATATCGCTGAGGATGGTGTTCACGGGGTGATCTCTTTGAATCGCCTGCTGGACTCTTGGGTATGGCGGCCATGGATCTTGTTCATCTTCCTTGTCTTGATTATTGTCATCTCCCCCTTTATCATTGCCCTCCTCTTGAGGTGGCACATCTTCTTGATCTTCTTCTTCATCATCTTGAGCATGTTCCTCATCTTGAGTTGGGGGAGATGCTTGTATGGAAGATGATGGTTGATCTTGTGCTTGTGGAGGCTCTTCAGATTCCTTAGGACACACATCCACAATGGACATGTTCCTTAGCATGATGTACGGAGCCTCTTTATCATCTATCTCATCTAGATCAACTTGCTCTACTTGAGAGCCGTTAGTCTCATCAAACACAATGTCACAAGAAACTTCAACTAGTCTAGTGGACTTGTTAAAGACTCTATATGCCCCTGTGTTTGAATCATAACCAAGTAAAAAGCCTTCTACAGCCTTAGGAGCAAATTTAGATTTTCTACCTCTTTTAACAAGAATAAAACATTTGCTACCAAAGACTCTAAAATATGAAACATTGGGCTTTTTACAGGTGAGGAGTTCATATGATGTCTTCTTGAGGATTCGTTGAAGGTAGAGCCGGTTGATGGAGTAGCAGGCGGTGTTAATCGCCTTGGCCCAAAACTAGTCTGGTGTCTTGTACTCGTCAAGCATGGTCCTTGCCATGTCAAGTAGAGTTCTATTCTTCCTCTCCACTACACCATTTTGTTGTGGCGTGTAGGGAGAAGAGAACTCATGCTTGATGCCCTCCTCCTCAAGGAAGCCTTCAATTTGAGAGTTCTTGAACTCCGTCCCATTGTCGCTTCTTATCTTTTTGATCCTTAAGCCGAACTCATTTTGAGCCCATCTCAAGAAACCCTTTAAGGTCTCTTAGGTTTGAGATTTTTCCTGCAAAAAGAATACCCAAGTGAAGCGAGAATAATCATCCACAATTACAAGACAATACTTACTCCCGCCGATGCTTATGTAAGCGATCGGGCCGAATAAATCCATGTGGAGTAGCTCAAGCGGCCTGTCGGTCGTCATGATGTTTTTGTGTGGATGGTGAGTACCAACTTGCTTCCCTGCTTGACATGCGCTACACACCCTATCTTTCTCAAAATGAACATTTGTTAGTCCCAAAATGTGTTCTCCCTTTAGAAGCTTGTGAAGATTCTTCATTCCAACGTGGGCTAGACGGCGATGTCAGAGCCAACCCATATTAGTCTTAGCAATTAAGCAAGTGTCGAGTTCAGCTCTATTGAAATCAACTAAGTATAGCTGACCCCCTAACACTCCCTTAAATGCTACTGAATCATCACTTCTTCTAAAGATAGTAACACCTAAATCTGTAAAAAGACACTTGTAACCCATTTTGCAGCATAATTGAGAAACGGAAAGCATGTTATAATCTAATGAATCTACAAGAAAAATATTGGAAATAGAATGGTCAGGTGATATAGCAATTTTACCAAGTCCTTTGACCAAACCTTGATTTCCATCCCCGAATGTGATAGCTCTTTGGGGATCTTGGTTTTTCTCATAGGAGGAGAACATCCTTTTCTCCCCAGTCATGTGGTTTGTGCACCCGCTATCGATGATCCAACTTGAGCCCTCGGATGCATAAACCTGCAAAACAGTTTTAGGCCTTGTTCTTAGGTACCCAAACAGTCTTGGGTCCTTCCACGTTAGAAACAAGCACCTTGGGTACCCAAACACAAGTCTTTGAGCCCTTGTGCTTGGCCCCAACATATTTGGCAACTACTTTGCCTGATTTGTTAGTTCAAACATAAGGCTCATTTGATGCAGTAGGAGTTTTCTTTTTAGACAATTTAACATGAGTGGATTGCCTAGAACTAGATGCCTCACTCTTATACATAAAAGCATGATGAGAGCCAGAGTGAGACTTCCTAGAATGAATTCTCCTAATTTTGTGTTCGGAATAACTAGCAGGATATAAAATGTAACCCTCGTTATCCTGAACCATGGGAGCTTTGCCCTTAACAAAGTTAGATAATTTCTTAGGGGCATTAAGCTTGACATTGCCTCCCTGTTGGAAGCCAATGCCATCCTTAATGCCAGGGCGTCTCCCATTATAGAGCATGCTTCTAGCAAATTTAAATTTTTCATTTTCTAAGTCATGCTCATTAATTTTAGCACTAAGTTGAGCTATGTGATCATTTTGTTGTTTAATTAAAGCTAGGTGATCATGGATAGCATCAACATTAATGTCTCTACATCTAGTACAAATAGTAACATGATCAACACTAGATGTAGAGGGTTTGCAAACATTTAATTCATCAATCTTAGCATGTAACATAGCATTTTCATTTCTAAGATTGGAAATGGCATCATTGCAAACATTTAAAACCTTAGCCTTAGCAATTAATTATTCATTCTCAATTTTAAGGCTAATAAGAGAGGCATTCAATTTATCAATCTTAGCAATTAAACTAGCATTATCATTTTTAAGATTGGCAATTGAATCATCACATACATTTGATTTCTCAACCTTAGCAATTAATTTAGCATTTTCATTTCTAAGGTTGGAGATAGTGTCATGGCAAGTGCTAAGCTCACTAGTTAATTTTTCACATTTTTCTACTTCTTGAGCATAAGCATTTTTAACTTTAATATGCTTTTTATTTTCCTTAATAAGGAAGTCCTCTTGGCTATCCAAGAGTTCATCCTTCTCATGAATAGCACCTATCAATTCATTTAATTTTTCCTTTTGTTGCATGTTTAGGTTGGCTAAAAGAGCAAGCAAATTATCTTCATCATCACTAGAGTTATCCTCATCACTAGATGTTGCATATTTAGTACAGGCTCTAGATTTTACCTTCTTTTTGCCGTCCCTTGCCATGAGGCACTTGTGGCTGACATTGGGGAAGAGGAGGTCCTTGTTGACGGCGATGTTGGCGGCGTCCTCGTTGGAGGAGGAGTCGGTGGAGCTCTCATCGGAGTCCCACTCCCAGCATACATGGGCATCGTCGCCCTTCTTCTTGTAATATTTCTTCTTTTCCTTCCTCTTTCCCTTCTTGTCATCGCCCCTGTCACTATCACTAGATAATGGACATTTAGCAATAAAATGACCGGGCTTACCACACTTGTAGCAAACTTTCTTGGAATGGGGCTTATAGTCTTTCCCCTTCCGTTGCTTGAGGATTTGACGGAAGCTATTGATGATGAGCGCCATCTCCTTGTTGTCGAGATTGGAGGCGTCGATGGGGAGCCTACTTGATGTAGACTCTTCTTTCTTCTCCTTCGTTGCTTTGAAGGCAACGGGTTGCACCTCGGGTGTTGAGGTGGTTCCTCGCTCAATGATTTGTTTGGTGCCTTTGATCATCAATTCAAAGCTCACAAACTTTCCTATGACCTCCTCGGGAGGCATTAGCTTGTATCTAGGATCACCATGAATTAATTGAACTTCTGTAGGATTAAGAAAAACAAGTGATCTTAGAATAACCTTGACCATTTCATGGTCATCCCATTTTGTGCTCCTGAGGTTGCGCACTTGGTTCACCAAGGTCTTGAGCCGGTTGTATATGGCTTGTGGCTCCTCCCCTTGGTTGATCATGAATCGACCGAGCTCCCCCTCGATCGTTTACCGCTTGGTGATCTTGGTCACCTCATCTCCCTCGTGCGCGGTCTTGAGCATGTCCCAAATCTCTTTGGCACTCTTCAACCCTTGCACCTTATTATACTCCTCTCGACTTAGAGAGGCGAGGAGTATGGTAGTGGTTGGGAGTTGAAGTGCTGGATTTGGGCAACCTCGTCCGAATCATAATCTTCATCCCCTACGGATGGTACCTGTGCTCCAAACTCAACAACATCCCAAATGCTAGTGTGAAGTGAGGTTAGATGGTGCCTCATTTTATCACTCCACATACAATAATCTTCACCATCAAAAACGAGTGGTTTGCCTAATGGGACGAAAAGTAAAGGAGTGTGTTTGGAAACGCGAGGATAGCATAGGGGGATCTCACTAAACTTCTTGCGCTCATGGCGCTTGAGTGACGGACGGCACGTCGGAGCCGGAGGTGGAGGGTGACGAAGAATCGGTCTCGTAGTAGACCATCTTCTTCATTTTCTTCTTCTTGTCGCCACTCCGGTGCGACTTGACGTGGGGTGGAGATTCCCCCTTTCCTTTGGAGCTGGACTCCCTTGATGGAGCCTTCCCGTGGCTTGTGGCGGGCTTCTCGCCGGTCACGACCTCCTTCTTGGCGTGATCTCCCGTCATCACTTCGAGCAGTTAGGCTCTAATAAAGTACCAGGCTCTGATACCAATTGAAAGTCGCCTAGAGGGGGGTGGGGTGAATAGGCAGAATCTGAAAATTATAAACTTAAGCACACACTACAAGTCGGGGTTAGCGTTAGAATTAAAATCGAGCCCGAAAGAGAGGGCAAAAACAAATCACAACCAAATGAAGAGAGTGACACGGTGATTTGTTTTACCGAGGTTCGGTTCTTGCAAACCTACTCCCCATTGAGGTGGTCACAAAGACTGGGTCTCTTTCAACCCCTTCCCTCTCTCAAAATGTCACCTAGACCGAGTGAGCTTTTCTCCTTAATCAACGGGTCACTTAGACCCCTTACAAGGAACACCACAACTTGGTGTCTCTTGCTTGATTACAAGTTGCTTGAGAACAAGAATGGAGGAAGAAGAAAAGCGATCCAAGCGACAAGAACTCAAATGAACACAAGTGTCTCTCTCTCACAAGCCACTAAGTCTTTGGAATGAGATTGGGACTTAGAGAGGATTTGATCTTTTGTTTTATGTATTGGAGTGAAGTCTAGAGCTCTTGTATTGAATGCAATGGCTGAAAACTTGGATACCTTGAAGTGTGGTGGTTGGGGGGTATTTATAGCCCAACCCACCAAAATGGCCGTTGCGGAGGCTGTCTGTCGATGGGCGCACCGGACAGTCCGATGCGCCACCGGACACTGTCCTGTGCGCCAGCCACGTCACCCAACCGTTAGGGTTCGACCGTTGGAGCTCTGTCAGCCTGGGCCACCGGACAGCCCGGTAGTGCACCGGATAGTCACACACATTGACTTTTGGCGCTGCTCTGACTTCCGCGCGAATTGTCCGCGCACTATTCACGCACTGTTCACCTTTTGCAGATGACCGTTGGTGCCATAGCCATTGCTCCGCATGGCACACCGGACAGTCCGGTGCTACACCAAACAGTCCGGTGAATTATAGCGGAGTGGCATTTCTAGAAACCCAAAGCTGAGGAGTTTGAGTTGATCCACCCAGGTGCACCGGACACTGTCTGGTGGTTTGCACCGGACACTATCCGGTGGTACACCGGATAGTCCGGTGCGCCAGACCAGGGCTGCCTTTGGTTTCTATTGCTCCTTTTGTTTTGAACCCTATCTTGGACTTTTTATTGGTTTGTGTTGAACCTTTGGCACATGTAGAACTTATAATCTAGAGCAAACTAGTTAGTCCAATTGTTTGTGTTGGGCAAGTCAACCACGAAAATTATTTAGGAAAAAGGTTTGACCCTATTTCCCTTTCAAACGTGCTTAGCCAATCACTAGGGCAAGCGGGTAGAAGCTTATGTTGATGATGTGGTGATTAAAACAGAAAACTTAGAAAACTTCATTGAGGATCTGTAGCTGGTCTTCAATAGCCTGAGGCGGTACCGGTGGAAGCTCAATCCAGAAAAATGTGTCTTTGGAGTACCAGCGGGGAAGTTGCTCAGATTCATTATCAGCCACCGAGGAATTGAAGTTAACCCGGAGAAAATCGAGGCTATCATGAGGATGGAAGCACCACGATCACAAAAGAAAGTACAAAGGCTTACTGGATGCATGGCAGCTTTAAGCAGGTTCATATCAAGGCTAGGAGAAAAAGACCTACCATTCTACAAATTGCTCAAGAAGGTGGACAAGTTCCAGTGGACCTCAGAAGCTCAGGAAGCTCTTGATGCACTGAAGAAGTTCTTGACCACGCCACCAGTGCTAAAGCCGCCACGCCGAGCCATGCCGAATCAACCGACGGAAGATCTGTTGTTATACATCTCCTACACGACTCACATGGTAAGCACCACATTAGTAGTCGAGCGGGCAGAGGAAGGACTCGCATATCCAATACAGCATCCCGTCTATTTCATCAGTGAAGTTCTGGGGCCCTTCAAAAATAAATATCCTCAAGTTCAGAAACTATTGTACGCAGTACTTCTAACTGCTTGCAAGCTCCGTCACTACTTCGACGACCACAAAGTCATAGTAGTTACCGAGTTTCCAATAGGGGATATTCTTCACAACAAAGAAGCCATTGGAAGAATAGCCAAGTGGGCCTACAAACTGGGAGCTCACGACATTGAGTTCTGGCCTTGCACTGCAATAAAGACTCAAGCACTGGTCGACTTTGTATCAGAATGGACCGAGCAGCAAGTACCAGACAACCCAGAGGATGCGGAAGTTTGGCGAATGTATTTCGATGGCTCGCTAAAACTGCAGTGAGCGGGCGCAGGGATCCTCTTCATTGCCCCTAGAGGTGAACAACTCAAATATGCTCTCCAGTTGTTATTATCAGCATCAAATAATGCAGCAGAATATGAAGCTCTGATCCACGGATTGAACATTGCCATATCACTGGGCATTAAGAGGTTGATGGTATACGGATATTCCCTGGTGGTCATAAGTCAGATAAATGAAGACTGGGATTGCTCGAATGATTCCATGGGCAAGTACTGTACAGCCATCTAAAAACTGGAACACAAATTCGAAGGGCTGGAATTTCATCATGTGGAAAGAGATCGCAATGCAGCAGCAGACGCGTTGTTGAAACTAGGATCCAGTCGAGCTCAGGTCCCACCTAGAGTTTTCGTCCAGGAGGTGCCACGCCCAAGCATTTCCTTAGATCAGGCAGAAGAGTGCAATGCTTTGAGCCAGCTAGAGTCAGATTCTAATGACTGGAGGGGCCCTATTATCAGGTATATAAAGAATGAAGAAGAACCGGATGATAAAGCCACAGCAGAACGCCTCGCAAGACAGTCGGCCACTACACCCTCATAGGGGACGCACTGTACAGAAGGGGTGCAACAGGAGTCCTCATGAAGTGCATTTCCTTGGTTACTGGGAGACAACTGCTAGATGAGATTCACGCCGGACAGTGCAGAATACACGTAGCATCCAAAACTATGGTCGGGAAAGTCTTTAGGTCTGGTTTCTACTGGTCGACGACAAAGAGTGATGTAGCTGAGTTAGTCCAGCGATATGAAGCTTGCCAATTCTTATCAAAGCAACAACATTTACCAGCACAGCAACTGCAGACCATACCCGTAACATGGCCATTTGCATGCTGGGGACTGGACATGATTGGACCCTTCAAGAAAGCTCAGGGAGACTACACTCACGTGTTGGTCACCATTGACAAATTCACCAAATGGATAGAATACAAACCCTCTAACTTCAGCCAAGGCAGTGGAATTCATAAAAAATATAATATTCAGGTTTGGGATACCAAATAGCATCATAACCGACCTAGGATCCAATTTCACTAGCTCTGAATTCTTTGATTTCTGCGAACAACGGAGCATCCAGATTAAATATGCATTAGTGGCACATCCAAGAGCTAATGGTCAGGTGGAAAGAGCTAATGGAATGATACTGGAAGCACTCAGGAAGAAAGTCTTCGACAAGAATGAAAAGTTCGCAGGAAAGTAGATCAGAGAATTACCTTATGTGGTTTGGAGCCTAAGAACTCAACCCAGTCGAGCTCTACATGGAAACACCCCCTTCTTCATGGTCTATGGTTCGGAGGCAGTGCTACCTGCCGACCTCAGGTTTGGGGCACCAAGGCTGATCTTCGAAAGCATTGCTGAAGCAGAAGCTACCAGGCTAGAAGATATTGATGTACTAGAAGAAGAGCGATTGAATACAGTAATTCAATCAGCTAGATACCAGCAGACCTTGAAGCGCTATCATGATAAGACTATATGACATCGATCCTTCATAGTGGGAGACTTGGTCCTTCACCGAATTCTAAGAGGAGAAGGACAGCACAAATTATCGCCGCTATGGGAAGGGCCATTCATGGTGTCGAAGGTAACTCGACCAGGATCATATCGGCTTACTCAAATGGATGGCACGAAAGTGGGGAATTCATGGAATATAGAGCACCTCAAGAAGTTTTACCCTTAGCGAGGGCTATCGGAGCAACGTTGTACTCTGTAATTGGAAAATATGTCACTCTCAAAGGCATTCAAACTATTGGTTATCCATTGACTTTGGCTTGATTAAACTTGGAATCAACACGCTTACTCGACTTAGGGTGACCACTATACCCTACTAACGGAGCAATCGACTTAAGTCGGCAATGACTTAAGATGGTGCAACATGCTCACGCTTACTCGACTTAGGGTGACCACTATACCCTACTAACGGTGAAATCGACTTAAGTCAGCAATGACTTAAGATAGTGCAACATGCTCGTGCTTACTCGACTTAGGATGACCACTATACCCTACTAACAGAGCAATCGACTTAAGTTGGCAATGACTTAAGACGGTGCAACATGCTCGCACTTACTCGACTTAGGGTGACCACTATACCCTACTAACGGAGCAATCGGCTTAAGTCGGCAATGACTTAAGACAGTGCAACATACTCACAACTACTCGTCACAGGGCGACCTCTATGCCTTACCAGCTGATCAATTGGCATAAATTAGGAAAAGACTTCAAAACCAGCACGCCGCACTTACTTCTACAATCGTTCATGACGAGTGTTGAATTCTAACAATAGAAACAAAATGTTATAGTTTTCAGCACCAAGAACACATTCTAGTACCCTATCCACCAAGTATCTGAGCACACTGATCACGTACACATAAGTTTGCGAATGCATTCAATATCTTCTAAATACATCACTGCTGCGAAACATCTCTATTTGGTAATGTCTTCCTCAGGAGCAATTGAAGAAGAAGGGTGACTCGAGGCGTCAGGAGCAACCTTGACATCGGTAACTATATCATCAGGAACAACCACACTAGGTCTTCTCATCAGGATCCGCCCCACGCGAATGGCCTTGTCCATAGCCTTGTCGCGCTGAGCTTTCAGAATGGCGCAGTTGTCCTCTGCAGCTTTGGTAGCCAGTCGAGCGGCCTCTAGCTCCTGGGTAACTAACTTCTTGGAGGAACGCAGGTCTTTTACAATGGAGTCCTTGCTTGACACCAGCTGTCTAAGCCGCAGGACCTCATCTTGGGACACTTGCAGTTCGCGGCGATGATGATCCAGATCTGACATAGTAAAACGATGGCTTCTCTCCAAGATGGTTAAGGAATTGCTGGCATCACGATACAACCTGTCCAGATTGTCACGAGAAGCTGCAAGTGCTCATCTCTCCTCCTACAAACAAGAGTCATCTCTCAAGCATTGAGTAAACAGTAAGCACAATGGAGCCAGTTAAGTAAGTTTACCTCGTGAGCCACCCTTTTAGAGTCAAGCTGAGCATTGAGAGAAGAATTCAAAAAATGTGCATCATCCAAAGAAGTAGACACCCGAGCCAGGTCGGTCTGACCTTGGGAGTACTTCTCCTCAAGCTTGGAGTTCCGTCGGATTGAGTCGGCTTGATGTTGAAGATGTTTTTCCTCAAGCTCAGATTACCGTCGTGTCATATCTGACAAAAGGCAGTCAAAGAAGGATACACGGTTAAAACAAGTTGGTCAATCAGCCAGTGAAAAAAACAAAGTTACCAACCAGCACTTGATGCTTTCAAATCAGCTATCTATTTCTGAAGCAGCAATGGATTCCACTACGTTAGAGACAGAGCTCCTTCTGGGATAGTGGCACCATGTGATCTCGATTGGGCGGACATCTCGTCAACCAAAGCCTATTATTAAAGACAAATGAGTATAGAGAAAATGATTTACCAGGAGGAGCGACAGAACGAAAAGAGCTAAGTTACCTGAAGATTAGAAAAGAATGAGGGTAATCCCAAGTCATGAGAAGCTGCGTTGTAGCTCGACGAAGGAAGATCAACTGGAACAATCTAAAGAGCATCGTTGAGGGTTGATTCAGCTCCACTAGCAGGTATCAGAATTCTGGCATCTAGCTCGCTGACATCCAAGGCGACTCCCTCACCCAAAGTTAAAGAAGCATGCATCGCTATCACTCCATCAAATCATGGTGGAGACGATCCGACATGGACGTCCATGGAAGTGTGGGAAGGAGAACTCACTTGGATACCCTCGGGGGCTAGGTTGCAGCTCGTGCTTCCCGCCAGAGTCGGATCACTACCGGCAACACCCTCGGGGTCTGGGTTGCAGCTTGCGCTACCCACCCGAGCCGAATCATTACCGGCGACACCCTCGGGGGCTGGGTAACCACCAGCACCACCCTTGGGGGCTAGGTTTTCTGCAACAGCCACCTCTAAGGCTGAAGGATCCTCAGTCACCTCCATGGGAGTCGGACAATCCTGACCAACCTCTTGACACCGAAGACTGCCTTCCAAGGTCGACGATGCGTGAGATACTGCCCGGGATACCTCTAATCCCATGTCTGGAATGTCAGAGCGAACATCCATCATATCACCTTCAGTCGGTTCTGACAGCATATCTTCAGGAATGACATCCTCAAGGGCCTGATCAAAATCTGTTATGGATAGTTGTTGAAGGCTAACAAGAGCAGACAGAGCTAGAGAAGGAATATCGCTATCCCCCCTACTACCTCTGTAACGACAGCTATTCTTACGAATTAGCGGAATTTCTTCTTCCTCTTCCTCATCCTCGTCAAAAATACGAAAAATAGCAGGCGCACAATCACCCCCATTGGGTTCAGCTTCTGCACAGTTACACCCATTAGGGTCAGCTTCAACAAGGTCACACCCATTGGGGTCAGCTGGTATAGGGTTACACCCATTGGGTTCAGCTTCAACAAGGTTACACCCATTGGGGTCAGCTTCAACTGGTACACCACCATTGGGATCAACCTCAGTAAAGACCTCTGCTGGTACTTCTTCACAAACAGGAGCAGAATGGCCAGCATCCTGGTCCAAGCATGACAGTCGCCGAAGCCGTCTTTTCTTCTTCTTCTCCTCAACAGGCGCAGTTGGGCGGCTGACATGGCGAGGACGCTTTGGACGAATACCCTCAGGCTTTCGGATGTCCACTGTTCTGTCAAGCTCTGGTATAACCGTAGCAGCCATTGTTTCAGCAGGGGCCAAGTTAGCAGATTCTCCAGCCAGCATATCAACCATAACATCTATTTCTGCATCATCCGGACTAGCTGGCATCTCAAAATGAACTTGCCTCTCATCATTGGGAAGATCACAAAGAGAAGCAACCAGGGCCTCAATATCTTCAGGAGAGGGTCGTACTCTAAGACCCAGACCACTATCACCAGCAGGAGGATTGGACACGAAATTGAAAAAGGACTTAGGAGGTGGCAGATTCCAAGCAGAGTAGGCAACAGGAGCACCAACATTTGACACTTTGCCTCTCAGGATCATGTCTAGTCGGCTCACCAGATCCTCAGCGGGAATTCTCCTATTGGTAACCCGAGTCGAGTAAGTAACACCACTGTACAAATAAGCTGGGTATGCTCTGTCCTTCAAGAGCTGGATATTCTTAAAAACAAAGTCAGCGACCAGAGCTTCGGTGGTTAAACCTCTCTCCTTTAGCAGATAGATTTCAGCAAGCAAAACCCTAGCTTCTATTACCTCCAAGGCAGTAGGAGACTCAACCCAACCCGGAGTGCGCACATTTAGCTGTCTCCCTGACCAAGGGGGGAGTGACTTGCCATGGTTTTCCACAATAAACCACTCAAGGTGCCACTCTTTAATGCTATCCTTGAGGGGAATGTCGAGGTATTATGTTTTCCTTCCACGGCGCATCTCCAGACTTGCACCACCCATGAGCTGGTGCTGCCCCCCAGCCATCCCAGGTCGACAGTGATACAAATACTTCCACAAACCAAAGTGAGGAAGAATTCTGAGGTTGGCCTCACATAGATGTACAAAGATAGAAATTTGCAAGATGGAATTGGGATTTAGATGGGTCAGGTTTAGATTGTAAAAGTCAAGGAGACCACGGAAGAAGGGAGAAATGGGAAAAGCAAGGCCGCGGATGAGAAAAGGAACGTAAACAACGGACTCGTGGATATCTTCTGTCAGAATAGTGACCCCACGGCAAATCCGCCAAGAACAAAGCTCCTTCGGAGGAAGAATTCCAACATTGACAAGGCAGAGGAGATCTGATTCCGAAATAAGAGACATATGGTTACCTACGAACGACAACTGGCTGTTGGGGTCGATGGGAGGAATGACTACCACAACAGAATTCTGGTTCTTCCGCTTGGGTGCCATCTCAATCTCGCCGGTGGATTGAACAGAAGTGAAATCAGAGGGAAGAAGAGGAGTGGCTTGGGGCGGAAATATGAAGTTATCGCTCAGAACTCAGAGGCGTGCGGTGACGTGATATAAATGGGGTTTTCCTGGGTTGGGCACCGTTTCTAAAAAGTGCCAAGTCATCACCCGGAAAACAAGATTTCTGACATAACTCGGCTGTTACCTCTAAAACACCGACGTGGCCTAGCGTAACTCGGCTGTTGCCTCTAAATTGCCAACAGCATCAAGTACCACTCGACTGTTACCTCTAAAGCGTCGCCAGTGTCTGTCCTAACTCGGCAGTTACCTCTAAAACACCGAGTGGCCCAACATAACTTGACTGTTACCTCTAAAATGCTGACATCATCAAGCACCACTCGGCGGTTACTTCTAAAAAGGCACCGGCAGTGTCTACCATAACTCGGTCGTTTTCTCTAAGTAAATGTCGGCATAACCAAATACGACTCAGTAATTACTATTCGTTACTCGGGCGTTATCTCTAAGAACACCAACAACGCTAGGCATAAAGACAAACTATCAATTGACTATAAAAGAAGAACGATGGAAAAGCGAAAGGACGCCCAGAACAAGCTGAAATTTTCTTCAATATATGGAAGAGGGAAGTTTTTCCATAAACTTAAAGACTGACTCATTATGAGTCGACCTTTCTTCCCTTTCTTACTACATTACTTCATCCCACACTACACTACATTACATTACTTTATACTACATCACTACACTACTTACACTACTACTAATACTACTCCTACTACTACTTATCTATACTAATATTTAAACTAGTGGCGCTTTGCCATTGGCCTTGCCGCTGTCGCCGTCGCCCTTGCCGCCGCTACCGTCGCCCTTGCCGTCACCCTTGCCATCACCGTCGCTGTCACCTCCGTCGCCGCTGTCGCCCTCGTCGTCGCCGTCACCGCTGCTCTCCTCCTCGCACGAGTCGGAGGAGTTCTCCTCGTCCAAGGAGATCTCCGACTCATCCGAGACCTCGAGCCCAGAGCGCTCGACGGCCTGGATGTACGTCCACACCTCGGCGGCGATCCCCTAGGAATCGTTCGAGTCATCGGACGACACCGGGGGAGAGGCGTAGACCAGCAACCCCTCGGACTCGGAGGAGAACTCCTCTTCCGAGTACTCGGAGTCGCCGAAGTCCTCCGATGGAGGACTTGGCTCGCGCTTCCGTTTGTCACCAGAGTGGTGCGACAAACTTCCACCTTTCTTGCTCTTGCCCATGGCCAGTTGGAAGAGAAGAGAGAAGTGGAGAAATAAGCAACAAATGGCTAGGAGACGTGTGAAGACACCAGTGAGGCAAGCATATAGAGGCTAGAGGCAACCGCTCATCTCCTACCACGGTCACCGAACAGTCGCAAATATTCAATAAGCAATTCAAATTGTCTGGAAATAAGTCAGGCGGCAAACGCCGTTTCACATAACACGACACCATTTGGACTGAGGTCAACTGCATGGACGATATGATTACACCCCACGGTCACGTCAAGTTACTACTTAAGGGTTGTTTGCTAAATGCTCAGCGTACCAAGCTGTCCCTTGGTTACACCCATTGGGGGGGACGTCCAGGAATTTTCAATAGATTTTCCCAAGCAGTCACATCCATACAGTATACGCAATGAATGTATCAAGACAGAAAAAATATATTGATGGAGATCGGAGGAAAGCCAAATATAGCTACTAAAAGTACAAGTCTAATGAACAGAAGCATTGAAGCACCAAGCGAAATGAAGACCAGCCAAGAGTCATCTACCAAACGTCCAATCTGTCGCCGATCAAATAAATTTCAAACCCAACAGGACATGGGCAGATCACGCTGATATTCTCTAAAGACAGAAAATGAAGGCAACATGCTGATCTCTAAAGCATAAACTGATGATATAATGTTGAGTTCTAAGGCATGAGACGAAGATAAGATAATAATTTCTAAAAGCATGAGATGAAGACCTTTGAGTGGATTATTTTCAGTAATCCACTCAAAACTTGGGGGCTACACCCATTGGGTGCACCTCCAGTGCACCCAATGAATCCTCAACCCCTAAAGATAGAATGCTGATCTCTAAAGCATGGACCAACGACGAAATGTTGATTTCTAAGGCACAAGACGAAGATCAACCAATGATTTCTAAAAGCATGAGATGAAGACCTTTGAGTGGATTATTTTCAGTACTCCACTCAAAGCTCGAGGGCTACACCCATTGGGTGCACTGAATCCTCAACCCCTAAAGACAGAATGCTGAACTCTAAAGCATGGACCGACCACGAAATGCTGATTTCTAAGGCACAAGACGAAGATCAACCAATGATTTCTGAAAAGCACAAGATAAAGACCTTCGAGTGGATTATTTTTAGTAATCCACTCAAACCTCAGGGGCTACACCCATTGGGTGCACCTCCGGTGCACACAATAGATCCTCAACCCCTACAAACAAAATGCTAATCTCTAAAGCATAAGCCGGTAATCGAGCACTGGTTTCTGAAGTATAAAGCGAATACTGTTGGAATATCTGAAGAAGGGTAACAAAAGCTTGTTTGTACTGGGATGATCAGAGTTCAGAAACAACAATTTGGAAGGTGTGCTTTTAGAGCATCCATTACCTAAAATCAAAACAGCAAGCTGGACCTATAATCTTTGGGCCGATTATTTTAAAATCAACTCAAAGATTGGGGGCTTGTGGGAGACAGATATCCCCTGGGTCCACTAGAAGGCTAGACGGCCTCGCGAAAGGCTTTGGGCCCATTACTTCGCAAGGCCATCCCTTCGTGGGCCAGGGGAAGAATCGCTGGCAGAATGGATCGACGCAAGATTGGATAGACTCAAGCCTAGGTGGATCACTGGGTTTAAGCATTATCCACAGTATTGATTCGATTCTCCCGTGCGGCACCCTCAAACGTCGTAACTAAATGAGGATAAGTCGGCAAGATAGTAGGAAGATAAGTTTAGTCGGTTCACTATTACTTAGGAGCACGTGGCTATCATACCCGCATGTAACGCCCCATGGTCGAGTATATAAGGCCTAGGGGGCACCCCATCGAAGAACAAGTCACTCATTAGCCATCTATCTCATTCTCTAGTATCCATCATGATGAGGACATCCTCCACTATTACCTGTTGGCAAAGACGCAATTGGCCCAGTTGGCCCAATTGTAGTCGGACGGCGACCGTGTGAGCCTCAGAATTATCCCACCTTGCTTAACATGGGAGGAGGAAGCCACTTTAAAAGGGAGAGCCACCCTTCCCCCATTGGACTAGTCTTTTGGGGCGATTGGACCTTTCCTTGAGTTGGGTGTGCTTAATGAACTGTTGGGCTCCGGGCAACCCTAACTTATTAGGCCTCGGCCAAGCCCACCTGGGCTGTGTGTATCATCTGGTATCAGAGCTAGGGCCCATTTTAAGAAGGTGGGAATGATGAGGACATCCTCCACTATTACCCATTGGCAAAGACGCAATTGGCCCAGTTGGCCCAATTGTAGTCGGACGGCGACCGTGTGAGCCTCAGAATTATCCCACCTTGCTTAACATGGGAGGGGGAAGCCACTTTAAAAGGGAGAGCCACCCTTCCCCCAATGGACTAGTCTTTTGGGGCGATTGGACCTTTCTTTGAGTTGGGTGTGCTTAATGAACTGTTGGGCTCCGGGCAACCCTAACTTGTTGGGCCTCGGCCAACCCCACCTGGGCTGGGTGTATCACAACGTGCTAGGGAACCCCTCTGTAACCCACCACATATAAGATCCACACTAGGAAGTAGGGTGTTACGCCTCTCTAAGCGGCCCGAACCTGTATAAAATTGTCCATCGTCTCCCGTGCATCTAGCACGAACCATCGAGCTACAATCGGTAACATCGTCCTACCCAAAAGCACCTCGAGGGGTAACCCCGGGTGCACGGTCTGGTCCCAAACACCGACAGACATTTCACAAAGCCACTAGATAAAACCCGCTTTTGCATGTTGAGAATGAGTTAAACATCCTTGACCTAAAAAATTTCATTTAAAATCTCAAAATGGTGGTGTCAAGCCTGCATTGCATATTTAAATTTCTTGTATTGCATCTAGGGCTTGTCTAACCTAGTTAAGATAACCGCCAACAAAGCGAGTGAAAAAGCTTAACTCGGACTCAAACTTGACAAGTCTTAGTTTTAAGCTTTTAGTACTTAAATTCTTATTTACTGTGCAATTGTTGGTTCTTGAGATATGCATGAGGCACTACACTTAGAGGGAGTATTCAAAACTCAAAACATCAATAAAACCCCTAGTGCAAAGCCACAATGCAAATCTCACCATTTGGCTATTTTCTCTAAAAATTATCTAGCCTATGGCAAAATATTTTGAAAATTATGAGAAAATATATGAGGGTACCAATACCTGTAACAACTGGTGTTCTTTTGTGCGCTTATAAGTTGGGATTTGGTTTGGTTCAAAATTAGATAGAAAATTTGAAAAATTTCAAAAATCCCCTCTATCTGGGCTCACCGGACACTGCATAGTGCACTGTCCGGTGCACTGGCTGGCACGCGCAGATCCCCTTTTCTTCTGTGCGATCTCCGGTGGTTCACCGGACAGCTACTGTGTAATGTCCGGTGTGCACTGGACAGACACTGTAGGCTATCCGGTGCGCCCATGATGCATTTTTAAAAATGCTTCCCTTGCCCGAGCCCGCGGCCAGGGCTCATTTTACTCGTCTAGTCACTATCACTCTGCTCTCTGGTGATCACCTCTCCCACCTTGCTGCCGGCGACCACCCGTGGGGCGCTCCATCGTCGGGTCTGCTCCCCTCAGCTCTCTTCCCCCACTCTCTAGTGAGCATCCCCACTTCTCTTCTCAGCCTCCCTGTCTCTTCCTTAGTTCTATCTAGTGCTTAATTGTGCCCCTTTGAATCCCAATCAAATTGTTGAGCAAATCTGTGAATCCAAGCATGTGTATGTGTCCTTTGAACCATCCTACAGGAATACCTCTCCTTTTTGGAGGATTTACACAACCAAATAGCCATTTCACCTAAAACCTAAACCCCCCACGCCAACTGCTCGGTGAAATGCCCCAACCACTCAAATTTGCTCAAATCGATCCCAAATTTTTTAGGAACCTTCATATCATATCAAGTAACATATTCGCCAAATTTCACACCACTCTGATATCCTAGGCATCAGTTTTTCACAAATCCCCGTTTATAGCCATTGATTCCGAGCCGAGTGCCACAAATCCACTTTCTTCGCCTCAATTCAAACCGAGCGCACGCTTCACTCATATTTACTCATATTAATCTACTCGTGAAGTATCAGCTCAATTCCCAGTCATTTCATGCCTCAATTCCAATTTCAAACCTCCCATGGCACTATTCCTCGTTCAAACGTCGTTTTTGCGTTGTTTGACCTCTATATCGCTAAATCACTCAGTTTCTATGTCATAATTCTTTGTGTATGTATTTATTCACATTTCATATACTTACGACTATGTGACTAATACGTGCTCACCTCTTCTATCATTTTAGTGACCTCGCCTGCCCGTGTGCTTATTTCCTGTCCTGCCTGGATTCTCTCTCTCTCGTGAGGTTTCCAGGTACTTATTACTTCGACTATGATCTCTTCAACTGCTATCTACTCGTGCTTAGTCTTTCACTCTTCTTTGCAGCACTCTAGTCAGGATGGTGCGTACGAAGAATGTGCTAGTGCCAGGGGGAGGAGACGATGAGGACCCTCCTCGCCCCTTCAGGCAGGTCAAGGGGAAGACCGTGTACTTAGAGCAACAGGAAGGCTGCAAAAAGTGGCGTCTGGATAGAGCAGCCCGAGTAGCTCTTGCAGCAGCAGCAGTAGCAGAGAAGGCAGAGCGAGGTGGACAGTTGCAGATATCATCAAATCAGATTGCATACAGAGTTCGTCGACTCGCGTCTCGGCCTCGCTCCTACGCTCCCTCTACACCCGCCACAGCTACAACTCCACCTCCCACTTCACCAGCTTCAGTGGCTCCCGAGCCATCCACCACTTCTGCCATACCCACCACTTCCACCACTCTCGCATCCATTGTTCCTCCTCCCGCTCCAATTTACGCTCCACCCATTCCACCTGCCCGCTTCCGGGAGCGAGACGAGACCGAGGTGCGAACATTGGTTGTCGATCCTCGTCTGATTGATCTTTAGCGTGCTACTGCAGCCCGGGTACGTCGGTTCAGATACGTACCCATGGAGTCTTGGCTACCTGCTTAGAGGGACCCTACAGCGGCAGATTTGTTCAGCACCAGAATTCAGGAATCATTCTTTCGAGCTCAGTTGTCAGCACAGATAGCTCTACGCACGCACCGGCTATTGGATCTCCCTGCTTTTCTTCTAGCAGCCGGTGCGGATTCCGAGGTGCACCTCTCCTATCTTCCTGGACTTCTCACTCTACTGACTACGAGTGGCAGATACGTTGAGGAGTGGGTCCGAGTGTTTTATGCTTCAGTATGGATAGACCACGGCCACTAGTGGATGAGGTTCTGTTTTGAGCGAGAGGATGTCACTATTCACGCCAACCAGATACGCCAGCTGTTTGGATTTCCCGAATCGTCGACTCGCCTTCACAGCCTATAGTACGGTACTTCTGATCCTCCTCGACGCCCTCAAGGCGGAGTCGCTCTAGCCACAGCTCACATCGCAGCCCTATTTCGACCGCCTTTCACAGATGGGTCGCGACACTCTCCAGCAGATTTCACTCCAATGGCCAAGTATTTGTATCAGGTGATGAGACAAATGCTACTGCCCCGGATGGGTTATAGAGAGGCCACCACTCATATTCAGCTCTGGCTACTTGGTGCCTTGATCTCTCATTGAGAGTTTGACGTGATTGATTTTCTTATCTGTTAGATTGAGGCCATGGTGTTGGATGGTCTTCGTGCGTGCCGACAGCTGCCATATGCACACAATCTCTGCTACATCTTCGCACAGCTGATCTGGCCACCTCAGTTCTAGGGCACCCTCGAGGCCTCTCGCCTCCTATTTGGATCCTATCGTCTAGCCCCTGAGGACATAGTGCCAGTACCAGACCCAGTGCCAGACACTTAGGCTGAGGATGCGGTGTTCCACCATTTCGAGACCCAGGGCATAGCTATTCCTGATGATGATGATGATGATTTTGGGATCCCTCCACCGCCTCCTATTCCTCCACGCTCACATGAGCCAAGCAGGCTCGTCAGGCAGCGATCCAGCAGCAGATGTCCGAGAGGATGCTCTCTACGTTTTAGACGATTCAGGACAGATAGGACACTCTGTAGCAGCAGCTTTTGGCAAACAGGGCTGAGCACTGGGCCTTCATGACTCACATTCTTCAGCATACCGATGTTTAGCTCCCTCCTGTTCAGTCTGCACCCCCTCCAGCTCTTCAGGCAGCGATTGTGCCAGCCATTCAGGCAGGACCCCCACTACCTTCATTCGGTCCTTCTCCCTCTCCACTCCGGCTGGTAACCCTGGATTTCTCATCGCCGGTCATCAGCTCTGTCAGTGCTCAGCTGCCAGTGCCACCAGCGCTTGCTGTTACCACTGCTGCTGTGGCGGTGTCTTTGACCACTTTAGCTCCGGCAGCTCCTGCAGCGCAGCCTTAGTCTGAGTCAGTACCAGCTCTAGCTTCTATGATAGATCCTTGATCCGAGACTGACTCTGACTACGACCGCGACCGGATGCCCCCCGCCTCCTCCTTCCTCTTCTGTGCTGTAGGTTCGGGTTACCCTTTTGGTGTTTGACGGCAAAGGGGGAGATATATGAGAGTTGTGAGAGCTAGGGGAGTTAGGGAGTTAGTTGATTGTGTCTTCTGTATTTTGATGTAATTTATGTGCTTGATACTCTCTGTACTAGCTCCACTTTTGTATGACGATTTTACTCACAAACTCTATTATATGCTCTCGATGCTTATGTTGACTGTGTGTGTACTGTGTTTTCACCTAATATGTTATCACCAGTCTTCTAGTTCTTGTTCATCGATTTCATTTCATTCTTATATGAACAAGAAACTTACGTTGTGTATGCGCCCATTCTTATTATTATTTTACACGCTCTTTCTTTTAAAGATTATTGAGTATAACAAACCATCTTCTCTATTGACAGAAACTTCAAACAAACTACTCTCACACTCTTGTAGGGTTGTCATCAATCACCAAAAAGGGGGAGATTGAAAGCATCTAGGCCCCTAGTTGGTTTTAGTGATTAATGACAACGTAATATTATATGTGACTAACTTGTGTTTTGTAGAGACAAATGGTAAGTTAGGTCGCATTACAGGAAGATGTACTACAACGGTGAAAACAATCCCTGAGATAAGAACTTGAAGCGACGGCTGAAACGATGAAACTAAAGATGAAGGTCTTCGTATTCTGAGTGTCAAGGAGTTGCGGACACTCGGTATAGAGTTAGGTCTTTTATTTTGTTTTAGCCATACTATAAAGAGGGGCTGTCGATGAGTAGTTTGACCAAGAGAGTTCTAGTGAAGTGTTAGTACATATTCACACTCACATATAGTGCTAGGTGTCAATCTAGAACATACTCACAAGTTAGAACGAAAACCGGTTCGAAAAACAAAAGAAAACATAACTCAGGGTTTCTGACCTAGGGGCATCGGACTGTCCGGTGCGCCCTCTGTCAGTGGGGCCAGCTTCGCCCGGGGAAGACCTATTCCCCCCTAGAAACCCGAGAGCGTGGAGTTGGAAAATTGAATTATAGCCAGCACATCGGACTGTCCTGTGTGCACCGGACAGTGACTGTTCACTGTCTGGTGTGCCAACTGCCCAATGGCTAGCTGACAGAACTAGCCGTTGGAAGTGACCGTTGGTGCACCGGTGGCGCACCGGACTGTCCGGTGTGCCCATGCGTAGCCAGAGTTGGTAACGACTAGTTGGTGGGTGAGGGCTATTTATACCCCCTCCACCCACCATATTGATTGTCTTGCTGCCCACATTTACTCCTACACATTGCTAGAGCATTGCAGGCACCACAAAGCTTAGTGAGGTGATTAGAAAATCTTAATCCTGCATTTAGACCTCATTAGTGCTAGCGAGAGCGACCTAGAGCACACACCACATGAATTAGGCCTCTCTTGGTCAAGTGAAAGTCTACGGCTTGTTACTCTTGGTGATCGGCATCACCTAGACGGCTTGGTGGCGTTGGGAGCTCGGTGATCACCTTGGAGGACTTGTTGGTGACCCGGCTCGTGATTGTAAGCGGTCGTGAGAGATCCACCACGCCGGAGTGGCAAAGGATCATCTCATAGTGAGCACTTGGTTCTTGCGAGGACCAAGGTGGAGCAATGCCCTTGCGCGGGTGCTCCAACGAGGACTAGGGGAGAGTGCCGACTCTTCGATACCTCAGGAAAAATTGGAGGAGTATTCTAAACTTTGCTTTACATTCCGCACTTAATTCAAGTATTTTACATTGTGCATTTGTTTAGCAAGTAGTTGAAGTATTGTCTTAGCATTGTTGTATTTCTAGTAATATTCTCTTATTGCTAGTTGTTGGGGTGAAGTTGGGCTCTTGATTAGGGTTTAATTATTGTTGCATTTTAGAAAAGCCCAATTCACCCCCTTGGACATCATGATCCTTTCAGCAAGCAACTAGTTACCATCCCTGAACCATTCCCCTCTTGCGTGCCATGGTGAGCAGGCCACCGTAGAAATATCCTAGCCGCGGTGAACTCGATCCCAATACAAAATTCGTGATAAGCTCAGCCGGGGTCTATAAATTGGAGGCACCCCCTGCTCTGCCTCCTTGTTATGCGTCCAACCCACCCCCAACTAGCCTCTCTCGTGCACTATAGACCCCGGTCACCGGATTTCCCCAAAATTGGTCTTCTGCGCCGCCGTGTGACGTCGCGCCGTGGTCAGCCACCCACAGGTCTGTCCTCGTCCTTCTTGTCCGTGTTTCAACACCCTCGTACGCCTGTGATGCTCATCGGCTCAGCCGATTGAACTCTACCACGCTGTGTCATTGGGAGCGGGCCTGGGAAGGCTTCAAATCCGTGGGTGCTCGTAGACCGAGCTCTAGGATGGAGTTCATGCTTAATTTTTGATCCCCAGTGGTGCACCAAGAGTTGAATTAGGTGTAAGAATAAATTTGAGCAGAGATTATAGGATAGCGCGGCCGGTATAGGTTCGTCGGAACAAAGCACGCCGTCGTCCGGTGCTGGGGACCTGGTCATGCGAAGAAGAAAGAAGGGGAGGACTCAAGTGAACATGTCAGTGAGACATGTAAATAGGGTGTAAGGATTCTTTTCTGGTTTTTCAAAAAGCCAAGGGTCTCTGCGCAAAGTCGCCAGCGCGGGCGCGTTTCCTCCCTTCACAGGCTAGTTTGGGCCAGAATTGGCCCAGTACTATTCATTCTTTTCCCTTTTCTTTTTACTGTCAGATTAGGAAATAGATAGAAAATAGTAGAAAAATGATAAAATTATGAGACCAATTTTGCTAGACTCCTAAAATCATCTAGTATTTAATAAAAACAGTTTCAAGTTTTTTATTCCAAATCTAGAATTATGTAGCCTTTACAGGTGTTCAAACCAAGCCCTTTAGAATTTTAGAAATAAATTAGTAGCTCCAAAAATGGTAAATCTTTTTGGGTAGGCTTAGTATGATAATTAAAGACCTTGGGTCAAGTTTGAAATGATTTGGACATTGTTTGGTCCCAAATCCAATAAACTAGCCTCCTAGGGTTTAGTTGCTTAATACTGATAGACTACTAACTTAGGAAACCCTACTGATTAGTGTATACTATGAAGGAAAGGCTTATTCAAGAAACAACTTAGTATGTTTCTATTATGTAACTGCATATTCATAAGCAACACATAAACATTCATGTACATGTTCTGTCATGTATAGAGAACGAGGAAGAGACTGTAGTTGAAGAAGTTGTCCCGCAAGCTGAGAATCCACCAGCCGAGAATAACTTCTACTTCAACATTTGTGGAGTAGATCCGAAACCTCCTGCAACACAAGGCAAGCCCCGGTGCATCATCCCTTTTCCTTGTTGTTTTAAAATCTTTATCACCTTATATGATGCATTAGGTGATAGGAGTTGTGTGCTAAACAATTGATGCATTTCCTTCCTTGAAAAATTGATCACCATTCCTTGATTCCCTTTTATAAAAAGGATTTTTATGATGCTTAGCATTGATTTAGAAAAACAAAATGTTTTGGTTTAAAACAAAAGATGATTCTTCACACTGGATGGGAATTTTTACAAAGAAAAGACCGATGATGGTGGATCCATCATGGTCGTGATGGGTTCAACATCTGAAAAGATGTACCTCTACCAGGTACCAAACTTTGGGTTGTAAATGATAAAGACGAGACCGGGTGGGTGACTTGCACGAGAAGGAAATCTCGGTGTAGTGTCTCCGTCTGAGTCGCTTAAGGACGAGCCGATGTAGGCCTGCTGATCGAGGACCTTTTAACTGGCCATATACCTCGTCATGGGTAAGCTTTGCCTCAGTCGGACCAATACCAGAAAGGCCACCACGCAATGGGAGTGGAGAGATGGCGAAAGTAGCGTGTACCCTCCGTGGCAAGAGGCTGGACGGTGGTGTATATGTGCTCTCGGTTGGCATGAACCCATTCTGGTCTTGAGAAACCTGGTGGCAAGTTGACATATGCAAGGGTTAAGTGCTACATATGTCGTGTGGTTGGAGATCCCCAGCTAGGTATCAATCAATTCGGATCGTCGTTACTTCTCGGACATGAAGACTTGGTCACTGACTTACACATAGCAATCCAGTGAACTGAAGGGATGATAAAAGATGGCTAGTGTAGGCCAAGTGTTTGATTTAGGATAGAAAGAACTCTAGATGCAGGTAACTACTTAACCTGATAATAAAAATGGTCTTTTTAAGGATCCACTCATAGTAAGCTTTTCTACAAATAGAGTCTTTGAATCTTGATAAACTTTACCTTGATTCCCAAAAGCCAGCATATCCTTAGACGGGTAAGACTTGCGAAAGTACACTCCGTACTCAGGGTTTTCGAACCCATGTTGTTGTAGGTGATGAAACAGCCGAGTTTTGCTGTTTTTGCTCAAAGGTGGTGCCAAAGCAGGAAGAAGATCAATAAACTTATTTGGGGGAGTGTGTTTTGCCTCCCAGTTATGTAATATTAAGTTCTGCACTCGAACACCCAGTTATGTAATAAATACTCTCTATATATTTTGGATATGAATGCAAATTATATTATTGTAATCCTTTCGCTCATTCCCTTCTCTGATTATGTGTAATGTCTGCGTGGTTGGTTAAGCGCTCTTGGGCGATATGATGAAGATACAGATAACCGAACTTGCTGAGTCATTATGTGCACCTACATGACTGTCTGAGGTTCTTAGGACAAGGACATCTATAGGTGGGCCTAATACCTTGGGAGGTTCCGTGATAGGTACCAACTAGGAACCAAGTAATGGCACAATATGGCAGTTTCCTATCCTAGGAAGATGGCACTCAGTTTGAAAACGTAGGTTTTGCTCCTCCTCAGCCTAATATACCTGCATAGGAGTCAGCACTTGCACCTCTAGTGAAGAAGGGTGGTCAACGCACAAAGCTAGCATACTTCATGTCTGAGGAGGACATGAGGGTTTGTCATGCTTGGCTTGTAGTGAGTTGTGGCCCCATAGTTAACAAAGGTCAGAAGCGTCAAGGTTTTTGGAATTGAATTACCGAGGCATATGACTCTAGATGAGGATCAATGCCAGAAAGGTCTACAAATCTCTGATGAGCAGGTGGGATAGTATCAAAACTCATTGCTCTATCTTTGCTGGTTACATGATGGCTGTGCTTCGACAAAACCCCAATGGCCTTACTGATGCAAACAATGCATGTATCTATACTTACCTCTGTGTTCTTTAATCTACTTAGCTAATAATGTATTTTTGTGTAGACTTCTCTTGCAGCAACTAGGTTTTCTACCGTTGAAGAGAAGCCCTTCCATTTCTTACATTGTTGGGAAATATTGAGGGATCAACCAAAACGGATGGACCAGCGCATGGGTAACCAAAATCCACCACCCAACCCAATCGGTACCCAATCAAATATTGTAGACTTAGATGCTGAAGACTCTGGTCCATCAAGATTTACTTCAGAGAGGCCGCTAGGTCGTGATTCGTCCAAGGAAAAGGCAAAGAAGCAAAGGTCTATTGACACATCATCCACTGATTCTAAGTACCTCATGCGGATGGCTGAACTATCTTTCGAACAGTTATCTATGTACAAATCAGTAGCTTGAACTGAGGAGAGGAAGTTGGAGTCCATGAACAAAAACAAGAGGCAAAAACTCATCTTGGAGAGGAAGAAGCTTGTAATGCCCTGAATTTGGGGGTAGAATTTTTTCTTCTTTAATACTCACCAAATTCAGGCGTTACTCTCTTTTCTCTTCCCGTTTCACTCCTTCTTCCCAGTTTCAAACCAGTATAGCGACTGGTGTCCATATTGCGTCTAAACAAAAACCTAAGTTGTCATGGGTGTTGCATCATGCCGGAGCATACTTCTTTTGTCTCGTGTCGTGTTTAATCGCGTGTTCGCCTCGTCTCGTTTCGGGTTTCAATTCGCAATTGGATTCCGATCAGTGGTTGTGTGTATCATGGGATTTCGACCCGCGACGTGACCCAGCCCGGCCTGGCCCTGGCCCATGTGCCCCTGGCGCCCCTGCCTCTCCCCATGCGTGCCCCCCTCTCTCTATCTCTCTCATTTGATTTTTCCTGCGCGGCAACCTCCTCTCCCACTCCTCCACCTCTCTCTCTTCCACGTTGTGCCCTAGGTGATTTGGTGATGGTTATCGCCGGATTTGGATCCCCGAGGTGAGCTCCCCTCCCCTCTCCCTCTCTCTCTCCCTCCCCCTCCCCTTCCTTCTTCCCCGCACGGCGCGCCCAGCTCCCCTGGCACGCCCCCGTGCGGCCCCTGCTCGCGCCCCACGCACGCCCTTGCTCAGCCCCCCGGCGGCCCCTGCCCAACCCCAGCGGCACCCCTGCTGGCCCTCGGCGTGGCCCCTACTCGGCCCCCGACGGCGCCCCTGCTCGTGCCCCCACAAGCCCCTGCCCGGCCCCCCCGGCGGCACCCCCTGCTCGGCCCCGGCGTGGCCCCCTGCTCGCGCCCTCACGCACCCCCTCTCGGCCCCGGCGGCGGCCCCCTGCTCATCCCCCTCCACGGCGGCGCCCGCCCTGCCCCCGACGTGGCTCGCGTGGCCCCCGGCGTGGTCGGCGCGACTTCGCGCGTTCCTGGCGCGGCCTCGCGCACCCCCGGCACGCGCAACACGTTCCCACACGCGCGGTGATTGATTTTTGGTTTTAATTAATTTTAAACTTTGTTTAATTAACGTGTTGTGTCGCGCGCTTCGTCGCACGGCAAATTAGTTTGATTTCAGATTCTATTAATATGTTGCATCGCACGCTTCATCGCGCGACGATCCATTTTAATTTCAGATTAATTAATGAGTGGTGTCACGCGTCGAGTCACGCGACGTTTCATTTTAAATTCAGTTTAGATGACGGATGCTGTCGTGGGCTTCGTCGCGCGACGCTTGACGTTATTTTCATAATAATTCAAGTGCCCCATGGCGCGCTCCGTCCCGCGACGAGTCGTTTCATTCTCAATTCCGTCTACGTGTTGTGTTGCGCGTCTCGCCGCACGACAATCCTTTTAAATATACTTTGGTCTGTTTATAATGAATTAAACACGGAACATGACTTTATCCTATGCATAGCGTGATGGCCAAATTAATACTATTCTGTTTAGACGAGTACTTTGATTTATAATCGCGTAACGTGATCGCTCTTCGACCATAGCCTCGATCATTACTCTCTCTTTCTTGCTTAGTCGTAGGTGTGAGCCCTGCACCGAGTGTTTGTTTATTTATGATATTTTATTGCATGGTGTACTGTTCTTTTGTATTAAATTTGTGGAATGTATGTTTGAACTCGTATAGATAACGACCAGTTGGTGGAGTCCGAAGGAGTTGCAAGTGAAGACCCTGAGCAGCAGTTGGTTGGTGAAGGCAAGTGTCCCTTGACCCATCTATGTTCTACTCATTCTAATAATTCACTCCCCGCATTTACATAGTTTATACCTAAGGATTGACTAGCTTTTGTTTATCTTGCACTTGTTTACCAATTTTGGTTGGGTTATTTTGGTTTAGCTCTATGCTAGTGCTTCACATTAATCAATAAACATGATGAGATTATCTATGATACGCTGTTTTCCCTTTTGATTATGATGATATACTTGTGGCATTTAAGGGGACTCGAGCTATTTCTCGAGTGCCTCTCCATAAGGACTGGTTCGTTGGATGACCGCCCGGGAAAACAGTGCAACCATGAGGGTGGAATGGGACGACCTTAGCTGAATAATTATAGGAACTGGGGAGTAGTTCGCTTCGCCGTCGTGCCGTCAATGGGGCTCAGTGTATGCGGCTCGCTCTGTCAAGGGTGGTTTACCCCTTGGGGAGGAGTGCGGTACATTTAGGAAACCTAATGGGCAGCTACAGCCTCAGGAAATCTTTGTAAAGGCTACGTAGTGAAACCCTGCTTATTCACCTTGGTAGTGTTTAAGGGTTTGATCGGCCCAAGGCAAGAGAGAATCACGGCTTGTGGATAAAGTGCGCAACCTCTGCAGAGTGTTATGAAACTGAAATATTAGTCGTGCTCGCGGTTATGAGCGGCCAAGGGAGCTCCTTTGATTAGAGATACATTGATTAGAGATACATTTATTAGAGATACTTTGATCAGAGATGTTTGGTTTACAGGTGGTGATGAGGATTATGGTTTTGGTTATGACTATGGTAATGGTATGTGGTATTCTTTCCATTTGGAAAGGATACTTTGGGTTAACAACTTGGGTTAATGCTAAAACCTAGCTTTCTACTAGTAATAATAACCTGACTAACTAAAAGCAACTGCTTGACTTAACCCCACATAAAGCTAGTCCACTACAGCCAAACAGGACAATTGCTGAGTATGTTGATGTGTACTCACCCATGCTTTACACACCAAACCCCCCTAGGTTGTCCATGTTGCAACCACTGCTCAGGAGAGGATGAAGTCGTGGAGGAAGACTTCCAGGAGTTTCAAGAGTATGATGAGTTCTAGGCGTGGGTTCGCGACAAACCCCTAGTCGGCTGCCTGTGAAGGTCGTCTGTATCTACGTTTCTTTTCCGCACTTTCATAAATGTTAATGACCATGTGGATGTTTCGGACATCATGATGTAATCGACTATTACCTTCTTTTATGCTATTATTTAAGCACTGTGTGATGATATCCAGTTGTGTAACTGTTGTGTACGTGAATTGCTGATCCTTGCACGTACATGGTTCCCATTCGATTTGCCTTCTAAAATCGGATGTGACATAGGTGGTATCAAAGTCGTGTTGACTATAGGACCGCGAACCTAGAGTAGAATGGTCGTTCTAAGGATTATAGACCCCTATTATCACCTTGACTTTGGTATACCTTCAAAAGTTGGTCATATCGACCAAGTCTATGTTCTACTATATATATTACACCTTGCTGAAAAAATTTGTTTTATTCTAATTCCTAAATTTTTTATGGTTTACTTGCTAGTCATATTAGTTCTGTTCTCACTCTTACGCTTACGATGTCTTCTGTAGATGGCTCGTCTTAGACACACTGCAAGGAAGTCAGTCATTCCTTTCTCGCCTTCTCGTCTCGCGGAGTGTCCGCTTCGCCGTCCGGTGACTGGTCAGTCTAGCCATTTGGAGAGGCTGCACTACAACCTGCACGAGGAGCAGGAGCGTCAGCGACAGGAGTTGGAGCAGCAGGGCTCTTCTTCCTCACTTCAGCAGGAGGTAGAGTCTGTGAGGAGCTGCTCTCCTGTGCCCCCGTTGGAGGCGCCCCCTGCACCACCATTGGGCATCCCCGCCGCTGGAGTAGCTGCTAGAGGAGACCTCGACGACAGAGGTGATGACAGCAGCTCGAGAAACAGCACCAACCTTTTAGAGGAGCAGGAGCCTGAGGGATTGGTTGCTCGACCCATCACTCATGACGCCGCTCGCGGGTGTCACTTTCACGATGCGCTCGACACCTTGCTACGTCAGGCACTTGACCGGCGTACCTGGTCTATCGAGTATCGCTGTGTGGTCTTCCAGCACAGTCACGGGGTTTACCTGGACCGCTGGGAGGCGACTTGCTTGATGAGCCATCCAGAGAACAGTCTCCGTGGTGCGGAGGTCTGCTCGGAGCATTACTCTATCTCTGAGCGGGACTCCGCTGAGGCGGCCATGCAAGATGCTGCATGGCGTGCGTTTTCGCACTACTGCTCAGTGCTCGGTGGGGTAGCCGATGGTCTTAACCTGAAGTATTACCCCCGTTGTCCATCTGGAAGCACAGGAGGCGTGGTTGTCTCATATGTCGGTGAGGACAATCCAAGGTTGACAGCACAGTCAACCTAGCCGACGTGCTAAACAAGGAGCTGGATCATGCATTAGATGAGCTGAGTAGGGCTCATGCTGAGATTGACCAGTTGTGGGCTGAGCGCGCGGAGCGCCGTCACCTAGAGGATGGTTCTCCTACCCTCATCGGGACTCAGCACCCGTACTGCTCACCTCAGCGCGGACACCATGCTTATGGTAACCTCGACTGCAGGACCAGGATAAATTTGGAACCATAGATCGTCAGCGTCGGATCTTGTAATTAATGCTTAAAAATAGAAGTTATAGTCTTAGCCTTGGTCTTACTCTCAGTTAGTTTTAGTTTGACAGGGTAGTTTGCTTATCCTGTGTTTTTATGTTTGTCATGATGAACAAGGATGGATTTGGATCTTTGTAATGACTGTTGCCAGAGTGTGGGTGTCCCCTGCACGTTGGTTTACTTGTTAATGTTGATAAAATTAGTTATCTAGTTGGGAAGCCCTTTTATTCTACTTTCCTCTTTATCTGAGAAGTTGTGTTGGCCTATGTTGGGAGTCAGTGAAGATGCTTATCTGTTCAGCATTGTGGAAGGATTCTATACTCTTTTCTTATGCTGCAAGTTTGCAAGATCAGTTCTGATGTGTGATTGCATTCTACAGATGTTAGACAACAGGAGCAGAGGAGGAAGGCGTGCTCAGTAGGAGCAGGCAGCATCGCAGGATGAGGCACCCCAGCAGCAGTTATCACCACCGCCCCCGATGACGATAGAGCAGATGTTCTTGATGCAGACTCAGGCAATCCAAGCCATTGGTCAGACTCTGGCCACTATGCAGCAGCAGCATCACCAGCCCCCACCTCATATGCCTCAGATGCCTCAGATGCCTAGAGACAAGCGTGCTGAATTCATGAGAGGTCACCCCCCAGTGTTCACTCACTCTGCTGACCCCATGGACACTGAAGATTGGCTGCGTACTGTGGAGCGGGAGTTGCACACCACTCAGTGTGATGACAGGGAGAAAGTTCTGTATGGTCCCCGTTTGTTGAGAGGAGTAGCTCATTCTTGGTGGGAGTCCTATGTTGCCACCCATGCCAACCCCGACACCATCACTTGGGAGGAATTCAGAGATAATTTTCGCCAGTATCTTGTTCAAGCATGTCTGATGACAGTGAAGAAGGAGGAGTTTATGGCGCTCAAGCAAGGGCCTATGTCTATCAGTGAGTATCGAGACAGGTTTCTGCAGTTGTCCCGCTATACTCCTAAAGATGTCAACACAGATGCCAAGAGGCAGTATCGTTTCTTGAGAGGCTTAGTCGATCCCCTGCACTATCAACTGATGAATCATACCTTCCCCACCTTTCAGCACCTGATCGACAAAGCAATCATGACAGAGAAGAAGCGCAAAGTGATGAGGAGCATGTGAATCATTTGAAGATGGTATTGCAGAGATTGCGAGAGCACCAGTTGTATGCAAAGTTGAGCAAGTGCGAGTTCTGGATTGATGAAGTCCTGTTCTTGGGTCACATAATAAACAAAGATGGATTGGCTGTGGATCCAAAGAAAGTGGCAGACATTTTGAATTGGAAAGCGCCAACAAATGCCCGAGGAATCAATAGCTTCATTAGAATGGCCGGATATTATTGGCAATTCATTGAAGGATTTTTGAAGATTGCGAAACCGATGACAGCTTTGCTAGCCAACAATGTGGAGTTCAAGTGGACCCAGAAGTGCCAAGAAGCCTTTGAAGCGCTAAAAGAGAAGTTGACTAGAACGCCTGTCTTACTCTTGCCTGATGTGCACAAGCCCTTCTCAGTGTATTGCGACGCTTGTTACACTGGCTTGGGATGCGTATTGATGCAAGAGGGAAGAGTTGTTGCTTACTCATCCCGACAGTTGAAGGTTCATGAGAAGAATTATCCAATCCATGACCTAGAGTTGGTAGCAGTGGTTCATGCACTAAAGACATGGAGACATTATCTGTACGGGCAAAAGTGTGATGTCTACATATACCACAAGAGTCTGAAGTACATATTCACTAAGTCGGAGCTGAATATGAGGCAAAGAAGATGGTTAGAATTGATCAAAGATTATGAATTGGAGATTCATTACCACCTAGGCAAAGCGAACGTAGTGGCAAATGCTTTGAGCAGGAAAAGTCATGTCAATATGATGGTCGCTAATCCGATGCCTTATGAGTTGGCCAAAGAGTTTGACAGGTTTGAGTCTCGGATTTCTGAATAGCATGCGAGGAGAAACAGTTGAGTTAGAACCCACCTTAGAGCGGGAAATCAAAGAGGCACAGAAGAATGATAAGATCAGTGAAATCCAGCAACTGATTCTAGAAGGAAGAGGCAAAGATTTTTGGGAAGATGCAAAAGGTGTGGTATGGTTCAAGGACCACTTGTGTGTTCCCAATGTCTAGTCTATTCGGGAGTTGATCCTCAAGGAAGCCCATGAGACAGCTTATTCTATACACCCTAAAAGTGAGAAGATGTACCAAGATCTGAAGAAGAAATTATGGTGGTACGGAATGAAAAGGGAGATCGCAGAGCATGTGGCCATATGTGATAGTTGTCAAAGGATCAAGGCGGAGCATCAGAGGCTAGCTGGATTGTTGCAGCCATTGCGAATCCCTCAGTGGAAATGGGACGAAGTCGGGATGGACTTCATAGTCGGATTGCCTCGCACTCGAGATGGCTATGATTCCATTTGGGTAGTGGTGGACCACTTAACCAAGTCAGCCCACTTCATACCTATCAAGACTAGCTACAGCAGTGCAGTATTGGTGGAGCTATACATGTCTCGAATCATTTGTATTCATAGTATGCCAAAGAAGATAGTGTCAGACAAAGGAATGTAGTTCACCTCTCATTTCTGGTAGTAGTTGCTTGAAGCCTTGGGTACACATCTGAATTTCAGTTCAGCTTATCATCTGCAGACAGATGGTCAGACTGAAAGAACCAATCAAATCCTTGAAGATATGTTGAGAGTATGTGCACTGCAAGATCAGTCCGGATGGGACAAGAGATTACCTTATGCAGAGTTCTCCTATAAAAACAGTTACCAGGCCAACTTGAAGATGTCACCATTTCAAGTGCTTTATGGAAGGAGTTGTAGAACTCCGTTGCAATGGGATCAGCCTGGAGAAAAGCAAGTGTTTGGGCCAGACATTTTGCTCCAAGCTGAAGAGAACATCAAGATGGTTCAGGAGAATCTAAAGATAGCGCAATCAAGACAGTGATGTTATGCAGACACAAGAAGGAGAGAGCTGAGTTTTGAAGTCGAAGATTTTGTCTACCTGAAGGTATTGCCTATCAGAGGAGTCATAAGATTCGGAGTCAAGGGCAAGCTAGCACCCTGCTATGTTGGTCCGTATCAGATTCTCGCAAAGCGTGGAGAAGTGGCCTATCAGCTTAGTCTGCTAGAAGGCTTGTCAGCGGTGCATGATGTCTTCCATGTGTCTCAGTTAAAGAAGTATCTGCGTGTGCCAGAAGAGCAGTTGCCAGTGGAAGGTCTGGAAGTCCAAGAAGACTTGACCTACATAGAGAAGCCAACGCAGATTCTTGAGACTGCAGACAGGGTCACCCGGAGGAAAACTATTAGAATGTGCAAAGTCAGATGGGGTCACCACTCTGAGGAAGAAGCAACCTGAGAGCGTGAAGATGATCTGATGGCCAAGTATCCTGAACTCATTGTTGGCCAACCTTGAATCTCAAGGGCAAGATTCTTTTAAGGGGATAGGTTTGTAACGCCCTGAATTTTGGGGTAGAATTTTTTCTTCTTTAATACTCACCAAATTCAGGCATTACTCTCTTTTCTCTTTCTCTTTCGCTCCTTCTTCCTAGTTTCAAAGCAGTATAGTGACAGGTGTCCGTATTGCATGTAAACAAAAACCTAAGTTGTCATGGGTGTTGCATCATGCCGGAGCATACTTCTTTTGTCAAGTGTCGTGTTTAATCGCGTGTTCACCTCGTCTCGTTTCAGATTTCGATTCGCGATTGGATTCCGATCAGTGGTTGTGCGTATCGTGGGATTTTGACCCGCGACGCGACCCAGCCCAGCCCGGCCCTAGCCCACGCGCCCCTGCCTCTCCCCATGTGCCCCCTCTCTCTATCTCTGTCATTTGATTTTTCCCGCACAACAACCTCCTCTCCCTCTCCTCCACCTCTCTCCCTCTTCCCCATTGTGCCCTAGGTGATTTGGTGACGGTTATCGCCGGATTTAGATCCCCGAGGTGAGCTCTCCTCTCCTCTCCCTCTCTCTCTCTCCCTCCCCCTCCCCTTTGTTCTTCCCCGCACGGCGCCCCCTGATCCCCTAGCGCGCCCCTACTCGCGCCCCCGGTGGCCCCCTACCCGTCCCCGGCGGCCCCCCTGCTCGCCCCCCGGTGCGGCCCCTGCTCGCGCCCCCGCGCACCCCTGCCTGGCCCCCCGCGCACCCCCCGGCACACGCAACACGTTCCCACGTGCGGTGATTGATTTTTGGTTTTAATTAATTTTAAACTTTGTTTAATTAACGTGCAGCATCGCGCGCTTCGTCGCGCGACGAAATAGTTTGATTTCATATTCTATTAATGTGCTGCATCGCGCGCTTCATCGTGCGACGATCCATTTTAATTTCAGATTAATTAATGAGTGGCGTCGCGCGTCCAGTCACGCGACGTTTTGTTTTAAATTTAATTTAGATGACGTATGCCGTCGTGCACTTCGTCGTGCGACGCTTGACGTTATTTTCATAATAATTCAAGTGCCTCGTGGCGCGCTCCGTCGCGCGACGAGTCATTTCATTCTCAATTCAATCTAGGTGTTGTGTCGCGCATCTCACTGCGCGACAATCCTTTTAAATTTACTTTGGTCTGTTTATAATGAATTAAACATGGAACATGACTTTATCCTATGCATAGTGTGATGGCCAAATTAATACTATTTTGTTTAGACGAGTACTTTGATTTATAATCACGTAACGTGATCGCTTTTCGACCGTAGCCTCGACCGTTACTCTCTCTTTCTCGCTTAGTCATAGGTGTGAGCCCTGTACCGAGCGTCTGTTTATTTATGATATTTTATTGCATGGTGTATTGTTCTTTTGTATTAAATTTGTGGAATGTATGTTTGAACTCGTATAGATAACGGTCAGATGGTGGAGTCCGAAGGAGTTGCAGGTGAAGACCCTGAGCAGCAGTTGGTTGGTGAAGGCAAGTGTCCCTTGACCCATCTATGTCCTACTCATTCATATAATTCACTCCTCGCATTTACACAGTTTATACCTAAGGATTGACTAGCTTTTGTTTATCTTGACCTTGTTTACCAATTTTAGTTGGGTTATTTTGGTTTAGCTCTATGCTAGTGCTTCACATTAATCAATGAACATGATGAGATTATCTATGATACGCTGTTTTCCCTTTTGATTATGATGATATACTTATGGCATTTATGGGGACTCAAGCTGTTTCTCGAGTACCTCTCTGTAAGGACTGGTTCGTTGGTTGACCGCCCTAGAAAACAATGCAACCATGAGGGTGGAATGGGACGCCCTTAGCTGAATAATTAGAGGAATTGGGGTGTAGTTTGCTTCGCCGTCGTGCCATCAATGGGGCTCGGTGTATGCGGCTCGCTCTACCAAGGGTGGTTTGCCCCTTGGGGAGGAGTGCGGTACATTTAGAAAATCTAATGGGCGGCTATAGCCTCAGGAAATCTTTGTAAAGGCTACGTAGTGAAATCCTGTCTATTCACCTTGGTAGTGTTTAAGGGTTTGATCGGCCCGAGGCAAGAGGGAATCACGGCTTGTGGGTGAAGTGTGCAACCTCTGCAGAGTGTTATGAAACTGATATATCAGCCATGCTCGCGGTTATGAGCGGTCAAGGGAGCTCCATTGATTAGAGATACATTGATTAGAGATACATTGATTAGAGATACTTTGATTAGAGATGTTTGGTTTACATGTGGTGATGAGGGTGATGGTTTTGGTTATGACTATGGTAATGGTAAGTGGTATTCTTTCTGTTTGGAAAGGATACTTTGGGTTAACAACTTAGGTTAATGCTAAAACCTGGCTTTCTACTAGTAATAATAACCTGACCAACTAAAAGCAACTGCTTGACTTAACCCCACATAAAGCTAGTCCACTACAACCAAACGGGATAGTTGTTGAGTATGTTGATGTGTACTGACCCTTGCTTTACACACCAAACCCCCCAGGTTGTCCACGTTGCAACCACTGCTCAGGAGAGGATGAAGTCGTGGAGGAAGACTTCCAGGAGTTTCAAGAGTACGATGAGTTCTAGGTGTGGGTTAGCGGCAAACCCCCAGTCGGCTGCCTATGAAGGTCGTGTGTATCTACGTTTCTTTTTGCACATTGATAAATGTTAATGACTATGTGGATGTCTTGGACATCATGATGTAATCGACTGTTACCTTCTTTTATGCTATTATTTGAGCACTGTGTGATGATGTCTAGTTATATAACTGTTGTGTACGTGAATTGCTGATCCAGGCATGTAAATGGTTCGCATTCGGTTTGCCTTCTAAAACCAGTTGTGACATAGGTGGTATCAAAGCCGTGCTGACTGTAGGACCGCTAACCTAGAGTAGAATGATCGTTCTAAGGATTATAGACCCCCTATTATCACTTTGACTTTGGTATCCCTTCAAAAGTTGGTCATATCGACCAAGTTTATGTTCTACTATATATATTATACCTTGCTGAAAAATTTTGTTTTATTCTAATTCCTAAATTTTTTATGGTTTACTTGCTGGTCATATTAGTTCTGTTCTCACTCTTGTGCTTACGGTGTCTTTTGTAGATGGCTCATCTTAGACACACTGCATAGAAGTCAGTCATTCCTTTCTTGCCTTCTCGTCTCGCGGAGCGTCCGCTTCACCGTCCGGTGACTGGTCAGTCTAGCCATTTGGAGAGGTTGCACTACCACCTGCACGAGGAGCAGGAGCGTCGGCGACAGGAGTTGAAGCAGTAGGGCTCATCTTCCTTGCTTTAGCAGGAGGTAGAGTCTGTGAGGAGCTGCTCTCCTGTGCCCCCGCTGGAGGCGCCCCTGCACCACCACTGGGCGTCCCGGTCGCTGGAGTAGCTGCTGGAGGAGACCCCAACGATGGAGGTGACGACAGCAGCTCGAGCCACAGCACCGACCTTTCAGAGGAGCAGGAGCCGGAGGGATGGGTTTCTCGATCCATCACTCGTGACCCGCTCGCGGGTGTCACTTTCACGATTTGCACAACCAAATAGCCATTTCACCTAAAACCTAAACCCCCGCACGCCAACTGCTCGGTGAAATGCCCCAACCACTCAAATTTGCTCATATCGATCCCAAATTTTTTAGGAACCTTCATATCATCTCAAGTAACATATTCGCCAAATTTCAGGCCACTCTGATATCCTAGGCACTAGTTTTACAAATCCCCTTTTATAGCCATTGATTCCGAGCCGAGTGCCACAAATCCACTTTCTTCACCTCAATTCAAACTGAGCGCACGCTTCACTCATATTTACTCATATTAACCTACTCATGAAGTATCGGCTCAATTCCCAGTCATTTCATGCCTCAATTCCACTTTCAAACCTCCCATGGCACTATTCCTCGTTCAAACATCGTTTTAGCGTCGTTTGACCTCTATATCGCCAAATCACTCAGTTTCTGTGTCATAATTCTCTGTGTTTGTATTTATTCACATTTCATATACTTATGACTATGTGACTAGTATGTGCTCACCTCTTCTGTCATTTCAGTGACCTCGCCTGCCCGTGTGCCTATCTCCTGTCCAGCCTGGATTCTCTCTCTCTCGTGAGGTTTCCAGGTACTTATTACTTCGACTATGATCTCTTCAGCTGCTATCTACTCGTGCTTAGTCTTTCACTCTTCTTTGCAGCACTCTGGTCAGGATGGTGCGCACGAAGAATGTGTCAGCGCCAGGGGGAGGAGACAACGAGGACCCTCCTCGCCCCTTCAGGCAGGTCAAGGGGAAGACCGTGTACTTAGATTAACAGGAAGGTCGCAAGAAGTGGCGTCTAGATAGAGCAGCTCTTGCAGCAGTAGCAGCAGTAGCAGAGTAGGCAGAGCGAGGTGGACAGTTGCAGATATCGTCAGACCAGATTGTATATAGGGTTCGTCGACTCATGTCTTGGCCTCGCTCCTCCGCTCCCTCTACACCTGCCACAGCTACAACTCCACCTCCCACTTCACCAGCTTTAGTCGCTCCTGAGCTATCCACCACTTCCGCCATACCCACCACCTCCACCACTCCCGCTTCCTTTGTTCCTCCTCCTGCTCCCATTTACGCTCCACCCATTCCACCTGCCTGCTTCCTGGAGCGAGACGAGACCGAGGTGCGACCATTGGTTGTCGATCCTCATCTGATTGATCTTCAGCGTGCTACTACAGCACGGGTATGTCGGTTCAGACACGTACCTGTGGAGTCTTGGCTACCTGCTCAGAGGGACCCTCCAACGGCAGATTTGTTCAGCTCCAGAATTCAGGAATCATTCTTTCGAGCTTAGTTGTTAGCACAGATAGCTCTACGCGCGCATCGGCTATTAGATCTCCCTACTTTTCTGCTAGCAGCCGGTGCGGATTCCGAGGTGCACCTCTCCTATCTTCCTGGACTTCTCACTCTATTGACTACGAGTGGCAGATATGTTGAGGAGTGGGTCCGAGTGTTTTATGCTTAAGTATGGATAGACCACGACCACCAGTGGATGAGGTTCTGTTTTGAGCGAGAGGATGTCACTCTTCATGCCAGCCAGATATGCAAGCTGTTTGGATTTCCTGAATCATCGACTCACCTTCATAGCCTGTGCTATGGTACTTCTGATCCTCCTCGATGCCCTCAAGGCAGAGTCGCTCTAGCCACAGCTCACGTCACGGCCCTATTCACGTCACGGCCCTATTCCGCTCTAGCCACAGATGGGTGCGACGCTCTCCAGCAGATTTCACTCCAGCGGCCAAGTATTTGTATAAGGTGATGAGACGGACGCTACTGCCTCGGATGTGTTATAGAGAGGCCACCACTCATATTCAGCTCTGGCTACTTGGTGCCTTGATCTCTCATTCAGAGTTTGATGTGGTTGATTTTCTTATCTGTGAGATTGAGGACACGGTGTTGGATGGTCTTCGTGCTCGCCGACAGCTGCCATATGCGCACTATCTCTGCTACATCTTCGCGTAGCTGATCCGGCCACCTCAGTTCTAGGGCACCCTCGAGGCCTCTCGCCTCCTATTTGGATCCTATCGTCTAGCCCCTGAGGACCCAGTGCCAGTACCAGACCCAGTGCCAGACACTTAGGCTAAGGATGCGACATTCCACCCGTTCGAGACCCAGGGCATAGCAATTCCTGATGATGATGGTGATGATGATGATTTTGGGATCCCTCCACCGCCTCCTATTCCTCCACGCTCACATGATCATGAAGCCCGGAGTTCCAGTGCTGCCCCTGCAGCCCTCCTACCGTTGACCCTGCTCTAGCTGCGATCCTTCAGTCTCTTACGCAGAAGCAGGCTCTTCTAGCATCCGAGCAGGCTCGACAGGCAGCCGAGCAGGCTCGACAGGCAGCCGAGCAGGCTCGTCAGTCAGTGATCTAGCAGCAGATGTCCGAGAAGATGCTCTCTATGTTTCAAACGATTCAGGACAGACAGGACACTCTGCAGTAGCAGCTTTTGGCAGACAGGGCTGAGCACTGGGCCTTCATGACTCACATTCTTCAGCATACCGGTGTTCAGCTCCCTCCTACTCAGTCTACACCCCCTCCAGCTCTTCAGGCAGCGATTGTGCCAGCCATTCAGGTAGGACCCCCACTACCTTCGTTCGGTCCTTCTCCCTCTCCGCTCCGGTCGGTCACCCTGGATTTCTCGTCGCCGGTCATTAGCTCTGTCAGTGCTCAGCCGCAAGTGCCACCAGCGCCTGTTGTTACCACTGCTGCTGTGGCGGTGTCTGTGACCACTTTAGCTCTGCTAGCTCCTGCAGCGTAGCCTCAGTCTGAGTCAGTACCAACTCTAGCTTCTACGATAGATCCTAGATCTGAGACTGACTCTGACCCCCAGCTGGCATTTGCCCTTCTGCCACGACTGCGACCGGATGCGCCCCCGCCTCCTCTTCCTCTTCTAGGCTATAGGTTTGGGTTACCCTTTTGGTGTTTGATGGCAAAGGGGGAGAGATATGAGAGTTGTGAGAGCTAGGGGGAGTTAGGGAGTTAGTTGAGAGTGTCTTGTGTATTTTGATGTAATTTATGTGCTTGATACTCTCTGTACTAGCTCCACTTCTTTATGACGATTTTACTCACAAACTCTATTATATGCTTGTTGGAACTTGCTCACTGGCGCAAGTCGATCCAATGGGGAGGTGTAGTAACGCAAACAGGGTTTTTGCACATGATGGCAATAGCTCTGTTAATCTAGCCTCTCAAGGGCACTGTGCGGGGGTATTTATAGGTATCTGAGTGCCCAGTGTCATGTGTTAAGGACGCATGTGCCCTTAGACACCTAGGTTATCCCCGGAATATTCACATAAAGCGGGGTTATAGATCGTAATTACAGGGAGGCCTTTACAAATTAGGCCCGTAACGCACAACAGCCACGCGGGGCCTGTTACAATGGGCCGAACTACACGTGGGCCTCCATTCTGGACGGGGTCGCAAGATGAGACGACCTCGTCACAGGTCTTCGTCCGGTGGCGTATGAGGCGAAGGGTAAGTCTGCCCGTTGTCTTGTCTCCGTTGGTGCAGCGAGGACGGCGAAGGCCTCGAGCGAAGGGTGGCGTCTTCGCCTTCGCCCCAACATTTGCCCTCCGAGGGACCAGTTCGACTAAGTCATCTGGTGCCAAAGACGTCGCTAGATGGCAGAGACGCTGCCCTCGCTCGAAGTGGTTCCGCGGGGGTTTTGACATGACCGTTGATTGACGTCATACTGTTGGATTGCAGGTTTTCCGAAGCGCCGCGCCCTGTGTATAAAAGGGGACGGGGGGCGGCGCATTTTGAACTTTATCTTTCCACGCTCCGCGAAAACTCTAACCACCTTCTCAAACCTCTCGCTGCTCGTCTGCCCTCCTTGCTCTTGTTCGTCAGAGATCTGGCTCGTGTGAAGCAGACCGCCCGCCGCCGCCGACGGTACGTAGCGATGCCGACCTCTTCTTCTTCTGCTGCCGCTACGCCACTGGTCGACGCGTCGTCTGAGGAGACGCTGAGCACTGTGGCGGTGGAGGAGTTGCGCGTCGGCGACACGGTGGATTTCGGTGTGTCACGGATGTCCTCGGTCCGCGTGCAAGATATGCAGCGGCTTGGTTACTTTGGCGACGGAGTCGCTCGTGTCCCGGGGGCGGAGGAGGTCCCCAAGCCGGAAGGCGAGTTGGTTGTCTTCGAGGTGTTCTTTGCCGCTGGTCTCCGCCTGCCTACGCATCGATTCGTCGAAGAAGTCCTGCGCAGATTCAACGTCCAGATCCACCAGCTGACGCCGAATGCCGTGGTGGCCTTGTCGAAATATGTCTGGGCGACGACTTCGTACGGTGGACAGCCATCAGTCGAAGTCTTCGCGAAGTACTATTGTCTGCACTGGCAGAAAAGGATGATCGGAAATAAGGTTGCTCAGTTTGGGTCCTGTACATTTACACCGAAGACCGGCAAGACCTTGATGGAGGTCGTTGAGTTAGTTCCTTGCGCCCGCAATAAATGGGGCAACTGGTATGAGTTTTGGTTCTACGTTGCGGAGGGTGCAGTCGAGGACCATCTAGGGCTCCCCGTGGCCGAGATGTGCTCGCATTATTACTCAGCATACCCGCAGTTTGAAGTGGCGGAGGAGGATGCAGACGAAGGGGCCCTGCGGTGCGCGGCCGGCCTGAGTAGCGGGCGCGACTTGGTTGAGGAGTTTGTGGCGTATGGGGTGTGGCCTTTGGCGCATGGCTGGGCACTGGGCGAAGTATGCCCTCGCCAGATGCCTTCGCGTGGTGGGATGCTGGTGCGAAGTCCCGCCTTCGCACTGGATCTGCATAACCGCGATCCTGCCACATTTGCGCGTGAGGCGGAGGATGGGGCGGTGCGGATTGTTGGTCGGTACATGCTGAAGACGGAGGGCCAGCGTAGCTAGGATATACGCGGGTCCAACGACCGCTTGAACAGGGTCTTCGAGTTGAACCGTCTGTCGTATGGTGGTTATCCCGGGCAAGACGATGTGGATCATCGCGGGAAGAAGCCAGCGGCAGAGACTGGAGACGACCCCGCGCCGGCGGCCACCCCATCCTCTAAGAAGAGGAAGCTAGGTACTGCTACGGGAGGACTGGGGTTTCCGATGGTTTTGCTAGGGAATTGATGAGGACATGCGCGGCCCCCGGGGGGAGGATGTCTTCGCCCGAGCTCCGGGAGTCTTTGGCGCGGATGCTGAAGGTTACCGGGGGTTGGTGGCCTAAGAATGTTCCTGTCCCCCGTGCGGCCGGCGAAGACTTTTTTACATCTCGTATGGTTCGTGACTGGAGAGTTTTTCTTTATGGACGGAATATTGCTGCTGTTGTGTCGGCGGTGATGGACAAGGACCGTCAAGGAGCTGCGCAGAAGCATGAGGCGGTCGTCAGGCTACCTGAGGCTAGGCCAAAGAGGTCGCAGGGGACTGCGAAGGCTGCTGCCCCCGGCGGCAGCCAGCCGACGCTGGCGGCGAAGTCGGCCGCCCCTGGGTCCAGCAGGGTGCCAGAGGCCGTGAAGGCGGCCGCCGCCGGCGGAACCAAGTCTGTCCCGGCCGGAGTCGCGAAGGCCCGAGAATTACCTCTGCGTTGCCGACTTCGCCACCGAGATTAGCGTGGACGATTATCTCGTTGGTAAGTCGTTAGCCCGAGTTTTTTTAACTGTTGATGTGTTGCAGGGTCGGGCAAAGGGAAACTTGTTGTTGTTTCGCCTGCGGTGGCGGCCGCGGCGGATGCCGTGGTGCCTACGGCGAGGGGTAGCGCTCCCAGCGCCGGTGGCGAGATTCCGGCGCTCACTGCCGTCGAGGACGAGGCGGGCGCTGTGTCCCGTCGGCTGAAGGAGGCATTGAGTCAGGTAAGTTGAGCTAGACTTCGGTTTTTACCAGTTTCGTTGGGATTGTGGTCTTATGTGTGTCTTGTAGGCGGCTGACTTCGCTGATCGCATGGCGTCGGGGGCCCTTACGGCGGTTGTGTCTGCCGAAGTCGAGAGACTTCGGGCGCAACATGCTGACGCCATCCGGGAAAAGTCGGTCGCCGATAGCAAGTGCCGCAAGCTGGCGGAGAAGGAGGCCGCGCTGGAGGGCGAGAGGGCTGACCTCCGGTGCCAACTGGCGGAGGAGAGAAGGGAGGCTAATGAGGCCCTCGCCAAGGCGCAGTCTGCGTAGGCGGAGGCCAATTTGGCGCGGGTGGAGGGTAGCCTTGCCAGACAGTGTGCCGAGGAATGGGAGGAGCGGTTCAACGCTCTGCAGACCCGTGTGGAAAGGGCCGAGGCTTCGACGCGCTCGGAGGCTGAGCGGACGCGCAAGCAGCTTATGGACTCATACCACGAGCTGGGTGCGCGGGCCGGTGACTTCGAAGTGCCAGACCAAGAGCCCGGACTTCGTTGCCTCGAGTGGCTGCAGGAGGAGTTGCTGGCGCTCCCCACCATTGTGGAGGGGTTTATGACCTATGCCTCCCTGGTCCCTGCGAAGGGGCGATGAACGCGCTGTCCCACGAAGGGCGCCGGCACTATGAGGTCTTCGACCAAGCTGATGAGGATTTCGAGCGCGAGATCTACAAGGTTGAGGACCCTGTGGTGAAGGAATCCGCGGGAGCCCTCTTCGACCAGATGTGGGGTCCCCACGGTCGGGAGGTGGTCAGGGAGCGGTCCGACACGGCGAGGGGTCAGGTAATGTTTGACTCTTGTTTAGTGTTGCTGAGTGCGGGCTATATGTGGGCTTGCTGAATCTGTGTGCTGTGTCTCAGGCGACGCGTAACAAGAAAGTGGAGGACTTCGGGGCTTTGAACAGCGTGCAGCCTGATTCGGAGTCGAACCCGGTGGCGGCTGTGACCGAGGTCGCCCCGGCGCGCCCCCAGAAACCGTCGAAGGCGCCCCTGATGCCCCCGCGGCCGCTGCGGCCGGCGGTGGCTCGTCGCCGATTGCTGCGCCGAGGGCTGAGGATCCTGTGAAGATGGCGGCGGAGGCGGCAGTGGAGGATCCTGCGATGGCTGGGTCTTCGCAGGTGGCTTAGAGGGTGTGGGTAGTTAGGGAATTTTGCATATGTTGTTGAACCTTGGTTGCTGCGTAGGTTCAAGATTTTGGGACTGCGCACGCAGCCGCTACTGCTAATTTTTTGGCAGCTTCGACCGTGGATGATGGGAATGAATCGGATGAATCTGCGTCTAAGCTTTCTGACTTTGGTGACTCTAGGAGTTCGGTTGGGTGGACTGAAGAGTCATCGGATGAGGACTTGGATTACTTTGCGGCCTTGGATGTGGCAGCGGCGGAGGCTTCGCCGCGTGCTGTGGATGCTGAAGTTGTGCCTGGTCCAAGTGCGGGGCGTAGGCGGCGAAGGGCGGTTGCGAAGCGTAGAGTAAGTGAGGCGGACGGCGGTCGGCTTCATGTGGGCAGGGCTGGCAGGCAGGAACTGTTGTCCTTGCTGGCCGCTGTGAGTGTAGGTGAGGGGGAGCTACGAGGTCTTTTTGCGGGTGAGGAGCTGAGGATAATGCTGTTTAACTATAGGGAGATGGGAATTATTCCGAAGGTTGAGCCGATGTAAAGTGTGATGCCCTCGCTGTACATATGAAATGGCTTGTATGATGAGGTTGTGTGCCTTCGCACGTTCGGCTATGCTCACGAAGGCGTTGCGCACTTGGTTTGGTGTATTTGTTATGTCGGTCTGGTGCGCATGTAGTTGGTCTTTGCGCAGACAGTTTGGTGTAGTTATTGTCGCACTTGTTGTGCTTGGTCCGGCTGCACCCTTAGGCGACTTTTGCACGGATACTCTTCGCGGAAGACTTCGATTTTCCGCGCTTGTTGTGCTAGTCCGGCTGCACCCTTAGGCGACTTCTGCACGGAGACTTCGATTTTTCGCACTTGTTGTGCCAATCCGGCTGCACCCTTAGGCGACTTCTGCACGGAGACTTCGATTTTTCGCACTTGTTGTGCCAATCCGGCTGCACCCTTAGGCGACTTCTGCACGGAGACTTCGATTTTTCGCACTTGTTGTGCCAATCTGGCTGCACCCTTAGGCGACTTCTGCACGAAGACTTCGATTTTTCGCACTTGTTGTGCTGATCCGGCTGCACCCTTAGGCGACTTTTGCACGGATAGTCTTTTTTGAGGAAGACTTTGATTTTTCGCACTTGTTGTGCTAGTACGGCTGCACCCTTAGGCGACTTTTGCGCGGAGTGTCGCACGCGAGGGTAGCTAGCGCTGGGCCTCGCGGTGACTTTGTATTGGTCGAATGTCGAAGACCGTCGGCGCGGTCTTTTTTCGACGTAGATTTTTGCGGGGGATTTTTCACTTGTATATTACATGACTCCGCCTCGTTAAAAACCTCACCCCCTGGGAGGAAAAGAGTGCGGGCCAGAATAAAATTGTTTTTGCGAATTACAAGGGCGAGCTGGCCCTCATGAGTCAAACAAAAAATTTGCGGAGATTGTCGATGTTCCAGGAATGCTCCAAGTCTTCGCCGTTTGGCGTTGCAAGCCTGTATGCGCTAGGGGATGCCTTCGTCTTGACAATGAAAGGGCCCTCCCACTTGGGCTCCAGCTTGCCCCTGGACTCTGTCCGAGCTGTTCGGACGAGTACGAGGTCCCCTTCGCTGAATTCCCTTGGGATGACTACGTGGTCGCGCCATGCTTTTGTCTGGGCTTGGTATTTATTTAGAGCCTGTAGAGCGAAGACACGATCTCCATCGATAAGATCCTTCGAAGTGGGTTCGTCCACGTCGGGGATAGCTGACGAAATTGTTCGCGGGGACCCATGTTTTATTTCTTGTGGGGTTATGGCCTCCGATCCATATAGAAGGCGGAAAGGGGTGAACCCGGTCGCCCTACACTCAGTCGTGTTTAGTGCCCAGACCGCTTCAGGTAACAAATCGGGCCACTTGCCCTTTTTTCATCGAGGAGCATCTTCTTGACAGCTGTGAAAATTTTTCCATTGGCGCGTTCCACAACTCCGTTGGACTATGGGTGATATACTGAGGCGAAGGCAAGCTTGGTGCCAATGGAGAAGCAGAAATCCTTGAAGTCTTGGCTGTCAAACTGCTTGTCGTTGTCAACTGTGAGTTCGGATGGTACTCTGAAGCGGCAAACAATGTTTTGCCAGAAGAATTTCTGTGCAGTCTTTGATGTTACTGTGGAAACAGCCCTCGCCTCGATCCATTTGGTAAAATACTCGACAGCGACGAAGGTGAACTTGAGGTTCCCCTGAGCCGTGGGCAGGGGCCCGATGATGTCCAGGCCCCAGCGCTGGAGAGGCCATGTGTGGGCGATCAGTTTTGTGAATTGCGAAGGGCTGCCTGATCGAGGAGAAAACTTCTGGCATGCTTCGCAGGACCTTGTGACCCGATTTGCGGCGCAGATCATTGCGGGCCAGTAGAAACCTTGGCGGATCACCTTTGCAGCTAGGGCCCTTGGCCCTGCGTGAGAGCCGCAAGTACCACTGTGGACTTCGCGCAGGATTTGGACGCCTTCAGTTTCGGTGACACATTTAAGCATTGGCTGACTGACCCCCTTCTTGTAGAGCTGGCCCTCAACCAGTGCGAAGTCCCGGCTTCGATGTTTGAGGCGCTTGGCCTCGTTGATGTCGGTTGGGTGGTAGTACCCCTGTAGGAACAGGGTTATTGGTGCCCGCCAGTCTTCGGTCATAATAAGGTTGACTATGCGGTGGCCCTCGCTGTCATTGGTTATTTGGAGCCCTTTGGGGCTCCGGACGGCTGGCGTGCCGAAAACATGGTAGAACACGTCGGAGGGCAGGGACTCGCCTCTGGCAGCAGCCTTGGCTAATGCGTCGGCTTCTTCATTCTTGGCCCGGTCCACATGCTGCAAGGTGAATCCCTTGAATTGTCTCTCGAGACTTCGGATGGCCGTGAGGTATTGCATAAGTGCGGGGTCCTTTGCTGCATAGTCTTTCTCGACTTGGCCGGCGACTACCTTGGAGTCTGTTCTGACAATGCAGGTGGTGACACCAAGGGCTCTTAGTTTGCGGAGGCCGAGGATGATAGCTTCGTATTCTGCTATGTTGTTTGTGCATCTGTCAGATTCCAGAGCGAAGCTTAAGCGTGCCACGTATCTGTGCTTGACCCCGGCGGGTGAGGTGATGACTGCAGCAGCGCCTGCCCCCGCATGGCACCATGCGTCGTCGCAGTGGATTGTCCAAACCTTCTCTGCGGACGGGTCCGGCTGTGTTATTGGCCCGGTCCAGTCAACGACAAAGTCTACTAGAACTTGTGATTTGATCGCTGTCCTGGGCTCAAAAGTGATGTGGTAGCCGGAGAGTTCGGCTGCCCATTTGGCGATCCGTACCGATGCCTCCGGGTTTCTGAATAATTCGCCGAGTCCCCTATCTGAGGTGACGCGGACCTTGAATGCTTCAAAGTAGTGGCGCAATTTGCGCGAGGACATAACAACTGCATAGGCAATCTTTTCGAGTTCCGTCATGTTACATTTTGACGGTGTGAGCACTTCGGAGACGTAATAAACTGGGCACTGTCTGATCACGCCCTCTACTGTCTGCTCCTGAACCAGTGCCATGCTGACCGCGTGCGGCGAGGCCGCAACGTAAAGGAACAGGGGTAGCGAAGAGTCGGGGCTTGTAAGAACCGCCAATTCCAACAGGTACTGTTTCAGTGAGGCGAAGGGCGTCGCCTGCTCTGGTCCCCAAGCGAAGTCTTTTGCGCCGCGGAGTGTTTTGAGGAAGGGGAGACTTCGCTCAGCGGATTTGGAGATGAATCTGTTGAGGGCGGCCAATCTGCCCGTCAGGCGCTGGACGTCTCTGGCTGACTGCGGGGGCGTCATGTTGATGATGGCCTGGATTTTGGTTGGGTTGGCCTCGATGCCGCGGTGTGATACCATGTAGCCCAATATTTTCCCCTGGCGGACGCTGAAGACGCACTTTTCGGGGTTCAGGTGAAGTCGTGCGTCCCGCATGTTCGCGAATGTCTCGGCGAGGTCAGCAAGATGGTCCTCCTTGCTCCTGCTGGCGACGACGATGTCATCCACATATGTGAATATATTTCTGCCGACTTGCCCCTCGAGCACTGTTTTGGTAAGCCGGGAGAAGGTGGACCCGGCATTCTTGAGTCCCTCCGGCATTCTGATGAAGCAATATGTGCCGAAGGGTGTTATGAAGCTGGTGCTGGCCTTGTCTTCCTCCTTCATATATATTTGATGGTAACCGGAGAAGCAGTCGAGGAGAGACATGACTTCGCACTCGGCCGCGCTAACGACTATTTTGTCGATCCGAGGCAGCGGAAAATTGTCCTTTGGGCAGGCCTTGTTGAGACTGGTGAAGTCGATGCACATTCGCCACTTGCCGCTCTTTTTCTGCACCATCACAACGTTGGAGAGCCACGTGGGGTAAGCCACTGGCTCGATAAATTTGGCTTCCAGGAGGCGATGTACCTCGGCCTTGGCGGCTTCTGTCTTCTCGTCGGACATTTTGTGGAGCCGCTGTTTTTTTCGGTCTCACCGAAGGGTCGATTCCCATGCTGTGCTCAATTATGGATCGGCTGACCCCGACCAGGTCAAGGGCGGACCAGGCGAAGACATCTTTGTTCTTGGACAAGCAGCATAGGAGTTTCTCCTCGTCATGCGAAGTGAGGTCTTCGCTGATGGTGACTGTCTGCTTGGGCGTGGCCTGGTCGAGGGGAACAGTCTTGGTCCCGTCGTTGCTCTGCAGCTGTGCCTTCTCGTGCTCTTTGTCGGTTTGGCTGGCGGACGCAGGGACCTCGCGCTGGGCCGTGAGGCAGTGCACATTTCTTTGCCCGGGGATGAAGTCCCGCTCTATGTTGCGTGTAGTCTGCTGATTGCCGTAGACCGTGATGGCGCCTAACGGACCTGGTATCTTCATGCACAGGTATAGTCCGTGAATGGCTACCTCAAACTTGTTGATGGAGCCCCGGCCCATGATGGCATTGTACGGATACACCATGTCGACGATATCAAAGGTTATTTGCTCACTTTGGGCATTGGGTGCTACACTGAAGGAGAGAGGCAATTCTATTTTGCCGATAGGAAAAGTGCCCTTGCCGCCGAAGCCATACAACGGGTTGTCCGAAGGCTTGAGCAGGTTGTGGCTTATGCCCATGCAGTCGAAGGCATGGAGGAAGATTATGTCTGCTTGACTGCCATTGTCGACTAGGACTTTGTGCAGGTCCCAGCCAGCCACGCTGCAGTTGATAACCATGGCGTCGATGTGGGGGGCGCTGCGCAGGTCGACGTCTCGGGCGTCGAAGGTTAGCGGTACATGGGACCACTTCATCTGCACGACTGGACCGGTGATGGCGACGTGGTTGATGCTGCGGTAGTGGTCCCGCTTCTGCCGCTTTGTGTCGAAGTCAGTGCTGGACCCCCAGTGATCATATGAATGACTCCGCGATACGGCTGATCGGCGAAGTCTTCTTGTTTTGGGGCGTGGGGGTGGGGGATGTTTTGTTGTTGCTAGTGTGGAGGTGGGGGTGGGGGAGGTATGATTTGTACTTCCTGGTGGTGTTGGTATGCGTGGTGCAGTGGATGCGGGGCGTGGATGTATGGTGGAGGGTGTTGCTGATAAGTGTGCGCGACAACTCTAGGGTTGTTGGCCGGTTGCGCCCGTGCCATCCTGTCTCTGGTGGCCTTCGTCTCTGGGCAGTCTTTGGTTTGGTGGGCACAGTCTTCGCCGTGGAAAAGACAGTAGAATCGGCGCGGCGGTTGTGCGCGTCCTCGGCCCCTACCGTGAGTTCCATTTCCGCGACCCTAGGGGGGATATTCCTGGCGGCGAGGGGCATCACCAGCGGGGTGCTGGTTGGCAATGTTGTGCACCTGCTGCTGATTGCGGCCGTCTCGACCGGAGTCTGGCTGCGGTGTTCTCGTCCACGTGCGGCTAGACTGTGGAGCATCTTTGGGTTTCCTCTGAGACTCAACTTTGCGCTGGTGGAGCTCTTCGGATTTGGCGTATTTTTCAAATAGCTGATATAATTCCTGGAGGTTCTTGGGCGGATCTCTGATGCAGTGGCTGTAAAGGACGCCGGCGCGAAGGCCACTGATGGCGTAGTGGATGGCGATCTGATCATCGACCGAGGGCAGCTATGACTTGAGTGCCAGAAACTTGCGGTAATACTCCCGCAGAGTCTCTTTTTCCAGCTCCTTGCAGAGTGAGAGTTCGGCCAAGGCGTCGGTGTCCGGGTGGTACCCTTGGAAGTTGAGCAGGAATTTGTCCCGAAGGCTTCTCCAGGAGTCAATGGACAGCGGGGGCAACCTGGTGAACCAGGTGAGAGCTGGGCCCTCGAGGGCGATGATGAAAGACTTGGCCATCGTGGCGTCGTCCCCTCCGGAAGATGCAACGACGACCTGATAACTCATGATGTACTGTGCTGGGTCAGTGCTGCCGTTGTACTTGGGGTAGGTCCCTGCCCGGAAGTTGGCAGGCCAGGGTGTCACTTGCAGGTGTGGCGCCAGGGGACTTCGCTCGTCGAGCTAGTTGACACCTTGGAATGCCGCGGCGTGTGGGATGGCGCGGTCGCGGTGGGGAAGGTGCAGGTCTTCGACTTGTGCGCGCTGTTGCAGGGGTGGCCCTTGTTGTAGGCCGAAGTGGCCTTCGCGCTGCATTAGCGCGATCTCTTGCTCGAGCTCCTGGGCCTTCTGCTCTTTGTCTCGTATCATTTGCCGCACCTTGGCTTGTGCAGACACACGTTGGCGCTTGGCCTCAAGTATCTCTTTTTGCTTCTGGAGATTGTGGTTCTTGATGCGCAGGGTGCGCAGCTGTAGCTGTTCTTCTGCGGAGACGCCGATGACTTCACCGTCCTCGGTGAAGTCCGTGCCCTCTGGTGGAGCGAAGTCAGGGGAGGTTGCGGCTGTCCTTCAGGGCCGCAGGTGCGGTGAGCGTCGTCTTCGCAGGTGCAGTGAGCGTCGTCTTCGCGGGTGCGGTGAGCGTCGTCTTCAGTAGCCTCTTGTTGGGTGGAGTGGGTGAGGGCGAGGGCCTTGCCCTTTTTTGCGGCCAGCAGTGCTGCCTTCGCAGCCTCGTCAGCCTTCGAGCTAGCTTTCTTGGGTGCCATCGCGGGTGGTTGTTTCGTAGCACGAACGGTGGGCACCAAATGTTGGAACTTGCTCACTGGCGCAAGTCGATCCAACGGGGAGGTGTAGTAACACAAACAGGGATTTTGCACGTGATGGCAATAGCTCTGTTAATCTAGCCTCTCAAGGGCACTGTGCGGGGGTATTTATAGTTATCTTAGTGCCCAGCGTCGTGTGTTAAGGACGCATGTGCCCTCAGACACCTAGGTTATCCCCGGAATATTCACATAAAGCGGGGTTACAGACTGTAATTACAGGGAGGCCTTTACAAATTAGGCCTGTAACGCACAACGGCCACGCGGGGCCTGTTACAATGGGCCGGACTACACGTGGGCCTCCATTCTGGATGGGGTCGCAAGATGAGACGACCTTGTCACAGGTCTTCGTCCGGTGGCGTATGAGGCGAAGGGTAAGTCTGCCCGTTGTCTTGTCTCCGTTGGTGCAGCGAGGACGGCGAAGGCTTCGAGCGAAGGATGGCGTCTTCGCCTTCGCCCCAACAATGCTCTTGATGCTTATGTTGACTGTGTGTGTACTGTGTTTTCACCTAATATGTTATCACCAGTCTTCTAGTTCTTGTTCATCGATTTCATTTCATTCTTATATGAACAAGAAACTTACGTTGTGTATGTGCCCATTCTTATTATTATTTTACACGCTCTTTCTTTCAAAGATTATTGAGTATAACTAACCATCTTCTCTATTGACAGAAACTTCAAACAAACTACTCTCACACTCTTGTAGGGTTATCATTAATCACCAAAAAGGGGAAGATTGAAAGCATCTAGGCCCCTGGTTGGTTTTAGTGATTAATGACAACGTAATATTATATGTGACTAACTTGTGTTTTGCAGAGCCAAATGGTACGTTAGGTCGCATTACAGGAAGATGTACTACAACAGTGAAAACAATCCCTGAGATAAGTGAAAGGGAAATAGGCTTACACCTTTTCCTAAATAGATTTTGGTGGTTGAATTGCCCAACACAAATAATTGGACTAACTAGTTTGCTCTAGTCTATAAGTTTTACAGGTGCCAAAGGTTCACAATAGACCAATAAAAAGACCAAGAAAGGATTCAAACAAAAAGAGCTTAAGAATTCCCAAAGGCACCCTGGTCTGGCGCACCGGACTGTCCGGTGTGCCACGGGACAGTGTCCGCTGGACCAGGGAACTCGACGCTGAACTCCTCACCTTCGGGAAAATCAGAGGGCGCTCCGTTATAATTCACCGGACAGTGTCCGGTGGCACACCGGACTGTCCGGTGTGCCAGCGGAGCAACGGCTACTTCAAGCGCAACGGTCGACTGCAACACATTAAATGCGCGCCTGCGCGCGCAGAGGTCAGAGCACACGCAGTTGGCGCACCGGACAGTCTACAGGACCTGTCCGGTGCACCACCGGACAGCCCAGAGGCCCCACCAGTCAGAGCTCCAACGGTCGAACCCTAACGGCCGGGTGACGTGGCTAGCGCACCGGACAGTGTGCGGAGGCGCACCGGACTGTCCGGTGCGCCCGTCGACACCAGCCTCCACCAAACGGCTAGTTTGGTGGTTGGGGCTATAAATACCCCAACCACCCCACATTCAATAGCATCCAAGTTCCTACACTTCTACACCTTACAAGAGTTATAGCATTCAATACAAGACACACCAAAGAGATCAAATCCTCTCCCAACTCCACACAAAGCTTTAGTGATTAGAGAGAGAGATTTGTTGTGTTCATTTGAGCTCTTGCGCTTGGATTGCTTCTTTTCTTTCCCATTCTTCTTGTGATCATACTCAATTGTAACCAAGGCAAGAGACACCAATTGTGTGGTGGTCCTTGTGGGGACTTTGTGTCCCGTGTGATTGAGAAGAGAAGCTCACTCGGTCTAAGTGACCGTTTGAGAGAGGGAAAGGGTTGAAAGAGACCCGGTCTTTGTGACCACCTCAACGGGGAGTAGGTTTGCAAGAACCGAACCTCGGTAAAACAAATCCTTGTGTCTCATTCCTTATTTGCTTGCGATTTGTTTTTCACCCTCTCTCTCGGACTCGATTATATTTCTAACGCTAACCTGGCTTGTAGTTGTGATTAATTTTGTAAATTTCAGTTTTGCCTTATTCACCCCCCCCCCCCCCCTCTAGGCGACTTTCAATTGGTATCAGAGCCCGGTGCTTCATTAGAGCCTAACCGCTCGAAGTGATGTTGGGAGATCACGCCAAGAAGGAGATGAAGACCGGCGACAAGCCCGCTACAAGCCACGGGAAGGCTTCATCGGAAGAGTCCCGCAACAAGGGGAAGGGGAAGGAGAAGAAATCCTCTTCCCACAAGTCGCATCAGAGTGGCGACAAGAAAAAGAAGATGAGGAAGGTGGTCTACTGTGAGACCGATTCTTCATCGCCTTCCACCTCCGGCTCTGACGCGTCGTCCATTACTTCTAAGCGCCATGAGCGCAAGAAGTATAGTAAGATTCCCCTACGATACCCCCGTATTTCAAAGCATACTCCTTTACTCTCCGTTCCATTAGGCAAACCACCGGTTTTTTACGGTGAAGATTATAATATGTGGAGTGAGAAAATGTGGCATCATCTAACCTCACTCCACACTAGCATTTGGAATGTTGTTGAGTTTGGTGTACAGGTACCATCCGTAGGGGATGAAGACTACGACTCGGACGAAGTAGCCCAAATCCACCACTTTAACTCCCAAACCACCACTATACTCCTCGCCTCTCTAAGTCGAGAGGAGTACAATAAGGTGCAAGGGTTAAAGAGTGTGAAGGAAATTTGGGACGTACTCAAGACCGCGCACGAAGGAGACGAGGTGACAAAGATCTCCAAGCGGGAGACAATAGAGGGGGAGCTCGGTCGCTTCATGCTTCACCAAGCGGAGGATCCGCAAGCTATGTACAATCGCTTGAAGACCTTGGTGAACCAAGTGCGCAACCTCGGGAGCAAAAAATGGGATGACCATGAGATGGTCAAGGTTATTCTTAGATCCCTCGTTTTTCTTAACCCTACGCAAGTTCAATTAATTCGAGGTGATCCTAGATACAAGCTAATGGTGCCGTTTGGTTCAGCTTCTGGGCGGCTTCTGGCCGCCAGAAGCAGAAGCTGGAGCCAAACGGGTAGCTTCTCGCGCCGCTTCTCCGCGACGCGCTTCCGCAGGAAGCCGTCCGGCCACTTAACGCAAGAAGCGCCCGTCAGTTCGCTTTTGCTCGAAGCCGCGCCCACTTCGCTAGGGTTCTAGCCCACGCGACGCTCCTCCGCCGCCGCGAACCCATCGCGCCGCCGGCGGTCCGTCTCCTCCCCGCATCGTGGTACGTACGGGCAACCTCCTCCGCGCTGGTGTGGTTTCTCCTTCGCCGCGTCTCATCTCGTCTTCCGTAGGGTTCACGCTCCGAGGACGCAGCCTCCTCCCCGTCGCGAAGGAACCTCTCCTGCCGTCGTCGTCGTCGCAGGTACGGCCTCTCTCCTCGGTCCGTGTACCCTCTCATTGTCCACCGCCGGCGCTGTCGTTCGTTGACCCTAAACTATCGCTAGGGTTGCCGCACCTAAACCGGCGCCGCTGCTCCGTCGTGAAGCTCCTCTGCTCCCCCTGTTGCGTCGTCATCTGCACAGGTACGGTGTTGCTCGACTCGATCCTAACCCTCACCGGCTCAACCCTCGCCTGATCTGCAGTTAATTCAGTAAATGAAAAAGGGTATGGATGGTAGTAGTACCTAATTGTATGTCCAATGTTGCCTGCAGATTTCCCTTATCAACTCGGGGTCTTCGTCTTCGGTTCCAATTTCCAGTGCAACCAAGGTACTCTCATACACATTTTGTAGCGCAGTTTACTGTCAAAATGGGCTCAACCCAATAGAGTTTACACTTTACTAAGGATGGCATTGCTCTGTTCCATCAGTATTTGTCACAACCTGTCTGATCAGGGTTGCAGTTACTACCATCAGTATTACTTTGTTCATATAAATTTGTTAGTTACTAGCTGTATGTTAGTTGCTTCAACCAACATTTGTCCCATGTCGGCAATTCATGTCAATACATGGAAGTTAGTACATTGTCCCCTTGTCTAGTACACTAACCAACCTAAATCCACATCAGATGGATTCAGCAGACTCCATAGCCGACAAGGCAATTGGAAGGATGCAAGAGATTGCGGACAAGATTTATTCCGTAGCTCGGGAAACAATCCGTCCAGGATGCGGGTTGACCTCCTTTGGCGCTACCAAACTTCGTGTAGCATTGGAGGACATTGCTTGCATGCTTGAGCAAGACTCTCTGGTGTTGCAATAGAATTTGGACAACGTGAACAACGTAAACAACCCTGCTGACAGCAGCTATGAACCGTCAGCTTTGTCCTCACCACCCCCAGCTGACGAGTTCCTTAGTCCGGATTGGGACTTTGCTGACCACTTTAGAAACTTCTGGGGTATTGAATATGACTCAGACCAGATGCCATCATTTAGCGACAATGAAGTTTAATTTGGATCATGTTAGAGTCAGGTGTTAGTAGTGTCACTGGGATAGATCAGGCTTTTGGTTCATGCGACTTTCTAAACTGTTCCTTGTGCTTTTGTGTTCAGCAGCACTTTAATTTCGTCAGACCCTATATGTAATTATGACAAACGAATGTGACTGCGTCTGGTACTGCTTTATTTTATTATGGTCAGTTTCCGGTTATATTTGTTGTCGTATTAACTGAAACTTGAATACGTATTTTCAATCGTGTACACTATTTTGCACTAGATGGACAAGTCTGGCAAAGTGATTGCTAAGTGGGACAGTAGAGCTACAAAAATTTACACTAAAATATGTGTAGAAGAGGTCAATGCACGGAATAGGCCACAACAATTCCTAAACGCCGAAGGGTATGCTAACCTGATACGAAAGTTTAAGGAACGCACTGGTCGCACATACACAAGGGATCAAATGAAGAATAGGTGGGATACGTTGAAGAGAATGTTCACCCAGTGGAAAACTCTTAATGAAAGGGCTACTGGTCTTGGTCGAGACCCTCATACTGGTTCAATCAGTGCGCCAGATGAGTGGTGGGCCAAGCAAAATGAAGTAAGTAAATCTTTTTTCCCTAGACTAACATTAGTATTGGCCATCTAAAACTAGGAACTACCATGTTGGTGCAGGCAATGCCAGGTTGTATTATGTTCAAAACAGCCCCCCTAGAGAATGAGGACGAGCTAAAGGTTATGTTTGGACCCATTGTCTGCACAAATGAAAGAACCCTTGTTCCTGGCGTGGAGGATGTTAATTCATCTTCTGATGATCATTTGGAATACACTTTAGGTGGGGGTGAAAACAGCACACCTGACCCCTGCACAAATGCCACTGGGAAGCGTAAGATGCGCCATGATTCCCCAAAACCAAAGAAGAAAAAGATTCGAGGGAAGAGTACATGAAAAGACTTGTGGAGGCTTTTGAGTCCCGCTCATTGACCACAAACAAGTCCATTACCTCTTCTGACAATGACCCAGTTCGAATAGAGCTTAAAAAGCAGATGCAACAAGTCAAGGAAGATGGATCACCAGAAGGGAGCGAACTACATTTGTTTGCGACTCATCTTCTGATTCAGAAGAAGTATAGAGATATTTTTGCAACCTTGGAGACAAAAGAAGGAAGAATCGCTTGGCTTCGCAATGCTTACAAGTTAGAAACTAAAAAGAGCACTTAGCTGGTGGACGTCCGACAACAGAGGCCTACATGTTTACTATTATCGTTGCTTATGTGTTTTCATCAGTCATGTCGTTTCAGTATATGTTGCTGGTCCGAGAACTGAGGCTTATATGTTCAGTATTATGTTAGTTGTGTCTGCTTAATGAGTCATGTCGTGTCAGTTTTCGTACGTATCATTTTCGCTTTCAAACAATTTTCCAAATATTCGAGTTGAACATGTATTAGAATAATCAGAGTTGTAACTTTGTGCGCTATGTGAATCTGTGAACTTCATATGCCTGTAAACTGTTCGGCTTCTTTAATATGTGTTTTATAAACTGTGGTTGCATATGAAATTGTGGCTCTTGGTTGTGTCCATGCAGATGTGTGATCCTTATGAACACACATATGATGATGAAATGGATGCACACACATCTGATGATGAAATGGATGCACACACATCTCATGATGAAACAGATGGAGAAATGCTTGTTGCTCTATATGCTGTAGACATTTGGGGCAGGCATTTCAGTCAGGCTCCTAGAAGAACATTGGTCGAATCTGGTATTCAATGGGTTCAAAGAACGTTGGAGATTAGTAACGACTGTTTTGACATGTTTCGCATGCGAAGAACTGTTTTTAGACGATTGCATGACACGTTGGTACAAAATTATGGTCTGCTTCCAAGCAGGGGTGTCAGTACTATGGAAGCTTTTGGCATATTCTTGTGGGCATGTGGGGGTCCACAATCGTTTAGGCAGATCAGAAATAAATTTGGTCACTCATTGGAAACAATTAGCCGCAAGTATAGTGATGTCCTTAATGCACTTTATAAGATGTCATCTGACATAATCAAGCCGAAAGACCCACAATTCGTCGAGATTTATCATCGTTTGCGAGAGGCGAGGTTTTGGCCACACTTCAAGGATTGCATAGGCGCAATAGATGGTAGTCACTTTCCAGCGGCAGTCCCGGCTTCGGAACAAGCGAAATATATTGGCCGACACGGTTACACGTCGCAGAATGTAATGGCCGTATGTGACTTCGATATGAGGTTCACATTTGTGGTGACAGGCTGGCCAGGTTCCGTACATGACACAAGAGTATTACAGGATACTTTAATAACTTATGCGGACAGGTTCCCCCATCCACCGGAAGGTATATAAATATTTTGTACATTTGTAGAATACAATACTATTTTATGTCACATGTACGTAACATTTGTATTTTGAGTTTGTGCAGGTAAATACTATCTTGTCGATTCGGGTTATCCAAATAGAAAGGGGTACCTTGCACCTTATAAGGGGCAGAAGTACCACATTACGGAATGGCAAAATGCGAGGCAACCAATTGGGAGTAAAGAAGTATTCAACTATGCACACTCATCCCTACGAAATGTTATTGAGCGATCATTTGGGGTGCTGAAAATGAAGTGGAGAATTCTATTAAGTCTCCCTTCATTTTCGCTTGAGAAACAATCGAAGATAATTATTGCATGTATGACACTGCATAACTTCATTAGAGATAGTGCTCTACACGATAGAGATTTTGATGAAGTAGGACCTAGTAGCCTAAGTCATGATCTACCTGCAGGTGAGAGTAGTACGAGCACATCTGATGAGTTAGACATGAGTGATTTTCGAGATGCAATTGCAAATGCATTAGTGGCGTAGTTGACTTTAGTGCAATTGTAACGGTACTTATGATGTAATCAACTCCACTAATTATTTTGTAATGAACTGTATCTGCGTTATGGGTTTCATTGTATCGTTTGTTCGAACAGAATCTGCAATTTGAGAATCTGTATCCAAACACGTAGATTCTGACGAACAGCTTTTCTGCACAGCTGGCGAACCAAACACCTAAATTCTAACCACCAGCTTTTCCCAACAGCCAGCTTTTCCCCACAGCCAGCTTTTCAGATAAGCTGGCCAGAAAAAAGCCGAACCAAACACGCCCAATGTCTCCCGAGGAGGTTATAGGAAAATTTGTGAGCTTTGAGCTAATGATTAAAGGCTCAAAGAAAATCATCGAGCAAGGCACATCCTCCACGCCCGAGGCACAACCCGTCGCATTCAAGGCAACGGAGGAGAAAAAGGAAGAGTCTACACCAAGTAGGCTCCCCATCGACGCCTCAAAGCTCGATAATGAGGAGATGGCTTTAATCATCAAAAGCTTTCGACAAATCCTCAAGCAAAGGAGGGGGAAGGACTACAAACCCCGCTCCAAGAAGGTATGCTACAAGTGTGGTAAGCCCGGTCACTTTATTGCCAAATGTCCTATTTCTAGTGACAGGGGCGACGACAAGAAGGGGAGAAGAAAGGAAAAGAAGAGGTACCACAAGAAGAAGGGCGGCGATGCCCATGTGTGTCGCGAGTGGGACTCCGACGAGAGCTCCACCGACTCCTCCGACGAGGACGCTACCAACATCGCGGTCAACAAGGGACTTCTCTTCCCCAACGTCGGCCACAAGTGCCTCATGGCAAAGGACGGCAAAAGAAAGAAGGTTAAATCCAAATCCTCCACTAAATATGCATCCTCTAGTGATGAAGACAATTCTAGTAATGAGGAGGATAATTTGCTTACTCTTTTTGCCAACCTTAACATGGAACAAAAAGAAAAATTAAATGAATTGATTAGCGCCATTCATGATAAGGATGAACTCTTGGATAGCCAAGAGGACTTCCTAATTAAGGAAAATAAGAAACATGTTAAGGTTAAGAATGCTTATGCTCTAGAAAAGGAAAAATGTGAAAATTATCTAGTGAGCTTAGCACTTGCCATGATGTTATTGCCAACCTTAGAAATGAAAATGCTAAATTAGTTGCTAAGGTTGATTCAAATGTTTGTGATGATTTAAATGTCAATCTTAGAAATAATCATGCTATTTCTATTGCTAAGATTGAGAATTTAAATGCCTCTCTTGCTAGCCTTAGATGTGAAAATGAAAAATTAATTGCTAAGGCTAAAGAATTAGATGTTTGCAATGCTTCCATTTCCAATCTTAGAAGTGAAAATGATATTTTACATGCTAAGATTGTTGAACTAAAAACTTGCAAACTCTCTACATCTACCGTTGAGCATGTGTCTATTTGTACTAGATGTAGAGATATTGATATTGTTGCTATTCATGATCATATGACTTTAATTAAACAACAAAATGATCATATAGCAAAATTGGATGCTAAAGTTGCCGAGCACGAACTTGAAAATGAAAAATTTAAATTTGCTCGTAGTATGCTTTATAGTGGGAGATGCCCTAGCATCAAGGATGGCATTGGCTTCCAAAAGGGAGACAATGTCAAACTTAATGCCCCTCCTAAGAAATTGTCCAACTTTGTTAAGGGCAAGGCTCCCATGCCTCAGGATAACGAGGGTTACATTTTGTACCCTGCCAGTTATCCTGAGCACAAAATTAGGAGAATTCACTCTAGGAAGTCTCACTTTGGCCCTAATCATGCTTTTGTGTATAAGGGTGAGACATCTAGCTCTAGGCAATCAACCCATGCTAAATTGCCTAAGAGGAAAGCTCCTATTGCATCAAATGATCACCATGTTTCATTTAAAACTTTTGATGCATCTTATGTTTTGACTAACAAATCTGGCAAAGTAGTTGCCAAATATGCTGGGGGCAAACACAAGGGAGCAAAGACTTGTGTTTGGGTACCCAAAGTTCTTGTGTCTAATGTCAAAGGACCCAAAACCGTTTGGGTACCTAAAATCCAGAACTAAACTTGTTTTGTAGGTTTATGCATCCGGGGGCTCAAGTTGGATCATCGATAGCGGGTGCACAAACCACATGACAGGGGAGAAGAAAATGTTCTCCTCTTATGAGAAAAACCAAGATCCCCAACGAGCTAGCACATTCGAGGATGGAAACCAAGGTTTGGTCAAAGGTTTGGGTAAAATAGCTATATCTCCTCACCATTCGATTTCCAATGTTTTCTTGTTGATTCATTAGATTACAATTTGCTTTCCGTATCTCAATTATGCAAAATGGGCTACAAATGTCTATTTACTGATGTAGGTGTCACTGTCTTTAGAAGAAATGATGATTCAATAGCATTTAAGGGAGTGTTGGAGGGTCAGCTATACTTAGTTGATTTCAATAGAGCTGAACTCGACACTTGCTTAATTGCTAAGACTAACATGGGCTGGCTCTGGCATCGCCGACTAGCACATGTTGGGATGAAGAATCTTCACAAGCTTCTAAAGGGAGAACACATTTTAGGACTAACCAATGTCCATTTTGAGAAAGACAGGATTTGTAGCGCATGCCAAGCCGGGAAGCAAGTTGGTGTTCATCATCCACACAAGAACATCTTGACGACTGACAGGCCACTCGAGCTCCTCCACATGGACCTATTCGGCCCGATCGCTTACATAAGCATCGGCGGGAGTAAGTACTGTCTTGTTATTGTGGATGACTATTCTCGCTTCACTTGGGTGTTCTTTTTGCAGGAAAAATCACAAACCCAAGAAACTTTAAAGGGATTCCTGAGACGGGCTCAAAATGAGTTTGGCTTGAGGATCAAGAAAATAAGAAGCGATAATGGGACGGAGTTCAAGAATTCACAAATTGAAGGCTTCCTTGAGGAGGAGGCAATCAAGCATGAGTTCTCTTCTCCCTATATGCTACAACAAAATGGTGTAGTGGAGAGGAAGAATAGAACTCTATTGGACATGGCAAGAACCATGCTTGATGAGTACAAGACTTTGGATCGGTTTTGGGCAGAGGCGGTCAACACCGCTTGCTACGCCATCAACTGGTTGTATCTACACCGAATCCTCAAGAAGACATCCTACGAACTCCTCACCGCAATGTTTCATATTTTAGAGTCTTTGGTAGCAAATGTTTCATTCTTGTTAAAAGAGGTAGAAAATCAAAGTTTGCTCCTAAGGCTGTAGAAGGCTTTTTACTAGGATATGATTCAAACACAAGGGCATATAGAGTCTTTAACAAGTCCACTGGACTAGTTGAAGTTTCTTGTGACATTGTGTTTGATGAGACTAACGGCTCTCAAGTAGAGCAAGTTGATCTTGATGAGTTAGATGATGAAGAGGCTCCGTGCGTCGCGCTAAGGAACATGTCCATTGGGGATGTGTGTCCTAAGGAATCCGAAGAGCCCATTCAAGCACAAGATCAACCATCCTCCTCCATGCAAGCATCTCCACCAACTCAAGATGAGGATGAGGCTCAAGATGATGAAGAAGAAGATCAAGAAGATGAGCCACCTCAAGACGATGGCAATGATCAAGGGGGAGATGCAAATGATCAAGACAAGGAGGATGATCAAGTTCCAAGGCCGCCACACCCAAGAGTCCACCAAGCAATCCAATGAGATCACCCCGTCAACACCATCCTCGGCGACATTCATAAGGGGGTAACCACTAGATCTCGTGTTGCACATTTTTGTGAACATTACTCTTTTGTTTCCTCTATTGAGCCACAAAAGGTAGAGGAAGCACTTCAAGATTCAGATTGGGTGATGGCGATGCAAGAGGAGCTCAACAACTTCACAAGGAACAAGGTATGGCATTTGGTTCCATGTCCTAATCAAAATGTTGTAGGAACCAAGTGGGTCTTCCACAACAAGCAAGACGAGCATGGTGTGGTGACAAGGAACAAAGCCTGACTTGTAGCCAAGGGATATTCACAAGTCGAAGGTTTGGATTTCGGTGAAACCTATGCACCCATAGCTAGGCTTGAGTCCATTCGTATATTATTAGCCTATGCTACTTACCATGGCTTCAAGCTCTACCAAATGGACGTGAAGAGTGCCTTCCTCAATGGACCAATCAAGGAAGAGGTCTATGTTGAGCAACCTCCCAGCTTTGAAGACAGTGAGTATCCTAACCATGTCTATAGGCTCTCTAAAGCGCTTTATGGGCTCAAGCAAGCCCCAAGAGCATGGTATGAATGCCTAAGAGATTTCCTTATTGCTAATGGCTTCAAAGATGGAAAAGCCGATCCTACTTTATTTACTAAAACTCTTGCAAATGATTTGTTTGTATGCCAAATTTATGTTGATGATATTATATTTGGGTCTACTAACGAATCTACATGTGAGGAATTTAGTAGGATCATGACACAAAAATTCGAGATGTCTATGATGGGGGAGTTGAAGTATTTTCTAGGATTCCAAGTCAAGCAACTCCAAGAGGGTACCTTCATTAGCCAAACGAAGTACATTCAAGACATTCTAAACAAGTTTGGAATGAAGGACGCCAAGCCCATCAAGACACCCATGGGAACTAATGGGCATCTCGACCTCGACATGGGAGGTAAATCCGTAGATCAAAAGGTATACCGGTCGATGATAGGTTCTTTACTCTATTTATGTGCTTCACGACCGGATATTATGCTTTCCGTATGCATGTGTGCAAGATTCCAAGCCGATCCTAAGGAAGCTCACCTTAGGGCCGTAAAACGAATCTTGAGATATCTAGTTTATACTCCTAAGTTTGGCCTTTGGTACCCCAGGGGATCCACATTTGATTTAATTGGTTATTCCAATGCCGATTGGGCAGGGTGCAAAATTAATAGAAAGACCACATTGGGGACTTGCCAGTTCTTGGGAAGATCCTTGGTATCTTGGGCTTCAAAGAAGCAAAATTCTGTGGCTCTTTCAACCGCAGAAGCCGAGTATATTGCCGCAGGCCATTGTTGCGCGCAATTGCTTTGGATGAGGCAAACCCTTAGGGACTATGGTTACAAATTAACCAAAGTTCCTCTTCTATGTGATAATGAGAGTGCAATCCGCATGGCGGATAATCCCGTTGAGCATAGCCGCACTAAACACATAGCCATTCGGTATCATTTTCTAAGAGATCACCAACAAAAGGGGGATATCGAGATTGCATATGTTAGCACCAAAGAACAATTAGCCGATATCTTTACCAAACCATTGGATGAACAAACTTTTACCAAACTTAGGCAGGAGCTAAATATTCTTGATTCTAGGAATTTTTATTGATGTCTTGCATACATAGCTCTCATATATACCTTTGATCATCTCTTTCATGTGCTATGACTAATGTGTTTTTCAAGTGTATTTCATGCTAAGCCATAGATTGAAAGGGGAAATAGAGTCTTCGGCGACGACAAGGCTTCCACTCCACTCCATCGATTATTCGTTCTTCGCCATCGCTCCGCATCGCTCTCCACTTTGGTATAATCTTCACTCCTATCGTTTTGACCAAAGGGGGAGAAAGTAGCTAAAAGGGCTCTAATGACTCCGTTTTTGGCGATTCATGCCAAAGGGGGAGAAAGTATTAGCCCAAAGCAAAAGGACCGCACCACCACACCAAATTTCAAAAATTTTCAATTTGTATTTAAAGAAGTTTTTCAAAAAGAGATTTTTCAATTTGGTATCTTATTTGTGATATAATTTCTAATTGGTATACCCTCTTCAAAAATAATATCTAAAACCCTCTTGAACACTAAGAGGAGGATTTCATTAAGGGGGAGTTTTGTTTTGTCAAAGGAAGAGCATTTGAAACAAGGGGAGAAAATTTCAAATCTTGAAAATGCTTTTCAAAATCTTATTCATTTACCTTTGACTATTTGCAAAATGACTTTGAAAAGATTTTACAAAAAGAATTTGCAAAAACAAAACATGTGGTGCAAGCGTGGTCCAAAATTTTAATATGAAGAGAACAATCCATGCGTATCTTATGGGAACATATATTGGTTCAATTGTAAGTAACCTTGGCACTTAAAATTATGCAAACTAGTTCAATTTTGCACTTCTATATTTGCTTTGGTTTGTGTTGGCATCAATCACCAAAAGGGGGAGATTGAAAGGGAAATAGGCTTACACCTTTTCCTAAATAGATTTTGGTGGTTGAATTGCCCAACACAAATAATTGGACTAACTAGTTTGCTCTAGTCTATAAGTTTTACAGGTGCCAAAGGTTCACAATAGACCAATAAAAAGACCAAGAAAGGGTTCAAACAAAAAGAGCTTAAGAATTCCCAAAGGCACCCTGGTCTGGCGCACCGGACTGTACGGTGGACCAGGGAACTCGACGCTGAACTCCTCACCTTCGGGAAAATCAGAGGGCGCTCCGCTATAATTCACCGGACCGTCCGGTGAGGCACCGGACAGTGTCTGGTGGCACACCGGACTATCCGGTGTGCCAGCGGAGCAACGGCTACTTCAAGCGCAACGGTCGACTGCAATGCATTAAATGCGCGCCTGCGCGCGCAGAGGTCAGAGCACACGCAGTTGGCGCACCGGACAGTCTACAGGACCTGTCCGGTGCACCACTGGACAGCCGAGAGGCCCCACCAGTCAGAGCTCCAACGGTCGAACCCTAACGGCCGGGTGTCGTGGCTGGCGCACCGGACAGTGTCCGGTGGCGCACAGGACTGTCCGGTGCGCCCGTCGACAGCAGCCTCCACCAAACGGCTAGTTTGGTGGTTGGGGCTATAAATACCCTAACCACCCCACATTCAATTGTATCCAAATTTCTACACTTCTACACCTTACAAGAGCTATAGCATTCATTACAAGACACACCAAAGAGATCAAATCCTCTCCCAACTCCACACAAAGCTTTAGTGATTAGAGAGAGTGATTTGTTGTGTTCATTTGAGCTCTTGCGCTTGGATTGCTTCTTTTCTTTCTCATTCTTCTTGTGATCAAACTCAATTGTAACCAAGGCAAGAGACACCAATTGTGTGGTGGTCCTTGTGGGGACTTTGTGTCCCGTGTGATTGAGAAGAATAGCTCACTCGGTCTAAGTGACCGTTTGTGAGAGGGAAAGGATTGAAAGAGACCCGGTCTTTGTGACCACCTCAACGGGGAGTAGGTTTGCAAGAACCGAACCTCGGTAAAACAAATCCTTGTGTCTCATTCCTTATTTGCTTGCGATTTGTTTTTCACCCTCTCTCTCGGACTCGATTATATTTCTAACGCTAACCCGGCTTCTAGTTGTGATTAATTTTGTAAATTTCAGTTTCGCCCTATTCACCCCCCTCTAGGCGACTTTCAATAAGAACTTGAAGCGACGGCTGAAACGACGAAACTAAAGATGAAGGTCTTTGTATTCCGAGTGTCAAGGAGTTGCGGACACTCGGTATAGGGTTAGGTCTTTTATTTTGTTTTTGTCGTACTATAAAGAGGGGTTGTTGATGAGTAGTTTGACCAAGAGAGTTCTAGTGTAGTGTTAGTACATATTCACACTCACATCTAGTGCTAGGTGTCACTCTAGAACATACTCATGAGTTAGAACAAAAAACGGTTCAAAAAACAAAAGAAAACATAACTTAGGGTTTCTGACCTAGGGGCACCGGACTGTCCGGTGTGCACCAGACTGTCCGGTGCGCCCTCCGTCAGTGGGGCCAGCCTGGCCCGGGGAAGACCTATTCCCCCCAGAAACCTGAGAGCGCAAAGTTGGAAAATTGAATTATAGCCGGCACACCAGGTTGTCCGGTGTGCCAACTGCCCAACGGCTAGCTGACAGAACTAGCAGTTGGAAGTGGCCGTTGGCGCACCGGACTGTCTGGTGCGCCCAAGTGCAGCCAGGGTTGGTAACAGCTAGTTGGTGGGTGAGGGCTATTTATACCCCCTCCACCCACCATATTGATAGTCTTGCTGCCCACATTTACTCCTACACATTGCTAGCATTGCAAGCAACACAAAGCTTAGTGAGGTGATTAGAAAATCTTAATCCGACATTTGGACCTCATTAGTGCTAGCGAGAGCCACCTAGAGCACACACCGCATGCATTAGGCTTCTCTTGGTCAAGTGAAAGTCTACGGCTTGTTACTCTTTGTGATCGACATCACCTAGATGGCTTGGTGGTGTTGGGAGCTCGGTGATCACCTTAGAGGACTTGTTGGTGACCCAGCTCGTGATTGTAAGCGGTCGTGAGAGATCCACCGTGCTGGAGTGGCAAAGGATCATCTCATAGTGAGCACTTGGTTCTTGCGAGGACCAAGGGGGAGCAATACCCTTGCGCGGGTGCTCCAACGAGGACTAGGGGAGAGTGCCGACTCTTCGATACCTCGGGAAAAATTGGAGGAGTCTTCTAAACTTTTTTTACATTCCGCACTTAATTAAAGTATTTTACCTTGTGCATTTGTTTAGCAAGTAGTTGAAGTATTGTCTTAGCATTGTTGTATTTCTAGTAATATTCTCTTATTGCTAGTTGTTGGGGTGAAGTTGGGCTCTTGCTTAGGGTTTAATTATTGTTGAATTTTAGAAAAGCCCAATTCACCCCCTTGGGCATCGTGATCCTTTCAGCAAGCAACCAGTTACCATCCCTAAACCATTCCCCTCTTGCGTGCCACGGTGAGCAGGCCACCGTAGAAATATCCTAGCCACGGTGAACTCGATCCCAACACAAAATTCGTTATAAGCTCAGCCGGGGTCTATAAATTGGAGGCACCCCCTGCTCTGCCACCTTGTTACACATCCAACCCACCCCCAACTAGCCTCTCTCGTGCACCGTAGCCCCCGGTCACCGGATTTCCCCCAAATTGGTCTTCTGCGCTGCCGTGTGACGTCGCGCCGTGGCTAGCCACCCACAGGTTCGTCCTCGTCCTTCTTGTCCATGTTTCAACACCCACATATGCCTGTGATGCTCATCGGCTCAGTCGATTGAACTCTACCACCCATATTCTACCTATAACTCTCATGTTCATACTAAGTCAGACGACTCATTCGCCACTGTTCTCACCAACAGTGAACTTCACTGTGCTACACCACATACACCCAGCTATAAATACACCTAGCTATCCTCTCCCTCTCCACACACACTCAACACCCTCAGCCAAGGCAAACACCCCACCCACTCAGTTACCCCGCTCCGTTGGCTACACGCATAGTGTCGCTTCGCCTCCAGTCCACCCTCTTGTTATCGGAGCGTTCGTGCCATCTCGTGGAGGCTAGATCTGCAAGTCTACGCTAGGCAGTGGAGCTAGAAGCCAGTTCAGCGAGCTCCCCTTCCCCCTTCGCCGGATAAGCACGGCAAGCTCACTGGATCCCTTTGATGCATAAATTACCTATGATTTTTCAACCACAACCCTCAGCCTATTATTTTATGCATGATATGATTTTGAGACAAGTTATTATGGCCACCCAGCCGCATGCCGCAATCAATCCTTGACATATTTGTTACAAATGATTTGAGAAAAGGTGTGAGTTTTCAAAAGAAAATGTTTTTCAAAATGAGTATGATGAAGGGTTTTCACCCTTATCACCTTCGAGTAGGGATGATCAGGGACTCCCTGGTTTAGGGGAGGGCCTAAGGTGATGGCTCAGCTGGTTTAGGTGTGAGCAGAAGGATTGTCCTCTCATATAAGGACCGGTTTGTCATCCTTCACTATCTGTACTCATGATAAGTACAACCACTCGAGACTGTATGGGCAGTCACTCAATCTGAACTCGTACGGTTCAAACCCTAGGGTTATGAAGGTTGGGGAGCACCGGGAGGATAAGGAGGGGGAATGTTTTGTCCGGTTTGGGCATGGCAGTGGCCTGACTCCTTCCGGTATAACCGTTAAGGTAAGGACGTGCGAGGAAAGAAAGGGATTCGGCATTTGGGTCTCACGACGGTGAGATCGCAGAAACCGGACTAGTGGGTAAAGTGTACCCCTCTACGCAGAGTTTCAAACCTATTCGAATAGTCTATGTCCACAGGAATGGACGAGTCTGGTGTGGTATGACAATTAGTGTTTTGTTTTCAAAAAAAGGGGGCGTTTGAAAAAAGTGGTTTTTAAAAGGTATGGCGGTTGAGCCTTGAGCTATGGTGGACGGGAAGTCCAGTAGCTGTTTTTGAAAATGAAAACCAGTGGGAAACTGCTGAGATACCTAGATGGTTTAGTCCAGGGGATTTTGTTCTAATATTGAAAAAACTTCCTGCTCCTTTGGGAGAGGATGTGCTTTGAAAAATGCAAAATGTTTTACAAAACAACCCTGCATCAAATATTGTTGTTTTTGCAAAATATCCTGAGCTCCACATATTCCATGCATTATATCTGATTTCCCATTCCGCGGGTGAAGGTGGGCTACTGAGTACGTTTGTAATCACCCTTGCTTATTTGTTGTTTTTCAGAGAAGGTGATCGCTGATCGGGTAAGAGTTACGCCTGTTCCTAACCTTGCATGTGGCTATTGGACCGCTGATTTGCTTCGTTGCATATATCGGGCTGCTTCAGCCACACTCTGATGATATGTCCTGAGTTGTGGACCAACTCTTAAAGTTGATCGCCACCTTTATAGGTTTGTCTCGTTTAAGTAGATCTAGAATCATCTGTTGTATAAATGTGTTTACTAGCCTCCTGGGACTAGTAAATGTATCACATTTGAGTCCCAGAGAATTGGGGCACTACAGGTGGTATCGGAGCTGTTAGGTTGGCCGCAGGACATAACCCTTAGCCTGATCCAAAAGTTTTTGAGTCAAAACTATTTTCTTAAAAAAAATCTTGCTCTCATCCCATCATTTCAAAAATGCTTTCCCCCTTTCCTTGTCTCAGAAGTCAGATGGAGGTTTGTTGCCAAACCAACTTTTGCCAGAATGAGGATGGTTTCCCCAAGTTGTTGAGAGCATGCACAGTTCGCCTCGGAATCAGGAGCCAGCCAGAGTATGATGGTCGTGAATTCATCGAGCATGGCACAGAGAAGTGTGTCGTGACTGTATACATTGGATCCAGTCCGCACCATGTGGAATGGAGTGTCACTGCTGTGGGGCATAGATTCAAAGACACCTGCCAAGTCGTCGCCTGCAAGGCATTGAGGGCCCTGTGTCAAATTTATGAAGAAGAAGTGGCCGACACCCCACTCAGATTCTTTCCGCCCTTTTAGAGAAACCGTCCCATTTGGATGGCCAGGATGCGTGTCTTGGAAGGGCAGCAGCTGCTTGAGGAAAACCCCACAGTCGTGTACCTCACTACATACCTGCTCACCCTAGATGCATAGTATGATTTCTTGGCTTGGCACCATCGTCAGATGATTGCCCGAGCAGAAGATCCAGAGAAGCGCAACTATAAGCTCCATGTGGATCTCACCTCATCTCAAGCCCATGTAGCTGCCTTGGAAAGTCGTGAAGTCATTGCTGTTGAAGCCCTGAAGCAAGCCAAGGATGAGCACGTCCAGAAGTTGATGGAGGCCTACTTGGTAACCCATAACCAACGTAGAGCCCTGCGGATCCAAGAGCCCTCTTCATCCAACCCAGTTCAACCCATGAGAGCTGAAGATCCCAGATTCTTGAAGGTCACCCGGTCTCTACCAGAGGAGAAAAGAAGGCTTGGGAACTCCCGGAAGGAGCCATAGTCTTGGAAGGAATGTCGGTCTTCCCTTAGGCTATGGATAAGCAAGAGCACCCCGAGTCCCCCCATGATCCCCCGCCAGAGTTGTTTGAGCCCCTCACTTTGAAGAAGATTCCAGCACCGTCCTATGAGATCAAGGAAGAAGCTGCAAGCACCCCGCCAGCACCGCCACCCTCTGAGGAGCTACAAGAGCCAGTCTAGCTTGAAGAAGAGTTCGGCCCCGTCCTTCCATCTCAGTTGCCGCCAAAAGAAGTCATCAACATCAGCTTCCTCTTGACCCATCCAGGAGATGCCTCAGATTGAAGTTGTGCGCCAGCCTTGCCAGAAGAGAAGCTGCCAGATCTGAGTTAGTTATGCCCAGTCCTCTGCATGCATTGGGTAGTGAAGTTTTTTCTTCACTTTGGCTAGAGCCCTGCATGTATGAGAGGAAATCGTGTAGTCTCGTGTTTTGAAAAACTCAATTTGTGTGGCCCCCTAGGGCATTTCAAAATGAATTTCGCTTGATGTTTTCTCCCCTTTTTAGTGCATATGTGATGCTTTAACGTTAGTGCTCATAAGTTGTATTTAGCATAGTTCTCAATTCAGGAGCCAAGCAATAGTAGTTATGCTTAGCCCCCGAATCTGAGTAGACCGTGCTTTGGAAAAACTCTATTCTTCCCTTATTCAAAACATTTGATTTGTTTGTGCTTATCATTGCTGAGCTTGTGTGTTTTCTTTCTTTTTAAGGGTTGATTTGGTGACAAGGGGATCCCGGAAGGATTGGAGGGGATTGAGGGGGAAATGAACTAATTTCCCCCTCAATCCCCTCCGATCCTCCCGGGATCCCGGATCACCAAATCAGCCCTAAGAAAGATTTTCTCTAAAAACATAGATCACAAATTAGAGCTAATCCTCACCTTATGCTTCCATTCTCATCTTAACCCTTTTCAAGAGAAAAGCACCTTACCCAAAAAGATACCGGGAAGCTTACCATTGAAGCCTGGAATAAGCTACATAAGAAACATGTCTAGTCACTTAGTCAAAAGGACCGACCGTGAGAATCAAAGCACTGCCCCAGAGTCAAAGTAAACAGGAAAAGAGGACAAAAGGAGTTATTACCATACAGAGAGGCAAAGATTCTTGGAACCAGAGACCACAAACATCAGGGTCATTGACCCCACCACTCACCCGTGCCCCCCGCACGTGTGCCCCGCCTCCAACCACCGCCACCCACACCCCCTTTGCAGCGCACCCATTGCCGCTATCATCGCCAGCAACACCAGCCCCCTTCCCCTCTGTCGCACCTACTGCCACGTAGCACCTGCTCCATCACCACCACTCCGCACCCTAGAGCACCACCTCGCATACTACTCGCCTATAAAACTTCCGCACCAGCTCCCTCGATTCCCATCCCAAGCAAAGCACACACCAGATAAAATCCCCTCTGCCAAATCGCAAGCAACTCCATTTTCCACTCCCTCACCCCTAAGATCACAATGCTTGGTGATTCTTGGGTTGAAGACTGTTGCACATGGTTCATAGCCTTTGGTTTCCTCCTCTGTATGATGGTAATACTCTTTGATAGAATCCTCCAATGGGAAGAGCAAAGAGAAAGAAAGAGGCAGTGAAAAGCGAGAAGAGAAAAGAAGACAGTAAAGAGAAGATGAGAAGAAGGTTCTCCCAGAATCAACCCTGTGTCAGTCATCTCTCTGCAGCCTGGTCAAGCAGCAACAACAGAAGAAGGCCCCGTAACACCCTTGTTATGTGGTACTTCAAGGAGTTCAAATCCCCAAGATTCAAGAGTTCTACCTCATTCTTTTTAAGTGGGGTAGTGTTCTAGTAAGGTTCCTATGCAGAAAAAGAAGAAGGCATGTAGCAAGCTTGTGGAGGACCAGATCATGAAAGCTTATAAGTTTCTGGATGAGAAGTGGTCACCCAAGTTTTGTTGATGAAGCACTAGAAGACCAATCAAACAAGAAATCCATGTGGAAGTTTGCAAGAGGAAGGTTTGCGTGTTGGCATCGATGCTTCTTCGATAAGCTAGCTGCTAAGAAAAACCTAGAAGCCTGAAGATGATCTTTGAGTAGCTAGAATCAGCGTTTGCAATCGGCAGCCAGATGCTCCTCAAAGGCCGGATTTTGTTGAAGTTCCATCTCCTCGAAGAGTCTACAAAGTGAAGATATGTAGCTGAAGTAAAGCTATACTCATAACCCTTCTAAGCCGAATCTCGTGGACGAGATTCATTTTAAGTCGGGAAGATTTGTAGCATCCCAAAAATTCAAATCTTGAAATTCTCTCAAACTCGCTCTAAATTCAAAATGAATTTCAAAATTCCATTTCAAAATGTTTGTTTGCGAGTTGATATCAACAAATAAAATATAGTGGTCTATATTTTCTCCAAAATCCTCCTCAAAATATCCTACAGATATTTCCCCAGTGATCCCCCTCAAATTCTTTCCAGAAATACTGCCTAGATATTTCCCCAGTAACTCCCCTCAATTTCTTTCCAGAAATACTATCCAAATATTCCATCGATATATCTCCAAGTATTTTCCTCTTTAGAAATACCTTCAGAATCATTTTTCAAGTCCCTACAAATATTTTCTTCATAACTTTCCTCATACTCATACGTATATGTATGCCTCGGATGTCATACGTTGAGCTCTACAAGCTAATTACACTCATATAAGACAAATCCATGCTAATCTCCCACTAATCCTCTCATCCTCCCACTAATCTTCTCATCCCTCCCCCTAATCTCGCCACCATGGCTATAAATAGAGTGGCAAGGGCCTCCTCTCATCCCACCCCAAGCCATTTCATGGCAACTCTTCCCCCCCCCCCACACACGCCCACTCCACTTCCCACACAAGCACACACTAGCACAAGGATCGTTCAGTCGTTCTTCGATCGTTCGTCCACCTATTCTTAGTTTGTTCGTTCATTCGTCCAATCATTCGATTGTTCGTCCGATCGTTCATGGTTCGTTCGTCCGTTCATCCGATCATTCAATCGTTCATCCGTTCGTTCGTCCAAATAATCTTGTTCCTGCCATTATGCTGCCGAAATTCCGATCGTTCGTTCGTTCGATCATTCGATCATCCATCGTTCGTTCATAGTTCCTATTCATCGTTCATTCATAGTCCCTATTCATCGTTCTTCTAGATAATCTTTGTCCTGCCGTTATGCTGCCGAAATTCCGATCGTTTGTTCGTCTGATCATTCGATCGTTCGTCTGTTCATTCATCGTTCATTCATCGTCACTATTCATCGTTCATCGTTCGTTCATACGAACTATTCACCATCACTATTCACCGTTAATATTCATCGTTACTATTTACTATTACTATTCATCGATGATATTCACCATCGTTACTATTCACCGACACTATTCATCATCGTTACTATTCATCGATGATATCTATGGTAGCTTTTCGTTATCACTATTCATCGTTACTATTCATCATTACTATTTATCGATCATCCGATCACCCCAAATTTCAACTACTCATCCATCATGTTGTCTAGTCCACCTAAGACCAGCCAGACCCATATTCCAATCATACGAACTCCGGTGACTGTGATTTTCCTTCCAGTAGGGAACTTCCCATCTGGACACCCATCCCAGGTTTCTCCAAGTTGAGCACGCTTAACTTTGAGATTCCTTCGAACCATGCTTCCAAACTCCGATTCCAATAATTCTTGTTCTTATCGAACTATTCCCTATCCAACCATGTCATCCCTTAAGCATGGTCCATATTCTAGAAAACTCCCAAAATACTCTTGTCCCATATTCTGCCTATAACTCTCCTGTTCATACTAAGTCAGATGACTCATTCGTCACTATTCTCACCAACAGTGAACTTCACTGTGCTACACCACATACACCCAGCTACCCTCACCCTCTCCACACACACTAAACACCCTCAGCCAAGGCAAACACCCCACCCACTCAGTTACCCCGCTCCGCTGGCTACACACATAGTGTCGCTTCGCCTCCAGTCCACCCTCCTATTATCGGAGAGTTCGTGCCATCTCGTGGAGGCCAGATCTGCAAGTCTACGCTAGGCAGTGGAGCTAGAAGCCAGTTCTGTGAGCTCCCCTTCCCCCTTCGTCAGATAAGCACGGCAAGCTCACTGGATCCCTTTGATGCATAAATTACCTATGATTTTTCAACCACAACCCTCAGCCTGTAATTTTATGCATGATATGATTTTGAGACAAGTTATTATGGCCACCCAGCCGCTTACCGCAATCAATCCTTGACATATTTGTTACAAATGATTTGAGAAAAGGTGTGAGTTTTCAAACGAAAATGCTTTTCAAAATGAGTATGATGAAGGGTTGTCACCCTTATCACCTTCGAGTAGGGATGATCAGGGACTCCCTAGTTTAGGGGAGGACCTAAGGTGATGGCTCAGCTAGTTTAGGTGTGAGCAGAAGGATTGTCCTCTCATATAAGGACCTATTTGTCATCCTTCACTACCTGTACTCATGATAAGTACAACCACTCGAGACTGTATGGGCAGTCACTCAATCTGAACTCGTACGGTCCAAACCCTAGGGTTATGAAGGCTAGGGAGCACCGGGAGGATAAGAAGGGGGAATGTTTTGTCCGGTTTGGGCATGGCGGTGGCCTAACTCCTTCCAATATAACCATTAAGGTAAGGACGTGCGAGGAAAGAAAGAGATTCGGCATTCGGGTCTCACGACGGTGAGATCGCAGAAACCGGACTAGTGGGTAAAGTGTACCCCTCTGCGCAGAGTTTCAAACCTATTCGAATAGTCTGTGTCCACAGGAATGGACGAGTCTGGTGTGGTATGACAATTAGTGTTTTGTTTTCAAAAAAAGGTGTGTTTGAGAAAAGTGGTTTTTAAAAGGTCCGGCGGTTGAGCCGTGAGCTATGGTGGACGGGAAGTCTAGTAGATGTTTTTGAAAATGAAAACCAATGGGAAACTGCTGAGATACCTGGATGGTTTAGTCCAGGGGATTTTGTTCTAATATTGAAAAAACTTCCTGCTCCTTTGGGAGAGGATGCGCTTTGAAAAACGCAAAATGTTTTACAAAACAACCCTGCATCAAATATTGTTGTTTCTGCAAAATATCCTGAGTTCCACATATTCCATGCATTATATCTGATTTCCCCATTCCGCGGGTGAAGGTGGGCTGCTGAGTACGTTTGTACTCACCCTTGCTTATTTGTTGTTTTTTAGAGAAGGTGATCGCTGATCGGGTAAGAGTTACGCCTGTTCCCAACCTTGCATGTGGTTGTTGGACCGCTGATTTGCTTCGCTGCATATATCGGGCTGCTTTAGCCCCACTCTAATGATATGTCCCGAGTTGTGGACCAACTCTTAAAGTTGATCGCCACCTTTATAGGTTTGTCTCGTTTAAGCAGATCTGGAATCATCTGTTGTATAAATGTGTTTACTAGCCGCCTAGGACTAGTAATTGTATCACATTTGAGTCCCAGAGGATTGGGGCGCTACAGTTGGCGTGAACCCATTCTAGTCTTGAGAAACCTGGTGGCGAGTTGACATATGCAAGGGTTAAGTGCTACATATGTCGTGTGGTTGAAGATCCCCAGTTGGGTATTAATCGATTTGGATCGCCGTTACTTCTCGAACATGAAGACTTGGTCACTGACTTACACGTAGCAATCCAGTGAACTGAAGGGATGATAAAAGATGGCTAGTGTACACCAAGTGTTTGATCTAGGATAGAAAGAACTCTAGATGCAGTTAACTACTTAACCTGATAATAAAAATGGACTTTTTAAGGATCCACCTCATAGTAAGCTTTTCTACAAACAGAGTCTTTGAGTCTTGATAAACTTTACCTTGATTCTCAGCTGTTGGGGCCATGCTTCGTTGCGCCGAAGGTCTTGAAGGAAGAAGCAGCTTCGGCTGAAGTTGTCCCCAGGAGATGACCGAAGGTTCCTCTTCATGAGGCTTCGGTATTACAAACCGACTTAGAGATAGAATGACCTTTCAATCCATAAAGGTCTGAGTCAATGTTGTAAACTTTTATGAGGGGCACAATTGTAATTCTTCACAGGCTGTGTCCTGTGTCTATAAATAGATGAACAGTACCCCCGTACTGTTCACGCTGACTGGTATTCGCTCGTGCGTCACGTTTTGTATTTTTGCCTTCCATCAAATCGAAGGTACAAATGTAATTCAATATTGTTCTTATTCTTTCATAATCATATAATGAGGACACTTAATAATGTTATATGATTATTCATTTATTCTTTCATGTTTCATATGCTTTTCCTTTTATCAATATAAACTATGATGATGAAGGTATGTCCTTCATAACCTTCGTCCAAAATCGTTATATCCTAAGGGAAATAACGCTTCGGAGGGCGAAGGACATTAACCATTAACTTCTTTCTGTATTGCCTTGTTCTTAATTCATAGCATTTGAGAACAAGTCCCCAACATTGGCGCCCACCTCCGGTGAACTCACTTCCACCTTTTTGAGCTGATGGCTTCGTTCAACGATCAAGCTGGAGCTGCTTCGGCTCCGAAGCTGCTGTTCCCGATAACAGGCGGTTCATGTTCAGAGCCAGCCAACAAGAAGCAGAAAAAGGAAGCACAGAGAAGGGTACAGCATGTTGGGGTGCAAGGACCCTTCATCAAGTCGAGATGGTCTCACATTCCTATTACCTTCTCCCAAGAGGACCTTCAACTCAAGGATTACCCACACAACGATGCCATGGTTATCTCTTGTGTTATCAAAGGATTTCTGGTTCACAATGTCTTAGTTGATACAGGCAGTGCAGCTGATATCATATTTGCTAAGGCCTTCAAGCAAATGCAAGAGCCAGAAGATAAGATTCATGATGCTACGCACCCTCTCTGTGGCTTCGGAGGAAGACAGATTGTAGCGCTGGGCAAGATCACCATGTCAGTGACCTTCGGGTTCATCAACAACACTAGAACTGAGCAAGTTGTGTTTGACATTGTTGACATGGAATACCCTTACAATGCAATTATTGGTCGTGGCACCCTCAATGCTTTCGAAGCAATTCTTCATCCTGCCTATCTTTGCATGAAGATACCTTCGGATCAAGGACCCATCGCTATTCATGGAAGTCAGGAAGCTGCCAGAAGGGCCGAAGGAAGCTGGACTGACTCAAAAGCAATCCATAACATAGATGGAGCTGAAGCTTGTGAACAGTACAAATTCAGAAGGGAGAAAGCAGCTTCAGCAGATCAGCCGAAGCCCATGCTCTTATGTGAGGACATAGCAGAGCAGAAGGTGTTGTTGGGCTCTCAATTATCCGAAGACCAGGAGAAAACCTTGATAAGGTTTTTGTTCAACAACAAAGATGTTTTTGCATGGTCAGCTAATGACCTCTGCGGAGTAAATCGGGATGTTATTGAACACTCGCTCAATGTTGACCCATCCTTCAGACCCAGAAAGCAGAGGCTTCGGAAAATGTCTGATGATAAGGCCGAAGGTGCTCGTAATGAAGTAAAAAGACTCCTCAGTGCAGGAGTTATCAGAGAAGTAAAGTACCCAGAATGGCTAGCTAACACTGTTATGGTAAAGAAGGCCAATGGCAAGTGGAGAATGTGTATCGATTTTACAGATCTCAACAAGGCTTGTCCGAAGGACGAATTCCCATTGCCAAGAATAGACTCTTTAGTTGATGCAGCAGCTTCTTCAGAGCTCATGAGTCTGCTAGACTGTTACTCAGGCTATCACCAAATCTGGATGAAGAAGGAAGATGAGCCGAAGACTAGCTTCATAACCCCAAGTGGCACATATTGCTATCTTCAGATGCCTGAGGGACTCAAAAATGCTGGAGGAAGTTTTAGCAGAATGACTGCGAAGGTCCTCCAGTCTCAGATAGGCAGAAATGTGCTAACTTATGTTGATGACATCATTGTAAAAAGCACGAAACAGGAAAATCATATTGCTGATTTGCAGGAGACCTTCGCCAGTTTCAGACAAGCTGGCTTAAAGCTGAATCCAGAAAAATGTGTCTTCGGAGTAAAGAAGGGGAAATTTCTTGGATGCTTGGTTTCAACAAAGGGAATTGAAGCTAATCCAAGTAAAATTGAAGCTATACTTCGAATGGAGCCACCAACTACAAGAAAGGGGGCCCAAAGATTGGCAGGGAGACTGGCATCGCTCAATAGATTCATATCCAGATCAGCAGAAAGAAATTTACCATTCTTCGAAGTGCTGAAATCAGCCGAAGTCTTTCAATGGGGATCAAATCAACAAAAAGCCTTTGAAGAACTGAAGCAATATTTGATAGATTTAACAACATTAACTCCACCAACGCCAGGGGCTCCTTTGTTGTTATACGTGGCAGCTTCGCACTCAGCAGTAAGTGCAGCACTTGTCCAGGAGAAGCTCGATGGCCAAGTCAAGAAGCAGGTTCCAGTGTATTTTGTATCTGAAGTCCTTAGTGTATCAAAGAAAAACTATACAGAACTGGAGAAGGTATTATATGCTGTTCTGATGGCATCCAGGAAGCTTCGGCATTATTTTCAAGCATACAACATTGTTGTTCCTTCTTCGCAGCCGTTGAAGGATATTATGAGAAATAGAGAAGCTACTGGACGGATTGGAAAATGGGCTGCAGAGCTCAATGAATTTTGCATTGATTATGTGCATAGATCCTCGATCCAGTCTCAAGCGTTGGCAGATTTCATTGCCGATTAGACGCCAGGGGCTCAGGATGAAGAAACAAATAAAGATGCCGAAGTGTGGACAGTGTTTTGCGATGGGTCTTGGGGAACCTTCGGAGCAGGAGCAGCCGCTGTGTTGGTCTCACCATCCAAGGTTAAAACTTGTTATGCGGCAAGACTTGATTTCAGCTGTACAAACAATATTACTGAGTACGAAGCCCTGCTCCTGGGCCTTCGGAAATTAAAGGCAATGGGAATCAGAAGGGCGATTCTTAAAACTGATTCCCAGGTTGTTTCGGGTCATATCGACAAGAGTTGCAAAGCTAAAGATCCGAAGCTTGAAAAATATCTAGACATGGTCCGAAGAATCGAAGCTTCCTTCGAAGGATTTTCTGTCAAAAATATCCCTCGAGGACAAAATGAGCATGCTGATTTGCTAGCTAAGTCAGCAGCACAGGGGCTGCCTTTACCTTCGGATGTGTTCTTCGAAACAATCAAGGCACCTTCAGTGGAACTCCTTGAAAGAGCAGTCCTCAATATATCTCCTGTTTATAGCGAAGATTGGAGAACAGAGATCATCTCTTACCTTCAGGGTAAGTTCCTTTCAGATGACGAAGCTTATAACAGGAGGATAGAGGCAAGAGCCCGTCCATATGTCATGATAGAGGGGGAGTTGTACAAGCATGGAGTTTGCGCTCCGCTACTCAAGTGTTTATCTAGAGCCAAAGGTATAGAGTTGATGAAAGAAATACATGCAGGCCTGTGTGGATCTCACATTGGATCTAGGCCGTTACTTGGAAAAGTTTTCCGCCAAGGGTTTTATTGGCCGAAGGCAGCTTCGGATGCAGCGGAATTAGTTCAGAAGTGCGAAGGCTGTCAGAAATGTGCAAGAGATCAAAAATAACCTTCGTCTTTAACACAGCTCATACAACCCATCTGGCCATTGCAAAGGTGGGGCCTTGACTTGTTAGGTCCATTACCACCGGCTCAAGGGAATTTAAGATATGTCATAGTGGCTGTGGAGTATTTTTCTAAATGGATTGAGGCAAAGCCATTAGCCACAATAACTTCGCCACTGTCCAAAAGTTTTTCTGGCAGAATATTGTTTGTCGTTTCGGGGTACCGAAGGCCATCGCTGTAGATAATGGAACACAATTCGACTCCGAAGCTTTCAGAAATTTCTGTGATCAAATTGGTACGAAGATCCATTTTGCATCAGTCAGGCATCCGGAGTCAAATGGGCTCGTTGAAAGAGCCAACGGCATCATAATGACAGGAATAATGAAGTTAATCTTCAATCAACCCAGGGGAAAGTGGCCAGATCAGTTAACCAAAGTTGTGTGGAGCCACAATACAACAACATCAAGGTATACAGGCTTTACTCCATTCAAGTTATTATTTGGTGACGAAGCAATAACTCCAGAAGAAGCTAAAACTGGATCAATAAGAGTAGTAGCTTCGACAGAATCAGGTCCTGAAGATGCTTGTTTTGTGGAAAAAGATGCTTTAGAAGGGATCAGGCTTCAAGCTGTGGAGAATATCAATAAATACCAAGCCGAAACAGTCAAATGGCGAGATAGAAAAGTTCGGCTAAAGAATATTGAGCCGGGACACTTGGTGCTTCGGAGAGTGGCCAACCCAGACACAGTGGGCAAGTTACAGTTGAAATGGGAGGGGCCTTTCTTAGTAGCATCTTCGTCAAGACCTGGTTCATACAGATTGAAGGACATGGACGGCAACGACATTCCAAGATCTTGGAATGCGGATGAGCTTCGGCGATATTATGTGTAACTTGATGTAACTTTTTTATGTTTTTTCTTTTTCATGGCACCCTTTTCCTTTCTAAAGGGGGAGAAAGGTTTTTAATGGGGCCATCATATGTAATTTCCTTTTAGTTCTATAAGAGCAAAATCCCCCAAGGAATGTAAATGTAAAAGCTGAGAACGCACCATCGAGTGCCGAAAACAGTGCCGAAAACTGAAAAAGCGAAGAAGCTCCAAAGTCGTTCCTAAGGGAATGCAGAGCTTACAGCGAAAAGTCAACGCTGATTCCGCCGAAAGTAAAAGGCGAAGAAGCTCCAAAGTCGTTCCTAAGGGAATGCAGAGCTTACAGCGAAAAGTCAACGCTGATTCCACCGAAAGTAAAAGGCGAAGAAGCTCCAAAGTCGTTCCTAAGGGAATGCAGAGCTGATGTGTGATTGTTTCTAAGGAAAAAATGGCTAAGGGTATGGCTTCGGATATGTGTTTGGACATTCATTCGCACATCACATTACATCATAGCATTTGCATTCATAAACATTCATTCAGGCATATACAGGATAATCATCATCATGGCTTAAGTGGTTGTTTCGGCATAAGAGAAGAGCTTCTTCGCGTACAAAAAGGAGGGCTTCGGAAGAAAGGGAAATGTTGTTTTCTATGCTTTGCCGTGTACGAAAAGAAGGGAAGGTGTTTTTTCGCCTTCGTCTCAAAAAAGATAATTTCGTCCGCACCAAAGCATTTCACATACATTAATAGAAGGGTAAGAGCATAATACAAGGTATGAACAGAACTCATAAAAGACAAGTTTAGTTACATTTACACAAGTTATCTCAAAAGTTTCCTTAGTCTATCTACAGTCTACTCCTACTTAATCTTCAAGGGATTTCAGCTTCGGCGTCACTCTTCTAATCATCGACTTCGGCTTCGTTATCCTACATGAATCAAGTTGTTGTAAGTCAAAATCAAGCTTGAAGGAAGAGGTAAGCACAAGGTATGATTTCTTACTGGTTCAAGATGACTCCGAGCTTCGTCTCCAGCCTTCTCTCGCCCGCCTTTTGTCCATATCATTTTTATAAATCTATTGGAAATGCTTCGGGCGAGATCAGGGATGTCATCTAGGATTGATGGTGATAAAGTGAAATTGGGCCTATTGACAATTTTTCCATGATCACAGCCAGCTTTTAGGAAGGCAGCAGCAGTCCCCCGAGAAGCTACCCAGGCACAGAAGTCACCGTGCCCGGCTATAACTTCGTCAAGCTCATCAATTTCACCTTCAATATGTTCGAAGGTCTTTGGTAAATCTTCAGCTGACGGGGTAAATTTCTCACTGCTAGCTCCAACCGAGTGGAAGATTTTTCTCAGTCGTTCAATACATTTGTTGCTAAATTCCAAACATTTATCTTGAAGGCTTGCCAATAATTTTTTCAAAACTGAATTTTCTTGGACTTCGGCTTCAAGTTTCGCATTTAGTTCTTGTTTTTCTTGTTCAAACTGTTCAGATTGGCAGAGAAGCTTCGTGTTCAATTCCACTATTTTAGCTTCGGCTTCTGCCAATAAGCCTTCAGTTGCCTGAAGCTCAAAGTTCTTCTTTTCAATAGTAGCTAATTGCTCTTTTATTTTGCTCTCTAAATTTTCAAATATAACCTCGTGCTTTTTGTCTTCCAGATCTTGCTGCATTTTCAAAGCCTTGCTCAGCAGCATGCTCTGCACGTAAACAACCTTCGTTAAGACAGGTCTACGTTATTGAAAACAATAAAAGTCAAGGGAATAGTAGTTCACCTTGAAATTGGAATAAAATAAACTACCAACGATATGTTGTCGTCGGTAGCGGCTAATGTCCATTTCCAGCTTCGGAAAACCGATACTCTTTGATAGAGTACCGATGACCTTAGCTCCAGTTTGATCCCGAATGCAGTCTAATTTTTCATCGTCAATACCCCCAAAGAGGAGTGCTCCTGGTTTATATCCGCAGGATTTGGCATACTCTTTAAGCTCTTCTATTTCGGCTTTTGACAATTCTTCTCCAACCAAATTTTGGAACATGAAGGCTTCGTCCTCTGAAGCTTCGTCAGCAATTTTCTTTTCTTTCCCAGACACTGCGGCCATGGCTTCTTCGGCGGCAGCAGTAGCTTCTTCTGTGGCCATGTCTAGCAGTATTTTGTCAATATGTTCAATTGTGCTTTCCAAGTTCAAACCTTCAGGCGAGGTAGCTTCGGCAGCCGCGACCTCCGAAGGTGGGATTTCAATATTTGTTATTTCTTCAGCCGCTGGTATCTTTTGAGCTGACGCTCTCGGTGGTGTCTTGTCAATGACTTCTGTCACTGCGATGATTCTTTGTCTCTTTGTTTTAGTTGTTTTCTTCGTTTTTTCGGGCTCCTTTTCCTTCTGAAAAAACTTTGTCAATTGAGGCCCCAATGGACTTAGCTTCGCAGGCAGGGATTCAGTCATTACCTTTAAAATCTCTTCCACGTCAGTGGCAGAGCGTGATGCGGGAGTCTCCTCTTCGTCAGATACTTTTCGCTTCGGAGATGATATTTTCTTCTTCGGAATATTCTTCTTTTTTGGTGGTTCTTCCTCATCTTCATTTAAAGCTTCGGCTCCCCTTTTCCTTTTTTTGGCCCCCGGCGCCTTTGTTCAGATTTTCATAGTCAGGGTATTCAAAACCCAGGGCGTCCAGCACTCGATTCAGCCTTCGCTTCGGACGGGTGCCGAAGGCCGCAGTCATCAATTGATCTTCTTTTTTCGAGTAATTCCCAAGAATTTCATTGCACATTATTTCAACTGTGTCCAGCCATTCTTGGCAAGGTTTTTTAAAGTATTTCTTAAACTTGTAATAGTAAGGTAACCGCACAAGTTCCCCTTCTTTCTTCTCCCCCTCTAGCTTCGGCATTTCCCATTCTTTTAAAGTAGGAAAAACCCTGAAGGCCAAGAACTCTTGAACTAGGTCCCTAGTACTGATATGCTCTGAAATAATTTTAAACTCAGCCAGTGCAGCCCAAGTGGAACCTTCTAATGACATTTGGCATCGTGGTCTTGTTTCTCCGAAGATCAATTCAAGAGGGCTTTGTACCAGCTTCTCTTTGTCTTCGTCAACCTTCACATAAAACCATTCTGATTTCCAGCCTACCGGCCATTTGCTTCGGTAACTGATTACAGGAAACTTTGTGGTTTTCCGATAGGCAAAATTGTAGCAACCAAAGTTATCATGTAATCCATCTTTTCTAGCCTTCGTCTGGTAATGCAGCTCATGAACTCGACAAAAGCTGTCGGCAAACGGCTCCACTGCCTGGCTTCGGAGGGCCCAGATATAAACACTAAGCCTAACGATAGCGTTAGGAGTCAACTGATGAAAGTAGATACCAAACTTCTTCAATACATCTGCAATAATCCCATGAAGGGGGAATCTCAACCCAGCCTTTAGAAAGCTTTTGAAAATGACTATTTCATCCTTCTCTGGCTTCGGGGTAGTTTCTTCTCCCCCGAAGCGAAGTAGCTTCTTCTGACTTTCACTGAAATAACCTGACTTTACCATCTTGGAGAGATCAGCCTTCGAAACGGTCGACTTTCCGAAGTCCAAGTGGCTGGGCTTACTTGGCATGGCAATACGATAATCATCTTCGGGATCAGTTTCTTCAATGTTCTCATCTTCTGCTTCGGCAGTTGCTTGTTCTGCTTCAACAGTGAGGATTTCTTCCGAAGTTACCAGTCCGGATCGTTGCATTGCTTCGGAGATGGGAACAGTCTCCGAACCTTCAGCTTCGTCTCCTTCACGCTCAACCCTGGCGGTAGATCGCACTCTGGCCATTTAATTCTGAGTTTGTGGAAATTGAATACTTTTTTCTCCCGAAGCCTTTCCTTCTGACGAAGCAGACTTCGAGTTGGAGCTTCGTTCGATTCCGTGAGTCAAGCTTCGGCTATGGTTAAAAATTTTGGCAGCAAAACAGTGCAAATAGCAATGAATGTTGTGGTAACTTCACACCTACCCGTCTGTTTATATAGTGCTGCAGGTAAGAAGGCGAAACGCCAGGATTTTTACACCAGGCGGACAGTCACTTGCACTCGCTGCGCGGTGGACCGCAGAAATCAAACAGTAACTCTGCAAAGTGGGACTGCTACGCGCTCGGAAACTGAATCGTTTCTCGACAACGAGCTCAGGGAAGGTGTTTTTTGGACCTTCGGCTTCCCGAAGCTTAAGAAACTTTTTTCACGGATCAAGCTCGTTACGAAAAACGATCTAGCGCCGCGAAAGGGGCTACTGTTGGGGCCATGCTTCGTTGCACCGAAGGTCTTGAAGGAAGAAGCAGCTTCGGCTGAAGTTGTCCCCAGGAGATGACCGAAGGTTCCTCTTCATGAGGCTTCGGTATTACAAACCGACTTAGAGATAGAATGACCTTTCAATCCATAAAGGTCTGAGTCAATGTTGTAAACTTTTATGAGGGGCACAATTGTAATTCTTCACAGGCTGTGTCCTGTGTCTATAAATAGATGAACAGTACCCCCGTACTGTTCACGCTGACTGGTATTCGCTCGTGCGTCACGTTTTGTATTTTTGCCTTCCATCAAATCGAAGGTACAAATGTAATTCAATATTGTTCTTATTCTTTCATAATCATATAATGAGGACACTTAATAATGTTATATGATTATTCATTTATTCTTTCATGTTTCATATGCTTTTCCTTTTATCAATATAAACTATGATGATGAAGGTATGTCCTTCATAACCTTCGTCCAAAATCGTTATATCCTAAGGGAAATAACGCTTCGGAGGGCGAAGGACATTAACCATTAACTTCTTTCTGTGTTGCCTTGTTCTTAATTCATAGCATTTGAGAACAAGTCCCCAACATCAGCATATCCTTAGACGGGTAAGACTTGCGAAAGTACAATACGTACTCAGGGTTTTCAAACCCATGTTGTTGTAGGTGATGAAACAGCCGAGTTTTGCTGTTTTTGCTCAAAGGTGGTGCCAAAGCAGGAAGAAGATCAATAAACTTATTTGGGGGAGTGTGTTTTGCCTCTCAGTTATGTAATATTGAGTTCTGCACTCGAACACCCGGTTATGTAATAAATACTCTCTCTATATTTTGGATATGAATGTAAATTATATTATTGTAATCCTTACGCTCATTCCCTTCTTCGATTATGTGTAATGTTTGCGTGGTTGGTTAAGCGCTCTTAGGCGATATGATGAAGATACAGATAACCGAACTTGTTGAGTCATTATGTGCACCTGCATGACTGTCTGAGGTTCTTAGGACAAGGACATTTGTAGGTGGGCCTAATACCTTGGGAGGTTCCGTGATAGGTACCGACTGGGAACTAAGTAATGGCACAATATGGTAGTTTCCTATCCCAGGAAGATGGCACTCAGTTTGAAAACATAGGTTTTGCTCCTCCTCAGCCTAATATACCCGCATAGGAGTCAGCACCTGCACCTCCAGTGAAGAAGGGTGGTCAACGCACAAAGCTAGCAAACTTCACGTCTGAGGAGGACATGAGGGTTTGTCGTGCTTGGCTTGTTGTGAGTTGTGGCCCCATAGTTAACAAAGGTCAGAAGCGTCAAGGTTTTTGGAATCAAATTACCGAGGCATACGACTCTAGATGAGGATCAATGCCAGAAAGGTCTATAAAATCTCTGATGAGCAGGTGGGATAGTATCAAAACTCATTGCTCTATCTTTGCTGGTTACAAGATGGTTGTGCTTCGACAAAACCCCAATGGCCTTACTGATGCAGACAATGTATGTGTCTATACTTACCTATGTGTTCTTTAATCTACTTAGCTAATAATATTGAGGGATCAACCAAAATGGATGGACCAGCGCATGGGTAACCAAAATCCACCACCCAACACAATCGGTACCCAATCAAATATCATAGACTCAGATGCTGAAGACTCTGGTCAATCAAGCTTTACTTCAGAGAGGCCGCTAGGTCGTGATTCGTCCAAGGAAAAGGCAAAGAAGCAAAGGCCTGTTGACACATCATCCACTGATTCTAAGTACCTCAAGCGGATGGCTGAACTATCTTTGGAATGGTTATCTGTGTACAAATCAGTAGCTTCAACTGAGGAGAGGAAGTTGGAGTCCATGAACAAAAACGAGAGGCAAAAACTCATCTTGTAGAGGAAGAAGCTAAACCTGGAAAAACTTAGGATGGATCGGTAGAAATTGAAGGAGGACAAGGAAGAGGAGGTCATGATATTGAGCATGGATCTGAGTAAATGTAACCCCCTACTTCGACAATACTATGAGGCTAAGCAACAGGAGATATTGGCAAGGGTTACTGGAAACTCATCGTCAAGCAAGTGAGGAGTGAACGAATTTAATTTGTGTTAGTGGTTGAGTAAGTAATGCTATTTGTTTTCGAGAAAAACTTCATGTTTCTGAACCATATTTTTGTTCTTGTTGTTCCAAGTTGTTTGTGAACTTGACATTTTTCAGTATGTCATGCTTGAACATTGTAATGTTGGTTGATGATACTAGACTTGTTATGTTATTACAAACTTTCATCATGACACATCGACATATTACTCTTCTTGGACACACATGACACATGATCACATAAGTGCAGACAGACCTACATATATTTCTAATACACAACAACACCTGACACTATGACATTTTGGAAAATGTCATCATTTTATTGTTGTTGCAAACGAAAACTTCAAACTAAGCAACTCCGGATCCAAGGCGTGCCCAGTGGTGGTGGATGAGATCAACCTACAACTGAGTATATTTGACGGGGTCATGCGGTTGCTCGTACCTATTGTTGATGTACTCATTATGCTTGGCCATGGAACCATGAGTAGTATCCGCCAATACTCTGATGTTGTCGAAGCTTGTGTTCATAGCTGAAGGACATTCGTCTTCTACTATCATGTTGTGCAAGATGATACAAGTTTTCATTATGTTTCCAATGTGTTCTGGAGACCAACCATATGCAGGAGCACGGACTACAGCCCATCGCTTCTGCAGCACTCCAAAAGTTCGTTCGATGTCTTTTCTAGCAGATTCTTGAATTGTGGCAAAGTGTTGGGTCCTAACATCATACGGATGATGGATTATCTTCACAAACGCTGGCCAGTCTGGATAAATACTATCTGCTAGCTAATATCCCATGTTGTATGTGTGTCCATTGACAGAGAAAGTAACTGGTGGACTTTCACCGGTCTGGTAGGTCTCAAAAAGGTTTGAACGCTGAAGAACGTTGATGTCGTTACAGCTACTAGGCATGCCAAATCCAGAGGTCATACGAGGCAACTGCTTCAAGGATCATGGTTGGGTGTTTAACGCGACCGGTAAACATTCCCTTCCATGTAGTTGGGCAGTTACGCCATTCCCAATGCATGCAATCGACACTACCAAGAATACCAAGGAAGCCTCGTGACTCTCCTACTTGGAGGAGGCGTGCGATATTAGCAGGAGTAGGTGCCCTGAGATAGTAACCCCCCAAATGTGGTTTAGATGGCAGTGCAAAAGTGTTTCAAAGCCTCATGTGCTGTGGATTCACCAATGCGTACATACTCGTCAACGACATCGACAGGAATATCGTATGCAAGGATACGAACAGCAGCAATAACTTTCTGCAGAGCATAGAGACCTAGCTCACCGGCATAGTTTGGCCGCTAAACGAAGTAGGGATCAACTTGTTGCACAGCATCAACGAGGCGCTCAAACACATGGCGACGCATGCGAAACTTAAAATTGAAAATACAATGAGTACAAGTCTCGAGCACATTTTTCGAATGTAAGAATTGATGTGCGTACGAAAAATAAGAGATTCCTTCTCTGGAATTGAGCATCCGTGTACACGGGTTGGGCGCAAAAGTATTCCACTCGGATTCTTGCATCGCCACTCATATGATCACGGTGGATCCAAACTCGACCGGTAATGGAAACAGCATAACAACGCTCGTTGCGTGCATGACGCCTCCTAAGATGCAGGTACGTCGCAACCTCCAACTCTTCTTCTTCCTCTTCCATTTCTTGTGCCATCCTAAGAAGAGCATTGGAATCTAAGTACGGGTTCATTATTGTGGAGCTGTGCAACTTGAGTTGGAGTGAAGTATTCACGAGGGGGTGCTTTATTTATAGGACGAATAGGCTTCTGGGAGAAGCTAACGTGTTGGCGTCCTGAACAAGCCAGCAGATGGCTTCTGCAAGAAGTGACGTGGCTTATGGTGCAAGCTACTATATCTGCAAACTGAATTTTCAGCCTACTTAAAAGTATATGTCGTTTTACCGACAACAAAAAAATCACTTGAAGTGGTAATTAATATTTACAATTTGAAAAAAAAACTGAAATTATTATTATGTTACTCACGCTTTATTTCAGAAAATAGTAATTGCAAATTAATTAAATATACTATGTTGCGCATGATTTTTTTATGTTATAGCGTGTAATGCAAACAAATAAAAAAACTAAATCAATGGAAAAAAGGAAGTATGTTATCACTGTAGCTTTAGGGTACCGAATTTAGTGGATGTTGCTGAAGACTGAGAAGATATAGAGGATAGAATCTTTTAGAGTGTGCTGTAAAGGACAGAAAATATTTCTTTAGAAATTAAATTTAGTGTACGTTGCTGGAGACCGCCTTACTACATGCACAAAATCTGGTAGGACTTTGCCGCTACGAAGCTCCGTCAACACTTATGCTTCCATGGACTCTTCTTTGGATGAAAATGGCTCAAATAAGGCCCAAATTTGCTGGAAACATTTATATAGTTGGGAGAAGGACATGTCTCCCCCTATAGGCAATAGCATCAACCACCCTCTACAAATCGTCAGGGATTGTGCTGCCTCCCAACACACGCACGAGTGGCAGAGGGCCTCCCCCTAGTGGCAAAGATCATTCACCTCTTCCCTCGGGAGGCAAGCACCAAGATTTAAATTTTTTAGAACCAAGAAATATTTTTTGAAATTTAAAATCTTTTTAAATATAAAAACAAAGAAGTTACAATCTTTGGAGGTTGTTGTGCGCTTTTGTCGCTGATGAAGCCCACAAAGCCCAGTAGCCAAACCCGTTCTCCTACTTTCTACGGCGCGGCGCGGATGTGGACGGCCAGCGCAGCGTGGAATTTTTCTGCTCACGGGCGGTTCAAAAATAATAGGTGGCCTCGTTTGTCATCCCACACCCATTCGTCTTCACCGAGCATGCATCCCGATGTCGTGATGGCGTGCTTCAGCACCGGAGGTGCCAGCCGGGTAGTGCTAGCGGTTTTTTGGGGACTCAATATTGTTCGCGCTTGGGCGAGCTGAGAAGGCGGAGAAGAGAACGTGCTCGGGATTCGGGAAGCTCCACTTGGTTTCGTACGTTTGGGCGGCATCATCACGTTCCTCAGCGGATCTGCGAGCGCACTCCGTGATCCTCATCAGCGGCCGTAGTCATGAACAGAAAACAAAGTGGGATATCTTGTTTTGTTTTATTTGCTCCGTAAGAGCGTGTTTAGTTATTCCTATTATATATGGATTGAATGAGATTAAAAAAAAGTAAAAATATGTTTTACTTGCTTGATATTTAAACCTAATCAATCTTACACAATTTATATGAATTGAGAGCGAACCGAACCAGCTATAACTAGGATGAAAAGCTTGTAGCTAAAATTTGAGACGACAAGAAAAAGATGGACGAACGCGTGAGGAAGCATCAGACACACACAAGTGTGACGGACTGACGGTATCGAACGGCAGGCCCAGATGCGACGACGATGGGCTCATTGGCCATATGGGCTTATTGCACGAGAAAATTCTAGACCCGCCAGCCGCCAGGCTCATCCGCCACGAGTTTGCCGGGTCTTGGCCACATGCATCTTTTGTTTTCTTACGCATGGAAGAAACGTGAAGAGCGAACACAGGTAGGCCCCACTTGTCAGGTAGGATCATTCGAATTTTACTGTTCCCGAACCAAACGTATGAATGAACTGGCCAGTTGCGCGTGCTTTACTATGGTTGTTATATATTATTATTATTGAGATATTTATTCAAATGTACGTGTGGTCTAGTAGTTAGTCCTAAATTTTCATTAAATTCTTAATAAAGTAGTATAGATTCATCCTCCTAACCATACATTAAAATATAAAATACAAAGATCCAGCTCCGAAAATCAAGAGCTAAAACAATCATTCCATCCCACCTCAACGGAGCGTGTATATGAGCGTATGTAGACTATACTGTTTATAGAGTGGAGTTTAAATTAAATAGTGAGATATAGAATGAAATATAAAGATTATTGGAGATAACCTTGTCTCTCTATTACATTTCTTATCTCAATCACTATTTCATGCTCTACTTTAGTCTACAGTGTAAACCAGTGTTTTACAGCCTCTGACATAAAAGACGGCCAAAACTGATGGCCTATAATTATTGGCTGACAGGCAAAGATGCATAGATACCTGGGTGCAGCCAAACACGCCCCAATTCCTTCGGTTGGACGCCAAAGCCCACTGGTCGGACAGGATCTGGGCCGCTCGCCACGCCAGGTCTTGCGAGGAGAACGAAACAAGCCGCTTGACGAACTGGGTCATTATCTGCCAATCTGGTATTATGTGTGCCTGCTAGGACTGTGCGTTCGGGTTTACCCAAAATTTCGGGTCGGATTTTTTGGGCTTTTTATATTTCGGGTTTTCAACAGTAGAACCCGAACTCGTACCCAAACTTTCGGGTACCCGCAATTTTGGGTACCCGCAATTTCGGGTTTGGGTTTGGGTAAAATTCGGGTACCCGCTATTATAAACCATACACAAGACTACAAGAGTACAAGACATCTATATGATACGACGACGACCACTCAAGTTCGTACAACACACCTGACTTGGACGAAACAGATCCACGGTTCATATGGCCAGCAACAGCCAACAGCAAACGTGCTTTCAAAGCAACAACGACCGACTAGTGACCCAACAAGGAGAGCAACGCAACGCAACAGAAATTAAACTCCAACAGCTTTGTGCTAACAGCCAACACCCAACAGTTCATATGGCCAGCAACAGCCAACAGCTCAACGAAGATCCACGGAAGCCAGCAACTAGGACGAACGCCGGTCGTCAACGTGCACAGCAACGGCCGCTCAACGAAGATCCACGGCAGTGACATGAACTAAGATAACCAAGGCACTAAGGCAGGAAGCCAGCAACAGCCAACAGCAAACATGCCCAGCCAACGTGCCAACGCCAATCGTCACTCGCCAACGTGCCCAGCCGCCCAGGTCTATAGTAAACATGCCCAGGTCTGCAGTCTGCACTAAAGCAATAGAAATTAAAGCATTAGAGAATAAGTAAACACCAGCTAAAGCACCTATATGAAGTAGAGTAGCAGACTGTGGGCCATATGAAGCATTATCCAAACTAAAACAGCTAATCATCTATATGAAGCAGTAGCAGATTAGCCAAACTAAAGCAGTATACACCAGCTAATCAGCTATATGAAGCATTGAATTAAAGCAGTAGCAGATTAGCAGAGTAGCAGATAAGTAAAAAAAATAAAATAACAGCTATAGCTGAGTAGCAGATTACCAGATTAGCAGTGAATAAGTAAAATAAGTAAAAAAACCCAGAATTAAGCATGAACACTATACCAGCTGCCAGCAAGACAACTAGCAAGGCAGCAACCAAAAAAACAAATGAAGTAAACACTATACCAGCTGCCAGCAACATGAACTAAGATGTAGATGTTCCAGGGATGGTGTTGCTTCCTGTTCCTGTTCCTGTTGTTGTTGTTGCTTCTTGTTTTCCTTTTCCTTTATCGCCAAATTCTTCTTTTAGTTCTGCAATGAGATGCAGCATTGTCTGGTTAACATATGTTGATATGCAATGAACCATTGAATAATAATGAAAAAATAAGGAATGATAGACCTTTTTCTAGCATGGTTAATTCTTCAAGGTTTTCTTCAATATCAATAGGTATTGACCACCTCAACCAATCTTGTGCACATACTAGAGCTTCAAGCATGAATGGAGTAAGGGAGCTGCGGAAGTCATCTAAAATGCGCCCACTTGTGCTAAATGCCGACTCTGATGCTACAGTTGAGATTGTTATAGCAAGCACATCATGGGCCATCTTGGCCAGTATTGGAAATCTCTGCTCAGATGCCTTCCACCATACTAGGAGATCAAGCTTCATTTCTGTGTCCTCAGTTTCTTCAGAAAGATATTTGTCAAGTTCAGACTTAGTGTTGTTGCTTGAACAATACCTAGCCTCATCTTCTTAGCAACAATTTCCTTCAGCTTCCCTCCTCTACCTCTACCTTGCTTTGATGTTATTGGGTCACTTACATTGGTTGTATCCTCACTTGAAGAATACATTTTCATATACTCTTCGAACAACTCATGAAGGCAAGTGTTAATTGCTTCCCAAACTAGTTGTCCCCTTTCCTCGCCAAATATCTCTTCAATGGTTATCTTGGTATACAAAGATAGCTTGTATCTTGGATCAAGACAACCAGCAATAAAAATTAGTAAATTCAAGTTCTCCTTCTCCTTTGCCTTCCCCCTCCCCTTCTCCATCTCCTTGTCATGTTCACTGCTACTGTTCCAAAGTCCCCAATATTTGTCAAATTTTTCTTTCATTCTGATTCCCATCAGTGTTTGCAAATCATCTGTACTGTCCATCCATGATTGAATCAATGCATGCACTTCTCCAATTTCATGAAAAATGTATGTGCAGTGACATGGAGAGTTGTAGAGACACGAACAGTCAGATCATAAAAGTGCTCTAAAAATTCTGCCATCTTCCTTGCGTTTTCCCAATCTATCTCATCAGGATGACCAAAACCACCCCTTCCTTCAGATAGGTCCATAACATAACTCATGTCTTCATCTGCTAGTTTTGTGAACACCTTCTCATACACAATTGCAGATTTAAGCATAATATACGTGGAGTTCCATCTAGTTGGGACATCAGCCTTAAGATATGGATTGTTGGTTAGCTTCTCTTCCTCTATAATTTCCTTAAATTTGACCATTCTTGAACCACCATTTCTAATGTACTTCACAGCTGCCCTAACACACTTCACTGATAGGTCTACTTCTTTCAGGCCATCGTGCACAATTAGATTAACGATGTGAGCTGCACATCTCATGTGCAAGTACTTGCCACTAGCTAGATTAGTGGTACTCAATTGCCTCCTCAAATAACTAATACCGGTATCATTGGCACTTGCATTATCAACAGTTATTGTCATCACTCTCTCCAAACCCCATTCAACCATGCATCTTAGCACATTTTTTTCCAATATCATCACCCTTGTGTCCCTTTACCAAGAAGAAACCAATAACTTTTTTATGGAACTTCCAATTATCATCAATAAAGCTAGCAGTCACAATCATGTAGCTATCTAGTTGCTTAGAAGTCCAACCATCTGTTGTCAAACAAACCCGTTGACAGGAGTCTTTGAAGAATTTCTTTAGCTTAGCTTTCTCCTGGAAGAAACAATGTACTACATCTCTAGTACATGTTCTTCTAGATGGCACTAGAAAGCGAGGGCATGCTTTGGACATAAACTTTCTAAATCTAGGTTTCTCACCAAAGCAAAATGGCAACTCATCCTCTATTACCATCTCGGCAAAAGCAACCCTTAGTGTGTCTTGATCAAACCTCCACATGCTTACACCTTCATGATGAGTTGCTTGTAGAGTACCTTGAGATGGATCTTTGTTAAACTTATTTGGATTGCGTTTGCAAGCAACCAAATGCCTCTTCAATGAAGATGTGCCATGACGTCCAACCTCTGCCTTCATGTTTCGATGGCAATATTTGCACTTAGCATGCCTAACAATGTCTTTATCATCTTTTATCTTAATAAAATGTTGCCATACATCTGACATTGGTGCTATTTCCTTCCTACTCCCATCCTTAGTCAACTCAGGTTCCTCTTGTCTAGCTATTACATCCTGTGACTAAGATGCTGGTGCAACTACATTCTGAATATGTGACGTTTCAGTACAAAGTGCAACTGATTGAACCTCCATATCTGTGTGTTCCTCAATTTCTAGCATCTATATGACAATTGAATCACAAAATACTAGAGTTACATACTTACACAGTTACACTACTACCTAATATTAATCTACAGGTACAAGATTCAAGAATGTGTAGTTGTGTAGTGTGTACCTTCCTTCCTGTTCCTAGCTGCTGCGGACTGCGGTGCTGGCGACGGCGTGCTGCTTCTGCCTGGCCGCCTGGGAGTTGGCCCACTTGGCCGTGCGCCTGCTGGAGTGTCGCGGTGCTGGGAGCCTAGGACTGCCACTGGCGATGGCCGACTGCGCGCGTGGTGCCGCGGTGCTGCTGCCCCTGCGCGGTGCCGTGGAGCCTGGGGGCTGGGACTGGTGCCTGCGCGGTGCCGTGGAGCCTGGGACTGGCGCTGGTCAACTACGCGCGCGCGATGCCTGTGCGGTGCCTGCGCGGTTGCTGCTTGCTGGCCTGCTGGGAGCCTAGGAGGAGGAGGACGCTGTCGGCCGCGCTGGGAGCTAGGGTTTCGACTTGCCTGGGACTGGGAGGACCGGAGGAGGACGCCCTTGGCCGCCTGGGAGGCTGGGACAGGGAGTAGGCACTGCGCTGCGCTGTTGGGCTTGGGCTGCCTAGCGGCTAGCGCTCAGCCTGGCCCGTTGCGGCTTCCGGCGTGTTGCCTAATTTCGGGTAATGGGTACTTCGGGTACCGGCGGTGAATACCAGATTAGGCCCAAACTTAGTTCGGGTATTCAGTTTTGTTACCCGTTGGAATTGTTCGGGTAACGGGTATCGGGCTAAACGGGTACGGGTTCGGGTATTTTGTGTAACGGGCTTCGGGCTCGGGTTTTATGCCCAGTCCTAGTGCCTGCCTGTGAGTCTTGTTAGAACTCGCAGTGGTAACGAGACTGAGAGATAGTGCAAATGCCAGAGACAGAATGACAGTTATTCATTTATTGCAGAGATCACTCAGATATATATACAAAGTGAAGGGGTACATCCCCAAGGGGTGTGTCCCTTGGAAGAAGTTGTCGAGCCCCTTGGATTGGTCACAACATTGTAACATGTTTTGTAACACTCCCCCTTGATCAATCCAAGTCCATTTGATCATCTGCAAGCTATCTTCCAATATATTATCTCCTCAAAAACCCTGTGGGAGAAATAAGGAGTATACAATATCTTTTGGATAATGAGATAATCTCACTTGAACTCCAAAAGGAAAATATGCTTGTAATCATCATGCATAAAAACCCATGTGGGGAAAAGTCAATGATGAAGCATATAGCTTAGTTGATATTACCTCATTAAAAACTTTGGATGAGAAAACCTCAATAAGGCAAAACTCATACAAAGAAAAGAGTGTAATATGATGGTACAAAAACAGGTCAAATATCACAGAGAATTACTCCCCCTGATTCTTGCAAGCACTTAAGTCTTCTCATACCAATCACCTCAACACATTTCTGAAAACGTTGAGTATGGTAGAGATTTTGTGAATAGATCAGCAAGATTATCACAAGACTTTGTTTGCAAGATGGATAATTCAATTTAGGAGCAATATGCAGATTAATGCTGCTCCTGATATAAGCTGTTTCCATCTGAACAACACAAGCTCAATTATCCTTATAGATAATTCTCGGTGGTTCAATTGAACCATGGTATGCTATTGTTCTCCCATGGACCTCTAGCCCAAAGAACAATAATATGTCTATAGTCATCATCTCAAAAACCCCAGTGGGGAAAATAAATGATGAGATATATAACTCAGGCTAATATTTTTTCCAAGATAATCTAGTCAGAAAATCTGAGAAATCAACATATTAGCCGAGTCTCCTTAAAAACCCAGTGGGAAAAATAAGGAGTGTAGTCATACTCTATTGTTGATCTATTTGAACTCTAGAGAGATAAACTCATAACCTAGTTCAAATACAACAATAGCTATGTCATAATGTATCATCCTCGAAAACCTCTATAGGAAAAATAGATGATACGACATAGGCCTTGTGTTGATGTTGCCTCATTAAAAACTTTGAATGAGAAACCCAATCAGGGAAAAACTCATGCGAAGAAAAGAGTACAACATGATGTGTAAACAAGTTCTTCTGATCAAGAGAAAACTCCCCCTGATCTTTACGAATCACTAAGTCATCTCATACCTACTCTCAAACACATTAAAAATGTGGAGTAAGGTAGGGACTTAGTTCGTAACTTGTTTTTCATCTAAACAACACAAAGTAATATTATCTCCATAGATAATAAGGTCAATGATATAAAATCATGACCACCACATACCCTCAGTATGTAGTATATCATTCTGTACAATCCCACGAAGTGTACTATAGAATGATTAGTGTAAGTGACCATTAATCTCTGTTGATCAACATTTATCAAACAGTAGGTCCAACTTACCAGAAGTATGTCATTGATCTTGTACCTAGGGATCTTCTATAGATATCCAAGATCAATATATCTAAACATAAAGAGAGCATGAGTACACCTGGAGATCATAACTCGATCTCACGTGCTGTTAGCTAGCAAATCTTTGCAAAGCAATATCCGGCCGGATGCTCTTGCAAGATACAATAGCACATCTCATGATCGGAAAGAATCAAATAACAATGATTCTCTCATATTGAATTTCTTCAATATATGTTGGATATAGACAATTTTGTATCCAAGATACTCAAGATAGTTTATTTTGAATTGAAAATCTCTTTCAATTCATATCCTCTATCTTGAACTCCGTCGATAAGTAATGTATGTTTAAAATATGCTGCACATATTTACACTGAACATACCATTCTTTGTGTATCCTTTCAGAAGGAAGGATTCACTAGGTCGAATGTACCATATTTGACCAGGATGCTCTAAGTCACAAAGACTTTCCAAGCATTACAAATTTGTGATTGGTGATTATGTATTTGGAATCCTTCAAGACTCCATAAATACCATAATTCAGTGACCACATATGCATATGTTGTCACTACATCTATCAACTGCAAAGATAGATGATTTACTGCCCATAATATTGTATCGGAATTTTACTACTCACAGTAGAAGAGAATTTATAGCATTAAAATAATGCTTGGGTTTGCGTATAAACCCAGTTGCTACTAGCCATGCTTTCTCACCACCTCATTGTTTCCAAGTCCATGAAAACAAACTTGTATCCACAGTAAGATACCTTGAAGTGAAAATAAGTTAACACTTCTTTCCAGTGAGCAAGGCTATCTCTGCAACATTGTATCACTCAACAAGATCCAATTTGAGCATACTCGTGCTCTGCTATGGCCATAGTCTTTTGGATCACTTAGAGCACATATACAATTGCTGAGATGTATGTGTCGACACTTGTAGCTTTTAAATAACACAATTCTCCAGTTGACATAAAGTCATTTTTTATGTACCCTTATGATTCCTCGTGAAATCCCAAAACGAGAATCAGGGGCTTCCGATAACCTAGCCTCATCAGTGCGCACTGAGCTAGGTTGTGAATATATTCCATTCACAGGATAATCAATATCCTTTAGGTGTCCACCAACACTAGGTTGGTTACCAACGAATAGATGGTCTGCATTTACTATCTCAGAAGGTCTTGCCTTCAGCTGCTTGCAAGCATTTTAATCCCAATTTGTGACCATACTTCTCCCCCTCTTATTTACAACATCATTGTAATAGGGAGTTGAGTGGTGTTCCATTTAACCACTCTTTCTAGCACTTCCACGTAGGATTAATTTTAGTGACACATCATAGTAAATGCACATGGCAGTCAATTTGCAACTTCTTGCAAATCATTCGAACTCAAAGGTTAAGTTTTAGTACGTGATCCTGAGCCTGAATGCTTACTGCATTCATTATAATTTCTTGGCATTCTTTTTGGTACTTGAAATCTCCCCCTAATGCCTGGAAAAGCTCATGATTCAAGCAAGCGTACGGGCTGTAAATAGATTCTCATGAAGAGATTCTAAAACTTAATGATCAACGGAGAAGGAATTCTCACATAGATCCCCAGCTTTCTGTGTGCCCATACATGTACGCTGCGGTGGTGAGATTGGGAACATACCCAATGTACGCATGGGAAATCTTTCATGGATTCCCACGTACTAAAAACCATAGGGGAACTTGTACATGTAGTACACGCAGTTAATCACAAGTCAGGAGCGTGCAAAACTTCCTGACTCCAACCATAACTAGTTGGAAATGACAATTCATTACTGATGGTCATTAATGATCTGAAATTTTCGAATCTATCACAGATTCATCATATCCTTTATGGATATCATTCTGAATACCAAGACAAACAATCACCATTGTAAGTACATTTGGTAAATTCAGTAGTGTGGAGGCTAATGTGCTCAAGCTTGAGACATTATTACTTAATGGTCATGTGTTGTCCGAAGGACACACTTCAGGTCATCATATAGATGCACCAAATAACCATATAAAGCCTTCAATGTCCATACCATCTATGTAATGGACCACACTCGTTGCTTTGAAACAATTCAAAGAACTTAACCAATTCAGATCAGATTTTAAGATAAGAGGGACTTAAAATCTCATTCCCAATGATACTCATCAAGTATCCATCTTATGGGAAAAACATGACCAACAGAATTGTCCATAACTTTTCATTTCATCCCAATAATGGAATTACCAATTAGTCTTACCCAGCATGGTAAGTATCATCACATGAAAAGTTATAACATATGCAACACTTTGTATGGGAGGATGTATGTAGAATACAGTCCATAAGAAATGTTTCTGAGAAACATATGCAATATCCATCACTATCACTTTGTGTTTCCACATGATAGAAATTTTATGGATATCTCTATAATTTGGTAAGATAAAATTAGGATATATCAACACATCCTTGATACTTCCATTACCAAAAGGGGACTAGATATTAACATATCATGATATCGCACAAAGCGATTGTCAAAATATTCTTTCCTCTTTCCAAAGGAATATGAGAATATTTTGTTTCCCCACTTATAGAGTTTGTGGCTCAATTCTCCACATTGCATGTTTCTTCCTCAATGGGAAGAATCCCTGTACAAGTTTGCACAACTCAAACCAATGAGTCTTCAACTCCCTTGATGAGTTGGTTAAACTCTAATCGATGAGTTTGTTCAACTTAAATCACATGAGTGATCAACTCCAATCGATAAGTTTGTTTAACTCAAATTCATATGAGTTTTTACACTCAAATCACATGAGTGTGTTCAACTCACACCGCATGAGTTGAACCTATCACAACATCAATTATGAGATTATACCAAATCTCATGCATCATTAAATATTACTCAAAAGCAAATCATCTAACAAAGTGGTCTTCTCTTAGAAAAAGAAGTGTTGTTACATGATTAGTCCAAATCATGAATTACACAACTAACCACTGTTATCATGTCAGATGGAAGATTGAAGTACACTTCATATCTTAGCTTTCATGAGTAGTATGCATCTATTGGGATTTCATATACAAGATTAGATGCTTAGGCATACAACACTATACCACGTATAGTGTAATGACAAAAGAGTTTGTCATACTCATTGCCCTTCCCTTTTTAATGTGCTTATATATTTGCTTTCAAGCAAAATATTTGAATACAAAGTGATAGTCTACAACATAATGCAGACACATACTCATAAGTCCACAAGTCTTATGATTTTATTTGCTATTCATTTTACGCTTGCACATCAAGCCGCAAAAGCACATAAGTTCTTTTCATAAGAACCATAAGAGAAAGAGAGCATCTCATTTCCTCCAAATCGAAGAGGTGAATCCCCATATTATGCAAAAATGGAATGATCATATCCAATGAACATTAAGGATAATTAAACCCATTAGGCGAGTTCATCAAACTCTATTAAATTATTATCCTTCAAATGGCTTAACCATTTTATCTTGCTGCAAAATATATCATATATTCATATGTTGGAGAATTCTAGGTATCACATAAAGTGTACCAGAGGATTTTTGAAAATTGGTGGACACAACGTAGATAATCTCCATGTAATGAACCAATGGAGTAGATCTCCCAGTAGTGGGCAAAACTTTTGCTGCCTGAAAGCATGGTCTCTGGGCTGATATATTCAAGGAACATACCGCAGCCAATGCTTAGGACTCCACTACCCTGTGCTTGACCAAAATTTCAAAAATAAAATGGTAATCACCATAAATATGAATAACCAATATCGCATCTCCTACATATCTACTTGGGAGAACACATAGGTAATCATCATCGATATATGATGTAGACCTCTTATTGATGGGCAAATAACCTTTTGCTGTCTAAAAGCTTGGTCTCAGGGCAAATAAATTCCAAGAACTTATTGCAGCCAAAGCCTAGATCTCCATCATGTGTTGAATAATCCCAAGTTCAAGATATGTGTCATATTTTGAAAGAATTCATCGTTTAATTAAGTAGAACTTAATTAAAAGAATTCTTTGAGTTACCAGCATGATCGCAACGTCGAGCCTGAAGGTTCCAAACCTTCCAATCGAATAAATACTTTGAATATTAGTGAGCATTGTATAGATAATCCTCAAATTAATGAGGTGGATCTCCTAGTAGTGGGCAAGAAACTTGCTGCCTAAAAGCACGGTCTCTGGGCTGATAAGTTCATGGATGAACAAACCGCAGCCAATGCTTAGGTCTCCACTACCCATACTCGACTAACTATCAAAGTAAAATTCAAGAACTCCATATCCTGTTATTTTGGATAGCACGTATAGGTAATCATCCCGAGAGATGTAGACCTCATGGAGATAGGCATTTCAAATGCTGCCTCAAGCACGGTCTCTGGGCTACTAAACTCTATAAAAGAATTTAGCGCAGCCAATGCTTAGGACTCTATCTCCATATGCTTTTAATCCAAAATAATGAATTTTTATTTTGCATGTAGACCATTCAGTTTCGACTTATTAATGTGCTATGTTTTCCATGCAAACATAAAAGAATGCAAAAACAAAAGCAAGTCGAAAATATGTGAATTATAAATGTAAATAAAATATAATTCACTATCAAGTCTGTATTTTTCATAATAAAAACAGACAAGTATGTGCAATTATATATATCAATTTGCAATCTAAATATCGAATTTAGACGCATAACGCAAGTTAAAAATTGAATGTACATATAAAAATTGGGTATGATACGGAAATTCAGAATTTTAACATGGTAAACAGGCCTTTTCTGGTCCATGGGGGCGGCCCAGGCGCCGGTTAGGGTTTTCATGTCCAGCCGCTGCCGCCAGAGACTGGCCGCCAGGGAGCCGAGCGACTCCTCAAGCGCCCCTGCCCGTACGCCCTCGCCAGGGCCGGCCGCGCCCGCGCCGGGGCTCGTCGTGCCCGCCGTTGCCGGATCCGCGCCGGCGGCCGGCGTGGCAGGGTCGCGCCCGCTCGCTCAGGAGCCAGGCCGGGCGCGCCGTGGCCGGGGCTGGACCGCGCCCGCACCGGGATGCACGGCAACCGAGGCCGGACCGCGCCAGCGCCCGCAGGCCACGTCATGGCCGGGGCGGGACGGCGCACGCGAGGCTTCGGCCTGTCTGCGCGCCCGCGTGGCTACGACTATCGCGCCGGGTCCTTCCGTGCCTGCGCGGTTGCAGGTCGCGAGCCGCCTGCGCGGTTGCTGGCCACGAGCCGCCCGTGTCGTGGTTGGCCGGGGCCTCCCGCGCGTGGCCCACGCCGGAGCGCGCATACACTTGTTCGCACGGGGCCGGCGTGGCTGCTCGTGGACGGCATTCGCCCAGTGCGATTTCCATTGTGGAAGAAGGTATGACAACGTATTTACCTTGGTTCGTTGGAGGTCGAGGCCTCCTTCTTGGTGCAGTGACGCGTACAAGGGACTGCGCACTGAAGAAACCAGGGTCGTAGGGAAGGGACAGCGGACGTTCGCGATGGACCGCTTGCATCGACGGCGAGAAACTGAATCCATCAACGCCTAGATGATCGCCTCAACTTCTAGTACGCTAGTCTTCTATCTTTCTCTTCTTCCTCTCCAACAGAAAATTATCTTTCTCTGATCTCGCGAGCAGTGCTGATAACGTGTTAGAACTCGCAGTGGTAACGAGACTGAGAGATAGTGCAAATGCCAGAGACAGAATGACAGTTATTCATTTATTGCAGAGATCACTCAGATATATATACAAAGTGAAGGGGTACATCCCCAAGGGGTGTGTCCCTTGGAAGAAGTCGTCGAGCCCCTTGGATTGGTCACAACATTGTAATATGTTTTGTAACAAGTCTGCCAGCTCTCCTCCTCTGTTGTCCTCCTGCGCGCCGACGGCCCAGGGAGAATTAGTAGATTCAAATTATCGTTTAGTTTATATATAAAATTAATTTTATAACTGGAATATATTTAATACTTTTAATGTGCAATTAAACATCCAGCGCCTGAACTCTCCATCGGGCCTGCAGCTGTGCCCCACTTTCAACTCAAGGATGGTCTTTTACATTCGGGTAGGCCAAGATGTTCCACTTCAAACTCGACTGGTGGCAGCTCACTCTGGCGCACCTCTTCGCCCGGAAAGGAATGAAGTCCTTTGTGTCGGATTTTGTGCACCACTGTCAAGTGTGTTTACAAGCCAAACTAGACCGAGCTGCATACCCAGGGAAGCTGTATCCTCTCCCTGTGCCTCAAGCTGGTTGGGAGACTGGATCGATGGATTTGTGGAGCGTCTCCCATGCTCTGTCAACGCTGATTGCATCTTAATTGTTGTGGACAAGTTTATTGTTGGTCACTTGTTCTCGAATGTTGTAGATCAAAAAAGGGAACATAATTGTTAATTATTATAGACTTTCGTCTTACGAAACATTATCTTCACATGGGAATAATACTCATCAGAAGAAGATCAAGAGGGATTTACCTTCATCATTTAATATCTGAATGGGAATGTATAAGGATGAAGGCAGTAACTACATTTCATTAATTCATACATATTTGTATTTTATAAAACATATATGAATATTGACGGTATTAATAGTACATTGATACATTCGGCTTGCTTAAAGCTGAAGACGCGAGATAGTGATTACAATGCAGCATGAACAGTATGATGTTACTGTTCATCTATTTATAGACGCGAGACACAACCCGAAAAAATTACATACATGCCCTTGAACATTTATTTATAAACAAATTAAACTAGCAAGGTCTATCTAGTCTTTTTCTTCTTTGTTTGATCTGAGCCGAAGCTATCGGTAGCTTCGGCGTTCTGCATTATTGCTTCTTCCTAAGGATTTTATCATGAGAACCTTCGGCAAAAGGAGGGCAGACTTCTTGTGGCACTTTACCTAAGGTGTTTATGTATTGAAGACCTTCGGCGGAGAAAAAGACCCCAACATTTACTAAGTATGCACACTTCTTGCCCCTGTCCCACCCCTATACTGCAAGTTCGGCGACTCGGTGTTTCATTTCCAACGTTTACAAGCTCCATGGGTTTCAATCTACACTTATTTCCTACCATGACCTTGTCTTTACTAATAAGTTCTAGCACCAATACTTTAGGCTGGCTGGTAAAGAATTATGTTTGAGTTCCTCTTATCACCCACATACGAATGGACAAACCGAGAGCGTGAATCATCTCCGTCCGTAATTAGATGTACATGAAGTTACATCCATAAGTCCAATCGTCTATGGTGCCCCGTGCTCATCACACGCTTAACTTCAAATATTTTGGTCCATATCAGGTGACAGATTGTGTAGGACAATTGGCTTATCGTCTACAATTGCTAGCGTCTAGCCTTATCCACCTTGTGGTTCACGTGTCTCAACTGAAGCCGGTTGATAGTATTAATTTGATATTGCATTGGTGTGGTCTGTGAAACTATGAGTATAATTATTATTTCTATTGTTAAATTAATTTGAAATTAACTTAAAATTAATTATTTTATATATATCAATGTTAACGTAAACGGTAGATAAACGGTGAGGCTTTGTTTAGTGTTTAGACGTGTTTAAACATGTTTAAACGAAATTAAACGATTTTCCTAATGTAGCAACATTTCATTAAATTAGCTTTCAAGTAAATGAGTAAATACACATATATTTAGTTCAACGATACTGTGATATATTCATATATTATTTATACTTTCAACAACATATATATATATATATTATATATTGAGAGCCTGGGCTCTCCTAATTAGAGAAAGCCCTAGCCACCCTACTCAGTTGACCGACTAGGTGGCCCACGGACCGTCCCACCCGACCCACCGCACGACCCTCAAACCCTCCCATCCCATCTCCACCCATGCACAAAAACCTAAGCTACCTCGCCGCCTTCGTCGCCCCGCACCCAACATTGCCAACTCCATGCACCCCCCCTCCCCCGCCGCCACCTCATCCTCCCATCGCCATCCACCCAGATCCTCCCATCACCATCCAACATCGTCGACGTGGAGCCATGACTTACCCTTGCCGCTCCAGTGAAGGAGGTTGATATGGCCCTGATGGAGACCCCGACAGCGGCCCTCGACGTTGTCGCCGTCAAGCCCGTGCCGGTTCCACCAGTGGTCCAGCACCCGGATGTGGCCCGCAAAGACGAGTAGGAACAACAGCAGCGAGGCGAGGTGGTAGATCCAGCACCGCTTTGGCACAACCATCCATTCCTCCTCCCAGAGCGTGTACCCAGGCCTGCCTCTCCTCGGGGAACGCCGCCGAGGTCGTCTGGCTGGAGCAGAAGGCGGCGTCGCTCGGCAAGCTGGTTGAGAAGCAGTGCAAGAGCATAAATGATCTCAAGTCCAAGGCTAGTTGAAAGGGAAATATGCCCTTGGGCCATTTCTACAAGTGTTTTGGTGATTAGATGTCCAACACAAATGTTTTGAACTCTTATGTGCTAAATGTGTGAAAAGTGCAAATGAAAGTATAAGGTATGTTTCTAGACTTAGTATATTCTTTTGTATACTAATGTGCTTGTCTAAGTGCTAGAAACAGGACCAAGAAAAGAGAAGATTTGAATTAGAGAAGAGTTGGCTGTGTACAGCCAACAACTGCTCGAGCCTAGCGCACCAGACTGTCCGGTGGCGTATCGGACAGTGTCCGGTGCCCTAGGCTGGCCGACGATGAACTGGCTGCTCTCGGGAGATGACGAAGTCATACGGCTATAATTCACTGGACTGTCTGGTGGTGCACCGGACAGTCCGGTGAGTCATCAGCGGCGAACTCATCTCTCTCGAGAAAAGGGAAAAGAAGACGCGGCTATAATTCACCGGACTGTCCGGTGAGCCAACGGCGCCAGCGCCAACGATCGTCCGCGCGATCAACGCGCGACACATGGCTGCTCCAATGGTCGGCTGTGTGCACCGAACTGTCTTGTGCGCCATCTGGCCCGGAGGAGCAACGGTCGGCTGTGCCCGATATGGAAGGGGATCGTGCACCAGACATGCTATAGTGGCTGTCCGATGGCGCACCGGACTGTCCGGTGCGCCACTCAACAGAAGGCAAGGATAGCTTTCCATGTTGATCTCCAACGACTCCTAGCTGCCTTGGGGCTATAAAAGGGACCACTAAGCGCATGGAGCAGAATACCAAGCATTCTCTAAACATACTAAGACATCCAAACTCCGCCTCCACACATTTGATTCATAGTGTTAGTGATTTGAGCTCCCTTCGAGTTGTGAACTCCCTGTACTGTGCTTTGAGCTCAAGTCTTGACTTGTGATCGTGTGTGTGTTGCGGATTGAATCTTGTGTGTGTTGCTTTTCCCTCCCTTACTTCTGTGTTTCTTTTGTGATGATCACTGTAAGGGCGAGAGGCTCCAAATTGTGGAGATTCCTCGCAAATGGGAAAATACTCTAAAGGAAAAGACCGTGGTATTCAAGTTGATCATCGGATCACTTGAAAGGGGTTGAGTGCAACCCTCGTCCATTAGGACGCCACAACGTGGAAGTAGGCAAGTGTTACTTAGCCGAACCACAGGATAAAAATCGTGTGTCTCTTATGTTGCTTTCTCTGTGATTGTTGTGTTCACAAGAACTCGCTTCAAAGCTACTTAGTCACACTAACACTTTAATAACTAAGTTTTGTGGCTATTTAGTGTTTGATTTTATAGGATCACCTATTCACCCCCTCTAGGTGCTCTCAATTGGTATCAGAGCCGTACTCTTTATCTAAGGGAATAACCGCCCGAAGAGATGAATCCTAAGGGTAAGGGGATGGTGATTAACGACAAGGAGAAGGAATCCCTCCTCAACAAGCCAAGAGACGATAAGCCTACCGACTCAGGCTCGAGTCATAAGAAGAGGGACGGGAAGAAGAGACGCATCAAGAAGATCATCTACTACGACTGCGATGCATCTTCTTCTTCACCAAGGGACGACGACGACGACTCCTCGTCAAAGAAAAAGACGATTAATCAAAACTATTCCTTTGATTATTCTCGTATTCCGTACAATTCAAATGTCCATTTACTTTCTATTCCTCTTGGAAAACACCCACACTTCGATGGAGAGGATTACTCATTTTGGAGCCATAAAATGCGTAGTCATCTATTTTCTCTCCATCCTAGCATTTGGGAAATTGTGGAAAATGGAATGCATTTTGATAGTTCGGATAATTCTGTGCATATAAATGAACAAATTCATAATAATGCCCAAGCTACTACTGTCTTGCTAGCTTCACTTTGCAGGGATGAATATAATAAAGTGAGTGGCTTGGACAATGCCAAGCAAATCTGGGACACCCTCAAGATATCTCATGAGGGAAACGACGACACTATGATCAAAAGATGGAACTAGTGGAAGGCGAGCTAGGGAGGTTCGCAATGATCAGGGGAGAGGAGCCTACTCAGACCTACAACAGGCTCAAGACCCTGGTCAACAAAATCCGAAGCTATGGAAGCACAAGATGGACGGATCATGGTGTCGTCCGACTCATGCTAAGGTCATTTACTGTAATTGACCCCCATCTTGTCAATCTTATTCATAAAAACCCTAGGTACACCAAGATGACGCCCGAGGAGATCCTTGGAAAATTTGTGAGCGGGCGCATGATGGTGAAGGAGGCGCGATACGTAGACGATGCGCTAAATGGTCCACTGCCCATCTATGAGCCACAACCCATTGCTCTCAAAGCAACAAGTAGCAAGGAGGCGCTACCAAGCAAGGTAGCACAAGTGGTGGCTGCCGGACTCAACGAGGACGAAATGGCGCTTATCATCAAGCGCTTCAAGACCGCGCTTAAAGGACGCAAGGAGTACCCCAACAAGAACAAAACAAGGGGAAAGCGCTCCTGCTTCAAATACGGTAAGACTGGTCATTTCATTGCACAATGCCCCGATAATGATAATGACCAGGGACAAGAAAAGAGCGGGAAGAGGGAAAAGAAGAAGAATTATAGGAAGGAGAAGGGCGAGGCGCATCTAGGAAAGGAATGGGATTCTGACTGCTCGTCATCAGACTCCGATGATGAAGGACTTGCTGCCTCGGCCTTCGACAAGTCTTCACTCTTCCCCAACAAACGTCATACTTGCCTCATGGCTAAGGACAAGAAGGTACGTATTCGAGATTCCCCTAAGTACTCTTCTTCTAGTGATGAGGAATCCTCCGATGATGAAGTAGATTACTCTAGTTTGTTTAAAGGTTTAGATAGAGCCAAAGTAGAGAAGATTAATGAATTAATTGATGCCCTAAATGAAAAAGATAGACTACTAGAAAAGCAAGAGGACATTTTGTATGAGGAACATAACAAGGTTGTTAGTGTTCAAAAATCTCTTGCTTTAGAACTTAAAAGAAATGAAATGCTATCCTATGAGTTATCTGCTTGTCAGGAATCTGTCTCTAGTCTAAAGGATTTAAATGTTGAATTAAATGCTAAACTAGAGGAAGCAAATGCAACTAGATCATGTGTAGATCATGTAGTTATTTGTAATAGATGTAAGGATTTTGATGTTGATGCCTGTGATGAACATCTTGCTTCTATTACTAAATTGAACAATGAGATAGCAAGTCTTAATGCTCAACTTAATACTTGCAAAGTTGATTTTGATAAATTAAAATTTGCTAGGGATGCCTACACGGTTGGTAGACACCCCTCAATTGAGGATGGACTTGGTTTTCAAAAGGAAACCAAGAACTTGACATGCCAAAGAACTCCCATTCTCAACAAGGAGAAAGAGAAGACCCCTATGGCTAGTAGTCCTCAAAGGAACCATGCTTACATTTATGATAGAAAATTTACTAGGAATGCTCATAATGATAGATACTTTGATCATGCTATGATTGCTTCCAGCTCTACTTATGATTGTGGTAGAAATAGGCCTAGGCGCAATCATGCTATGTCTCATGCGCCTAGGAGAAATTATGCTACTCATGCTTCTAAGAAAATGTGCAATGAACCTACTACTGTTTTTCATGCTTGCAACACTTCTTTTGTTCTTTCATGTAAGAATGCAAAAGTAGTTGCTAGGAAGTTGGGATCCAAATGCAAGGGAGACAAAACTTGCATATGGGTTCCAAAAACTATTGTGACTAACCTTGTAGGACCCAACAAGAGTTGGATACCTAAAACCTAAGCTTAAATTGCCTTGTAGGTTTATGCATCCGGGGGCTCAAGCTAGATTATCGACAGCGGATGCACAAACCACATGACAGGGGAGAAGAAGATGTTCACCTCCTACGTCAAGAACAAGGATTCCCAGGATACAATCATATTTGGAGATGGAAATCAAGGCAAGGTCAAAGGTTTGGGAAAGATAGCCATCACAAGTGAGCACTCCATATCAAATGTATTTTTAGTAGAGTCGCTCGGGTACAACCTTCTGTCTGTAAGTCAATTGTGCCACATGGGCTACAATTGTTTGTTTACAAATGTTGATGTATCTGTCTTTAGAAGGAGTGATGGTTTATTAGTGTTTAAGGGTGTATTAGACGACAAGCTCTATTTAGTTGACTTTTCGAAAGAGAATGCCAGTCTAGATGCATGCTTAATTGCTAAGACTAATATGGGCTGGCTATGGCATCGCCGTCTAGCACATGTTGGGATGAAGAATCTTCATAAGCTTCTATAGGGAGATCATGTGTTAGGACTAATCGATGTCTGTTTTAAGAAAGACAGACCTTGTGCAGCATGTCAGGCAGGGAAATAGGTGGGAAGCACTCATCACAGCAAGAACATGATGACAACATCAAGACCACCAGAGCTTCTTAACATGGACCTCTTTGGACCCATTGCCTACCTTAGCATCGGGGGAAGTAAGTATTGTGGCAGAACCTCCAAGTTATTGGGCCCACATGCACCTGTCCTTGTCCCAAAGACCTCAAACGACCATGCATGTGCACCAGATAACTCAACAGGATCTGTCTGATTGCCCCAAGGACATCGGATAAACCACTTTCAACCAGAACCGTGGGATTAAGTAACACAAATCACACACACAACATTTTTGCAGCAGAAATCTTATTACCAAATTTTACAGGTTCCAAAAATTTTACATTATTTTATTAGAGCGATTACAAAAGTATAAGTTTGAAATATATGCTAGCTTAAGTGACCATCCTCAATAAGAAGTATAGAAGAGATACTTAGACTTATAAGAAGGCCGAGCCCACCAGCACTTAACACTATCACAGCAGCACAAGGTTAGAACCTGAAAAACAACAGGGAATAAAACCCTGAGTACGGAATTACTCAGCAAGACTTACCCGACTAAAGAAAAGACTCTCAAGGGTATGCTGGCTAGAGGGATTCAAGGAAAGGTTTCTCAATGATCAAGGACTCTGTTTTGCAGAAAAGCTTACTATGAGTGGATCCTTAAAAATCCATTTTTATTGTCAGGTTAAGTAAAATTACCTGCATCTAGAGTTCTATCTACCCTAGTTCAAGCACTTCACCTGCACTAGCTAATTTCTTTATCCACCTGTCATCTTCACTGGAGTTCTACGTATAGGGCAGTGACCAAGTCTTCATAACCGCGAAGCTACGGCGATCCGAATCGATTATACTCAGTTGAGGATCTCCAATCACATGACATATGTAGCACTTAACCCTTGCATATGTCAACCCGCCACCAGGGTTCTTAAGACCAGATCAGGTTCACGCGAACCGAGAGCACAGATACACCACCGTCCGGCCTCTTGCCACGGAGGGTACACGCTACTCTCGCCACCGCTCCACGCCCATTCCGTGTTATCTTATTCTGGCCTTAGTCTGCCTGAGGCAAGGCTTACCCATGACGAGGCATGTGACCAGTTAAAGGGTCCTCGTTTATCAAGCCTACATCGACACGGTCCTTAATCGACTCAGACGGAGACACTACACCGAGACTCTCTTCTCGTGCAAGTCACCCGCCCGGTCTCAGCTTAATCATTTAAAACCCAAAGCTTGGTACCTGGCAGAGGTACATCTTTTCCGATGTTGAACCCATCACGGCCATGATGGATCCACCATCAAGTTTTATTGTCAAAAACATCCCTCCCACTTTGCCAAACATCTTTTGTAAAACAAAACCTTTTGTTTTGCTAGAGCAATACTGAGCATAGTAAAACCTTTTGTAAAACAGGGTTTCAAGGAAGGTAATCAAATTCAAGGAAGGTAATGCAGGAATTGTTTAAGCATTCAACTCCTATCACCTAATGCATCAATTAAGTGAGAAAGATTTTAAAAACATCAAGGAAGGAGGCAAATGCACCGGGGCTTGCCTGAGTAACACTAGGTTAGTGTTGTTAAGTGGTGACCACTTGGCGATCATCCTTGTCCTAGCACTGGATCGGGCAGGTTCGTCCATCAGCTTCATCCTACGGATTAGCCCGCGCTTGGGGTCGACTTGGCTTGTCTTCCGCATCACGTGATCAATTATCGTACCTAATTGAAATGCATTATGCATATGAATGCCTATGAAAATGCTAAGATAATATAGGTTTATTATCTAGGGTCTTGAATATAACTTTCCTTCACGGATCTCCGAGAACTTAGGGTTTTCGGAGTCAATAGTGAAGTTCAAAAGGCAGGGGTAGGGTTTTGGGTTCTATGTATCAAACATGGCCCAAATCATACCAAACTCTACCCAAGGCTTCTAAATATCATTTAGAGATTACCCTAAAAATTTAGTGAATTTTTGGATTTATTATACATTCCCTAAAAATCTAGAAACATGGTTCTTGGCTATTTTAAATACTCTATAATTCCCTATTTGGACTAAAAATCATGGAACTATTTTTACTAAATACTATGGGAAATTAGGAGTCTAGCAAAATTGGTTTTATATTTTTAGCATTTTTCTGCAATTTTCTATCAATTTCTAAAGTTGCTTGGAAAAAAAGAAAAGGAAAACTACTAACAGTGTTGGGCCCAAACTGGCCCAACTAGCCCAGCTTTAACGGAAAATGGGGGCGCGCCCGCGGCAGCTCAACTAGTTTTGCACAAAAGTCCTTGCTAGAGTTAATATTAGGAACGAAGTCCTCAACAGAACTCTGCGAGTCACTGACATTTTACTTCCGGCTCCTTCTATGTTTCTTGTCTTCTAAAATGGAACCCCCGACGTCGCCAGCGGCGCGGATGCGTTTTCCCTACGATACTACGGCGGAGGAGAGCTCGGGTAGTCACTGGATAGCGACCGGATCAATCCTTAACCTAACCCGCACCACTGTGGGACATGAATTTGGCTTACGATCATACCGAGCGGCCGGACCTCATTCACGGCGGAGTTCTAGTTCCGCGGTCCCTGCTCGGCCAATTTGAGCACCATACCCTTCAAATTAAAGGCATAGGGGGCACGAATGAGACATAGGCAGCATGATGCCTACGACAATTGGCCTCGGATTAACAGAGTTCTGGTGGATCAACACCAGGGTACTCCCTGCGGTGTCGAGCCCGCGTTCTGTCCAAGCTAAGACCGTAAAGGTCAATTGGATTCCTAGGTGAGCTTCACCAGTCAATAAGGATGCTAGAACATCAAGCCTTAGTGATTGAGTCATACCACAATTGCCTGGCCACGTAAAGCCGAGGTATTGTTGCGGTGGTCACCGGACACCCGCGACGACTTGATTAGTGGAACAGGGCATGCCTAGAGTATGGTTTGGGGAAGGAAGAGCAACACTGTTGACTGAAGCTACTCACTACGGTTGATGATTCAAGCACGGATCACTGAATCTGGTTCCTGTTTTCTTTCCCCCTCCCTGCTATTCTTTATATAGGCAGGGAAAAGATCAAAGGGCTGGATCCTTGCTCTTGCAACAAGGATAACTATGAACCTGAGATGTAGTCGTGGCTTACTCACGAAGATCCACGCAGATTCATAGAGCCCAGTCATGTAGGATGAAGATTATCCAAGGGGGGTGTAAGGATAGGAGAGCACCTTTGTGGATATTTCTACCTGGGATATTTCTGCTGATGATCTGATTTTGAATATCTCTGCCCTCCCTTATCTCTATTATTTCCCATACCAAAGTAGGACATGGCAAGGAAAGCCAAAAGATCAAGGTTAGATATTTCTGTATTTGGAATCTATAGCTCTTGACTGACTGACTCATCTTCAGCTAGCCATTTCTCTTAATTTTTGAGTAAGACAAATTAATCACTTTTAACAGAACTTGTTTATTAGTCCAAGGTCTACTAAGTCACTACATATTTTATAGACCCAAACCTCCTAGATTACAAGTTATAGCATCCAAAAATTGGATGCCAAAGCTGGTTACCATTTCATTTTGCTTGAACCTTAATCTTCAGTCCTTCATCCATTTTCCTCCTTTCTGACACGGATAGTTTAGGCGCCCATATCTCCTAAATCTTCATAACACTAAGCCAAAGTTTCTTAATAAAACTTGCTCATGAACACAACCTCTCCAACTTTGCTTAAGACATTTTGGCACAAAGTCACCTAGGACACTTTTTACAAGGCTTCAAAGTGGAGCAAACAGGTAATATTCAGAACCGACTGATCAGATTGACAGTCTGAATTGCTATTCTGACAGCTTGATTTTGAGTATCATTTTCTCCAATATTTGCACAGGATCAAGCCCATACTTCTTAAAAACATTTAATCCCCTTCTGATGGTCTCTAATTTATCTACACAACTCCCATCCTTTAAACCTCTAGATTGGTCACAAAAAAGCTCCAAACCTAGCTCGATTCACTACACTTTTAGTTTTCAGATTACTGTTTTTGTTCTGAAAAATTCAGAGTTCTGTTGACTCGGTTTTGGGTATGTTTTTATGAGATTTCCATAAGGTTTTAGGGTTGGGTTTCTTAATTGAGCTTATACCCCTATAGTAGCTCTACCATTTTGATGCACTAACCTAGGACAGAATCCTTATGAGTGAAGAGATATACAGCTCCAAAGATGGTCTCAACCTGCTGAAATTCAGACTTAGGTTACATAGCTTTCATAGGTCTTTTTACAAAAAGGTCCAAATCTCACCATTCCTCTTGCAAATCCTTGAATATAAAAATTAGTGGGTTTAAGGTGCCCCTTTTACTTTGATACTTGCACTTAGGTCCAGAAGTGTGCAACATTTGCATATAACCCCCTAGGGTTTCAGTCTAGGGTTTTCCAGGGGTCTATTCAGGGTTTTTGGTATTTCTAGGGTTTGAATGCCACTTAAGTCCATCCATGGTGACACTTTATGATTATTATAATAAGTTTTGAGAACCTAACTCATTTGGGCTTTATTGACCTCCTAAGCTCAGTTTAGGGTTAAGCACCCTTCCCTAGGGTTGTACCCATGACATATCACATCAATTCAACTCGTTTGAAATTTTTGCCTGGTGAACGTATTCCAGGTGTGACACACACATGATATGCCAAGGCTTACGATGTCATGCTCAAGCTTTAGTGACAGTAACACCAGGGGTGTTACAGCCCTCCCCCTTAAAAGAATCTCGTCCCGAGATTCGGAGCGAAAGACTTTTAAGAGTAGAGAAGCATGTAACCCATGTCCATATCAGCGATAATCGTGAGACATTTCTAAATAAAGGCGAGTGTCTCAAGATATGGTTTCTCTAGTGGACATAACATGTATCGACTTAAGCCCATTTTAGAAATGCCCACTAATAGAGACGTTGTCCGCTAGAAGAACACATAAGGTTCCATGTGTGTAGTTTGCTTTTTCTGATGACACTGTACTATCTGAGTCTGTTGAGCAAGCGGTAGATATACGACTTTACCCAAGCAGAATCAGATGCACCATCTTGGGTAAAACACACAGAAGAAGGTTTACCAACAAGTGGTCACGGTAAGTTCATAGCACACGAGACGGGTGTGCATGTCGACTAAATCACCGTTGACCTATGGCTAGCCAGAAAATCCAAGTCCATAAAAGGTGATATAGATTCGAGAAAATCACTAGTAGAAGGATCTGTAGATGCTGCCTTCCCAACCAATCCATCTTATCGAGCACTAGGCATGGCTCGACTTGATCACACATGCTGGAAAAGCACACGTGAGGCGATTGAGGCATGACTAGAGCTGTGGTTAGGTGGTTACTGGCTGACTTAATCCTGATTCTTTAAAGTACTTCCTTAAGATGGGTTGAACCAAAATGAGTTTAGACAACTCAACAAAACAATCTCTAAACTCAATCTTTGTTCACTGGGCAGTTACAAGTTAGTCAAAACCAACTTGTTGAACTACTTTTGACATTGAGCAAGTCCTCTCGGCACCATCGGTAAGCCAAGGGTCGAGAGTTCACATTTGCTAGCAAAAAGGCATGCATTTGTGTAGAAATCCATTTGGTCATGTTGTTCATCCGTTTCTTCATGCGAGACGCATTATCCACTTGGGTAGGTAATACATGGATTAAGTAAGAGAGCGAATGAACAAACTCCTGCATTTCAGCAGCAGGGGAAACAGATCTCCATTTTGAGAGCTAATCAGTTGTCTCTTGACACTAAAAAGCTCCAAGGCTTCACCTTTACACAAAGGACGTAAAGGGAACTTGTATGCGTTTAGTCACTACCAAAATCAAAAGAAAAGAGACCACACATGAAAGTGGTATGCCCTTTTGATTCAACGGAGATGATAGATGTTGCTTGATCACTTGACAAACAACATAAATTTTTTAAGGGAAAGTCCACGGAAGATAACACATCAGTGTAATTCCATAACGGATCATGACTAGAAACTTCGATACTGGCATGCGCCAAGCAGCAAAATCCTATGTGCGCATTCACAGGAGGCTCTCAGTTTCACCGCGGTACCATAAGTCCTTAACCATGACACCATTACAAAACTGGCACCAATAATGAATCTCATGTGGTAAGAACAATTCGTGCAGAGATAACATATTGATATAATCTCATAATGGATTATGACTACCAACTGTGATACTAGCGTGTGCCGAGCAGCACAACCGTGTGTGCGCACACACAGAAGGCCCTCGGTTTCGTCACGACACCACTGGTTTTAGTCATAACACCATTACCAGATGTAACCAATAAGAAATCTCACAACACACAAATGAATTGTGCAGGGGTGACAATATACAAAGATACTCTACCTATCAAAAAGGTTACAAGTAGAGAGCCAAATAGATCATGGCCCGATGAAATAAACAAGACATGGCCATAACCTAAACTTGATGAAAGAAGTACGATGGGAGACTGTTAATTCAGCCCCAAGCATATTTCTATGCCCATCAAATGAATTACAAGTCAAGGATTAGTATCTGACTAGATACGTAGGGAAAACAATCACAAGGTTAAGTGGGTATGCCTTCGAGAGACATGAGGAAACCAAAGGCATCACACTCAATTAAATGGTCGGACATGTCTTTCCTGGGTTAGGTTGACAAAGTGATAAGATAATCCGCAAGGAGAGGCTAAACACAATAAAGATCTCAACCGGCATCAACTGAACAAGGGAATGGTTCTAGAAAGAGGCATGACTTGAGATTCTTGTTTTAAGCTTAGGTACATTTTATGTCCAATAAGGAAACTATCTACGCATTTATTTGTATGGGCTTTGTCATGGAGTGATAATGGACAATTCAAATTTGGGTCATGGTTCACTAAATAGAATCATGGCCTAATTTTAGATTTAGGCAAACAAGTCACTAACCTTCTATCGACACATCAAATCCAAGAGCAAACACATATGACACCTAAATAGATTACCTAAAGAACGGAGGATATCTATTTCATTGGGGTTCATAACACAACCTTACACCACATTATTTACAATCAATGGTTACTGGAATAAGGATGAGAGAAGCATTTTGGGTGTATAGGTGACAAACATGACGCAACAATCAGGATGCATGCTCGTCTTATTCGTCCTCACTGATTTTGCCAACACACTGTGGCAATAACGTTCTATGTCGGTGTCATACGTTCTCTCTCGGTATTTTGCTAGTCGTCAACTACACATACGTTTTCGAGGTTAGTGTACCTGCAGAAAATTCATCACAACCCAATTTTCCCCATGATGCAATTTTCACACATGACAGTTTATCACATTTTATACTCCATATATTGCTATATGGAGGCCAGCTCATCATTAAGCGCCGAGCCACGCATAGGCGCCGTTGCCACACTTTAACCATAGGGCAACTCATTATGGTAACTCACCTTCTTACCTGAGCGCAGGTGCGTCGTTACAAGTACAATACACTTCTCAGTATTCCCAGGTCTGTATACCCATACACATCCATGGGGTACTGAATTCCCGGAAAAGTAAATACTCCACATCGCAGCCTTCATATATACATATGTGGAACATGTATATAATCAAGCGCTTTTCACACTCTTCCCTAGACCGACGTTTGTTCGGTGATGCTCTCACATCTCACCTTACCTTAAGCGTCGATCCATTCAAAATTGAATGGCCACAAAAATAACAATACACATGTATGCAATACCCACCCGGTTATGGGTTTTCAACTAAGCCACCTGATAGTCCTTAATTTAGGGCTTAACAGAGGATGTCACTAGCATTGTAGTTTTTTCAAAGCTGTTTTTCAAAACCAAACAATGTGTTTAGTTGAAAATAGGTTTTTCAAAACCAAAACTTTTGTTTTGAAAATATGTATGTGACCGTATATACTTAATCCAGCTCCGATACCAGCCTGTGGCAGAACCTCGAACTTATTGGGCCCACATGCACATGTCCTTGTCCCAAAGACCTCAGACGGCCATGCATGTGCACCAGATAACTCAACAGGATCTGTCCGATTGCCCCAAGGACATCGGATAAACAACTTTCAACCAGAACCACGGGATTAAGTAACACAAATCACACACACAACATTTTTGCAGCGGAAATCTTATTACCAAATTTTACAGGTTCCAAAAATTTTATATTATTTTATTAGAGTGACTACAAAAGTATAAGTTTGAAATATATGCTAACTCAAGTGACCATCCTCAATAAGAAGTATAGAAGAGATACTTAGACTTATAAGAAGGCCGAGCCCACCGACACTTAACACCATCACAGCAGCACAAGGTTAGAACCTGAAAACAACAGGGAATAAAACCCTGAGTACAGAATTACTCAGCAAGACTTACCCGACTAATGAAAAGACTCTCAAGGGTATGCCTGCTAGAGGGATTCAAGGAAAGGTTTCTCAATGATCAAGGACTCTGTTTTGCAGAAAAGCTTACTATGAGTGGATCCTTAAAAATCCATTTTTATTGTCAGGTTAAGTAAAATTACCTGCATCTAGAGTTATGTCTACCCTAGTTCAAGCACTTGACCTGCACTAGCCAATTTCTTTATCCACCCATCATCTTCATTGGAGTTCTACGTATAGGGCAGTGACCAAGTCTTCATAACCGCGAAGGTACGACGATCCGAATCGATTATACTCAGCTGAGGATCTCCAATCACACGACATATGTAGCACTTAACCCTTGCATATGTCAACCCGCCACCGGGGTTCTTAAGACCAGATCAGGTTCACGCAAATCGAGAGTACAGATACACCACCGTCCGGCCTCTTGCCACAGAGGGTACACGCTACTCTCGCCACCGCTCCACGCCCATTCCGTGTTATCTTATTCTGGCCTTAGTCTGTCCGAGGTAAGGCTTACCCATGACGAGGCACGTGACCAGTTAAAGGGTCCTCGGTCATCAAGCCTACATCGACACGGTCCTTAATCGACTCAGACGGAGACACTACACCGAGACTCTCTTCTTGTGCAAGTCACCCGCCCGGCCTCAGCTTAATCATTTAAAACCCAAAGCTTGGTATCTGGCAGAGGTACATCTTTTCTGATGTTGAACCCATCACGGCCATGATGGATCCACCATCAAGTTTTATTTTCAAAAACATCCCTCCCACTTTACCAAACATCTTTTGTAAAACAAAACCTTTTGTTTTGCTAGAGCAATACTAAGCATAATAAAACCTTTTGTAAAAACAAGGTTTCAAGGAAGGTAATCAAATTCAAGGAAGGTAATGCAGGAATTGTTTAAGCATTCAACTCCTATCACCTAATGCATCAATTAAGTGAGAAAGATTTTAAAAACATCAAGGAAGGTGGCAAATGCACCGGGGCTTGCCTGAGTAACACTAGGTTAGTGTTTTTAAGTGGCGACCACTTGGCGATCATCCTTGTCCTAGCACTGGATCGGGCAGGTTCGTCCATCAGCTTCATCCTGTGGATTAGCCCACGCTTGGGGTCGACTTGGCTCGTCTTCCGCATCACGTGATCAATTATCGTACCTAATTGAAATGCATTACGCATATGAATGCCTATGAAAATGCTAAGATAATATAGGTTTATTATCTAGGGTCTTGAATATAACTTTCCTTCACGGATCTCCGAGAACTTAGGGTTTTCGGAGTCAATAGTGAAGTTCAAAAGGCAGGGGTAGGGTTTTGGGTTCTATGTATCAAACATGGCCCAAATCATACCAAACTCAACCCAAGGCTTCTAAATATCATTTAGAGATTACCCTAAAAATTTAGTGAATTTTTGGATTTATTATACATTCTCTAAAAATCTAGAAACATGGTTCTTGGCTATTTTAAATACTCTGTAATTCCCTATTTGGACAAAAAATCATGGAACTATTTTTACTAAATACTATGGGAAATTAGGAGTCTAGCAAAATTGGTTTTATATTTTGAGAATTTTTCTGCAATTTTCTATGAATTTCTAAAGCTGCTTGGAAAAAAAGAAAACGAAAACTACTAACAGTGTTGGGCCCAAACTGGCCCAACCGGCCCAGCTTTAACGGGAAACGGGGGCGCGCCCGCGGCAGCTCAGCCAGTTTTGCACAAAAGTCCTTGCCAGAGTTAATATTAGGAACGAAGTCCTCAACAGAACTCTGCGAGTCACTGACATTTTACTTCCGGCTCCTTCTAGGTTTCTTGTCTTCTAAAATGGAACCCCCGACGTCACCGACGGCGCGGATGCGTTTTCCCTACGATACTACGGTGGAAGAGAGATTGGGTAGTCACTGGATAGCGACCGTATCAATCCTTAACCTAACCCGCACCACTGTGGGACATGAATTTGGCTTACGATCATACCGAGCGACCGGACCTCATTCACGGCGGAGTTCTAGTTCCGCGGTCCCTGCTCGGCCGATTTGAGCACCGGACCCTTCAAATTTAAGGCATAGGGGGCACGAATGAGACATAGGCAGCATGATGCCTACGGCAATTGGCCTCGGATTAATAGAGTTCTGGTGGATCAACACCAGGGTACTCCCTGCGGTGTCGAGCCCGCGTTCTATCCAAGCTAAGACCGTAAAGGTCAATTGGATTCCTGGGTGAGCTTCACCAGTCAACAAGGATGCTAGAACATCAAGCCTTAGTGATTGAGTCATACCACAATTGCCTGGCCACGTAAAGCCGAGGTATTGTTGCGGTGGTCACCGGACACCCGTGACAACTTGATCAGTGGAACAGGGCATGCCTAGAGTATGGTTTGGGGAAGGAAGAGCAACACTGTTGACTGAAGCTACTCACTATGGTTGATAATTCAAGCATGGATCACTGAATCTGGTTCCTGTCTTCTTTCCCCCTCCCTGCTGTTCTTTATATAGGCAGGGAAAAGATCAAAGGGCTGGATCCTTGCTCTTGCAACAAGGATAACTATGAACCTGAGATGTAGTCGTGGCTTACTCACGAAGATCCACGTAGATTCATAGAGCCCAGTCATGCAGGATGAAGATTATCCAAGGGGGGTGTAAGGATAGGAGAGCACCTTTGTGGATATTTCTACCAGGGATATTTCTGCTGATAATCTGATTTTGAATATCTCTGCCCTCCCTTATCTCTATTATTTCCCATACCAAAGTAGGACACGGCAAGGAAAGCCAAAAGATCAAGGTTAGATATTTCTGTATTTGGAATCTATAGCTCTTGACTGACTGACTCATCTTCAGCTAGCCATTTCTCTTAATTTTTGAGTAAGACAAATTAATCACTATTAACAGAACTTGTTTATTAGTCCAAGGTCTACTAAGTCACTACAGATTTTATAGACCCAAACCTCCTAGATTACAAGTTATAGCATCCAAAAATTGGCTGCAAAAGCTGGTTACCATTTCATTTTGCCTGAACCTTAATCTTCAGTCCTTCATCCATTTTCCTCCTTTCTGACAGGGATAGTTTAGGCGCCCATATCTCCTAAATCTTCATAACACCAGGCCAAAGTTTCTTAATAAAACTTGCTCATGAACACAACCTCTCCAACTTTGCTTAAGACATTTTGGCACAAAGTCACCTAGGACACTTTTTACAAGGCTTCAAAGTGGAGCAAACAGGTAATATTCAGAACCGACTGATCAGATTGACAGTCTGAATTGCTATTCTGACAGCTCGATTTTGAGTATCATTTTCTCCAATATTTGCACAGGATCAAGCCCATACTTCTTAAAAACATTTAATCCCCTTCTGATGGTCTCTAATTTATCTACACAGCTCCCAGCCTTTAAACCTCTAGATTGGTCACAAAAAATCTCCAAACCTAGCTCGATTCACTGCACTTTTAGTTTTTAGATTACTGTTTTTGGTCTGAAAAAATCAGAGTTCTGTTGACTCGGTTTTGGGTATGTTTTTATGAGATTTCCATAAGGTTTTAGGGTTGGGTTTCTTAATTGAGCTTATACCCCTATAGTAGCTCTACCATTTTGATGCACTAACCTAGGACAGAATCCTTATGAATGAAGAGATATACAGCTCCAAAGATGGTCTCAACCTGCTGAAATTCAGACTTAGGTTACATAGCTTTCATAGGTCTTTTTACAAAAAGATCCAAATCTCACCATTCCTCTTGCAAATCCTTGAATATAAAAGTTAGTGGGTTTAAGGTGCCCCTTTTACTTTGATACTTGCACTTAGGTCCAGAAGTGTGCAACATTTGCATATAACCCCCTAGGGTTTCAGTCCAGGGTTTTCCAGGGGTCTATTCAGGGTTTTTGGTATTTCTAGGGTTTGAATGCCACTTAAGTCCATCCATGGTGACACTTTATGATTATTATAATAAGTTTTGAGAACCTAACTCATTTGGGCTTTATTGACCTCCTAAGCTCAGTTTAGGGTTAAGCACCCTTCCCTAGGGTTGTACCCATGACATATCACATCAATTCAACTCGTTTGAAATTTTTGCCTGGTGAACGTATTCCAGGTGTGACACACACATGATATGCCAAGGCTTACGATGTCATGCTCAAGCTTTAGTGACAGTAACACCAGGGGTGTTACAAGTATGGTCTTGTAATTGTTGATGACTTTTCCCGCTTCACTTGGATGTTCTTTTTGCAGGACAAATTAGAAACCCAAGGGACCCTAAAGCGCTTCTTAAGGAGAGCTCAAAATGAGTTTGAGCTCAAGGTGAAGAAGATAAGAAGTGACAATGGGTCCGAGTTCAAGAATCTGCAAGTTGAAGAATATCTTGAGGAGGAAGGCATCAAGCACGAGTTCTCCGCTCCCTACACGCCACAACAAAATGGTGTGGTAGAGAGGAAGAACATGACGCTAATCGACATGGCGAGAACGATGCTTGTAGAGTTCAAGATGCCCAAGCGGTTTTGGTCAGAATCTGTGAACACAGCCTGCCACGCCATAAACCGGGTCTATATGCATCGCCTCCTCAAGAAGACCTCCTACGAACTCCTTACCGGTAACAAACCCAATGTCTCTTACTTTCGTGTATTTGAGAGCAAATGCTACATTCTGGTGAAGAAGGGTAGACACTCTAAATTTGCTCCTAAGGCAGTAGAAGGGTTTTTACTAGGGTATGACTCAAATACAAAGGCGTATAGGGTCTTCAACAAATCATCAGGATTAGTTGAAGTCTCTAGCGACGTTGTATTCGATGAGACTAATGGCCCTCCAAGAGAACAAGTTGATCTTGATGACATAGATGAGGATGAAGTTCCAACGGCCGCAATGCGCATGATGGCGATAGGTGATGTGCGACCACAGGAACTACATGAGCAAGATCAACCATCTTCCTCAACAAGGGTGCATCCCCCAACTCAAGACGATGAACAGGTACCTTAAGAAGAGGGGCATGATCAAGGGGGAGCACAAGAAGATCAAGTGATGGAGGAAGAAGCACCACGGGTCCCTCCAACTCAAGTTCGAGCGACGATCCAAAGACATCACCCTGTCGATCAAATTCTGGGTGACATCAGCAAGGGAGTAACGACTCGCTCACGATTAGCAAATTTCTGTGAGCATTACTCGTTTGTCTCTTCTATTGAGCCTTTCAGGGTAGAAGAGGCCTTGCAGGATCCGGACTGGGTGTTGGCCATGCAGGAAGAGCTCAACAACTTTAAAAGGAATGAAGTCTGGAGCCTGGTGCCGTGTCCAAAGCAAAATGTTGTGGGAACCAAGTGGGTGTTCCGCAACAAGCAAGACGAGCATGGAGTGGTGACAAGAAACAAGGCTCAGCTTGTGGCAAAAGGTTATGCCCAAGTCGCAGGTTTGGACTTTGAGGAGACTTTGCTCCTGTGGCTAGGCTAGAGTCAATTAGGATTTTATTAGCCTATGCTACTCATCACTCTTTTAGGCTGTTCCAAATGGACGTGAAGAGCGCTTTCCTCAACGGGCCAATTAAGGAGGAGGTATACGTAGAACAACCCCCTGGCTTTGAGGATGACAGGTATCCCGACCATGTGTATAAGCTCTCTAAGGCACTCTATGAACTTAAGCAAGCCCCAAGAGCATGGTATGAATGCCTTAGAGATTTCTTAATTGCTAATGCTTTCAAGGTTGGGAAAGCTGATCCAACTCTTTTTACAAAGACTTGTGATGGTGATCTTTTTGTGTGCCAAATTTATGTCGATGACATAATATTTGGTTCTACTAACCAAAAGTCTTGTGAGTAGTTTAGTAGGGTGATGATGCAAAAGTTCGAGATGTCGATGATGGGCGAGTTGACATATTTCCTTGGATTCCAAGTGAAGCAACTCAAGGACGGTACCTTCATCTCCCAAACAAAGTACACTCAGGATCTTCTCAAAAGGTTTGGGATGAAGGACGCTAAGCTCGTGAAGACACTGATGGGAACTGACGGGCACATTATCTTTGTGCTAGTAGACCAGACATTATGCTTAGTGTATGCATGTGTGCTAGATTTCAATCTGACCCCCAAGGAATGTCACCTTGTGGCCATTAAGCGAATTCTTAGGTATTTAGTTTTTACGCCTTGCTTCGGGATCTGGTATCCAAAGGGGTCTACCTTTGACTTGATTGGATACTCAGACTCCGATTATGTTTGGTGCAAGGTTGATAGAAAGAGTACATCAGGGACATGCCAATTTCTAGGAAGGTCCCTGGTGTCCTGGAGTTCCAAGAAACAAACATTTGTTGCCCTATCCACCGCTGAGGCCAAGTACGTTACCGCAGGACAGTGTTGCGCACAACTGCTTTGGATGAGGCAAACCCTCCGGGACTTTGGCTACAATCTGAGCAAAGTCCCACTCCTATGTGACAATGAGAGTGCAATCCGCTTGGCGGATAAACCTGTTGAACACAGCCGCACTAAGCACATAGACATCCGACATCACTTCCTGAGAGACCACCAGCAAAAGGGAGATATCGATGTGTACCACATTAGCACCGAGAACCAGCTAGCCGATATCTTCACTAAGCCTTTAGATGAGAAAAGGTTTTGCAGGCTGCGTAGTGAGCTAAATGTCTTAGATTCGCGTAACTTGGATTGATCTATAGCATACATGTGTTCTATGCCTTTGATCATGTTACTTTATGCATTTAAATAAATTATTGATTATTTGTGGTGCTCAAGTTGTACAAGTCACCCTCGGACCTCACAAGTCCGTATGCAAAAGATGCACATGTTTAGGGGGAGCTATGCTACAACTTGATCCCTTTTGAGACTAACTTAGTTATTTAAGTACATTTGAAGTAGTCTAGAAAGTACATTGAATGGGAAGATGAACTTGGACGACGAAAAGACTTCCACTGCACTCCGGTATTAGTGTAACTATTTCTAAGTTCATACTTGTGCTCTCATTACCTTTTTGCTCTTAATTGACATTTTTGGTGAGGCAATAGGGTTAAAGGGCCAAGAATGATCCCATTTTGGTGCTTAATGCTAAAGGGGGAGAAATTAAGGCCAAAGCAAATGGATCAGCCAACCACTTGTGAGTTTCAAAAATAGAAGAGTTAGAATTTGCATTTTGCCCAAAATCCTCTTATTGCAAAATTTGGTATCTTATGGGGGAGAATTTTGATTATGGGAAAAGGGGGAGTTTTTGGGCACTTGATCAATTCTACTCATAGAATATCTCTCTATTTGCCCAAACAAGTGTGTTTGACTTAGAGATAGGAAAAAGAATTTGATTTGCAAAAACAAACCAAGTGGTGGCAAAGAGTGATCCAAATATGCCAAATTATAAGCAAAAACAATTTGGTCTTCAATTGCATTGATTTTGCACTTCTTTCAAACAAGTGTGTTTGACTTAGAGATAGGAAAAAGAATTTGATTTGCAAAAACAAACCAAGTGGTGGCAAAGAGTGATCCAAATATGCCAAATTATAAGCAAAAACAATTTGGTCTTCAATTGCATTGATTTTGCACTTCTTTTGTTGTTTTTTTTATGTGTTGGCATAAATCACCAAATAGGGGGAGATTGAAAGGGAAATATGCCCTTGGGCCATTTCTATAAGTGTTTTGGTAATTAGATGTCCAACACAAATGTTTTGAACTCTTATGTGCTAAATGTGTGAAAAGTGCAAATCAAAGTACAAGGTATGTTTCTAGACTTAGTATATTCTTTTGTATACTAATGTGCTTGTCTAAGTGCTAGAAACAGGACCAAGAAAAGAGAAGATTTGAATTGGAGAAGAGTTGGCTGTGTACAGCCAAAAACTGCTCGAGCCTGGCGCACCGGACTATCCGGTGGCGCACTGGACAGTGTCCAGTGGCGCACCGGACAATGTCCGGTGCCCCAGGCTGGCCGACGATAAACTGGCTGCTCTCGGGAGATGACGGAGTCGTACGGCTATAATTCACCGGACTATCCGGTGGTGCACCGGACTGTCTGGTGAGTCGTCAATGGCGAACTCGTCACTCTCGAGAAAGGGAAAAGAAGACGCGGCTATAATTCACCGGACTGTCGGTGGTGCACCGGACTATCCGGTGAGCCAACGGCGCCAGCGCCAATAGTTGTCCGCGCGATCAACGCGCGACACGTGGCTGCTCCAACGGTCGACTGGGTGCACCGGACTGTCCGGTGTGCACCGGACAGTGTCCGGCGCACCATCTGGCCTGGAGGAGCAATGGTCGGTTGCGCTTGATATGGAAGGGGATCGTGCATCGGACATGCTACAGTGCTGTCCGGTGGCGCACCGGACCGCCACTCGATAGAAGGCAAGGATAGCTTTCCATGTTGATCTCCAATGGCTCCTAGCTGCCTTGGGGCTATAAAAGGGACCCTTAGGCGCATGGAGCAAAACACCAAGAATTCTCTAAGCATACTAAGACATCCAAACTCCGCCTCCACACATTTGATTCATAGTGTTAGTGATTTGAGCTCCCTTCGAGTTGTGAACTCCCTGTACTGTGCTTTGAGCCTAAGTCTTGACTTGTGTGCGTGTGTGTGTTGTGGATAGAATCTTGTGTGTGTTGCTTTTCCCTCCCTTACTTTTGTGTTTCTTTTGTGATCATCACTGTAAGGGCGAGAGGCTCCAAATTGTGGAGATTCCTCGCAAACGGGAAAATACTCTAAAGGAAAAGACTGTGGTATTCAAGTTGATCATCGGATCACTTGAAAGGGGTTGAGTGCAACCCTCGTCTATTGGGACGCCACAACGTGGAAGTAGGCAAGTGTTACTTGGCCGAACCACGGGATAAAAATCATGTCTCTTGTGTTGCTTTCTCTGTGATTGTTGTGTTGACAAGAACTCACTTCAAAGCTACTTAGTCGCACTAACACTTTAATAACTAAGTTTTGTGGCTATTTACTGTTTGATTTTATAGGATCACCTATTCACCCCCCTCTAGGTGCTCTCACTAGTGTTGATCTCCTTCCCCGATTTATGAACCGCATTGAGTCGCGTGAGAGTTTCATTTGTTGATAATTTATTCATGGTGGTAACTAGCGTTGGTAAACGAAAGTTTACCCCACCTTTTCTGCTGCTTTTTTCTACCCCAGGAAGGTTTTTGGTGCTCGTAAATATTTTAACTTTGTATGTTCTGTTCTTAATTTTTTATCTTAACGGTTGCTGTAGCAGGGATAAAAGAGGAGGAAAAGCGACGGATGGGCGTGATGGTTGGTGCTCCTTGCTCTGTGCTTGAAAGGGAAATAGGCTTACACCTTTTTCCTAGTTGCTTTTGGTGGTTGAATTTCCCAACACAAATAATTGGACTAACTAGTTTGCTCTAGATTATAAGTGTTACAGGTGCCAAAGGTTCACAATAAACCAATACAAGTCAAAAGAAAGGGTTCAAACAAAGGGAGCAAAAGATAACCGAAGGCAGCCCTGGTCTGGCGCACCGGACTGTCCGGTGTGCCATCGGACAGTGTACGGTGCACCAGGGAACTCCAACTCCGAACTCGCCAGTCTCGAGAATTCTGGGAGCCACTCCGCTAAAATTCACCGGACTGTCCGGTGCTATAACGGACTGTCCGGTGTGCCAGCGGAGCAACGACTACTTCAGCGCCAACGGTCGTCTGCAACCGCATTTAATGCACTACAGTGCGCGCCAGAGTCAGAGCAGCGCCAGAAGGCGCACCGGACAGTCTACAGGACCTGTCCGGTGCACCACCGGACTGTCCGGTGGTCCAGAAGACAGAAGCTCCAACGGTCGAGCCCTAACGGTCGGGTGACGTGGCTGGCGCACCGGACAGTGTTCGATGGCGCACCGGACTATCCGGTGCGCCATTCGACAGCAGCCTCCACCAAACAGCTAGTTTGGTGGTTGGGGCTATAAATACCCCAACCACCCCACCATTCATTGCATCCAAGTTTTCCACCTTCCAACACATTACAAGAGCTATAGCATTCAATTCTAGACACAACCAAAGAGATCAAATCCTCTCCCAAGTCCGGAATCACTCCAAATCAAATAGTGACTAGAGAGAGTGACATTTGTGTTCATTTGAGCTCTTGCGCTTGGATTGCTTCTTTTCTTTCTCATTCTTTCTTGTGATCAACTCAATTGTAACCAAGGCAAGAGACACCAATTGTGTGGTGATCCTTGCGGGGACTTAGTGTCCCGTGTGATTGAGAAGAGAAGCTCACTCGGTCTAAGTGACCATTTGAGAGAGGGAAAGGGTTGAAAGAGACCCGGTCTTTGTGACCACCTCAACAGGGAGTAGGTTTGCAAGAAGCGAACCTCGGTAAAACAAATCACCGTGTCACACTCCTTATTTGCTTGTGATTTGTTTTCGCCCTCTCTCTCGGACTCTATTTTAATTCTAACGCTAACCTCGGCTTGTAGTTGTGCTTAAACTTTGTAAATTTCCGATTCGCCCTATTCACCCCCCTCTAGGCGACTTTCATTTGGTATCAAAGCCTGGTGCTTCATTAGAGCCTAACCGCTCGAAGTGTTGTCGGGAGATCACGCCAAGAAGGAGATGGTGACCGGCGACAAACCCGTTACAAGCCACGGGAAGGCTCCATCGGGAGAGTCCCACAACAAGGGGAAGGACAAGGCATCCTCCTCACAAAAGTCGCATCGGAGTGGCGACAAGAAAAAGAAGATGAGGAAAGTGGTCTACTACGAGACCGACTCTTCATCGCCATCCACCTCCGGCTCCGACGCGCCGTCCGTAACTTCTAAGCGCCATGAGCGCAAGAAGTTTAGTAAGATCCCCCTATGCTACCCTCGTATTTCAAAGCGTACTCCTTTACTTTCCGTTCCACTAGGCAAACCACCGGTTTTTGACGGTGAATATTATAATATGTGGAGTGACAAAATGAGGCATCATATAACCTCACTCCACACTAGCATTTGGAACGTTGTTGAGTTTGGTGTACAGGTACCATCCGTAGGGGATGAGGACTACGATTCGGACGAAGTGGCCCAAATTCAACACTTCAACTCCCAAGCCACTACTATACTCCTCGCCTCTCTAAGTCGAGAGGAGTATAATAAGGTGCAAGGGTTGAAGAGCGCAAAGGATATTTGGGACGTGCTCAAGACCGCGCATGAAGGAGACGAGGTGACCAAGATCACCAAGCGGGAGACGATCGAGGGGGAGCTCGGTCGCTTCATGCTTCACCAAGGAGAGGATCCGCAAGCCATGTACAACCGCTTGAAGACCTTGGTGAACCAAGTGCGCAACCTCGAGAGCACCAAATGGGATGACCATGAGATGGTTAAGGTTATTCTAAGATCCCTCATTTTTCTTAACCCTACACAAGTTCAATTAATTCGAGGTGATCCTAGATACACGCTAATGTCTCCCGAGGAAGTGATAGACAAATTTGTGAGCTTTGAACTTATGATCAAAGGCTCCAAAAAGATCATCGAGCAAGGCGCATCCTCCTTCGTGCCCGAAGCACAACCCGTTGCGTTCAAAGCAACGGAGGAGAAGAAAGAAGATTCTACTCCAAGTAGAATCCCCATCGACGCCTCCAAGCTCAACAACGAGGAAATGGCGCTCATCATCAAGAGCTTTCGCCAAATCCTCAAGCAAAGGAGGGGGAAGGATTACAAGCCCCGCTCCAAGAAGGTTTTCTACAAATGTGGTAAGCCCGGTCACTTTATTGCAAAATGTCCTATTTCTAGTGACAGGGGTGACGACAAGAAGGGGAGAAGAAAGGAAAAGAAGAAGTACTACAAGAAGAAGGGCGGTGATGCCCATGTTTGCCGGGAGTGGGACTCCGATGAGAGCTCCACCGACTCCTCCTCCGACGAGGACGCCGCCAACATCGCCGTCAACAAGGGACTCCTCTTCCCCAACGTCGGCCACAAGTGCCTCATGGCAAAGGACGGCAAAAAGAAGAAGGTTAAATCTAAATCCTCCACTAAATATGCCACCTCTAGTGATGAGGCTAACTCTAGTGATGATGAGGATGATTTGTTTACTCTTTTTGCCAATCTTAACATGCAACAAAAAGAGAAGTTAAATAAATTGATTAGCACCATTCATGATAAGGATGAACTCTTGGATAGCCAAGAGGACTTCCTAATTAAGGAAAATAAGAAGCATGTTAAGGTTAAAAATGCTTATGCTCTAGAGGTAGAAAAATGTGAAAAATTATCTAGTGAGCTAAGCACTTGCCATGATGTTATTGCCAACCTTAGAAATGAGAATGCTAGATTAATTGCTAAGGTTGATTCAAATATATGTGATGATTCAATTTCCAATCTTAGAAATGATAATGCTAGTTTGCTAAGATTGAAAAATTGAATACCTCTCTTGCTAGCCTTAGAAATGAAAATAAAAAACTAATTGCTAAGGCTAATGAATTAAATGTTTGCAATACTTCCATTTCCGATCTTAGAAGTGAAAATGACATTTTACATGCTACGATTGTTGAACTAAAAACTTGCAAACCCTCTACATCTACCGTTGAGCATGTTTCTATTTGCACTAGATGTAGAGATGTTAACATTGATGCTATTCATGATCACATGGCTTTAATTAAACAACAAAATGATCATATAGCGAAATTAGATGCTAAAATTCCCGAGCATGAGCTAGATAATGAAAATTTTAAATTTGCTCGTAGTATGCTTTATAATGGGAGACGCCCTGGCATCAAGGATGGCATTGGCTTCCAAAAGGGAGACAATGTCAAACTTAATGCCCCTCCTAAAAGATTATCTAACTTTGTTAAGGGCAAGACTCCCATGCCTCAGGATAACGAGGGTTACATTTTGTACCCTGCCGGTTATCCTGAGCATAAGATTAGGAGAATTCATTCTAGGAAGTCTCACTCTGGCCCTAATCATACTTTTATGTATAAGAGTGAGGCTATACTTAGTTGATTTCAATAGAGCTGAACTCGATACTTGCTTAATTGCTAAGACTAACATGGGTTGGCTCTGGCATCGCCGACTAGCCCATGTTGGGATGAAGAATCTTCACAAGCTTCTAAAGGGAGAGCACATATTGGGACTAACAAATGTGCATTTTGAGAAAGACAGGATTTGTAGCGCATGCCAAGCAGGGAAGCAAGTTGGTGTTCATCATCCACATAAGAACATCTTGACGACTGACAGGCCACTCGAGCTCCTCCACATGGACCTATTCGGCCCGATCGCTTACATAAGCATCGGCGGGAGTAAGTACTGTCTAGTTATTGTGGATGACTATTCTCGCTTCACTTGGGTATTCTTTTTACAGGAAAAATCTTAAACCTAAGAGACCTTAAAGGGATTCTTGAGACGGGCTCAAAATGAGTTCGGCTTGAGGATCAAGAAAATTAGAAGCGATAATGGGACGGAGTTCAAGAATTCACAAATTGAAGGCTTCCTTGAGGAGGAGGGCATCAAGCATGAGTTCTCTTCTCCCTACACGCCACAACAAAATGGTGTAGTGGAGAGGAAGAATAGAACTCCATTGGACATGGCAAGAACCATGCTTGATGAGTACAAGACTTCGGATCGGTTTTGGGCCGAGGCGGTCAACACCGCTTGCTACGCCATCCACCGGTTGTATCTACACCGAATCCTCAAGAAGACATCTTACGAACTCCTCACCGGTATAAAGCCAAATGTTTCATATTTTAGAGTCTTTGGTAGCAAATGTTTTATACTTGTTAAAAGAGGTAGAAAGTCCAAATTTGCTCCTAAGGCTGTAGAAGGCTTTTTACTAGGATATGATTCAAACACGAGGGCATATAGAGTCTTTAACAAGTCCACTAGACTAGTTGAAGTTTCTTGTGACATTGTGTTTGATGAGACTAACGGCTCTCAAGTAGAGCAAGTTGATCTTGATGAATTAGATGATGAAGAGGCTCCGTGCGTCGCACTAAGGAACATGTACATTGGGGATGTGTGTCCTAAGGAATCCGAAGAGCCCATTCAAGCACAAGATCAACCATCCTCCTCCATGCAAGCATCTCCACCAACTCAAGATGAGGATGAGGCTCAAAATGATGAAGAAGAAGATCAAGAAGATGAGCCACCTCAAGAAGACGGCAATGATCAAGGGGGAGATGCAAATGATCAAGACAAGGAGGATGAGCAAGTTCCAAGGCCGCCACACCCAAGAGTCCACCAAGCAATCCAACGAGATCACCCCGTGAACACCATCCTCGGCGACATTCATAAGGGGGTAACTACTCGATCTCGTGTTGCTCATTTTTGTGAACATTACTCTTTTGTTTCCTCTATTGAGCCACACAGGGTAGAGGAAGCACTTCAAGATTCGGATTGGGTGATGGCAATGCAAGAGGAGCTCAACAACTTCACGAGGAATGAGGTATGGTATTTAGTTCCACGTCCTAACCAAAATGTTGTAGGAACCAAGTGGGTCTTCAAACAAGACGAGCATGGTGTGGTGACAAGGAACAAAGCCCGACTTGTGGCCAAGGGATATTCACAAGTCGAAGGTTTGGATTTCGGTGAAACCTATGCACCCGTAGCTAGGCTTGAGTCAATTCGCATTTTACTTGCCTATGCTACTTACCATGGCTTCAAGCTTTATCAAATGGACGTGAAAAGTGCCTTCCTCAATGGACCAATCAAGGAAGAGGTCTATGTTGAGCAACCTCCCGGCTTTGAAGACAGTGAGTATCCTAACCATGTTTATAGACTCTCTAAGGCGCTTTATGGGCTCAAGCAAGCCCCAAGAGCATGGTATGAATGCCTAAGAGACTTTCTTATTGCTAATGGCTTCAAAGTCGGAAAAGTCGATCCTACACTCTTTACTAAAAGACTTGCAAATGATTTGTTTGTATGCCAAATTTATGTTGATGATATCATATTTGGGTCTACTAACGAATCTACATGTTACGAGTTTAGTAGGATCATGACACAAATATTCGAGATGTCTATGATGGGGGAGTTGAAGTATTTCTTAGGATTTCAAGTAAAGCAACTCCAAGAGAGCACCTTCATTAGCCAAACAAAGTACATTCAAGACATTCTAACCAAGTTTGGGATGAAGGACGCCAAGCCCATCAAGACACCCATGGGAACTAATGGGCATCTCGACCTCGACACGGGAGGTAAATCTGTAGATCAAAAGGTATACCGATCGATGATAGGTTCCTTACTCTATTTATGTGCTTCACGACTGAATATTATGCTTTCCGTATGCATGTGTGCAAGATTCCAAGCCGATCCTAAGGAAGTTCACCTTAGGGCCGTAAAACGAATCTTGAGATATTTAGTTTATACTCCTAAGTTTGGCCTTTGGTACCCTAGAGGATCCAAATTTGATTTAATTGGTTATTCCGATGCTGATTGGGCAGGGTGCAAAATTAATAGAAAGAGCACATCAGGGACTTGCCAGTTCTTGGGAAGATCTATGGTGTCTTGGGCTTCAAAGAAGCAAAATTCTGTGGCTCTTTCAACCGCCGAAGCCGAGTATATTGCCGCATGCCATTGTTGCGCGCAATTGCTTTGGATGAGGCAAACCCTCAGTGACTATGGTTACAAACTGACCAAAGTTCCTCTTCTATGTGATAATGAGAGTGCAATCCACATGGCGGATAATCCCTTTGAGCATAGCCGCACTAAACACATAGCCATTCGGTATCATTTTCTAAGGGATCACCAACAAAAGGGGGATATCGAGATTGCATATGTTAGCACCAAAGAACAATTAGCCGATATCTTTACCAAACCTTTGGATGAACAAACTTTTACCAAACTTAGGCATGAGCTAAATATTCTTGATTCTAGAAATTTTGAATGATGTTTTGCACACATAGCTCATACATATACCTTTGATCGTCTCTTTCATGTGCTATGACTAATGTGTTCTTTCAAGTCCATTTCATGCTAAGTCATAGATTGAAAGGGAAAAGAAGTCTTCGGCGAAGACAAGGCTTCCACTCCACTCCATCGAATCATTCATCCTTCGCCGTCGCTCCGCACATCTCTCCAACTTTGGTATAATCTTCACTCATATATTATTTACCATAAGGGGAGAAGGTAGTTTTAAAGGGCCTATATTTCACTCAAGCATCCGTTTTTGGCGATTCATGCCAAAGGGGGAGAGAGTATTAGCCCAAAGCAAAAGGACCGCACCACCACCATTTTCAAAAATAGTCTTTCAAATTTAAGTTAAGAAAAGAATTTTCATTTGGTATCTTATTTTTGATATAATTTCAAATTGGTAGACTATCTTCAAAATGAATATCTAAAACCCTCTTGAACACTAAGAGGAGGATTTCATTAAGGGGGAGTTTTGTTTAGTCAAAGGAAATGCATTTGAAACAGGGGGAGAAAATTTCAAATCTTGAAAATGCTTCTCAAACTCTTATTCATTTACCTTTGACTATTTGCAAAAGAACTTTGAAAAGAATTTGCAAAACAAAATCCGTGGTGCAAATGTGGTCCAAAATGTTAAATATGAAAAAAAAGCCATCCATGCATATCTAGTAGAAATAGTTATTGGTTTCATTCCAAGCAACCTTTGCACTTACATTATGCAAACTAGTTCAATTCTGCACTTCTATATTTCCTTTGGTTTGTGTTGGCATCAATCACCAAAAAGGGGGAGATTGAAAGGGAAATAGGCTTACACCTTTTTCCTAGTTGATTTTGGTGGTTGAATTGCCCAACACAAATAATTGGACTAACTAGTTTGCTCTAGATTATAAGTGTTACAGGTGCCAAAGGTTCACAATAAACCAATACAAGTCAAAAGAAAGGGTTCAAACAAAGGGAGCAAAAGATAACCGAAGGCAACCCTGGTCTGGCGCACCGGACTTTCTGGTGTGCCACCGGGCAGTGTCCGGTGCACCACCGGACAGTGTCCGGTGCACTAGGGAACTCCAACTCCGAACTCGCTAGTCTCAGGAATTCTGAGAGCCACTCCGCTAAAATTCACCGGACTGTCTGGTGCTACACTGGACTGTCCGGTGTGCCAGCGGAGCAACGACTACTTCAGCACCAACGGTCGTCTGCAACCGCATTTAATGCGCTACAGTGGGCGCCAGAGTCAGAGTAGCGCCAGAAGGCGCACCAGACAGTCTACAGGACCTGTCCAGTGCACCACCGGACTGTTCGGTGGTCCAGAAGACAGAAGCTCCAACGGTCGAGCCCTAACGGTCGAGTGACGTGGCTGGCGCACCAGACAGTGTTCGATGGCGCACCGGACTATCCGGTGCACCATTCGACAGCAGCCTCCACCAAACGGCTAGTTTGGTGGTTGGGGCTATAAATACCCTAACCACCCCACCATTCATTGCATCCAAGTTTTCCACCTTGCAACACATTACAAGAGCTATAGCATTCAATTCTAGACACAACCAAAGAGATCAAATCCTCTCCCAAGTCCGGAATCACTCCAAATCAAATAGTGACTAGAGAGAGTGACATTTATGTTCATTTGAGCTCTTGCGCTTGGATTGCTTCTTTTCTTTCTCATTCTTTCTTGTGATCAACTCAATTGTAACCAAGGCAAGAGACACCAATTGTGTGGTGATCCTTGCGGGGACTTAGTGTCCCGTGTGATTGAGAAGAGAAGCTCACTCGGTCTAAGTGACCATTTAAGAGAGGGAAAGGGTTGAAAGAGACCCGGTCTTTGTGACCACCTCAACGGAGAGTAGGTTTGCAAGAACCGAACCTTGGTAAAACAAATCACCGTGTCACACTCCTTATTTGCTTGTGATTTGTTTTCGCCCTCTCTCTCGGACTCTATTTTAATTCTAACGCTAACCTCGGCTTGTAGTTGTGCTTAAACTTTGTAAATTTCAGATTCGCCCTATTCACCCCCCTCTAGGCGACTTTCAGTGCTATTAACTCTTTAGGTTTCCACAGGCAAAAAATATACCTGGACAAATATGCATAAGGATGTCATTTTTTTATTCTGTTACTGTTATATGCATTCCAATTTTCTCGTATATATAATTAATGATCGTGCCTCTGTTTGCCATGTGCCTCATGGCTTTGATTTGTTCATTCGATAGAGCCATCCAATTCTAGGCCCACAACACTTTGCTAAACAAAAAGCTATCGCTCTTCATCCTTGATAGGCTATAGAAGTGAGTTGTTGCTCGTTGCATGCAAATATGTATCACATTAATTAACTAAAGTATTAGTTCCTCCATTGTATGTTAACACGTAGCACTGCTAAGATAATAGTATTTGTTAGTTGCTAGTAATGGCCAGTTGTAGTGGCAAAATTGCTGGAATATTTTTGCTAAACAATTCAGGGTGGAGACAACCAATAGATTTTGTTGTGAACATTCATGTTATCTATATAGTTGAAAGTAATTGTTCTTTGTTACGGCATCATAAGTCCTTCCTTTTAGGACATATACAAGACACTAGTTTTAGTTGAATTTAGTTTAGTTAAAATGAGTTTAGTTCACTTGCTATGCTGATCTTCAGTTAACATTTAACATCACAATGTCTCATGCAGGTACCCCCGAATCCTCTGCATCCAGCACCTCATCAACCATCCCGGTAATGGTTATTTTCCCTCATTCACTAATGCATTGGTTGAAACATCTAAAAGCCTATTTGTTTTTGTTGTGGTTCTATAAGTTCAAAGAAGAACTAGCTTTGCTACTTGTGTCTGCTATTTTACAATGTTTGTTGTGAATTGCAGAGTGAAGCTCTGCTAATAGCAGACTTTAGCTGCCCATGCTTGTGACTGAAATTATCTGTCTTTTGCTAATAATAGAAAACTGAATATTTGAAGCCTTGTGCCAATAACATAATAGCAATCTAGTCACATGACAATTGAGTACTATACTACCATAGGTGAAACTGTGTGTTATGCTGAAACTATATGGTTGTAACTGAAACGGCTGAATCTGCTATTTTTTAGAATGGCATAGGTGAAACTATGTTGAAGCTGCTATTTTTATGCTTTTCATTTGTTTCTAGTTTGGCAATGAGGTTTTAGATATATATGATTACTAGAAGGCACTTATTTCATGTTTCCTATATTTTTCATAGTAAGAGCTAGGTACAAATTTGCATCTTTTTGGAATAGAAACCATACAATTAAAGCATTGCAACTAGCTGTGAGGAACTTCGTAATGATGATAGAGGCTGAGAAACAGGTAACATCATAGCTTTAATGTGCATCTGCATATCTGTAGCCTTACTATCAGCACACTAGTTAAAAACTCCATATTGTGACATGTTTGGATCTCTGTTTTTGCAACACCATATAGGATAACATGCGACTAATATTTTGCTGCTCGATACAAGGCTAAAGAGTTTTATAATTTGGAATGGAGGGAGTAGTGTGCATATTATAATTTAAAAAATGTATGTGTTTTTGCATCTTTTTGTCGTAATCCGATCTTCTAACTCAAGAGATTTTTCTTTTGGTAATATGATCTTCCAACTCAAGTTTACATTCAGTTTAGACTATAGGTTCTATCTATTTTTTTGTTCTATTTTAGAGTATCACCTATACACATGCAATTTTACAAGAAATATATGCAGTGGCATGGAAAATACTTGTTTTGTCGTAATAGATTTCGGCACTATGTTTGCAACCTCTTTTGAAGTTACTCTATTACATGTGAGCTAATAGAATTGGTGATTCATTGAGCAATGCTTGGTTGTGATCCAAACTACTCATTTTTGTTGCCTAAAATGTTTGTATTGTTTGTATTTGGTCTCAATAGGCTTGCATTTTTGCCATTTATTGCCAGTATTAGCATCTTTGCATCATCTTTTGTACTTCTTGAAAAGAACACACCAAATTTTGCATAACGATTACCTTCTCATCTTAGATAACAACTTATTCTAATGTCTATCCATTGTTTCTGATTCATGGTTTTTTTCCTGTTTTGTCTTGCAGCTGTGAAGGCTGGTGTCTTAGGTCATTTCATGCAACTAACAATTCTGGTGAGGACTATGCAACCTTAGGACAAAACATGCAGCAATTAGACGTATCTATCATGATCCTTCTATAGTTTAACGAGTAATATGTTTTTCTGTAAAGCATAGACATACTTATTTTGTTAATGCATAGAAAATCAATGACAAAAATGTGAGATTTTATGAAAGTCAAAATGGAGATCGATGATTTACGCTAAAACTTGCACTCATTTACGTTACTTTACTTGAAATCCGTTCGAGACAGAACATGTGCATGCTCGGACGCCCATGATTTTCATGTCGTAATTCGGCCCTCATTCGCCATTACGGAACAAATTGACAATTTACGCTAAAATTTGTACTCATTTACGTAGTTTTACGTTTTACGTCAAAATCCGCTTGATGTACAAAATGCGTGCGCGAACGGACGCTCCCGATTTTCACGCCATAATTCAGGCCCCATCTGCCGTTACGAAACAGATCGATGATTTACGCTAAAATTCATACTCATTTACGCTATTTTGGTTCATATTTTACGCCGAAATCAGCCTAAGCCAGAACCCACGCACGATCGGACACCACGATTTTCACGCCGTAATTTTCGGGCTGCATTCGCCGTTACGAAACAAATCTATGATTTATGCTAAAGTTTGAACGTTTTACGCTGTTTTGGTTCACGTTTTACGCCAAAATCCGTCTGAGCTAGAACTAGTGCACGATCGGACGCGTGCTGGTACAGCGCGTGGCTATACCTGGCTGGGGCTTCCCGATACTAATGGAGCTAGCATATATATAATTTGGACCAACCACATGTCAATAGTATATATATATAATTTCAGCTAGCAAACAGCAAGACAACCTTGCAGCCAGCACCTGCCAACCTTACTGCCAGCGGCCAACCTTGCTTAACTTCCAGCACCTGCCAAGAGAAGAGCCCAAACACACGCAGGCAGGGCAGCAGCAAACACACGGCTACCAGTAGTCCAGCAGTAGCAACATGAAGACGCTAAGAGCCCAAGACATGATGCATAGTATCCAAGAAATTTCAGCAGCAACAGATCAACTTGTTATGCAGATCAGAAGAGAATGTCAGTCGTGTCGGTGATGCCCGTGAACAAGCTAGGCCTAGGTGAGTGCGTCGGCCCAATGTACGTTTGCAAGGCCGCGGGGAATGGACATGAACGTGTGTGTGAGTCTGGGCGCCTGCGTGCGTGGCTGACGATACTTATACACTGTCGTCTTGTGAAGAAAGGGGGAAAATTATTGAATGGAAAATACCATTTGAACTACTATATATCTCATGTTCGTGTTCTTACTTCTGCTACTCCAATTCCTCTCCTGATCTACCTTGTCCACTTATCCTTCACTCGGGTCGCTTAACATCTGCATGGCACCTGTCTTGTCTGGAAGCAAACTCAATCGTGCATTATTGCAGTTGTGCACACGACAGATCATCTTTTGGCGGGCATCATTTTAAGGACAAGGGCATGCACTCAGCTCTAGGTATAGATGTCCAAATCGGTTACCCAGCACGGGCACGACTCGAACCCGTTTTGACCCGATCCAAATAGTGCCGGGCCAGGCACGACCCTTTAATGCTCTAGGTCAGGCAGTGTCGGCCCACGTGCCTAGATGCCTGCCCAAGCACAGCACGACCATACCTAGATCGGCCCGATGCCACGCCGTTTCTAAACGGACAGGGCCAAACACTGGCCAGCACCAAAAACTCAGCAGATACAAAACAGATTACAAATTATATAGATTACATAGATTAAAAAATAAATAAATCACATATTGTCATAGATTACACACAATACATAATATTGCATACATTACAAGTTACAACAATCGTAGGCTTTCTTAAATTACATACAAAACAGATTACACATAGAGAGAAAGTAGATTACACAAGTTAGAACAGATCACTGGCAGACATAAATATGCAAATGAAATAATTATATGGAGCTGTTAATACAATGGCCGCATCATTAAAAACCTTCTTAGGTAAACACTCACTTGGACCAGAACTAGATCGAGCACTGAGCGTTTGCTTCTCGTGCTTGCAACGAGCAGCATACCTGACTTTCTTACCATTGACAATCTTAGTCAATTCGTCGAAATCATTCTAGCACTTGGTCCTTTTCTTCATGTTGCTACCACTAGCATTAGGATCAGTCTTATTAGGATCAGAGACTGCTGCTGGCAAGCTCGTGGATCAAGTGCCAGTGCCAATTTGAGAGCCGACAACAGTATCAACCTCAATAGGATCTCCATGGGTGTCACCAAACCCCATGAAGTACCTAGCATCTTGCGCCTCATTGTGGTCCTCAAGACGACGCTCCTCCTCCTCTGTAGCCGTGTCAAGGTCCAGGACCTTGACTTCGACCACGAGTCCGAGGAGCTAAATCGGTTATAACCGTCGCCTCTGGTTCCTCAACGACTACAAATCTGCAATCCACCAACCAAAACTGCAATTAAACTAAAATCTAGATTGTAGAATGTAGATACGATTAGAGGGACATGGGTAGATTACACAAATCTGTTGCAGTTGGAGCACTAGAGACGTTGACAAAGAGGAAAGATAGGAAGAAGGGCGAGGGAGGATGAGTATAGATGTCCAAGAAGGTCAGCGACCAGCGACGACGAGCACCGAACAAACCAAGAGACACCGGAGAGGCGGAAGAGCGGGAGAGGTCTAGAGGATTAGAGGAGCACCAGTGACAACGAGCAAGTAGACAACAATCACACAAGCAGGTCGGCAATGGGACGCAAACACAACATACGAGCACCACCGACAGCGAGTAGACACCAGATCGGAGGGGATTAGGCTAAACAAACGAACCTTGCATAGCCGAGGCACCGGATCTAGAGGGGGTTAGGGTTAGGGAGTTGGAGACGGAGGGAGGGACGAGGAGGACGTAGGAACTCCAACTCCAAGTAGGCTAGGAGCACCAGAGACGACGTCAACAAAGAGTCATTGGGCGTCAGATCGTCGTTGACGTCAGTAGGAGACAACAGCGAGCAAGCAAACAACAGTCACACAAGCAGACCGGCAATCGGACACAAACGCAACATACGAGCACCACCGACAGCGAGTAGACATCGGATCGAAGGGGATTAGGCGAAACAAACGAACCTTGCACAACTGAGACACCGAATCTAGAGGGGATTAGGGAGTCGGAGACGGAGGGACGGGCGAGGGAGGACGGAGGAACTCCAACTCCAAGCAAGCTGGGAGCACTAGAGATGACGTCGACGGAGAGCCGTCGGCTCATCGTCGACGTCAGGAGGAGACGAGCGTGGCCGACGGCGTTGAATCGCTAGGCTTGGAGATAGAGCGACTGAGGGGCGAGAGATTAGGGTTACAAAAGTGGGTGTGGGGAATGGGGATATGCGTGGGACGGTGGGGGGCTGGACTAATCGGCTGGATATGAACAAACGAGCCTCCGCCGTGTCGACCCATGGCTCGTGCCGGACCGGGCCGAAGCACGCGGGCTTGTGTGGCTAATCAAGCCCGACACGTTAAACTGGATGTGCTAGCCCGGACCCGTTAGCCATCAGGATGGGCCATGCTTGGACCAGGCTAAAAACGTGTCGGCCCACGTGCCAAATGGACAGCCCGCACTGTTTAGACATCTATAGCTCTGGATATACGAAGGGAGATATGCAGACATGCAACTCAATATTTATAATATCAAATAGATATAATCAATAAAGAATATAATGTTGGTTTGACTAAATTAAAGCGGCAAGACACAAGCTTGTCCTTGTCGCTTCCCGGTCTGCTTGCCGGAACAATCTGGAGATCCGATGGCGGCAGAGTTGCTTCGATGTATTGTCGAGCCACGGCAAGGGGGGCAGGCAGGCACCACACCTGAAAAGCAGGGGAGATTCTCCTTCACTCCGCGCGCAGGCATCAGGCACTCGTACGTACGTCACCACGCTGCCCCGTTCGCGTCCCGCGAAACTCGCGTGGTTCGTTTCATCTCATATATCTGCGGGTGTCCGCCGCTGCAGTCCGTTGCAGACGCCGGCCCCGGGTCCGTTGGCGTTGCCCGCCCGCCTGCGTGCGCCTGCAGGCAGCTTCGTCATCTGATCATTGCCCACGCTCTTTTGGTTGACGCCGGCCGATGTCACATCAGTCAGCCACCGCCTCATCTCTCACAGGAGGTTCTCAGCTGCCGCATTGGAGACTGATTATTTTGCATTTGCAGACGAGGATACACGTACGTCGCCACGTCAGATGATGAGACGAGTCGTCTGGTACATGCTTTGCCGGAACGGAGATGTGCACGGCAGGCAGTTCATCGGCCTGGCCCTGGGGTACCACCCTTTATCCTTGCGATATGGCATATGGACCATCTTTGTTATAGCTAGCGTGGCGTGCGGCACAAGCGTGTAGGTTTGCAGAGCGCGCCATAGCCTGCAAGGATCGGACCAAGTAAAGGTGGCTGAGCTGGAGCGCACCTCCATCGTCCCCTCCCCTGGGCCGGCCGGACCCTGACGCCCGGTCAGCCGCAGCCGCCGCCGCGCGCGCCGTTGCCTGCCCGGTTGGCCGCTTCGTCACGCGTTGCGGCGCATTGCCAGCGCCCAATGCCTCGGGTCTGAACGGAGTAGCTAGTGGTGTGATTGGCATCTAGCTAAGCTAGCTCACCCAGCCTTTAAGCTCAGGGCGCGCGCCCGCCCACGAAGAACTTCCTTCCGTTCGCATTGCTTCCATCGCAGGGCGCGGTTTTCCGGGAACGAACGGACCGGCCGCATTTTCGTTGCCAGCTCCTTTTCTTCTGCCTGCTTTTCTGATTTCTTTTGGTGCTCAGCTCAGGTATCGGCCGGTCTTTGCAGTACCTAAGCAACAAGCAGGGGCGGACTCAGCACCTTATCCGGTTACAAGTGCATCTCAAATCTAAATATATATGTCTTTTATATAAAATTAGTTATGGTCTAGACTGTCTTCAATTTCTAGGTCTGCCACCCGCAACAAGGGAGGAACCTAGCCTAGCTACGAGGATTCAAGGAACACGAGAGAAAATGGGTACTCTCTCTATCCACATAATTTAGTCATCTTAAATTTGTTCTACGTCAATTATTATCAATTTTGATTAGTTATATCGAATGTTTCACGAGATTTTACAATATAAAAGTAAATTACTAGATTCTTTGTGACTTGAACTATCATAATTTCAAAATAATTTAATCTTATATATATTATATTGATAAAGTTAAAATAGTTTAATTTAGGACAATTTGTAAAATAACTAAATTATATGGACGGAGGGAGTATTCACTAATTAATGACCGAGGCCGACACGCTGCGTATAAATAGGTTATTTATTACCGTTTGACACGATCTGCTGACTACTACTAGTAATCTTACGGTACTGAGGACGGTGTGATCGCAGTGTTTTCTTTGCTTTTCTCAACAATACACCGGGCATGTTTTTTGTGTGTGCATGCAGCGTTTCACGCGCAAATACATTCTACTCTAAGCTCAAAGTAGGCAGTGTTCACAAGAATACACCATGTAGGATGGATAGAACGTATGTTGCAATTTATTAAGGGCTATGTTTGTTCATCAGAATCGACTTCTAGTAGTCAAACGTTTCGTTTCTCAGCTTGCTTCTATAAAAATCGTTTCTACGAAATTCGTTCAAATTAACATAAATACAGTCTATCGAGCCATCGTGGTGGGAAGAATCGATCCACCACTTCCTAAACCCTAAATCATACAAACTCTTTTATCTTCCTCCGCATGCAAGTTCTACGAAATCTAGATTTTAGGGACATATAGATTATCTAGAAATTCAGGTTCTTAAAAAAAACTCTTCGAAAAAAGGTTGTTCCTAACATACGAAAGACTCGGGCTATAACAACCTTAGCGAATCAAAAAATACATTTCCAAAACTTTGAGAACCTAGACGGTACCTTCAAACAACTTTAAGCATTACTAATATATAAATTTTCAATGGTGAGAAAATGGTCTCAATTCGGAACAAACTAATTTATCGCATAACTCTTACACGAGCTAGAATTTTTTATAAGACAAGTATTCAAAATTTGTGAATAAATTTAGTACTTACATCTAATCAAAATCACTCACCTTTACGCTCACAATCTCTCTATTCAAAATTTAAGGTTATACATGTATAGATACTTTGTAATCTCTATCTAAATGTGATAATAAACTAGTACTTTATATGTTTTCCATTCACATGCAAAGTTATCCACTTTTGCATTGCGTCACTATTTGTCTTTAATAAGCCCATGGGTTAAACATTAGGCTATCTCCATTCTGGTACTCAAACTCCACTCTTCGGATAGTGCAGTCTACACGGTGCAAAACAATGTTTTGGGTAACCATGCATATGGGTACAGTGTTTTGTAGCTCATGTGTTTTTATTTTCATTTTTGTATCTTATTGTTGACGTCTTTTCGGAGCGCCAAACACTCAATAAGAACCGTAGCGGTGCTCTCTGGTCAGGCGCAGACGGTCCGCGGCACAGGGCCGGACGGTTCGCGACACAGGGCCGGACGGTCCGCGACCTGGCGCAGGGGCTAGGGTTCCCTGCCTGACGGCCGGACGGTCCGCGTGTGCGCAGGGGCGGCGGAGGATCGCCGGCGGCGCCTGGATCTCGCTCCCGGGAGGGACCCCGTCGGGAGGAGAGATCCTAGGTGGTGTCTAGGCTCGGGTAGATCGACCTAGACTCCTCTAATCGACGTAGAGTCGAGAAGAGGCGGAGAATTTGGGGATTGGAAGGCTAAACTAGAACTAGACTAGAACTACTCCTAAGAATAAATGTAAATTATATTGATTGTGGGTTCGATTGATTGCTTCTAATCGACCGTAATCCTCTGCTTTTATAGAGGAGGGGGGCTAGACCCGTTACCAACAAAACTCCGAGCAAATCCCGCGATTTTCGTCAATAAACACAGCGAAAAACTCGGAACCCTAATCTGTTCTGCGCGTGCGCTGACCGTCCGGCCCATAGGCGCGGACCATCCGGACCGCAGACCGTCCGGCCTCAGGGCCGGACCGTCTGCCAGCTCAAATTGGTGCCCAACATATGCCCCCTGCCTTTTGGTGGAGCTGAGCAAACCAAAAGCAACTAACTCGATGTGATTACATCGGTTTTCTTAGGCATCTTGCCACATACTAGGATGGTATTGTTTGAGGAAACGCCCATTCAAAGCCTTGGGTAAATCCTTGCCTTGTAATGTTTGTAGTAAATAAGCGTTACCAGACATTACCTGTTTTACTTTGTAAGGACCTTCCTAGCTTGGCGACCATTTCCCAAACTTTCGGTCTTTATTCCTTAGAGGCAGGATGGTCTTCCACACCAGGTCCCCTACTTAAAATGATTTTGCTTTGACCTTCTTGTCGTAGGCCCTGGCTACCATGATCTTGTCCTTTTCTATTGCTCCCAAAGCTATCACCCTCTTGTCGGTCACCTCATCAATATTATCCATCATTGAATTATAATAATCAGTGACGGTTAGATCATTTTGCTTGGCGAACCTAACAGCATTCAAACTTATTTCCACAGGCAACACGGCTTCCTGCCCGTAGACAAGCTCAAAAGGAGATACTTTAGTAGCACTATGTTTAGATATTCTATGAGCCCATAAAGCTTCGGACAAAATCTTGTGCCAATACTTAGAATTATCGGATATCTTCTTTTTTATCAAGTTAATCAATGTCCTGTTACTAGACTTGGCCTGTCCATTGGCCTGAGCATAATATGGAGATGAATTAAGCAACTTAATTCTATATAATTCAGTAAATTCACGTACCTCCTTTGACATAAAAGAAGTCCCTTGATCTATAGTCAAGGTCTGGGGAATGCCGAACCTTGTTTCGGCATCCACCAACCTCCGACTTAGATATGTCACCACATGCTCCTTTCCTTCAGTTTCTTGTGTCAGAACAACCCCAATGACCTTATCTTCAGCTGTAATGTATAATCTGAATGGTACTCCTACTTGTGGTGCTTTTAACACGGGAGCCGAAGACAAGTATTTTTTAATGAAATCAAATGCTTCCTGCTGCTCTGCCCACCAAGTGAATTCAGCATCATTCTTAAGCCAAAGGATAGGGGTAAAGGCATCAATCTTCCCGGCTAGGTTAGAAATAAACCTTCGTAAATAATTCACCTTGCCGAGAAACTTCTGCACTTCGACCTTACAAGTCGAAGGCCCCACATTCCGAATAGACTTGATTCAGTCAGGGTCTATTTCTATACCATGTTCATGGATGACAAATCCTAAAAACTTACCAGTCTGTTCATTTTCAAACCATACCGACGCATCTTATCAAAAGCTTTGTGCAAATCAGCTAAATGAGAACTAAACTCAGCCGATTTTACTACAATATCATCAATGTAGACTTCCACAGTGTTTCCTAACAGCTCGTGAAAGATCAAATTCATAGCCCTCTGATAAGTAGCACTAGCGTTTTTCAGACCAAATGTCATGACAACCCACTCAAATAAACAGATGAAGCCTGGACATATAAAGGTCGTTTTAGACGCATCTTCTTCGGCCATAAAAATTTGATTATACCCAGCATTACCATCAAGAAAGCTAATAATTCTATTTCCTGATGCATTATTGATTAATGTGTCGGCTATGGGCATGGGATACTCATCTTTAGGGGTTGCTCTATGTAAATTGCGAAAATCAATGCATACTCTAAGCTTACCTGACTCCTTCTTTTCCACCGGTACAATATTGGAGACCCACTCTGCGTATCTGCAAGGCCTAATAAAATTAGCTTCTAGCAGCCGGTGGATTTCGCCCTTGATTCGTGGGAGAAGATCTGGATGAAATGTTCTAGCTTTCTGCTTAAAAGGTCTGAAACCGGACTTAATGGGCAGCCGATGCTCTACAATCTCTCGGCTTAGTCCCGGCATTTCAGTGTAATTCCAAGCAAAGCAATCTGAATATTCCTTCAATAGACCGATCATCTCACTTCTAGAATCGGTCTCCAGGGTCTTATTTACAAAAGTCGGCCTTGGAGTTTTACCATCTCCTATGTCGATCTCCTCCAAAGGGTCAGCCGATGTAAACCCCTGTCCTAGTTTATCGAGATCTCTGAATTCCTCTATCATGTCTCCCACAGAGGAATCAGACGATCTTTGTGTGATAGCGGACTCTCCGGTCTCGGGGGCCGGATCATCCGTGATACTGTTTTTATACTGTGGTAGATGTTCGGCCTTAAAGACCGAACCGTTTTGTGAAAGACCGGACCATTTGGCCTCAGAAGCCGAACTGTCCGTGACCAAGGACTCACGAATTTTGCGTGGATTCATCATTTAAACTTTATTTAGGATTTAGCCGATTCTCCATCGGCTCTAGCATTACAGGAATGAAACCTTTCTTATCTACACTTATGAACTGATAATCAGAAAAATCTACTCCTGTGAGACATGTAGCAGTCTCATAAGTCCAGAGTACAGGGGCATCGGCCACAGCGATACAGGCCGATACATCAGCATGTACTTGTTCTATGTCATCGCCTACCCATTGTATTAACATTTGATGTAATGTAGAAGGTATACATTGGTTGGCATGAATCCAATCTCTACCTAAGATTAGACTGTAATTTCCTTCTACATCAGCGACGAAGAATGCAGCAGCAAGGGTCTTAGTCTCGATGGTTAATTCAATGGAAGTGACTCCCCTGGCTTTGATCGAACTATCATTTCAACACCAATGAGGGTCATGTTGGTCTTGACAAGTTTGTCATCTTGTTTACCTAATTTTTTGTATAATGAATAAGGCATTAGATTTACAGCCGCCCCTCCATCTACCAATATTTTAGCAATCGATATCCCATCAATGTGACCGCGCACGAAGAGCGGCTTCAAATGATTTACCGATTCCTTTGGTTTAGTAAAGGTGGCTTCTTTAGAACCAAAATCAAACTGGGCAACAATAGGTTCATCGTCGCCGACAATAGTACAATCGGCGGAAAATGTAATAATATTCACATCCATACCTGGGCGCTCTGGAGAAGCCTCGTAGTCGACTAGGTCTTCTCCCAGTAGGTCGTCCTCCTCCATTGGTGTTGTTGCGTCGTCGGAGTTGTCCTGGCGTGGCGCGGACGGTCCAGACTCAGGGGTCGGACGGTCCGTGCCTGGTGCAGATTGTCCAGCCTTGTTAGCCAGGCTGTCTTCCGTACCTGTAGGGTGCTGCACAAGTGTTGTTTTATTTTCTATTTCTATAGCCGTTTGTTTTTCTTCAACGGTCTTTGGTCTCCATTTCTTTAGCGGTGGCGGGTATTGTGGATGTGTATCATTGAATATCTTTTCTGCCTCCTTTTCCTGGTTTTATTTTGCTCTTAGGCATTGTAATTTTCGCTTTTGGGACCATGTCAATCCCGCTGGGCACCATCGAGGCATGGAGTATTTTGGATCGGCTGCTTTGATGGTAGTCGTATCTTCTTTTTTGGTCGTGTTGGCCGATTCCCCAAAAATCATCGGCCCTTTATTATCTTCTTGTATGATGACCTCTGCAGTACCTATTTTAATGATATCCTTTTTTGTTGTTCTTTTGGTCGCTGCAGGCATATGCCCCCTGCCGGATTGGTCGGCCATTGAGGCCGAGTACTCCGGCACTCTTGTTGGGCCTGTTCCTGGTAACTGGATTGAGCGACGCTCAATCGGTCTTGTACTGGAGGTGCCAACCTATCGAATACAGATGTTTGGGGTGCCCCCCAAGCGGGGTACTGTGGCATCCCAAATGGATATGGTGGCATGCCCCACATTTGATTTGGGACATATGGTGGAGGTAAATATGTGTATGGATATGGCATAAGCGGATAAGGGGGTGGAGGTGTCCATGTAGGTATGTTAGGTCTTAATTGTACGGTATGACCTTTCATTTCTTTTGATTGGTGGGGTGGTCCAATCGGCCTGACCTGACGTTGCTCATGAATGGATGAGCGGGGTCGCTTTGTTGGCCGGTTACTGGGGCCGACCTTCTTTTTTACGTATTTAGACAATAATTGATCGAAAGTCGAGCCGGTTTTGACCAATCGACCAGCTGCCTTCAATGTATTTGTTTTTCATATACCTATCTCTGGTCGTTGTGGTTTGAAAGTATGTGGCCGTTGTGAGTCTTGAGCACGGCCGGACCGTCCCCTGGAGTTCTCCGGACCGTCTGGCGGGGTCCCAGACCGTCCGCGTATGTGCGTTGGACTGTCCGCGGTGCGCAGCACGAGCTCCTGCTCCTTGGCCCGTGCTTGCTCCCCAGTGCCGGAGGTCGTGATGGTCACTTTAAGAGTTTCCCCTCCATCAGGAGTCTTTTCTGTCACCACTTTCCTGCAAGAAATTTTATGGTTCTCATCGGCCTCTCTTGCATTGCCGATGACTATCTCCTTGCCTTTGCCTTCATCGGCTGTGTTTGGCCAAACCAGGATTTCTTGCCCTCGATGTCGATCATGTTCATTGGAAAGGGCTCTGTATCCACCTGCATTTCCTGAAATTTCAATCGTCCCTCGTTAATGGCCGATTGAATCTGTCGTCGAAACACATTACAATCATTGGTGGCATGAGAAAATGAGTTATGTCACTTGCAGTATGCACGACGTTTTAGCTCGTCAGCGGATGGAATAGTGTGGTTTATTTTAATGTTACCATTTTTGAGTAATTCATCAAATATTTTATCACATTTACCAACATTAAATGTAAATTTAACCTCCTCTTGCCATTTCTTTTGAACCGACTGTAGGGAGGAACAAGCCGAAGATTTAGCCTGCTTTGGCCAAACCATTTCAGCAACATACACTTCCGTTGATTCGTCATCAGAGCTACTTTGGTCGCATTCTACTACATGCACATTGTGATGAATTGTTTTAGCAGTTTCTTTGCTTCGATTTTCACAGGCCAAAGCTCTTTGGTGTAACTGTGCTAGCGTAAAAAATTGGATGCCTTCTAATCTTTCTTTTAAGTAATATCGCAGACCATTAAAGGCTAGTCCTGCTAATTGTTTTTCTGCTAAATGAATTTGGAAGCATAGGTTTCTAGTATCTCGGAATCTCCGGATATAGTCATTAACCGATTCGTCCTTCCCCTGTCGCAAGGCCACTAGGTCTACCGAATCTAACGCATAGTCACCAGAGAAAAAGTGATCATGAAATTTTTGTTCTAAATCCCCCCCATGACGAAATAGAATTAGGAGGTAATGTAGTGTACCATGCGAACGCGGTTCCTATTAAAGATAATGAAAATAAACGTACGCGAAATGCTTCTGTGTCGGCCAATTCTCCTAATTATGCTAGGAACTGGCCTATGTGTTCGCGCGTGCTCTTTTTCTGGTCACCCAAAAATTTTGAAAATTCGGGTATCCTGGTTTCCTGTGGGTATGGGTGGTGGTCAAATTGGTTATCGTAAGGTTTCCGATAAGATTGCCCCCCAGGGATCATGCTTACTTCGAGCTTATCTCAGAACGCCCCAGCTATTTCCTCCCTCACTATATCAATGGCAACCGGTGCGAGACCACTGGCTCTCTGGTCAAGCATGGGTGAGGTTGGCTGGATATTGGCATATTGTCTTCCCCCCATTAGTTTGAGCTATGTGGTGCACTGCTGCTTGCCCTATATGGCTCATAGGATTGATCGTTCCTTTCCGGCCTTCTTGGCGGGACCGGAAAGCTTTCCTGGGCTCTGAATTTTGTATTATTAGGCTGATGCATCACATAGTGTGATGGGAAGTGTTGATGGGACGGGTGAGGATTCGGATAACAATCCTCCTCAAAAAGATCATGCGCGGACTGTCCGGACATTGGCCCGGACCATCCGTGATTATATGCGGACCGTCCGTCGTGGTATGCGGACCGTCCGACTGGGTAGTTTGAATTTTGCGCAAAACGGTGTGGCTCGGGCACATGTGTTGATAATTCATTAAAAATAGGCCCGACCGTTGCTGGCCCGGACGGTCCGCGCTCACGTGCGGACGGTCCGGGCATGTGCAGATCGGCTGATTTGCTGCCGATTTGCGGTTGCTCAGGGTATGTGTCCATCGGCATCCCGTAAAGGGGTTGTGACTGGTCGTGACAACCTGTAGCCGATGTATTACACGTGTTACCCTCTAACTCAACCTCGTGCGAAGGAAAATTTGCGATATTAGATTTACCAAATGCACGTACTAGTCTCCTATAATCGTTTTGCATACCCCCTATGATATTTTGCATTTGTTCACACTGTTCATCTACATAATTTCTAAGAGAATGTAGCTCGTTTGTATTACTTACATTGGGGATATCTGGTGTGGGTCGGAGCAAAGCTGGATCCGTCGCCCGATGTCGGACGACCTTGTTGTTCCTGTCTACTTTGAAGTTGGCCAAGAACTTTGCTTTTGCCTCCTGGATCATCTGCTCCTTGTGCTCCTCAAACTGGAGCTATTCGTCAGCTGGCAAGGTCTCCCAAGTCGGCTCTATGATGTTGCTGGTGGAAACTTCAGAGCTATCCTTTGAACCGGTCATTGAGGGCTGATTTGATAGGTCTATATGTGTTGTCTCCAGCGGAGTCGCCAAAAAGTATGTTGACGCCTTTTCGGACGCCAAACACTCAACAAGAACCGTGGCGGTGCTCTCTGGTCTGGCGCAGACGGTCCGCGGCACAGGGCCGGACGGTCCACGACCTGGCGCAGAGGCTAGGGTTCCCTGCCTGACGGCCGGACGGTCCGCGCGTGTGCAGGGGCGGCGGAGGATTGCTAGCGGCGCCTGGATCTCGCTCGTGGGAGGGACCCCGTCGGGGAGGAGAGATCCTAGGTGGTATCTAGGCTCGGGTAGATTGACCTAGACTCCTCTAATCGACGTAGAGTTGAGGAGAGGCGGAGAATTTGGGGATTGGAAGGCTAAACTAGAACTAGACTAGAACTACTCCTAAGAATAAATGTAAATTGTATTGATTATGGGTTCGATTGATTGCTTCTAATCGGCCGTAATCCTCTGCTTTTATAGAGGAGGGAGGCTGGACCCGTTACCAACAAAACTCCGAGCAAATCCCGCGATTTTCGTCAACAAACACAGTGAAAAACTCGGAACCGTAATCTGTTCTGCGCGTGCGCCGACCGTCCGGCCCACAGGCGCGGACCATCCGGACCGCGGACCGTCCGGCCTCAGGGCCGGAGCCGGACCGTCCACCGGCTCAAATTGGTGCCCAACACTTATTAGTTTCTATATCTTTTATGTATGACTTAAGTTACAATTCTATGATTATTATATCTTCTATTTAAGACTCTAATTTGTATTCTATTAATAAGAATAGATTGTATGTCCTAGGCACGCTATTTGTCAAATTTCCTCTATCAAAGAATTATCTACACATTGTTTTGTAAAACTATCAACACACATGTGTTATAATAAATACTTTGTTCAAGATGAATAACAACTAACATGATTTATTGTCACAAACTATTAATATAAATTAAAATATATTTATAGTGGCTACATGTATGCTAATTCTTGATAAAATTTATTCATGATTGCTAAACTAAAGATTAAATTATATACACTTAAGTGGTCTACATGGAAGCACACGGCCTATATGTTTATTTTGAGCTAGATTTTTATATAATGATAGTGGTAGACATGGGCTTTTAGAAGTATGCACTTGTGGCTATCTTCTTAATAATACTATGTGTTGCTAATTTATAAATAACTTTGGCATCTCAACTCAAAACAAGTGGGCATAAGAAAGCCTAAAAACCTTGAAAGAGGCTTTAGGGTCAAAATAAAATGTTTTTGATAGTAGAGGTAAAAAAGTTATCTGGTTTTGTAGTTTGGGGGTTAAGATTAGGCAAGCACAAAAGTTGAGGGGGTCAAAAATGGACCTAATCCTTTTAATAATGGCATGATAGTGATTATGGAAGCAAATTTCAAAGGATTACTAAGATTAACTATTGTTATTGCAGATATGGGTAAGTCCTCTCCAGTAGTCCAAGCATATGGTCTTGTAAAATATTATTTTATACTGTAGAGTATACTATTTACATATATAGTAGAGTTTAAAAATAAGAGATGGGATACGAAAGCTGCTAGAGACAACCTAATTTATACGCAGCTATATGGGTTATTTTATATTATCTTTCATAATGCTAGAAATTGTTAATTTAGATATAAATTTAGGGGTTACTCTATAGCATCTTTCGTAATGGCACAAATGTGTGATTATATTTAGTATTTATTTAGGGAGGTTACTTTATATTATAATTTGAAATACGTATTTGGTAATTAATATACATATTTATGGGGTTGCTTTATCACTTTTAATGGCAAATATGGGTAATTTTCAAAAATAAAATGGAACCAATGACTACTATTATTGATGTTGATTAGAGCCTATTGAAAGAATTTCTACAAATTATTCATGTTTTTGACTTTTGAAAGAATTTCTACAAATTATCTTTTCTTCTAACGTGCTTCCTGAGGATTACCATGAAGCTCGAGTGGATGCCTTCAATTTGTTACAGTAAGATGGTCACCCCATTTCTTCTACATTTAAAACATATTTATTGTCGTGTATTCCCTCCATTCTAAATTAGAAGATGTTTTGACTTTTGTAGATACATAGATTTTTCCACGTACTTTGAATACAACACACTACGTACGTCTATAGATACATAATAAAAAGAATATATCAAGAAAAGCCAAAACATCTTATAATTTAAAACGAAAAAGTTGAAAGACCTACATTTAGTTTTGTAATTGAGACAACAAGGAGACTAATCTTTTGCTAAGCGTTTAATAAAGCTAGGTTAGATCTACACCAAGGTGATGAGCAAGGCTTGGAACACTACTAGAAAAGAGCTCATAGCCTGCGGCACCCATAAATTATCACTGGCGGTTTCAGTTATCACGCGCCAGTAAAAAAAACAAGGTGGACCCGACTTAGGAACCGCCAGTGGAAACCCATTTCCACTGGCGGTTATCTTAACACAACCGCCAGTGGAAATAGGGTATTTCCACTGGCGGTTGGTGTAACAGAACCGCCAGTAGAAAGCAATTTCCACTGGCGGTTGGTGTAACAGAACCGCCAGTGTAAATACCCTATTTACACTGGCGGTTGTGTTAAGATAACCGCCAGTGGAAATAGGTTTCCACTGGCGGTTTTTCAAGCCAACCGCCAGTGAACTGTCTGTTATAAATACCCCTCTTCTTCCCCGCGACAGTGAACTGTATGCTCGCAGCCAGCTTCCATTGAAGGCGATTTTGGAGGTCCAGATTTCACAAAAATATAAGGGGGGAGGTTTTGGTCTTCATTTCTTGGAAGAAGGTGGATAAGAAAGGTTGGTTTATGTTTCTTTGTCAATTTTTGTTCATTCTTGCTCAATTTTAGCCACATTTTGGATCTAGGGTTTTACATGTGAGAGAGAAGAGTATAGCTAGGTAATTTTCTCTATTTCCTCAAATGAGGTTGCATAAGATGGTTAGTTTTTGTCTATTCCCTCTCTTTTTCATGTTTAGTTGCTTAATGAATGGTGAATGTGTTGTATGGAAGATTGGTTTAATTATGTTTCAATTGTTAGTTATTGTTTATTTTTGCTCAATTTTAACTACATTTTGAAACTAGGCTTTCACCATATGTTAAAGATAGGTTTGGGTATTAATTTTTTTTGTTTATTAGTTGCTAGGAAAGTTTGGCTTATGTTTCTTTTGCCAAATTTTGTTCATTTTTCCTCCATTTTAGCCACATTTTGGATATAGGGTTTCACCATGTGTTAGAGATAAAGTAGTCTAACTACTTTTATTGGAAGAGATAAAGTAGTCTAACTACATTTGTATATATACCGATCAATATGTACTGTATATATACATGCATGGTAATCTGACTTGCCATGAAAACTTCGGACTGGAAGGGTAGGCAGCAGATGTCGCACTCCAACGCGTCCTTCTCCATGGATAGTGTCACAGTCGCCTCTTCCTCATCCTCCAACCCCGACTCTTCCTCATCCTCCATGTGCAGCATGTAATTTTACACGACTTTCTAGAGAGGAGAGGGAGAGGGAGAGAGAGCTATTGTTGCCAATGCGCTCGGAGCAGGTGCAGCACTTACCGTCCGTGCGGATGCAGCACTTTGCACATCCAGAATGCCCGTTCTTGCACTGATTTTACACAGAGCAGAGTATCATGCTGGAGTCTACCGATCAATATGTACTGTATATATACATGCATGGTAATCTGACTTGCCATGAAAACTTCGGACTGGAAGGGTAGGCAGCAGATGTCGCACTCCAACGCGTCCTTCTCCATGGATAGTGTCACAGTCGCCTCATCCTCCAACCCCGCCTCATCCTCCATAGAGAGAGAGAGGAGAGAGAGAGAGAGGGTTTCACATTTTAGCCACATTTTTGGATATAGGGTTTCACCATGTGTTTTATGTTACTTTTTTACAGGTGGTGATGGAGAGGACATCCTGGATGTATAACTTATCAAGGCTAGATCCATCATACATATCCGAGGTCCATAGGTTTATTGATGTCGCTACGAACCATGCTTGGAGAACAAAGACAAAACACATATATTGTCCATGCATGGACTGCAAAAATGCTGTTGTATTTAATGACACAGAACAAATCATATCTCATCTGGTATGCCGAGGATTTATGAAGGATTACACAATTTGGACAAAGCATGGAGAGGGTAGCTCTTCGCCTTATACGACTGGAAACCCTGAGAACATCGACGACAGATTTCAGTTCGTTCACGAGACACACCAACCTCTTCCACAGAGCGAACATGTAGTGCAAAATGTTACTGATCATGGTTACGCTGGAGGAAATGAACATGATAGACCTCATGTTCTGCCAAGTGTTATGGATGAGGAAGATGCAGAGTTGCTAGAGGCAATGTTGCGTCGTCATACAGATCAATCGATGTTCTTAATGAAAGGTATGGAGTCCCTGAAGAAGGCAGCAGAAGAGCCTTTGTACGACGAGTCTAAGGGTTGTACCAAAGAGTTCACGACGCTCCGGTCTGTGCTAAAGCTGTTGATGTTAAAAGCTAAATATGGTGTGTCTGATGCTGGCTTCGATGCGTTCTTGAGTATTATCGCAGACATGCTTCCAAAGGAGAACAATGTGCCTGCTAACACGTACTATGCAAAGAAACTAATCAGTCCGCTCACTATGGGTGTGGAGAAGATCCACGCGTGTAGAAATCACTGTATCCTTTATCGAGGTGATGATTATAAAGACTTGGAGAGCTGCCCAAAGTGCGGTGCAAGTAGGTACAAGACGAATAAAGACTATCGAGAGGACGAAGAGTGTGTTGCATCCGTGTCTAAAGGGAAGAAGCGAAAGAAAGCCCAAAAAAAGACTTCAAAATCCACGAGCAAAGAAAAAGAAGAAGTAGACTATTATGCGCTCAAAAAGATTCCTGCTTTGGTGATGTGGTACCTCCCCGTCGTCGATCGATTGAGGTGTTTGTTCGCTAATCCTGAGGATGCCAGACTTATGAGCTGGCATGCTTCTGATGAGCAGAAAAACGATGGGAAGCTTCGACATCCAGCCGATGGGAAGCAGTGGCAAGATTTCAATGACAACCACCGAGACTTTGCCGATGAACCGAGAAATGTTAGGTTCGCACTGAGTACTGATGGAATGAACCCATTTGCTGAGAGGAGCAGCAAGCATAGCACATGGCCGGTGATCCTCACCATATACAACCTTCCTCCATGGTTGATGCAGAAACGGAAGTACATTTTGCTAACCATCCTTATTTCTGGACCTACACAACCTGGAGTTGACATGGATGTATTTTTGGAGCCCTTAATGGAGGATATGAAAATATTGTGGGAAACGGGTGTTCAAATGTTGGATGAGTATCGTAAAGGTTCATTCACGCTGAGAGCAATTCTTTTTGTTACGATCAACGATTACCCTGCTCTCTTCACATTATCAGGCCAGTTTAAGGGAAAGGTTGGTTGCACAGTATGCATTGATGGAACTGCTTACGTATCCCTTGCTGCATCTAGGAAGATAGTTTACATGAGGCACAGACGCTTTTTATTGGAAGGACACAGGTACCGCATGCGAAAGATGGATAAGTACTTCGACAATAATGGTGAACTACATTCTACTGCTCCATCGGGTAACAATAGAGGTCATAGAGTTTTTGAAATAGTCAGGAATATCAAGTTTGTTTTCGGGAAGAAGACAAAAGACGGAAAAACAAGGAAGGATGCCAAACCAGCTTCGGGGGCTATATTCAAGAAGAAGTCTATTTTCTTCGAGTACTTGCCTTACTGGAAAGAGTTAGATGTGCGGCATGCGATCGATGGTATGCACGTTCAGAAGAACGTGTTTGAAAGCATAATGGGCACCTTGCTAGACATAAAGGGCAAAACAAAAGAAGGGCTCAATTCACGCATGGACTTGGTAGATTTAGGCATAAAAAAGGAACTACATCCCGTTCTTCAAGAAAATGGGAAGTACCATCTCCCAGCAGCAAGCTACAATCTCAATGTAGATGAGAAACATGCGATGTGTGTTTGGCTCAAGAATTTGAAAGTCTCATCCGGATTCTGCTCTAGCATACGGAGTATTGTGTCAATGAAAGACCTGACAATCACCAACTACAACTCACATGATTGCCATGTCATGCTGACTACATTCCTACCTATTGCCATCAGGGCTATAAATCCTTTGTTTTTAAAGATGGCAATCACACGGTTGTGCTACTTTTTCAACAGGATTTCACAAAAGGTAATTGGCCGTGATGAGTTGGCATCTCTTCAGGAATTCGCAGTGGAGACAATATCACAGTTTGAGATGTGTTTCCCTCCATCGTTCTTTGATATTATGGTGCACCTTGTGGTGCACTTGGTGCCACAAATAGAAGCATTGGGTCCTATGTACTTGCATGAAATGTGGACGTATGAGCGTTTCATGTCAATACTGAATGGCTATGTATCAACCCGTGCTCGTCCCGAGGCATCCATGATAGAGGGGTACTGTACCGAAGAGGCCATTGAGTCCGGAGGTCCATTCTGCAATAGTATCCTAAAAGACCAGGTTGCAATAGGTCTGCCTCCGTCACGACACGAGGGTAGACTGTATGGAAGCGGGAGGATGGGACAGAAATCTTTCATCCCACCGGATTACGATATAGTACTTGAGGCACATCAGAGCATCCTACATCAGCTAACGATAATGGAGCCATTTATCCAACAACACATCAATGAGCTTCGCGAGCAAAATCCTGGGCATACAGATGATTGGGTAATGAAGCAACATAAGCAGCGGTTCAACACATGGCTAATGGTGAAGGACATTCCACGTGGAGAAACAATAGAAGAACAAACCATCAAGGGCTTGGCATCTGGACCATCACGCCAGGTCACAACATGGCAAACCTATGACATTAGTGGATTCACATTTTGTACCAAGTCCAAGGACAAAAAGAGCATGTCACAAAACAGTGGTGTTCGATGCGAAGCCATAGATGATGAAACTGGTGAGATTATTACATATTTTGGCTTTATTGAGGACATATGGGAACTAGACTATGGTACATTTCAGATCTCGGTTTTCCGATGTCAATGGGTTGAAGACAAACATGTCACGGTAGACAACTATGGGGTCAGAGTTCTTGATCTAAGTAAGGTAGGTTACAAAGATGACCCATGGATCCTTGCTAATCGTGCTGCACAGGTCTTCTATGCTGAACAGATCATTTCTAACAATGAGAAGAAAAGCACCGACAAACCGAAGCATGTAGTTTTTCCTGGAAAACAACAAGCTATAGGAGTTGATGGTGTATCTGATTTAGAGGATTTTAACCAGTTCAATGACATGTCTCTTTTCATAGACCATCCAACCAAGATAAGGAACGTTGAGCGAAGCATCCCACGCAATTCGATGCCCTGGGTACGCCACGATGGACAAGGCAGAACAATAGCTCCCTAGATTATATAGTTGTCATGTAATTGATTATTGTTAGGACATGTCATGTAATTGATTATTGTTAGCGACAAACCGAAGCATGTAATTTTACACGACTTTCTAGAGAGGAGAGGGAGAGGGAGAGAGAGCTATTGTTGCCAATGTGCTCGGAGCAGGTCCAGCACTTACCGTCTGTGCGGATGCAGCACTTTGCACATCGAGAATGCCCGTTCTTGCACTGATTTTACACAGAGCAGAGCATCATGCTGGAGCCTACCGATCAATATGTATTGTATATATACATGCATGGTAATCTGACTTGCCATGAAAACTTCGGACTGGAAGGGTAGGCAGCAGATGTCACACTCCAGCGCGTCCTTCTCCATGGATAGTGTCACAGTCGCCTCTTCCTCATCCTCCAACCCCGCCTCTTCCTCATCCTCCACCACCACCTTGGCTTTCTTTGGAGTGCCGCCGTCATGGTTTATCACCTAGAACGAGGTAAAATAAAAGCAGGGAGGACTATTCGACTAATATATACATATCAGGCAGTAAGAAACAAGCATCTTCAAAGAACATGTTGTAAAAGAACTTGGAAAGATGTTTACCAGATCTGATACTTGTGAAAGAACTTCACACCAATGGTGATGAGAGACGCGAAGCCATGAGACGACGTAGTATTTAAACACTACAAGAACGGGCATTCTAGTGACAGAGGAGGGAGAGAGAGGGAAGAGAGAGGAGGGAAAGAGGAGAGAGAGAGGAGAGAGAGAGAGAGGAGAGAGAGAGGAGAGAGAGAGGATAGAGAGAGAGAGGAGAGAGAGGAGAGAGAGAGGAGAGAGAGAGAGGAGAGAGAGGATAGAGAGAGAGGAGAGAGAGAGGAGAGAGAGGAGAGAGAGAGGAGAGAGAGAGGATAGAGAGAGAGGAGAGAGAGAGGGAGAGGGGAGAGAGAGGAGCTAGGGAGAGGAGAGAAAGGAGAGAGAGGATAGAGAGAGAGAGAGGAGCTAGGGAGAGGAGAGAGAGGAGAGAGAGAGGGAGAGATAGAGGAGGGAGAGAGAGGGAAGAGAGAGGAGGGAGAGGGGAGAGAGAGGAGGGAGAGGGGAGAGAGAGGAGAGAGAGGAGAGAGAGAGGGGAGAGAGAGAGAAGTAATATATAAATATATATATTATGTATACTAAATATATATATTTATATATTTAATATGTACAAAAATTTATATACTTAATGTATGAATATACAATAAAAAATAATATACTAAAAACATTTCTACTGGCGGTTGACAATGAAAACCGCCAGTAGAAATCATTTTTACTGGCGGTTGTCGATGAAAACCGCCAGTAGAAATGGCATTTCTACTGGCGGTTCTCTATGACAACCGCCAGTAGAAATGATTTCTACTGGCGGTTTTCATTGTCAACCGCCAGTAGAAATATCTCCTATATAAAGGAGCGCGCGCGGGGCCGAAAAATTTCACTAAGTCTCTGGCGCCCTGTCTTTCCATCTTCCCGCCGTCAGGCTGCCAAAATTTTCGCCCGGCGATTTTCTCCGCCGTGCGCCGCCGTCGTTCACGCCGTCGTCCACGTCATCGTCCCCGCGCCGTAGGTAAGTTCTTCTCTCTCTCTCTCTCCCTTTCTTCGTCTATGATCGCTCGGGCTCGGGCGCCATGCGCGCCGCCGCCGCGCACGCGGGCGCACGCCGCCGCCGCCGCCGCGCGGCTAAACACTAAGGCTACGAAGAGTGAGAGAGTGAGAGGGAAGAGAGAGGAGGAAGAGGGAAGAGAGGGAGACCCCTGCGCGCGTCTCTGCAGAGAGAGAGAGAGGAGGGCGCACGCGCCGCCGCCGCCGAGAGGGAGGTAGAGAGAGGAAGGAGAGGGAGAGGGAAGAGAGAGGAGGGAGAGGGAGAGAGATAGAGGGAGGGAGAGGAGGGAGAGGAGAGAGATAGAGAGAGGGAGAGAGATAGAGGGAGAGGAGATAGATAGAGGGAGGGAGAGGAGGGTGAGAGAGAGAGGAGGGAGAGGAGAGAGATAGAGAGAGGGAGAGAGATAGAGGGAGAGGAGATAGATAGAGGGAGGGAGAGGAGGGTGAGAGAGAGAGAGGAGGGAGAGGAGAGAGATAGAGAGAGGAGAGGAGATGAGAGTATTCATACAATACTTATTTTTATTCATATGTGTGTTCATATGTGTTCAAATGTATGTGTTCAATATATATATGTGTTCATATGTGTTCAAATGTATGTGTTCAATATATATGTGTGTTCATATGTGTTCAAATGTATGTGTTCAATATATATATATGTGTGTTCATATGTGTTCAAATGTATGTTGAATATATACATTGTAATTTTATCCGTCACAACTCGATAATATACGTATCCGATCCGATCCGAATTCGATCTGAACTCGATAATTTCCGTACGACTCTCCCTCTCTCCCTCTCTATACGTCCTATGCGACTCTCCCTCTCTCCCTCTCCTCGTCCTATACGACTCTCCCTCTCTCCTTCTCTATACGTAACTCGATAATATCCATACGATTCTCCCTCTATCCCTCTTTATACGTCCTATGCGACTCTCTCCCCGTCCTACACGATACTATACGACTATACGATACTATATGGTTACGGTTTAGGGTTAGGGTTATGGTTAAGGGTTAGGGTTAGGGTTAGGGTTAGGGTTAAGGGTTAGGGTTTAGGGTTAGGGTTAGGGTTAGGGTTAAGGGTTCGGGTTTTGGGTTAAGGGTTCGGGTTTTGGGTTAGGGTTAGGGTTAAGGGTTATAGTTAGGGTTAGGGTTAGGGTTTAGGGTTAAGGGTTCGGGTTTTGGGTTAAGGGTTCGGGTTTTGGGTTAGGGTTAGGGTTAAGGGTTTAGGGTTAGGATTAAGGGTTATAGTTAGGGTTAGGGTTAGGGTTAAGGGTTAGGGTTTAGGGTTAGGGTTAGGGTTAGGGTTAGGGTTAAGGGTTCGGGTTTTGGGTTAAGGGTTCGGGTTTTGGGTTAGGGTTAGGGTTAAGGGTTATAGTTAGGGTTAGGGTTTAGGGTTAAGGGTTCGGGTTTTGGGTTAAGGGTTCGGGTTTTGGGTTAAGGGTTCGGGTTTTGGGTTAGGGTTAGGATTAAGGTTTTAGGGTTAGGGTTTAGGGTTAGGGTTAGGGTTAAGGGTTTAGTGCCTGAGGATGTATTTAATTATACTATTTGTTAATATGAATTATTTATTGCTTACGTTAATATGTGTTAATATGTATTTAATTATTGCTTATGTATTTGTATATATATAGCTCAATGAGTTCTCCGATCAAGGACCAAGATTTAGTGCCCGAGCACATGGACAAGAGTGTTGCTCAAGAACAATCCAGCAGTGAAGGATATGAAACGCCTAGCGACCCTTTTCCTACCACTAGCATAGATAGGGCCGCTCTCCGTGAGTTGCAACGTGACCCTACTTATGATCCACAAGAAGCTGAGGTAAAAGTACGCATCTTTAGCTTCGTATGTGTACCCTACTGATTTCACATGCATGATCTCTTGTGCATTTTATTACATGAATAGGAGGTCGTGTCTGAATTTCGTGCGATACTCGAAGAAGCCGTGGCACGAAACGAAGACGTACCGGAGCCGACCCAAGACGCACCGGAACAGACCAAGACAACAACCGAGACGTCAAGGAAAAGGAAGCAGAGCGATCGAAAAAGAGGTGACAGGGGGCTGAACAAGTGTCCCGACAAAACATACATAATCTCAGACGTGAGCCCGAAAGGTCAGCCCCTAGCTCCAGAAGAGGCACTACCTAAGTTCCGGAATGCACTTGGGTTTTTAGTTAGAGATAATCTTGACATAACAATACGACAGTGGAGAGATGTGTCAGATGATGTCAAGAATCAAATATGGAATAAGCTATTAATGAGGTTCGTTCTGCCTCGGGGTTCAGAAGAACTCGTGAAGGAATACACGATGAAGCAGCTTGCAATCAATTTCCGAAACTGGAGGTCTGAGATGAACACAAAGTTTGCAAAGAAAGGTCTGGACCCGAGCAAAAAATATAAAATCTCAGCAGGTCAGTGGGCAGTATTTCTAGAGCAGAGGAGCAGCCCTGATTTCATATCTCTAAGTGAGGCAAATTCGGAACTATCAAAGAAGAACAAGTACCGCCACCACCTAGGCACAGGTGGTTACAAGCGTCAGGTTCCTAAATGGAGACAAGAAGGCGCCGAGAAGAAGGCTGCAGGGTTGCCGACGCTGTCCGAGCAACTTGGTGAAAGGGCGGCAAATTGGCTCCGTGCTAGAAAACCAAGGGAAACCGAGACCGGTGTATCTTTTGATGATCCCATTGTCGAAGAAGCGGCAAAAAACATATATACAATGGCAGCTAAGCAGAGCCAAGGAACTTTTAAGCCACAAAGGGAAAGAGACATCCTAACGGCTGGTCTCGGTAACCCTGAGCATCCTGGCCGTGTACGAGGAATCTCGTCTAAGGAAGGATGGAAGGAAGGATTCGGACAACAGTGGGAAAGTCTGTACAGGAAACGTGATCGATACAAGGAAGAGATGGCGGATTATTTTAAGGAGGAGGCCAAGAAAGAGTTCAAAGCCATGATGTCTCAAATGCTATCGAATCCTCCTCCAGAATTGATGCAACAGTTGGCGAGTGCGATGTCTGTTCAACGATGACCACTCCACAAATACAAATAATTCCAGCAGCTCAACCGCCGGCTTCCACAGATTGTACGACATTACCAAGCTCTGTTGCTTCAACGGGAAATAAGGACCGTTATCCAGTTGATGACATCACAAGGCCTGTGGCGTGCACACTGGTTATAAGATATGGTATTAACAATAAACGTACAAAGAAAGTAGCCACAGGCCTTGCGATCCCAGGACGTAAGTTCCATGGAAACGATATTCCAGATGATTATTGCAAAGTAGAAGTGACGTCGGTCGTCCAAGGATCCGAGGACGACATGCTAGACATCCCTGGGCCCGAAGGTATCGAGAAACTTGGACAAGCTATCAATAATTTTATCCTTTGGCCTCGAAGGGATGTCGATTTGCTTGATTGGTCGAATTCGTCGCAGGCGTCGCAGGCCCAACCGTCTCCGCCTTCTCAAATTTTTGCTCCTATTGTACATCCATCATCCTCACCTCCTCAAACTTCACATGCTGCTCCTCATCCTTTTTCTGACCCACCGTCTCCGCCACAAGCATCACCATTCAGGGCTCCACCACCTTCTCCTCCCCATCCTCTTGGTGACCCACTGTCTACGCCACCATCAAGGGATCCACCTTCTCCACAACCATCAAAGGATCCAAGGCCATCAAAGAAATCTAAACTTCCTATTCCAAAATTGGTGTCCCCGTATCAGAAAAAGAAGAGTAAAGCTACTACTGCTGGCACAGCTCGGTTTTTGAAAGGGATTGGATGGAGCCTCACGTCACAAACTGTTGATTTGGCCAAGCACGAGGAGTCTGCAAAAAAGGCTGAGGCAATGGCCGCAAAGATAAAGAAGCCAACTAAGGCAGATTACAAAAACGTGCCTAAAAAATATGTGCCGGGCAGACCTCTGCTACCTCTTGAGAAACTAAGAAAGGTCCCGGCTGGTGTTAAAAGGTTGCATGACTGGTACATGCGGGCATCATCGGTTGGCATCGACACCATCAGTGTGCATATACCAGACCATGCTTTTATTGGTTCGGACCAAAAGGCCGTTGTTACATTCGAGGACATGTGGTTAATGATGAACCTTCAGAGACTCGACGTGCAACTTGTAACGATGTTTGCATTGTAAGTGTCGCTCATACTTCCACATATGTGTGTTATTATTAGTGAGCTGTATAAAATTTCAATATCTGACATGCACGTGTGACTTGCAGAATGCAACATGATCAGCAGGAGATCCTTTACGGTACGAAGCCCAATGCTAGTGCCAGTAAAAGGGTTGGGTATCTCAACCCAATACTTATATTCGAGGAAAGCCACACTTTTAGAATCGGGAAAGACAACGATGAATTACGGGGAAAGACGGACGAAGAAGTTGAGAAGCGTATAAAGGATATGAAGAAGGATTTTGAAGCTCGATACGCCACCTATATAGGACATGCAATGCTTCAATTTCAAGACAGGGAAGTCATAATGGCCCCGTACAACTTTAAGTAAGTTTGATTTTGTATAAATAAAATTAATAATTTCAATACACATGCATCACAGATTTGATTCGTACAGGGACCACTGGATATGCTTCCTCATTTATCCTAAAGTTGGAAAGGTGCTGGTGCTCGACTCCTTAAACTTCGACCCTTCGACATATGCAGAATTCCTCAGCACCTTAGAGCTGTAAGCCTTTTCTATGCATGCATACTTTTATCGATTAAAATTTGAGAATAACATGGTGATTCTATTTGAGATCACAGGGCTTATAGATTCTATAAGATGAGAGGTGGAAAGTACGACCTGTCGAAAAAAGGCGTGCCACTAGACATCCATCATCACTGGCCGGTAAGTATGTGATTTTATGAATACATATCATACACAATGTTGCAACTAAATAACCAATCTCCCGTTATGTAGTGCCACAAGCAACCACAAGGATCGGTCCTATGTGGATTCTATGCGTGCGAGTTCATGAGAGTGAACGGACGATACATCACGAACCCTGACAAGGTATTATTAGTAATAGTCAAGTATGTATTTATGTCATTAAAGATGCAAATGTGTTATTATTGAGTATAAATAGATGATGTTTATAAAATTCCTTTACAGCAATTTCAACGAGGAAACCCGGAGAACTTGACCGAAGCTGCATTGTATGGCATAATCGAGGACCTCTGCACATTCATATTGAAAGAGGTCATACCCGCAGAAGGAAAATATCACGATGCTTCCGGGACATTAGCTTTGCCAGAGTTTAGAATACTAACAGAAATTAGTAGATTATCTCTTAGCCGAGATAGTTATTAGAGCTTAGGTGAAAACTTATGATGTGTAGAATGCATGAAGCATATATGGTTGTAAACAGAATACTTTGATGTATATAAATGTATGATAGAATTTAATTTCATGTTGCTTTCAATATCAATATAGATCTATATATATATATATGTTTGTGTGTGTGTAAATAAATATATATATAATTCAGTATTGTTTGAAATTTTGAAAAAAGGCGGGAAAACTTCCACTGGCGGCTCAATAAAGAAAACCGCCAGTGAAAAGTGCATTTCCACTGGCGGTTTGCTTTATAAAACCGCCAGTGGAAATGCATTTTCACTGGCGGTTTTCTTTATTCAGCCGCCAGTGGAAATGCACTTTTCACTGGCGGTTCTTAAGAAAACCGCTAGTGAAAATGCACTTTTCACTGGCGGTTCCAAAATAACCGCCAGTGGAAATGCTGATTTCCACTGACCCCTAGCACTGGCGGTACTGAAAAACGCCGGTGTAAATAGGTTTAGAACCGCCACTATAGAGCTTCTGTGTACTAGTGGAAATGGATGAAGGTTTATCAATCCAGCTGGAGCAAGCTCACACATGGAAAAGGAGAAAACAAAAAAAGTTATGCAACTAGATTTTAATTCTATCAACTAGCCTATTAACTTAAGCTAGGAAGATAAATACAGCCATAGAAACTTTTTCCTCGTAACCGAAGAATCCCTTGGCGGTCAAGAAAACAAAAACTTGTGCGCGCTAGCTAGCCACTTCAGTTATGTGATATATGGTCAAAAAAAGCTATCCAACTAAGATCCAACTCAACTCAAATTCATTTGGACACAATATGCTAGATCTGAATCCATATATTATTCGTCTACGCCACCGCGCGCGTTACTAAAAGGAAATTCGCATACGTTTGAAAGGGCAAAGAGAATCCATGCATGCGTGTGATAGATGTGCTTCAGGGTGTACGTGTACTTGAATTTTTTCCTTTTTGAGTCCTGTGTGGAGAATGACACAATTAATGTATATATATACACTGCTAAGTAGTAGAAACTAGAAACGGGTCGAGTGGACGACGACGACTATAGCTGTCCTCTAGCTATTTTCTGAAATTGCAGTTGCAGTAGGAGTAGTAGGAATAGTGCAGTTCGACGAGCGCCCAGCCAATGATCCAACGCATTTTCTAAATCGAGGGCTCAAGAATTGACGTCGATCGATCGGCAGATGCATTTATGAAGTGAATAGGGACTGTTCTTGCGGCATATATGGAACGGTTTCGCGGAGATGGAATCGTGTGTATGAGAAGAAGGAAAAAGAAAAGAGGTATAGCAAGAGCTGGAACTTTGTGTGTCACACGCATGCATGCATGGAAGTGGTAGCTAGCACGGGACAAACCAACCCATGGCCATGCGTGGCCTCCTTTGGAACGGTTTCGGTTACCACGCAAGCTGATGGAGTGATGGGCGAGGAGAGAGGATGACGACGGCAAAAGGGTTTGGCTGACACAGCACGCGCGCGCGCGCGTTTGTTTTGTTTGGAGGGAGGGGCAGCAGAGCGGAACTGACACGGAGGCGCGCAGTCTCTCGGAGAGGCGAAGGAGCGCAAGCAAAACCCGCGCGCCTGAAGAAAGCAAGGATCTCGCAAGATATACATGTCTTACGCAGAAAGCAATCGAAGCAATAGTAAAACAAATCTAACCATCTTTCTGTACCAGCTATTAGGCTATCTCTAGCCGCTTAGTGATCCACATCATTTATTCTAAACTTAAGTCCGTGAACAGTACAGTCTACACAGTGTAAATAGTGTTTTGCACCGTCATACGCACGATCTGCTGGTCCTATAACCTCTAGTAGACTCTCCCTCAATCTCACACCCCATGTCAAACTTCATTCGGTAAAACAGTGCAATCTGCTGGGCACGCCTTAAGGTTTAGATTGCTAGGGCTATGTGCAGCAGATTGTAGTGCAAAACATCGTTTTAAACTATAAACTACACTAATTACACAGTGGAGTTTGAATTGAGAGATAAAAATGAGTAAGCCGCCGGAGATAACCTTACACAGCGGGCCTATTTGTTTTAGCTTTTTTGCTGATTCTGACCACCAGAAGCTGTTGCGGACTGTCAAACACCTATGTTTTCAGCATGCATGATTCTATGTAAATCGTTTCGGTAAAAAGCGTCTAAAAACAACATAAACATGCGCAATCGGTCGAATCATCGTGACAAAAGGAATCAATCATTTTCTAGATCCAAAACTCTACTGCACGGTCGCGCAATCTAACACAGCACGCGCGCGCGTTTGTTTGGAGCAGAATTGACACGGGTGCGCCGTGCGCAGTTGGACAGGAGAAGGAGCAAGAAATAAACCCCCCTGGAGAAAGCAAGATCTCGCAAGATATACATGTCATACGCAGAAAGCAATGGAAGCAATAGCGAAACAAATCTAATCACCATTTTGTATCTGCTATTAGGCTCTCTAGGCGCCTATACTGACCTACATCTTTTATTTCAAACTCAATTCTATAAATAGTACTGTCTATACTCTATAAGATAAAATAGTGTTTTACACGCTATCTACAGCACAGCAGGCTCTCTATCTCAATCTTACGTCTTATTTTAAACTTCACTCGGTAAACAGTGCAGTATACAATATAAAATATTTTTTCCTAACTATATACGCAATCTATCCGGGCCAGCTGCAGCTTTGCACGGGTGGATAGATGGATCGGCTACACACGCGTTTGCTAGTGATGACAAATAAACAGGCAATGAAGAGCAAGCAGGGCCAGTGCGCCAGCATCTGCGTGCCTAGCTACCATTAGCAGCGGTAGAGCTAGCTAGCCAAGCACGCAGCCGGCCGAGCTAGCTGTGGCGTACGTCGCTTCGCTTTCAATGCATCGATGGATGCCCCCGGTTGCCCTTTTCCTTTTCGGTTACCACCTGCAGGTTTCGCTGCAGCAAGTCATCGCCACTGCACCACCACCACCTCTCTCTCATCTCACCTCGCTCCTCCAACGTTTTGGGCTTTTGGCCAGGGCCACCGCGCACCACCCTAGCGCGCGCGCGCTCTCTCCTCTCTCTCTATATATACGCACACATTCTCTCGCTCCGCTCCGCTCCTCTCGCCGGCCGGACAGCTTCTCTCTCTATATCTGGTACTGCTAGAGCTACCTAGCTAGCCAGAGCCAGCCTCTCTCTGTAGCTGGTCAGTGATCAATACTGCCGCCGCCCACAAATTCCACCTCTCAAGAACACCGCTGCATGACCGCTGGCGGCGTCGCGTCCATGGCTATATAATTAAGCTAGCTGCTAGGAACCATCGGGAGAGAGAGAGAGAGATCGGATCGGATCGGAGGTGATCGGTGCAGCTAGCTAGCTCTAGCCATGGGCAAGAGCTGCGTGCCCCCCGTCGCCATGGTGCTCGTGCAGCTGGGCTTCGCCGGCATGAATGTGGTGTCGAAGCTGGCGCTGGACGCCGGCATGAGCCCCTACGTGCTCATCGCCTACCGCAACCTCATCGCCGCCGCCGTCATCTCCCCCGTCGCCTACTTGCTTGAGAGGTACGTACGTAACCAGCCGGGGCAAGGCAAAACACATATGCATATATAGGGAGCGAGGGACACACACCATCTGCATGCACGCACATCGTTCCACCCACCAATCAGTTAGTTCATGCGCGCGCTCGCACACACACCTGGCATGGAGGCCCTCTAGACGTACCACGTCTAGTGCGCTGACTACTAATGCTGCTAATCAGTTAGTTCATCCATCGGCCGGGCGTACGTTTCAGTGCTGCATTAGCTAGCTTGCTTGTGAGATGAGGCAGTGTGTTTCCCCTTTTAATTCGAACTTCTTTCGAGAAACGGGCTTCCTTGTTCAGCTGGTCGACCGATTGTTTAATTTTTGTCTGGGCTCTTCAAAAAAAGAGTCGATGGAGCTAGCTAGCATCTACACGTTTTTGCAACAATGTCTCCAATTGCCACGGAATAGATGGTTTATATGTAGTTCTCTCTAGGTCTCCTTTTGCGTACAAATTAATCTCTCTCTCGATCGATCGAAGGTAAACTGACACAGGACAGGACTATATATTTCGTTTATATATTTAACCTCTCGATCGCCTTATACGAAACACAACTAAACTGACACAACAGTTGTGTGCGTGCAGACGAAGCGGGGCGACGATCACAAAGAAGGTGCTCCTCCAGATCTTCGTCTCCTCCATCTTCGGGTACGTTAAATTCGTGCGCTCCATCTTCCGTCCATGGAATCGCGCGCTGCTTCTGCGTGCCGCCGTTGCTGCTGCCATTGCACACGGCCCTTTAATTTTTAGACGGCGATCGAACGGAGCGCTTTTTTAGACGTTCAAGTGTCGATCCATCGGCACCATATATATATATATGCAGGGCGACGCTGAACCAGGTGCTGTACTTCGTGGGCCTCAAGTCGACCAGCCCCACCGTGGCGTGCGCGCTCACCAACACGCTGCCGGCGCTGACGTTCGTGATGGCGGCGGCGCTGAAGATGGAGTCGGTGCGGCCGGGCACGCCGGCGGGGCAGGCCAAGCTGGTGGGCACGGCGGTGTGCGTGGGCGGCTCCATGGTCATACCCTTCTACAAGGGCCCCGTGCTGGGGCTGTGGGCGTCCCCGCTCCACTGGCGCTTCGTCGCGGACCACGCGCCGTCGCCCGCCGCCGCCGCCGCCGCCGCACACTCGGGCGCCGCCGTGCTCGGGGACGTCCTCATCATCGCCAGCTGCGTCGCCTGGGCCGTCTGGTTCATCCTCCACACCAAGATGTCCGAGGGCTTCTCCGCGCCCTACACCAGCACCGCCATCATGTGCCTCATGGCGGGCGTGCAGTGCGCGGGCGTCAGCGCCGCCATGGACCGCAGCCTCGACGTCTGGAAGCTCGGCTGCGACATCAGGCTCTACTCCGTGCTCTACATCGTAAAGCCTGTGATCGATCATGCATGGAAATGAAGCTGAACGATCAGCCAAATAGCCAACTAATTAATATAATGCTGATCGTGGCTCTGCTCTGCATGCGCAGGGCATCGTTGGCTCCGGCATCGGGTTCACGCTCATGTCGTGGTGCATCCAGGTGCGCGGCCCGTTGTACGTGTCCATGTTCAGCCCGCTACTGCTCGTCGTCGTCGCCATCATCGGCTGGGCCATCCTCGGCGAGAAGATACGCGTGGGAACGTACGTTGATCAATTAACGTCGCAATCCGTTAACGGAGAGATTTGAATTAAGTTAATGTCATCCTCCTCCGCTCCATCTATCCTTCACACTCCCTACCTACTACATACAGTGCTATCGGGTCCGTGCTCATCGTTGCCGGGCTATACATGGTGCTCTGGGGCAAAGGGAGGGAGATGGACAGGCCGGGCCTCGACAACGACGACGACATAGCCGACGAGGAGACCGCCGTGGGCCTTGGCTTCAGCGGCAAGGGTGGTGGCGCGGTCGCCATCGCAAGCAGCCGCGTCGACGCCATCAGCCTGCCGGTGTCGTTCTCCACAACTAGCCCCAAGCGGCTGCAACACATCCACGGGTGAAGGGTGATGTGGCCGACGACGTGCGCGCGTGTCACTTTGGACGCGCCAAGAAATCTTTCAGGGAGCCATGGAGAGAGTGAGAGTGTGGTGAAAAAAAAATAAGGCAAAATAGCTAGTGGACGGAGGCAAGACGACGGCGGCGACGATCGGATTGGAGTGGCACACATAAAGACTTGTATACGGTTGGTTGCATTGCCGTTGCAGCAGCGTCACAGCGTGGTTTGTTACAAACAGGAAACAAACAAACAGGAGTGTGTGATGATGTGACTGTACCTAGTGGAAGCTAAGGATTGCTTGCTAGCTTGGATGGCCTTCTTGTTCTGTCTGCCCTTCCCTTGGATTGGATGACCTGATTTAGTTCCTCCAAAAAGTCTCATTCATCATACAGTTCTCTTCTGCTGCTGCTTCTTCCATCAAGTCCAGTTTTTCTTTGTGCTCGGTTTTTTACATGCCAAACGATTAATTGGTCGAAAAGAGGAACAGAGGGAAAATGACTTTTTTTTGTACCTTCACATACAGAATTTGATTTCGGGGTGTGCGTGGGGGATTAAACTGAATCATTTGGACTCACCAAAAAGATTTAAGTCAACGCTAAAATTCAAAGAAAGATCCATGATTCAAGAACCTCGTTCTGAGGCAAACCAACAGGCCATCGGCAGTTCGGCACGTAAGGAGCTGGCCCATGCTGGTTGACATGGTCCAGGCCCATGAAGAAGGCCGCTGGGCCACGCAGATACATAGTAGTGTATAGGAACAGGTCCATTTTAACTCCTCCAGGCTCCAGCTATATTGTTCTAGTCTGATTTTCTCTCCCACAAATTGTAGACCTAGATATCTTATTAAATCCACAAAGCTAAATTACCTCTCTGCCCTAGATCGAAATGGTTTTTGAAGGCGTTGCGTTTTTTAGTCAACAAAAAAAATGATAAGTACTTGATAAGTTTTTAAAACCATGATAAATGCCTCTAGGTTTCTCAAAAATCCATAGGAAACTTAGATTGAAACATGAAAAACCAAAAACATTATTTAGAGATCTTGAAAACATCTCTTGAGGCTTTAAAAAAATTAAATTTGTCCTTAGGAAAATGAGAAAAAAAACATCCAAAAAGAACTAGAAAAGAACTCCAAAAACATCCAAATCAATGTCTAAATATGTTTTAAAATCTTCCATGACAAAAACATGAGATGCAACCTACATAAAAAGATGCAACATGCACTAATGTTGAATTCATTCATGATATGCATTCGCGCTAGTTGCGTTTTGACGAGGACATCACTCCCATACAAAAAATGTATATGGACCGACAACACAAGCACACACACGAAATCTGAATCTCCAAGTTCGTTCTAACTTGGTCAATTGTGTTTTAGAACTCAGGTTTGGTGCCATAGATTTTTTTAATGATTAGAAACTTTGGGGAGGACCATCAAGGCCTTGTAAAAGGTCAAGGTGTCAATGAGGAGCAGCAATGGCGTCCACAATAGGAAGGAGATCAAGTACGACTCGGCTGTGATTCCATCTTGGGTTCCAGAGCCAATATGTACTAAAATGGATGCCCAGGACACATCCGGACTCCGATTGCGACGAATTTGATATGGCTGGAAAGATAAGAAGATTATCTAACTAACCCAACCGGTCCCACCTTAAAATTCATCCAGAGTCAACAGGAGTCGTCGAAACAAGTCAACACTCAGATTCTACTTTGGTGCTGCGACACTGTCTGTTGGGTTGTTGGGTCATATATCGTGTTGGAGCCCATTAGGGGTACCTTGTGCACGCCTCTAACCTCTATTTTAACAGCAGTTGCCGCCACATTAGGGTTTAAGGTTTGCTTAGATTATATTTGTCATCGAAGAGTTCGTCGTTCATCCTGTTTCATGCCTTTGTTGTGAAAGGTTTTCAGTACATGTTTATACATCAATTAGAATGTTCTAAAAAAATTTATTGGTATTTCTCATTTTTCTATAGCTGATTAAATCTAATTTTGGAAGCTTTGGCGCATATTTTATTTAGTCTAGATTGTTACAAAATCAACACGGCCTAAGATTAACTTGATCATACCGCGTAATGCATGAAGGAATACAGATCTACTATCATAAAAACAAAATCAATGCTAGTACTCCACGGATATTGATTAAACCATCACAATTAACATACAGAAGATAAACGAAGAGCAGATCTAACCAAAAGATCTGCATCACGATAAACAACAATATGTGCACGACTGGAATTGAAGAACACGAGCGGACGTGCGAGACGCACTTTCTAGAAACCTGATTCGCTCTCCCTTGATCTGATGCACGACATACGCATGGACTGCAGGGCAGACAAGAGGCGACGTAGAGAAAATGAGAAGGAGATGATGAGTTATGCGTGTAACCCCCCTCTAAACTTTATGAAGTATGTATCAGACTTTTGAACTAGAGGAAATGATAAAACCACCTTTAAATTAGGCTATGGAGGTAGTTTTTTTTCCTAGTATATATGACCTTCCTGTTGCCTACTACTTGGCATGTCATACTTGGTGACCACTGACCAGTGAAACCGACCGGTGGGCATGCCGGCACTGGCGCATGCGCCCTAGCTAGCTACACTACAGGTAGGCAGCCGTTCTAGCTGAAGCCAGAAGGTAGGTAAAGACGCAACTGATACGGCGTAGGAATACATCATCTTCTCCTCGCGCGCTCACAGGTATGCACACGCATGTGAGGGACGCAGGCTGCTAAGCAGCTTTCCGTTACGACCAAAACATTATCAACTGATGACCAAACAGGTATGCGCTAGTAGCTCCTACTACTGACTTAGCATCATGCAAGATCCGGCTTTAGTTTTAAGTCATCGATCGGCTGATCGTTAGCTGTATTTGATTAATCAACTAACCGTGTCGACTTGGATTCGCGTACCGATACGGGTCGACGACAGCAGAAACAGAGCTAGGTAGGCCAGATCTCCTACGCGTTGGGTTATCTTTCGCTTTTCCTCTTCTCTTCTCTCCAAAGCTTGTTTGTTTGGCTGGGCTTTTGTCTCTCTAAAAAAACAGTTTCGGCTCTAGCATAGCCGTTTACCAAAAAAAAAAGTGACTTCTCCCATAATTTTGTAAATGAGCCAACGTATTAAAGTTACGCGAGATGAGCGAACAAGGAAGAAGGTATAGGACCTAAACAAAAAGCGAGCTGACGGTGGATGGACTATTTTGCAAAATTTGGAGAAGCCAGAGCCCGTTGAGCCACGTTTCGTAATTAAAGAAACATCTACGACTTTTTCGAAGAAAGCCGTTTTAAAAAGAGATGTTAGACATGGCTCTGGTTTCTTTTTAAGAAAAAAACCAAAGCTAAAGTCTGTTGGGCACCCAAAATGACCGGCGAACGGTCCGGTTCCGAGGCCGGATGGTCCGCACTGGTGGCGTGGATGGTCCGCGCATGCGCAAAACCAGTTAGGGTTTCGCGTTTCTTGCGGGTTTTGTTAGCTAGATTCGCAGAATTAACTCGGGAGATTGTTTGTAATGGGTCCAGACCTCCCCCTCTATATAAATGAGGGCTACGGCCGATTTGTGGAGAATCAATCGAATCTACAATCAATACAATTCGTATTTTATCTTGTACATTTAGGAATAACTCTAGTTTAGTTCTAGTTTAGCCTCTTAATTCCCAAATTCTCCGCTTCTTTTCGGCTCTATGTCGATTAGAGGTGTCTAGGTCGGCCTGACGAGTCTAGACAACACCTAGGATCTCTCCTCCTCGACGGGATCCTTCCCGGGAGTGAGATCCGGGCGCTACCGACGACCTTCGCCGCCCCTGCGCACACACGGACCGTCAGGAAGGAACCTGAGCCTTGCACCAGATCGCGGATCGTTCGGCCCCTGGCCGCGGACTGTCCGTGCCTGTGCAGAGGACATCACCACCGGTTCTCAACGCAGTGATTGGCGTTCGAATCGATGCCAACACATTTTTGGTGACTCCGCTGGGGAACAACACATATAGACCCATCAGATCGGCCCTTAATGGCCGGTTCAAGGGATAACTCTGACGTCTCCCCCAGCAATAATATAGAGCCGACTTGGAAGACCTTGCCGACTGACGAATAGCTCCAGTTCGAGGAGCACAAGGAGCAGCTAATCCAAGAAGCGAAGGTGAAGTTCCTGGTCAACTTCAAGGTGGATAGGAACAACAAGGTCGTTCGGCAACGGGCGACAGATCTGGTTCACTCCGACCTACCACGATTACCCCCGAGGTTAGCGACACAAATGAGCTCCAATCTCTTAAAAATTATATAGATGAGCAGTGAGACCAAATGCAAAATATCATAGGGGGTATGCAAAAGGATTATAGAAGGCTAGTACGCGTTTGATAAATCTACTATTGCAAATTTTCCTTCGCACAAGGTTAAATTGAGGGAAAACACGCGTAATTCATCGGCTACAGGTTGTCACGAACAGTCACAACCCCCTTTATGGGATGCCGATAGACACGTACTGATACACCCAGCCCAGGTGGGGTTGGCCGAGGCCCAACAAATTAGGGTTGCCCGGAGCCCAACAGTTCATTAAGCACACCCAACTTAGGGAATGGCCCAATCGCCCCAAAAGACTAGTCCAATGGGGGAAGGGTGGCTTTCCCTTTTAAAGTGGCTTTCTCCTCCCAATTTAAGCGAGGCGGGATAATTCTGAGGCTCACACGGTCACTGTCCAACTACAATTGGGCCAACTAGACCAATTGCGTCTTTGCCAGCGGGTAATAGTGGAGGATGTCCTCATCATTCCCACCTTCTTAAAATGGGCCCTAGCTTCGATACCAGATGATACACCCAGCCCAGGTGGGGTTGGCGAGGCCCAACAAATTAGGGTTGCCCAGAGCCCAACAGTTCATTAAGCACACCCAACTTAGGGAAAGGCCCAATCGCCCCAAAAGACTAGTCCAATGGGGGAAGGGTGGCTCTCCCTTTTAAAGTGGCTTCCTCCTCCCAAGTTAAGCGAGGTAGGATAATTCTGAGGCTCACACGGTCACCGTCCAACTACAATTGGGCCAACTGGGCCAATTGCGTCTTTGCCAACGGGTAATAGTGGAGGATGTCATCATCATTCCCACCTTCTTAAAATGGGCCCTAGCTCCGATACCAGATGATACACCCAGCTGAGAGCACCTAGAGGGGGGGGGGGTGAATAGGTGATCCTGTAAAACTTCAAAAACTTAAGCCACAAAACTTGGTTAAGTGTTAGCACAATAATTGCCAAGTGGCTTAAAGAGGAATCCTCAACAAAACACAATAACCAACAAAGATCAATCACAGAGATGGCACGGTGGTTATCCCGTGGTTCGGCCAAGACCAACGCTTGCCTACTCCACGTTGTGGCGTCCCAACGGACGAGGGTTGCAATCAACCCCTCTCAAGCGGTCCAAAGACCCACTTGAATACCACGGTGTTTTGCTTGCTTTATCTCAATCCCGTTTGCGAGGAATCTCCACAACTTGGAGCCTCTCGCCCTTACACTTGAAATTCACAAAGAACACGGAGCAAGGGAGGGATTAGCAACGCACACAAGACACACGAATCAGAATGTCAATACGCACACAAGTCGCAACAAGAGCTCGCAACACAACTCAATGAGTTCACAACTCCACTAGAGCTCTATATGCTATCACAATGAAACGAATGCGTGGAATCGATGTCTTGGTGCTTAAGAATGTTGTAGGAATGCTTGGTTTCCTCCTCCATGCGCCTAGGGGTCCCTTTTATAGCCCCAAGGCAGCTAGGAGCCGTTGAGAGCAATCAGGGAAGGCAATTCTTGCCTTCTGTCGTCTGGCGCACCGGACAGTCCGGTGCACACCGGACACTGTCCGGTGCCAGATTTCTTTCCTTAAATGGCGAAGCCGACCGTTGGCAGACCTGGAGCCGTTGGCGCACCGGACATGTCCGGTGTACACCGGACAGTCCGGTGCCATCTTCTAGCCGTTGGCTCGGCCACGTGTCCCACGCAGATTGCGCGGCCGACCGTTGGCCCGGCCGACCGTTGGCCCGGCCGACCGTTGGCTCACCGGACAGTCCGGTGCACACCAGACAGTCCGGTGAATTATAGCCGTACGTCGCCGGTGAATTCCCGAGAGCGGCCAGTTCGCTCGAACCAGCCTGGCGCACCGGACAGTGTCCGGTGCACCACCGGACAATCCGGTGCTCCCAGACTCAGCAGATTCTTGGTTGCTCGAGCCAAGACATTTCCAATTGGATTTTTCCTGTTTCCAGCACTTAGACACAATATATTAGTCCATAAAACAATGTACTAAGTCTGAGAAACATACCTTTATCCTTGATTTGTACTTTGTCCACCTCTTTACACTTAGGCACTTGTGTTGGACACTAAATCACCAAAACACTTAGAAATTGCCCAAGGGCACATTTCCCTTTCAATCTCCCCCTTTTTGGTGATTTATGCCAACACAACATAAAGCAAGTAGAACAAGTACAAAAACAGTTCAAATTAGAACTCAAAATTGTTTTGATTCAATTTGACATATATGGATCACTCTATGCCACCACTTGGTTTGTTTTTGCAAATCAAACTCAAATTCCTATCTCTAAGTCAAAACCACTTGTAGAGACATAAAGAGAGGTTTTCCAAAGAAATTTGATCAAGGATTTCAAAAACTCCCCCTTTTTCCCATAATCAACACTTCTCCCCACAAGAGACCAACTTTTGACATAAGAGACAATAAAAGAGTTTTGACAAACCAAAAGCTCTAATCTACTATTTTCAAAATTTCTTAAGTGGTAGCTGATCCATTTATTGCTTTGGCCTTTATTTTCTCCCCCTTTGGCATCAAGCACCAAAACGGGATCAATCTTGGCCCTTTAACCCCATTGCCTCACCAAAATTTTCAAATAAGAACACAAAGACAATAGGAGTATAAAGATGAACTTGGAAAAGTTACTCTTTCTCATCGGAGTGCAGTGGAAGTCTTGCATGGTCCAAGTCCACCTTTTCCCTTTCAATTCTTCTTGGAGACTAAAACAACCAAACTCAAGTACATGGTTAGTCTCAAAGGGTCAAGTTGTAGCACAGCTCCCCCTAAATACGTGCATCACTTGCAAAAAGGACTTGTGAGGTCCAGGGAGTGTTTGTACAACTTGAGCACCACAATAAACAACAGAATGCAGAATGAACATGATCAAAGGCATAAACACATATATGCTACAATTCAATCCAAGTTCCGCGAATCTAAGATATTGAGCTCACTACGCAGCCTGCAAAAGGTCTTCTCATCTAGAGGCTTGGTAAAGATATCGGCTAGCTGGTTCTCGGTGCTAACATGAAACACTTCGATATCTCCCTTTTGCTGGTGGTCTCTCAAAAAGTGATGCAGGATGTCAATGTGCTTTGTGCGGCTGTGCTCAACAGGATTTTCCGCTATTCGGATAGCACTCCCATTGTCACATAGGAGTGGGACTTTGCTCAGATTGTAGCCAAAGTCCCAGAGGGTTTGCCTCATCCAAAGCAGTTGCGCGCAACACTGTCCTGCGGCAACGTACTCAGCCTCAGCGGTGGATAGGGCAACGGAGGTTTGTTTCTTAGAGTTCCATGACACCAGGGACCTTCCTAAGAATTGGCACGTCCCCGATGTACTCTTCCTATCGACCTTACATCTAGCATAGTCGGAATCTGAGTACCCAATCAAGTCAAAGTTAGACCCCTTTGGATACCAGATCCCGAAGCAAGGCGTAGCGACTAAATATCTAAGAATTCGCTTCATAGCCACTAAGTGACACTCCTTAGGATCGGATTGAAATCTAGCACACATGCATACGCTAAGCAATATATCCGGTCTACTAGCACATAAATAAAGCAAAGAACCTATCATGGACCGGTATGCTTTTTGATCAACGGACTTACCACCTTTGTTGAGGTCGGTGTGTCCGTCAGTTCCCATCGGCGTCTTTGCGGGCTTGGCGTCCTTCATCCCAAACCGCTTTAGCAAGTCTTGCGTGTACTTCGTTTGGGAGATGAAAGTGCCGTCCTTGAGTTGCTTCACTTGAAACCCAAGGAAGTAGTTCAACTCGCCCATCATCGACATCTCGAATTTCTGCGTCATCACCCTGCTAAACTCTTCACAAGACTTTTGGTTAGTAGAGCCAAATATTATGTCATCGACATAAATTTGGCACACAAAAAGATCACCATCGCAAGTCTTAGTAAAAAGAGTTGGATCGGCTTTCCCGACCTTGAAAGCATTAGCAATTAAAAAGTCTCTAAGGCATTCATACCATGCTCTTGGGGCTTGCTTAAGTCCATAGAGCGCCTTAGAGAGCTTACACACGTGGTCGGGGTACCGTTCATCCTCAAAGCCAGGGGGTTGCTCCACGAACACCTCCTCCTTGATCGGCCCGTTGAGGAAAGCGCTCTTCACATCCATTTGGTACAACCTGAAGAAATGGTGAGCGACATATGCTAGCAAGATACGAATTGATTCTAGCCTAGCCACGGGAGCAAAAGTCTCCTCAAAGTCCAAACCTGCGACTTGGGCATAACCTTTTGCCACAAGCCGAGCCTTGTTCCTTGTCACCACCCCGTGCTCGTCCTGTTTGTTGCGGAACACCCACTTGGTTCCCACAACATTTTGCTTAGGGCGAGGCACCAGTGTCCAAACTTCATTGCGCTTGAAATTGTTGAGTTCCTCCTGCATGGCCAACACCCAGTCCGGATCTAGCAAGGCCTCTTCTACCCTAAAAGGCTCAATAGAAGAGACAAAAGAGTAATGCTCACAAAAATTAACTAATCTTGAACGAGTAGTTACTCCCTTGCTAATATCACCCAAAATTTGGTCGACGGGATGATCCCTTTGGATCGTCGCTCGAACTTGGGTTGGAGGTGCCTGAGGTGCTTCTTCCTCTTCAATTTGAACATCCTGTGCTCCCCCTTGATCATGCGCCTCCACTTGAGGTACCTGTTCGTCATCCTAGGTTGGGGGATGCACCATAGTTGAGGAAGACGGTTGATCTTGCTCCAAATGTTCGTGAGGCCGTACATCTCCAATCGCCATGGTGCGTATCACGGCCGTTGGAACGTCTTCTTCATCTACATCATCAAGATCAACAACTTGCTCTCTTGGAGAGCCATTAGTCTCATCAAATACAACGTCGCTAGAGACTTCAACCAAACCCGATGATTTGTTGAAGACCCTATACGCCTTTGTATTTGAATCATAACCTAATAAAAACCCTTCTACGGCTTTGGGAGCAAATTTGGAATTCCTACCCTTCTTCACTAGAATGTAGCATTTACTCCCAAATACACGAAAATACGATACATTGGGTTTGTTACCAGTCAGCAGCTCATATGAAGTCTTCTTGAGGAGGCGGTGAAGGTAGACCCTGTTGATGGCGTGGCAAGCCGTGTTCACGGCTTCCGACCAAAAGCACTCGGGGGTCTTGAACTCTCCAAGCATAGTCCTCGCCATATCTATGAGTGTCCTGTTCTTCCTCTCTACCACACCGTTTTGCTGAGGTGTGTAGGGAGCGGAGAACTCGTGCTTGATCCCCTCCTCCTCAAGAAATTCCTCCACTTGAAGATTCTTGAATTCGGACCCGTTGTCGCTCCTTATCTTCTTCACCTTGAGCTCAAACTCATTTTGAGCTCTCCTGAGGAAGCGCTTGAGGGTCCCTTGGGTTTCAGACTTATCCTGCAAAAAGAACACCCAAGTGAAGCGGGAAAAGTCATCAACAATAACTAGACCATACTTACTTCCTCCTATGCTCAGATAGGCGACGGGTCCGAAGAGGTCCATATGTAGCAGCTCCAGGGGTCTTGATGTTGTCATCACATTCTTGGTGTGATGAGAGCCTCCCACCTGTTTCCCTGCTTGACAAGCTGCACAAGGTCTATCTTTTTCGAAATGTACATTGGTTAGACCTATCACGTGTTCTCCCTTTAGAAGCTTGTGGAGGTTCTTCATCCCCACATGTGCTAAGTGGCGATGCCACAACCAGCCCATGCAAGTTTTAGCCATTAAGCATGCATCTAGACCGGCCTCTTCTTTTGCAAAATCAACTAAGTAAAGTTTGCCGTCTAGTACACCCTTAAAAGCTAGTGAACCATCACATCTTCTAAAGACAGACACATCTACATTTGTAAATAGACAGTTATATCCCATATTGCACAATTGACTAACAGATAGCAAATTATATCCAAGAGACTCTACTAAAAACACATTAGAGATAGAGTGCTCATTTGAGATTGCAATTTTACCTAACCCTTTTACCTTGCCTTGATTCCCATCACCGAATATTATTGAATCTTGGGAATCTTTATTCTTGACGTAGGAGGTGAACATCTTCTTCTCCCCCGTCATATGGTTTGTGCATCCGCTGTCAATAATCCAGCTTGAACCCCCGGATGCATAAACCTGCAAGGCAAATTTAGGCTTGGGTCTTAGGTACCCAACTCATGTTGGGTCCTGTAAGGTTAGCACAAATATCCTTAGGGACCCAAATGCAAGTTTTGTCTCCCTTGCATCTTGCCCCTAATTTTCTAGCAACTATCTTCCTATCCTTTCTACAAATAGCAAAAGAAGCATTTAAAGCATGATATATTGTAGAAGGTTCATTTACTTTCCTAGGAACATTAACAACATTTCTCCTAGGCATATTATGAACAACATTTCTCCTACCAACATTTCTATCATGCACATAAGAAGAACTAGAAGCAAACATGGCATGAGAATCAAAGACATTATATGCATTACAATTCCTATAAGCATTTCTAGATTGTCTCCTATCATGGTACATAAAGGCATGGTTCTTTTGCACACTACTAGTCATAGGGGCCTTCCCTTTCTCCTTGGCGGAGATGGGAGCCTTATGGCTTGTCTAGTTCTTGGCTTCCCTCTTGTAGCCAAATCCATCCTTAATTGAGGGGTGTCTACCAATCGTGTAGGCATCCCTTGCAAATTTTAGCTTGTCAAATTCATTCTTGCTAGTCTTAAGTTGGGCATTAAGACTAGCTAATTCCTCATTTAATTTGGAAATTGAGACTAAATGATCACTACAAGCATCAATGTCAAAATCCTTACACCTATTACAAGTTTCAACAATTTCTACACAAGAATCAGATTTACTAGCTACTTCTAGTTTAGCATTTAAATCATCATTAAAACTTTTTAACTTAGCAATAGTTTCATGACAAGAAGATAATTCACTAGAGAGCATTTCATTCCTCTTAATTTCTAGAGCAAGAGATTTCTGTGCTTCTACAAATTTATCATGCTCTTCATACAACAAATCCTCTTGCTTTTCTAAAAGCATATTCTTATCATTCAAGGCATCAATCAATTCATTAATTTTGTCTACCTTGGTTCTATCTAATCCCTTGAATAAGCATGAGTAATCTATCTCATCATCATCACTAGACTCATCCTCACTTGAAGAAGCATAAGTACTAGTATTATGAGTGCTTACTTTCTTCTCCCTTGCCATGAGGCAAGTGTGACGCTCATTGGGGAAGAGGGATGACTTGTTGAAGGCGGTGGCGGCGAGTCCTTCATTGTCGGAGTCGGATGAGGAGCAGTCCGAATCCCACTCCTTGCCAAGATGAGCCTCGCCCTTTGCCTTCTTATAGTTCTTCTTTTTCTCCCTCTTGTTCCCTTGTTCCTGATCACTATCATTGTCGGGACAGTTAGCAATAAAATGACCAAGCTTACCGCAATTGAAGCATGAGCGCTTCCCCTTGGCTTTGGTCTTGCTTGGCTGTCCCTTGCGTCCTTTAAGCGCCGTCTTGAAGCGCTTAATGATGAGGGCCATCTCCTCATCATTAAGTCCGGCCGCCTCAATCTGTGCCACCTTGCTAGGTAGCGCCTCCTTGCTTCTTGTTGCCTTGAGAGCAAGGGGTTGCGGCTCGTTGATCGGACCATTCAAGGCGTCGTCCACGTACCTTGCCTCCTTGATCATCATTCGCCCGCTAACGAATTTTTTGAGGACTTCTTCGGGCGACATTTTGGTGTACCTGGGATTCTCACGAATATTATTCACCAAATGAGGATCAAGAACGGTAAAGGACCTTAGCATCAGTCGGACGACGTCGTGGTCCGTCCATCGCGTGCTTCCGTAGCTCCTTATTTTGTTGATAAGGGTCTTGAGCCGGTTGTATGTTTGAGTTGGCTTCTCGTCCCTTATCATCGCGAACCTTCCAAGCTCGCCCTCCACCAACTCCATTTTGGTGAGCAAGGTGACGTCGTTCCCCTCATGAGAGATCTTGAGGGTGTCCCAGATCTGCTTGGCATTGTCCAAGCCGCTCACCTTGTGATACTCGTCCCTGCACAAGGAGGCTAGCAACACAGTAGTGGCTTGTGCATTCTTATGAATCTGTTCATTAATAAACACAGGGCTATCCGAGCTATCAAATTTCATTCCACTTTCCACAATCTCCCAAATGCTTGGATGGAGAGAAAACAGGTGAGTACGCATTTTGTGGCTCCAAAATCCGTAGTCCTCTCCATCAAAGTGAGGGGGCTTGCCAAGTGGAATGGGGAGCAATTGGGCATTTGAGCTATGCGGAACGCGTGAATAATCGAAAGAAAAGTTTGAGTTAACCGTCTTTCGTCTATCGTAGTCGTCGTTGTCCTTTTGGGAGGAGGAAGATTCGTCGCTGTCGTAGTAGATAATTTCCTTGATGCGCCTTGTCTTCTTCTTCCTCCCGTCTTTTCTTTTGTGGCCCGAGCCTGAGTCGGTGGGCCTGTCATCATTTGGCTCATTGACGAAGGACTCCTTCTCCTTGTCGTTGATCACCATCCCTTTGCCCTTAGGATCCATCTCTTCGGGCGATTAGTCCCTTTCTTGAAGAGAACGGCTTTGATACCAATTGAGAGCACCTAGAGGGGGGGGGGTGAATAGGTGATCCTATAAAACTTCAAAAACTTAAGCCACAAAACTTGGTTAAGTGTTAGCACAATAATTGCCAAGTGGCTTAAAGAGGAATCCTCAACAAAACACAATAACCAACAAAGATCAATCACAGAGATGGCACGGTGGTTATCCCGTGGTTCGGCCAAGACCAACGCTTGCCTACTCCATGTTGTGGCGTCCCAACGGACGAGGGTTGCAATCAACCCCTCTCAAGCGGTCCAAAGACCCACTTGAATACCACGGTGTTTTGCTTGCTTTATCTCAATCCCGTTTGCGAGGAATCTCCACAACTTGGAGCCTCTCGCCCTTACACTTGAAATTCACAAAGAACACGGAGCAAGGGAGGGATTAGCAACGCACACAAGACACACGAATCAGAATGTCAATACGCACACAAGTCACAACAAGAGCTCGCAACACAACTCAATGAGTTCACAACTCCACTAGAGCTCTATATGCTATCACAATGAAACGAATGCGTGGAATCGATGTCTTGGTGCTTAAGAATGTTGTAGGAATGCTTGGTTTCCTCCTCCATGCGCCTAGGGGTCCCTTTTATAGCCCCAAGGCAGCTAGGAGCCGTTGAGAGCAATCAGGGAAGGCAATTCTTGCCTTCTGTCGTCTGGCGCACCGGACAGTCCGGTGCACACCGGACACTGTCCGGTGCCAGATTTCTTTCCTTAAATGGCGAAGCCGACCATTGGCAGACCTGGACCGTTGGCGCACCGGACATGTCCTGTGTACACCGGACAATCCGGTGCCATCTTCTAGCCGTTGGCTCAGCCACGTGTCCCGCGCAGATTGCGCGGCCGACCGTTGGCCCGGCCGACCGTTGGCTCACCGGACAGTCCGGTGCACACCGGACAGTCCGGTGAATTATAGCCGTACGTCCCCGGTGAATTCCCGAGAGCGACCAGTTCGCTCGAACCAGCCTGGCGCACCGGACAGTGTCCGGTGCACCACCGGACAGTCCGGTGCTCCCAGACTCAGCAGATTCTTGGCTACTCGAGCCAAGACATTTCCAATTGTATTTTTCCTGTTTCCAGCACTTAGACACAATATATTAGTCCATAAAACAATGTACTAAGTCTGAGAAACATACCTTTATCCTTGATTTGTACTTTGTCCACCTCTTTACACTTAGGCACTTGTGTTGGACACTAAATCACCAAAACACTTAGAAATTGCCCAAGGGCACATTTCCCTTTCACCAGCCCAGGTGGGGTTGGCCGAGGCCCAACAAATTAGGGTTGCCTGGAGCCCAACAGTTCATTAAGCACACCCAACTTAGGGAAAGGCCCAATCACCCCAAAAGACTAGTCCAATGGGGGAAGGGTGGCTCTCCCTTTTAAAGTGGCTTCCTCCTCCCAAGTTAAGCGAGGTGGGATAATTCTGAGGCTCACACGATCACCGTCCGACTACAATTGGGCCAACTAGGCCAATTGCGTCTTTGCCAACAGGTAATAGTGGAGGATGTCCTCATCACGTACCCCGAGCAACCACAACCTTCTATGCACATCGGCAATAAATTAGATGATCTGCACATGTATGGACCATCCGCTCGTGAGCGCGGACCGTCCGGCCAGCAACGGTCTGTCCCATTTTTAATGAGTTATCGAGATATGAGTCCGAGCCGCCATATGCTACACAAGCCCTAAACTACCGAGTCAGACCGTCCGCAAATAGCGACGGACGGTCCACATACGATCATGGACCGTCCGCGTATCTGATCGGACGGTCCGACACAGGGTTGTTTGAGGAGGATTGTTACCTAAATCCTCGCCCGTCCCAACAACACTTACCATCGCACTATACAATGCACCAGCCCATTAATATAGAATCCCAAGCCCATGGGGGCGAGTACTTTTCGGCTCTGCCTAGAAGGTCGGAAAGGAATGGTCAGTCCTATGAACCATATAGGGCAAATAGTAATGCACCATAGAATCCAAACCAATAGGGGGGAAGACAACAAACTAATGTCCAAACAACCTCACCTATGATAGGACAAAGAGCCGGTGGTCTCCCACCGGCTGCTATTGATATAGTAAGGGAAGAAATAGCTAGGGCGTTCCGAGATAAGCTTGGAGTAAGCATGGTCCCTAGGGGACAGTTATATTGGAGACCTTACGACAACCGATTTGACCATCACCCATACCCACAGGGAACCAGGATACCCGAATTCGCAAAATTTTCGGGTGACCAAGGAAAGAGCACACGCGAACACATAGGTCAGTTTTTAGCGCAATTAGGAGAATTGGCCGACACAAAGTCATTCCGTGTGCGTTTATCTTCATTATCTTTAACAGGAACCACATTCGCATGGTATGCCACATTACCTCTTAATTCTATTTTGTCATGGGGGGATTTAGAACAAAAATTCCATGATCACTTCTTTTTCGGTGACTATGAGTTGGATCTGGTAGACCTAGTGGCCCTGTGACAAGGAAAAGACGAATCGGTTAATGAGTACATCCGGAGGTTCCGGCATACAAGAAACTGATGCTTTCAAATTCATTTGGCAGAAAAACAGCTAGCGGGATTAGCCTTTAATGGATTGCGATATATTATTTAAAAGAAAGATTAGAAGGCATCCAGTTTTTCACGCTAGCACAATTACATCAGAGAGCTTTGGCTTGTGAAAGCCGAAGCAAAGAAACTGCTAAAACGATTCGTCACAACGTTGTCACACCCGGTTTTAAGGAACAAAGCCAGGTGCATCTCATACATGCGCCAAAGAAGACAACATATATAATAACAGAGTGTATAGAGATAAATGTCACAATAATCAGAGTACTTATTACATAGCGGAAGACTTACAAAAATAAAAAATAAATATAACAGGATCTAAAATCCATCCTTGGCGCCAGAAAGTCAACTGGGAGACGACGACCTAGACCTCTCACGAACACAGCGCAACATCCACCATGCACCTCATCCAGTAGTACCTGTTCTTGACCTGTGGGGGGGTGTGAGACAGCAAGGGCGAGCTCACACATGATCATAGCTCAACAAGTTGTGGGGAATAATGTGGCATGAACTCACCAAAGGTGGGAGTTCATGTGATGTGTAAGGCTAATCAACAATAGGGGTTAAAGCTGAGCATTGCTTTTAATAAGTTGGTCAAAATTTTATTAGCAGTTACTAAGTGTAAGTGAATACCAAACCATAATAAAATAATTGAACAAAATTAATAACAAATCCCATGCAAATGCAAATGACAAATTGAGTTTAGGTTCCATAATTTAATCATCAGAGAGTCCTGAGCTACTCATGACCGTGAGCTCGGCTAGTATACCAGTTTTACACTCTGCAGAGATTGTACCCTTTACCCACAAGTCGTGTTTCCCATGTCGCTAGGGCTAGCTAGACCCTTAGACACTACCAAGGTGAATGGCTAGGGATCCACTATGAGGCCTTTATAAAGTTACACTAGCTTCCGAAAACCCGCTACAGTTTATGGGAAGAGCACTTGCAAGAATCCTCCGTTTGACCGCCATCGCAGCAAAATCAACCCGAGAACCTCCTTGCATACAACTCCCCTACTGCCCTTGCCCCTTTCGGGTAAGGTAGTCTTCCACTAGCTTTCCTAATTAGTTAGCCAAGGGGTCCCATTCCTCCCTTGTGGTGGCACATGTTTCTCAAGTTAAGCTCCATGTTCCAATTAACATTAATGATCTTGATATGAACATAAATAGAATAACAAAATAACTGGAACTTGGATATAATGAAATATTAACCCAAAACCATGTAAAGCAATAGCATAACTACCCATATGATTTAGAGGTAAACAAGGTAAAATGGATAAACAATCTAGGGTGACCTATTGGGTCCCATCAAAACTAAACCTATGCATTGAATAGTGATAATAAAGAATAGGAGCCTTCCTTTTTCCTTGTTGAGACTGGAAGTCCTTTGGCTTGTTAAGTTCTTGGTTTCCTTTCAGAAACCAAGTCCATCCTTAATTGAGGGGTGTCTACCAATGGTGTAGGCATCCCTAGCAAATTTTAATTTCTCATAACTATCTTTGCAAGTCTTAAGTTGAGCATTAAGACTTGCAACATCATTGTTTAACTTAACAATAGTAGAAGCATGTTCATTACAAGCATCAACATCAATGTCTTTACATCTATTGCAAATAACAACATGCTCTATGGATGAACTAACAGAATTTGCTTCTTCTAACTTAGCATTTAAATCATCATTTAAATTTTTTAGGCTAGAGATAGATTCATGATAGGTAGATAATTCGGAAGATAGCAGTTCATTCTTCTTAATTTCAAGAGCAAGAGATTTTTGAACACTAACTAACTTATCATGTTCCTCATAGAGTATATCTTCTTGCTTTTCTAAAAGTCTATCTTTTTCATTCAGAGCATCAATTAATTCATTTATCTTATCTACCTTAGATCTATCTAGTCCTTAAGTAAATCACTATAATCTATTTCATCATCGGAATATTCCTCATCGCTAGAAGAAGAATATTTAGGAGTATCTCGAATACATACCTTCTTCTCCTTAGCCATAAGGCATGTGTGGCGTTCGTTGGGGAAGAGAGAACACTTGTCGAAGGCCGAGGCAGCTAGTCCTTCATCATCGGAGTCGGATGAAGAACAGTTGGAGTCCCATTCCTTTCCAATGTGCGCCTTTGAAAGGGAAATGTGCCCTTGGGCCATTTCTAAGTATTTTGGTGATTGAGTGCCAACACATGTGCTTAATTGTGAATTTATGTCCATGGATGAACAAGGTGCAAATCATGAAGTAAAGGTATGTTTCTAAGCCTTAGTACATTGGTTTTGTGTACTAATATACTTGTCTAAGTGTTAGAAACAGAAAGAAGAAGAAGAGAAAAAGACTTGGCTGTGTACAGCCAAGAGTCAGTACGGTCTGGAGCACCGGACTGTCCGGTGTGCACCGGACAGTGTCCGGTGCGCCAGGCTGACTCGGCGCGAACAGGCCGCTCTCGGGAATTCGCCGACGGCGTACGGCTAAAATTCACCGGACTGTCCGGTGTGCACCGGACTGTCCGGTGAGCCAACGGTCGGCCGGGCCAACGGTCGGCCGCGCAATCTGCGCGGGACACGTGGCCGAGCCAACGGTCGGAAGACGGCACCGGACTGTCCGGTGTGCACCGGACATGTCCGGTGCGCCAACGGCTCCCAGATCTTCAACCGTCTGCAACGGTCGGCAGCGCTGTTTATGGAAAGAAATCGGTCACCGGACAGTGTCCGGTGTGCACCGGACTGTCCGGTGCCCCCGACGACAGAAGGCAAGGATAGCCTTCCAGATTTGCTCTCAACGGCTCCTAGCTGCCTTGGGGCTATAAAAGGGGCCCCTAGGCGCATGGAGGAGAGATACAAGCAACCTTAGAGCATTCTTGATCATCCACACTCGTTCTTTGCGCATTCGTTTGTGATTCTAAGTGATTCGAGCTCCGTTCTAGTGAGAACTTTGAGATAGTCATTCGAGCTCGATTCTTGGCTGTGTGTGTGCGCATTTCGCTGTGGATTTGTGTGTGTTGCTTCCCTCCCTTACTCTGTGCTTCTTTGTGATCATATACTTGTAAGGGCAAGAGACTCCAATTTGTGGAGATTCCTTGCAAACGGGATAAAGAGAAGAAAGCAAAACACTGTGGTATTCAAGTGGGTCATTGGACCGCTTGAGAGGGGTTGATTGCAACCCTCGTCCGTTGGGACGCCACAACGTGGAGTAGGCAAGCGTTGGTCTTGGCCGAACCACGGGATAAACCACTGTGCCATCTCTGTGATTGATCTTCTGTGGTTATTGTGTTTTGTTGGGACTCCTCTCTAGCCACTTGGCATTATTGTACTAATACTTAACAAATTTTTGTGGCTTAAGTTTTAAAGTTTCACAGGATCACCTATTCACCCCCCCCTCTAGGTGCTCTCAATTGGTATCGGAGCCGTTCTCTTCACAAAAGGGACTAACCGCCCGAAGAGATGGATCCTAAGGGGAAGGGAATTGTGATCAACGACAAAGAGAAGGAATCCTTCGTCAACGAGCCGAAGGACAACAAGCCTACCGACTCCGGCTCGGGCCATAGACGGAAGGAAGGGAAGAAGAAGAAGACGAGGCGCATCAAGGAGATCATCTACTACGACGATAGTGATGAATCCACTTCTTCCCAAAAGGACAACGACAACGACTACAGGAAGACGGTCAATTCGAACTTTTCATTTGATTATTCTCGTATTCCACATAGTTCGAATTCGCAATTGCTTTCCATTCCTCTTGGCAAACCTCCACACTTCGATGGGGAGGACTACGGATTTTGGAGTCACAAAATGCGTAGTCACTTATTCTCTCTCCATCCAAGCATATGGGAGATTGTGGAGAATGGAATGAAATTTGATAGCTCGGATAGCCCTATGCTTATAAATGAACAAATTCATAGAAATGCACAAGCTACTACTGTTCTCTTAGCATCTTTGTGCAGGGAAGAGTACAACAAGGTGAGCGGCTTGGACAATGCCAAGCAGATATGGGACACCCTCAAGATCTCTCACGAGGGGAACGACATCACCATGCTCACCAAGATGGAGTTGGTGGAGGGCGAGCTTGGACGATTCGCCATGATAAGGGGAGAGGAGCCAACTCAAACGTACAACCGACTCAAGACCCTTATCAACAAAATAAGGAGCTACGGAAGCACGCGATGGACGGACCACGACGTCGTCCGCCTAATGCTAAGGTCCTTTACTGTTCTTGATCCTCATCTCGTGAACAATATTCGTGAGAATCCCAGGTACACGATGATGACGCCCGAGGAAGTACTTGGAAAATTCGTAAGCGGACGGATGATGATCAAGGAGGCAAGATACGTCGACGAAGCGTTGAACGGTCCAATCCACGAGCCTCAACCCATTGCTCTCAAGGCAACAAGGAGCAAGGAGTCGCTACCTAGCAAGGTGGCGCAAGTTGAGGCGGCCGGGCTCAATGATGAAGAGATGGCTCTCATCATTAAGAGATTCAAGACGGCGCTAAATGGTCGCAAGGGGCAGCCAAGCAAGACCAAGACAAAGGGGAAGCGCTCATGCTTCAGATGCGGTAAGGTTGGTCATTTTATTGCTAACTGTCCCGAAAATGATAGTGACCAGGAGCAAGGGAAAGATAGGAAGAGAGAGAACAAGAAGGTCTACAAGAAGGCCAAAGGCGAAGCACACCTTGGAAAGGAGTGGGATTCGGATTGCTCTTCGTCCGACTCCGACGACGAAGGACTCGCCGCCACTGCCTTCAACAAATCAGCTCTCTTCCCCAACGAGCGTCACACTTGCCTCATGGCAAGGGAGAAGAAAGTAAGCACTCATGATACTAGTACTTCTTCAAGTGAGGATGAGTCTAGTGATGATGATGAAATAGATTACTCATGCTTATTCAAGGGATTAGATAGATCTAAAATTAATAAGATTAATGAGTTGATTGATGCTTTGAATGACAAGAATAGATTACTAGAAAAACAAGAGGATCTTTTATATGAGGAGCATGATAAATTTGTTAGTGCACAAAATTCTCTTGCTCTAGAAATTAAAAGAAATGAAATGCTTTCTAGTGAATTATCTACTTGTCATGAAACTATCTCTACTTTAAAAGGTGTTAACAATGATTTAAATGCTAAATTAGAAGTAGCAAATAAATTTAATTATTGTGTAGAACATGTTATGATTTGCACTAGGTGTAAGGATTTCGATATTGATGCCTGTAGTGAACACCTAGTTTTAATTTCCAAATTAAATGAGGAATTGGCTAGTCTTAATGCCCAACTTAAGACTAGCAAGAGTGAAGTTGATAAAATAAAATTTGCAAGGGATGCCTACACGGTTGGTAGACACCCCTCAATCAAGGATGGTCTTGGCTTCAAGAGAGAGGCCAAGAACTTAACAAGCCATAAGGCTCCCATCTTCGTCAAGGAGAAAGGGAAGGCCCCTATGGCTAGTAGTGCTAAAAAGAACCATGCTTTCTTGTACCATGATAGGAGACATGCTAGAAATGCTTATAATGATTTTGATTCACATGTTTATGATTCTCATGCCATGTTTGCTTCTAGTTCTTCCTATAAGCATGATAGAGATATGTATAGGAGAAATGTTGTGCATATGCCTAGGAGAAATTTTGCTCATGTTCCTAGAAAAGTTGTGAACAAACCATCTACCATTTATTATGCTTGCAATGCTCCCTTTGCTATTTGTAGAAAGGGTAAGAAGGTAATTGCTAGGAAGTTAGGGGCAAGATGCAAGGGAGATAAAACTTGCATTTGGGTCCCTAAGGATATTTGTGCTAACCTTGCAGGACCCAACATGAGTTGGGTACCTAAGACCCAAGCCTAAATTTGCCTTGCAGGTTTATGCATCCGGGGGTTCAAGCTGGATTATCGACAGCGGATGCACAAACCATATGACGGGGGAGAAGAAGATGTTCACCTCCTACGTCAAAAATAAGGATTCCCAAGATTCAATTATATTCGGTGATGGGAATCAAGGCAAGGTAAAAGGGTTAGGTAAAATTGCAATTTCAAATGAGCACTCTATATCTAATGTGTTTTTAGTAGAGTCTCTTGGATATAATTTGCTATCTGTTAGTCAATTATGCAATATGGGATATAATTGTTTATTTACAAATGTAGATGTGTCTGTCTTTAGAAGATGTGATGGTTCACTAGCTTTTAAGGGTGTACTAGACGGCAAGCTTTACTTAGTTGATTTTGCAAAAGAAGAGGCCGGTCTAGATGCATGCTTAATGGCTAAGACTTGCATGGGCTGGCTGTGGCATCGCCGCTTAGCACATGTGGGGATGAAGAACCTCCACAAGCTTCTAAAGGGAGAACACGTGATAGGTCTAACCAATGTTTATTTCGAAAAAGATAGACCTTGTGCAGCTTGTCAAGCAGGTAAACAAGTGGGAGGAGCACATCACATCAAGAATGTGATGACCACGTCAAGACCCCTGGAGCTGCTACATATGGACCTCTTCGGACCCGTCGCCTATCTAAGCATAGGAGGAAGTAAGTATGGTTTAGTTATTGTTGATGACTTTTCCCGCTTCACTTGGGTGTTCTTTTTGCAGGATAAGTCTGAAACCCAAGGGACCCTCAAGCGCTTCCTCAGGAGAGCTCAAAATGAGTTTGAGCTCAAGGTGAAGAAGATAAGGAGCGACAACGGATCCGAGTTCAAGAACCTTCAAGTGGAGGAGTTCCTTGAGGAGGAAGGGATCAAGCACGAGTTCTCCGCTCCCTACACACCACAGCAAAATGGTGTGGTAGAGAGGAAGAACAGGACGCTGATCGATATGGCAAGGACGATGCTTGGAGAGTTCAAGACCCCCGAGTGCTTTTGGTCGGAAGCTGTGAACACGGCTTGCCACGCCATCAACAGGGTCTACCTTCATCGCCTCCTCAAGAAAACTTCGTATGAGCTACTAACCGGTAACAAACCCAATGTATCTTACTTTCGTGTATTTGGGAGCAAGTGCTACATTCTAGTGAAGAAGGGTAGAAATTCTAAGTTTGCTCCCAAAGCTGTAGAAGGGTTTTTGTTAGGTTATGATTCAAATACAAAGGCGTATAGGGTCTTCAACAAATCATCGGGTTTGGTTGAAGTCTCTAGCGACGTTGTATTTGATGAGACTAATGGCTCTCCAAGAGAGCAAGTTGTTGATTGTGATGATGTAGATGAAGAAGATGTTCCGACGGCCGCTATACGAACCATGGCGATTGGAGATGTGCGGCCACAGGAACGAGATGAACGAGATCAACCTTCTTCCTCAACAACGGTGCAACCCCCAACTCAAGACGATGAACAGGTTCATCAAAAGGAGGCGTGTGATCAAGGGGGAGCACAAGATGATCACGTGATGGAGGAAGAAGCGCAACCGGCACCTCCAACCCAACTTCGAGCGGTGATTCAAAGGGATCATCCCGTCGACCAAATTTTGGGTGACATTAGCAAGGGAGTAACTACTCGATCTCGATTAGTTAATTTTTGTGAGCATTACTCCTTTATCTCTTCTATTGAGCCTTTCAGGGTAGAGGAGGCCTTGCTAGATCCGGATTGGGTATTGGCCATGCAGGAGGAACTCAACAACTTCAAGCGCAATGAAGTTTGGACACTGGTGCCTCGCCCCAAGCAAAATGTTGTGGGAACCAAGTGGGTGTTCCGCAACAAACAGGACGAGCACGGGGTGGTGACAAGGAACAAGGCTCAACTTGTGGCAAAAGGTTATGCCCAAGTCGCAGGTTTGGACTTTGAGGAGACTTTTGCTCCTGTGGCTAGGCTAGAATCAATTCGTATCTTGCTAGCATATGCTGCTCACCATTCTTTCAGGTTGTACCAAATGGATGTGAAGAGCGCTTTCCTCAACGGGCCAATCAAGGAGGAGGTGTACGTGGAGCAGCCCCCTGGCTTCGAGGATGAACGGTACCCCGACCACGTGTGTAAGCTCTCTAAGGCGCTCTATGGACTTAAGCAAGCCCCAAGAGCATGGTATGAATGCCTTAGAGACTTTTTAATTGCTAATGCTTTCAAAGTTGGGAAAGCCGATCCAACTCTTTTTACTAAGACTTGTGATGGTGATCTTTTTGTGTGCCAAATTTATGTCGATGACATAATATTTGGTTCTACTAATCAAAAGTCTTGTGAAGAGTTTAGCAGGGTAATGACGCAGAAATTCGAGATGTCAATGATGGGCGAGTTGACCTACTTCCTTGGGTTCCAAGTGAAGCAACTCAAGGACGGCACCTTCATCTCCCAAACGAAGTACACACAAGATTTGCTAAAGAGGTTTGGGATGAAGGACGCCAAGCCCGCAAAGACGCCGATGGGAACCGACGGACATACCGACCTCAACAAAGGAGGTAAGTCCGTTGATCAAAAAGCATACCGGTCAATGATAGGTTCTTTACTTTATTTATGTGCTAGTAGACCGGATATTATGCTTAGCGTATGCATGTGTGCTAGATTTCAATCTGATCCGAAGGAATGTCACTTAGTGGTTGTGAAGCGAATTCTTCGATATTTAGTCGCTACGCCTTGCTTCGGGATCTGGTATCCAAAGGGGTCTAACTTTGACTTGATTGGGTACTCAGATTCCGACTATGCTGGATGTAAGGTCGATAGGAAGAGTACATCGGGGACGTGCCAATTCTTAGGAAGGTCCCTGGTGTCATGGAACTCTAAGAAACAAACCTCCGTTGCCCTATCCACCGCTGAGGCCGAGTACGTTGCCGCAGGACAGTGTTGTGCGCAACTACTTTGGATGAGGCAAACCCTCAGGGACTTTGGCTACAATCTGAGCAAAGTCCCACTCCTATGTGATAATGAGAGTGCTATCCGAATAGCGGAAAATCCTGTTGAGCACAGCCGCACAAAGCACATTGACATCCGGCATCACTTTTTGAGAGACCACCAGCAAAAGGGAGATATCGAAGTGTTTCATGTTAGCACCGAGAACCAGCTAGCCGATATCTTTACCAAGCCTCTAGATGAGAAGACCTTTTGCAGGCTGCGTAGTGAGCTCAATATCTTAGATTCACGGAACTTGGATTGAAATGTAGCATACATGTGTTTATGCCTTTGATCATGTCCATTCTGCATTTTGTTGCTTACTATGGTGCTCAAGTTGTACAAACACTCCCTGGACCTCACAAGTCCGTTGCAAAGTGATGCACATGTTTAGGGGGAGATGTGTTACAACTTGACCCTTTGAGACTAACCATATGCTTGAGTTTGCTTGATTTAGTCTCGAAGGAGAATTGAAAGGGAAAAGGTGGACTTGGACCATGAAAGACTTCCACTGCACTCCGATGAGAGGGTAACTTATTCCAAGTCCATCTCATGAACTCTTATTGCCATTTGCTATTAATTGAAGATTTTGGTGAGGCAATGGGGTTAAAGGGCCAAGATTAATCCTGTTTTGGTGCTTGATGCCAAAGGGGGAGAAAATAAAGGCCAAAGCAACAAATGGATCAGCTACCACTTGAGAAATTTGAAAATAGTAGAATAGAGCTTTTGGTTTGTCAAAACTCTTTTATTGTCTCTTTTGTCAAAAGTTGGCTTCTTGTGGGGAGAAGTAGTAATTATGGGAAAAAGGGGGAGTTTTTGAAATCTTTGATCAATCTCTTTTGGAATGACTCTCTTTATGCTTCAACATGTGTGTTTGACTTAGAGATAGAGATTTGAGTTTGATTTCAAAAACAAACCAAGTGGTGGCAAAAGATGATCCATATATGCCAAAATTGAATCAAAATAAATTTGAGTTTTATTTGAAGTGAGTTTGCACTTGTTCTAGTTGCTTTATGTTGTGTTGGCATAAATCACCAAAAAGGGGGAGATTGAAAGGGAAATGTGCCCTTGGGCCATTTCTAAGTATTTTGGTGATTGAGTGCCAACACATGTGCTTAATTGTGAATTTATGTCCATGGATGAACAAGGTGCAAATCATGAAGTAAAGGTATGTTTCTAAGCCTTAGTACATTGGTTTTGTGTACTAATATACTTGTCTAAGTGTTAGAAACAGAAAGAAGAAGAAGAGAAAAAGACTTGGCTGTGTACAGCCAGGAGTCAGTACGGTCTGGAGCACCAGACTGTCCGGTGTGCACCGGACAGTGTCCGATGCGCCAGGCTGACTTGGCGCGAACAGGCCGCTCTCGGGAATTCGCCGACGGCGTACGGCTAAAATTCACCGGACTGTCCGGTGTGCACCGGACTGTCCGGTGAGCCAACGGTCGGCCGGGCCAACGGTCGGCCGCGCAATCTGCGCGGGACACGTGGCCGAGCCAACGGTCGGAAGACGGCACCGGACTGTCCGGTGTGCACCGGACATGTCCGGTGTGCCAACGGCTCCCAGATCTTCAACCGTCTGCAACGGTCGGCAGCGCTGTTTATGGAAAGAAATCGGTCACCGGACAGTGTCCGGTGTGCACCGGACTGTCTGGTGCCCCCGACGACAGAAGGCAAGGATAGCCTTCCAGATTTGCTCTCAACGGCTCCTAGCTGTCTTGGGGCTATAAAAGGGGCCCCTAGGCGCATGGAGGAGAGATACAAGCAACCTTAGAGCATTCTTGATCATCCACACTCGTTCTTTGCGCATTCGTTTGTGATTCTAAGTGATTCGAGCTCCGTTCTAGTGAGAACTTTGAGATAGTCATTCGAGCTCGATTCTTGGCTGTGTGTGTGCGCATTTCGCTGTGGATTTGTGTGTGTTGCTTCCCTCCCTTACTCTGTGCTTCTTTGTGATCATATACTTGTAAGGGCAAGAGACTCCAATTTGTGGAGATTCCTTGCAAACGGGATAAAGAGAAGAAAGCAAAACACTGTGGTATTCAAGTGGGTCATTGGACCGCTTGAGAGGGGTTGATTGCAACCCTCGTCCGTTGGGACGCCGCAACGTGGAGTAGGCAAGCGTTGGTCTTGGCCGAACCACGGGATAAACCACTGTGCCATCTCTGTGATTGATCTTCTGTGGTTATTGTGTTTTGTTGGGACTCCTCTCTAGCCACTTGGCATTATTGTACTAATACTTAACAAATTTTTGTGGCTTAAGTTTTAAAGTTTCACAGGATCACCTTTTCACCCCCCCTCTAGGTGCTCTCAGCCTTGCCCTTCGCTTTCCTATAGTTCTTCTTTCTTTCCTCCCTTTCTTCTCTTGTGCCTGGTCATTTTCATTATCAGGGCATTGTGCAATAAAATGACCAAACTTACCGCACTTGAAGCAGGAGCGCTTTCCCCTTGATTTATTCTTGTTGAGAACCTCCTTGCGTCCCTTCAAGATGATCTTGAATCGCTTGATGATGAGTGCCATCTCATCCTCATTGAGCCCAACAGCCTCCACTTGTGCTACCTTGCTGGGTAGCGTCTCCTTGCTGGTGGTTGCTTTGAGAGCAACGAGCTGCGACTCGTGGAGAGGAAGCGGTCCATTTAGAGCGTCGTCCACATATCTTGCCTCCTTCACCATCATGCGCCCGCTTACGAATTTTCCGAGGATTTCCTCGGGCGTCATCTTGGTGTACCTAGGGTCCTCACGAATAAGATTTACAAGATGGGGGTCAATTACTGTAAATGACCTAAGCATGAGTCGGACGACATCATGATCTGTCCATCTTGTACTCTCGTAGCTTCGGATTTTGTTGACAAGGGTATTGAGCCTGTTGTATGTATGTGTTGGCTCTTCTCCCCTTATCATCGTGAATATCCCTAGCTTGCCTTCCACCAGTTCCATTTTAGTAATCATGGCAGCATCATTTCCCTCGTGAGAGATCTTAAGGGTATCCCAGATTTGCTTGGCATTGTCCAAGCTGCTCACTTTGTTGTATTCATCCCTGCATAGAGATGCTAGCAAAACAGTAGTGGCTTCAGCATTTTTATGTATTTGTTCATTAATAAACACAGGGTTATCAGTACTATCAAAATGCATTCCATTTTCTACAATTTCCCAAATGCTAGGATGGAGGGAAAATAAGTGACTATGCATTTTATGACTCCAAAATGAGTAATCCTCTCCATGGAAGTGTGGGGGTTTTCCAAGTGGAATAGAGAGTAAATGAGCATTTGAATTGTACAGGATGCGAGAATAATCAAAGGAGTAATTTTGATGAACTGTTTTCTTTTTCAACGAAGAGTCTTCGTCGTCGTCATCCCTTGGTGAAGAGGAAGAGGTGTTGCTGTCGTAGTAGATGATCTTCTTAATGTGCCTTTTCTTCTTTCTATCCCTCTTCTTGTGACTCGAGCCTGAGTCAATGGGCTTGTCATCTCTTGGCTCATTGAAGAGGGACTCCTTCTCCTTGTCGTTGATCAGCATCCCCTTGCCCTTAGGATCCATCTCTTCGGGCGGTTAGTCCCTTTAATGAAGAGTACAGCTCTGATACCAATTGAGAGCACCTAGAGGGGGGTGAATAGGTGATCCTGCAAAATTCAACACTAATAGCACAAACTCAGTTTATAAAATGTTAGTTAGATTAAACCAAGTTGCTATAGCGAGAGCTCTTGAGAAGAAATCAATCACAGAGAAAAGCGACACAAGAGACACGATGTTTTTATCCCGTGGTTTGGCCAAGTAACACTTGCCTACTTTCACGTTGTGGCGTCCCAATGGACGAGGGTTGCACTTAACCCCTTTCAAGTGATCCAATGATCCACTTGAATAACACGGTTTTCTTCCTTATACTTGTTTTCCCGTTTGTGAGGAATCTCCACAAGTTGGAGCCTCTCACCCTTACAAAGTTGTTCACAAGAAAAAGCATAAGAGTAAGGGAGGGAAAGAAACACACGCAAGAATCGTAGCAAACACACGCACACAAGTCAAGACGTGAGCACAAAACACAGCGCAGGGAGTTTACAACTCGAGAAGGTGCTCAAATCTCAATCATGATGATCCGAGTGCGTGGTGGCGAAGCCTAAGTGTCTTAGAATGTTCAAGAGATGCTTGGTGTAGTGCTCCATGCGCCTAGGGGTCCCTTTTATAGCCCCAAGGCAGCTAGGAGCCGTTGGAGATCCATTTGGAAGGCAATTCTTGCCTTCTGTCGGGTGGCACCAGAGAGTCCGGTGCACCACCGAACATGAACAGTCCTTGTTCGGTGCCCGGTCTCCTTCCTTTTCTAGCGAAGCCAACCGTTGGACCTTCGGTCCCCTTGGTGCACCAGACACTGTCTGGTGCGACCAAGTGACCGTTGGCTCGGGCCACATGTCGCCCGTTGATCGCGCTACCGACCGTTGGCCGCGAGTGCCGTTGACTCACTGGACAGTCTGGTGCACACCGAACAGTCTGGTGAATTTTAGTCGCGGCGCCCTCAGTGAATACCCGAGAGTGAAGAGTTCGTTGCCGAGTGCTGAGCACGGGCGCAGATGGCTCACCGGACAGTCCGGTGAATTTTAGCCACGTCGCCCTCGCCGATTCCCGAGAGCAGTGACTTCATTGCTGAACCAGCCTGTGCACCAAACACTGTCCAGTGCGCCACCAGAAAGTCCGGTGCACCACAGGCTAATGCAAGTCTTGGCTAGACTTAGCCAAACTTCTCCAATCCATTTATACTTTTCTTGACAAGGTTCCTAGCACTTAGAGAAATATGTTAGTATCCAAAAACAATTTACTAAGGCTAGAGACATACCTTGATTCTTGATTTGCACTTCTTTTAACATTTAGCACATATAACTAGAACAATATGTGTTGGGCATCTAATCACCAAAACATTTATCGAAATGGCCTAGGGGCACATTTCCCTTTCAACAGTACCTGCCACCAAAAAGAGATGGAGACCAAAGGCCATTGAGGAAAAGCAAACGACCACAAAAGCGAAAAATAAGACAACAATTGTGTAGATCTCTGCAGGTATGGTGGATAATACGGCTATAAAGGCTGGACCGTCTACACAGGGCACAGATCGTCTGACCCCTGAGTCCGGACTGTCCGCACTACACCAGGACACCTCCAACGACGTGCCGACACTCATGGAGGAGGACAACCTACTGGGAGAAGACCTGGTTGACTACGAACCTTCTCTAAAGCACCCAGGTATGGATGTAAATGTTATTACATTCTCCGCCGATTGTATTATTATCGGCGACGATGAACCTATCATTGCTCAGTTCGACTTTGGTCCTAAAGAGGCTGTCTTCACTAAACCAAAGGAATCGATAAATCATTTAAAGCCGCTCTTCATGCACGGTCACATTTATGGGATACCGATTGCTAAAATGTTGGTAGACAGGGGGCCGTAAATCTAATGCCTTATTCATTGTATAGAAAATTAGGTAAACAGGACGCCGAACTTGTCAAGACCAACATTACCCTCAGCGGCGTTGGAACTGATAGTTCGATCAAAGCCAAGGGAGTCACGAACGTTGAGTTAACCATCGGGACTAAGACCCTTGTTGCTGCATTCTTTGTTGCTAATGTAGAAGGAAATTTCAGTCTAATCTTAGGCAGAGATTGGATTCATGCTAATCAATGTGTACCTTCTACGTTACATCAAATGTTACTATAATGGGTAGGCGACGATGTAGAGCAAGTACATGTTGATGCATCAGCCTGTATCGCAATGGTTGATGCCCCTGTACTTTGGACCTATGAGACTGCTATGTGTCTCATAGGAGTAGATTTTTCTGATTATCAATTCATAAGTATAGATAAAAAGGGTTTCATTCCTGTAATGCTAGAGCTGATGGAGAATCAACTAAATCCTAAATAAATGTTAAATGATGAGTACACATATGTAAACATGTCCCTGGTCACGGACGGTCTGGCCTCTGAGGCCGTACGGTCTGGTCTGTCGCAGAACAGTTCAGCTTTTAAGGCCGAGCGACCACCACAACATAAAACCAGTGTCGCGGACGATCCGGCTCTCGAGACCGGACAGTCCGCCATCACACAAAGATAATCTAATTCCTCCATGGGAGACATATAAGAGGAATTCAGAGATCTCGACAAATTAGGACAGGGGTTTACATCGGCCGATCCTTTGGAGGAGATCGATATAGGAGATGGTAAAACTGCAAGGCCGAGTTTTGTGAACAAGACCCTGGAGACCAATCCTAGAGATGAAATGATCGGTCTATTGAAAGAATATTCTGATTGCTTTGCTTGAAATTACACTGAGATGCGAAGGTTAAGCCAAGAGATAATAGAGCATCGACTGCCTTTTAAGTTCGGCTTCAGACCTTTCAAGCAGAAATCTAGAGCATTTCGTCTAGACCTACTCCCACAAATAAAGGACGAAATTCATCGGCTGCTAGAAGCTAATTTTATTAGACCTTGCAGATACGCAAAGTGGGTCTCCAATATTATGCCGGTGGAGAAGAAAGAATCAGGTAAGCTTAGAGTATGCATTGATTTTGCAATTTGAGTAGAGCAACTCCTAAAGATGAATATGCCATGCCCATAGCCAACATGTTGATCAATAATGCGTCAAGAAATAGAATTATTAGCTTTCTTGATAGTAATACCAGATATAATCAGATTTTCATGGCCAAAGAAGATGCTCTAAAATGGCCTTTATATGTCCAGGCTTCATTGATTTGAGTGGGTTGTCATGACATTTGGTCTGAAAAATGTTGGTGCTACTTATCAGAGGGCTATGAATTTGATCTTTTACGAGCTGTTGGGAAACACTGTGGAAGTCTACATTGATGATATTGTAGTCAAATCAGCTTAGTTTAGTTCTTATATAGCTGATTTGCGCAAAGCCTTTGATAAAATGCGTCGGTATGGTCTGAAAATGAACCCACGTAAATGTGCTTTTGGAGTGTTGGCTGGTAAGTTCTTAGGATTCATCATTCATGAACATGGTATAGAGATAGACCCTGACCGAATTAAATCCATTCAGAATGTGGGACCTCCGACCTGTAAGCTTGAAGTGCAGAAGTTCCTCGGCAAGGTAAATTATTTACGAATGTTTATTTCTAACCTGGCCAGGAAGATTGATGCCTTCACTCTTATCCTTCGGCTTAAACATGATGCTGAATTCACCTGGGGGGCAGAACAACAAGAAGCGTTTGATCTCATTAGAAAATATTTGTCTTCGGCTCCCGTGTTAAAAGCGCCACAAGTAGGAGTACCGTTCAGATTATACATTGCAGCTGAAGATAAAGTTATTGGAGTTGTTCTGACGCAAGAGACCGAAGGAAAGGAGCATGTGGTAACCTACCTAAGTCGGAGGTTGGTGGATGCTGAAACGAGGTACACTTTCATCGAGAAGTTATGCTTATGCCTCTTTTACGCATGCACCAAGTGTAGATGTTATTTGCTGTTTAGTCATTGCACCATTTCTGGTCAAACTGATGTGATCAAATACATGTTGCAAAACCCGATTATGAGTGGTAAAATTGGTAAATGGGCTTATGCACTTATAGAATATGATTTAGCCTATGAACCATTGAAATCTATGAAAGGACAGGTCATAGCGGATTTTATTGTAGAACATCGGATTGAGGATACTTATAAAATAGATATATCATACCTCACTGTTACTCCCTGGACACTATACTTTGATGGATCGGTTTGCAATGAAGGATAAGGGATTGGCATCGTGCTTGTTTCACTAAGTAACGCCTACTTTGACTTCGCTAGCCGATTAGAAACTTATTACACTAACAATCAAGCCGAATATGAGGCCCTTTTGTTCATCTTGGAGCTTTTAAGTTGTATGGGAGTAAAACATGTGAAGGCATTTGGTGATTCTCAGCTGGTTGTCCAACAGGTATTGGAAGACTATCAATATTTTGATGGTACTCTAAATAGTTACTTTGAAAAATGTTGGGGCATAATTCATTCTTTTGATGAATTCAGCATTTGGCACATCTCTAGGGCTGAGAATCACAGAGTTAACAATTTGGCATAAGATGCATCAGGTTATCGGATAAAGCGAGGAAATTTCACAAAACCGAAAATCTAATAACCAGTGCAGGGCCAATTCCCCAGGTCGCGGACCGTCCGGGTGAGAGCTCCGGACCGTCCGAGGTTACCATGGAAGTCCTCCTAGTAAAATTGGCTGATAACAAAGCCGATGAAACTGATTGGAGAACACCCATAGTGAATTACCTACGAAATCCTAGTGTGAGGACGGATAGGAACGTTTGGCGTACGACTTTCAAGTATGTTTTAATGAGTGATGAACTCTACCGCCGAACAGTCGATGACATCTTGCTTAAGTGCTTAGGCCCAGGTGATGCTATATTAGCCATGGCCGAAGTACATGAAGGAATTTGCGGTACCCATCAATCGGCTCCGAAGATGAAGTGGTTATTGTGAAGATCTGGCTTCTATTGGCCTAACATGATAGCTGATTGTTTCAAATACTATAAGGGATGCCAAGTATGCCAAAAATTCAGCGACTTACAGTTGGTGCCTGGAGCCGAATTACATCATATTATTAAGCCTTGGCCTTTCAGAGGATGGGGGTTGGAATTTATAGGAGAAATTCATCCTTCATCGTCAAAAGGGCATCGGTTCGTGTTAGTTGCCACTGACTACTTTACCAAATGGACTGAAGTCGTTGCTCTGAAGAACATGACACACAGGGAGGTAATTAAGTTCATAACTGAGCATATCATTCATAGATTCAGCATTTCTCAGACTTAGAAAATAGACCAGAGGGCTTCTTTTATGTCAAAAGAGGTATGTGAGTTTGCTGAACTATATAGGATTAAATTGCTCAATTCTTCTCCATATTATGCTCAGGCCAATGGACAGGTCGAGTCCAGTAATAGAACATTGATTAGCCTGATAAAAAAGAAGATATCTGATAGCCCTAAGCAGTGGCATAAGATTTTGTTCGAAGCTTTGTGGGCTCACAGAATATCTAAACCCCGTGCTACTAAAGTATCTCCTTTTGAGCTTGTCTATGGACAGGAAGCAGTGTTGCCTGTGGAAATAATTTTAAATGCTGTCAGGTTCGCCAAGCAAAATGATCTAACTGTCGATGATTATTACAATTCAATGATGGACAATATTGATGAAGTGATCGATAGAAGAATGACAGCCTTAGGAGAAATAGAAAAGGATAAGATCATGGTCGCCATAGCGTACAACAAGAAGGCCAAGGCTAAATCGTTCTAAGTAGGGGACCTAGTGTGGAAGACCGTCTTGCCTCTAAGTAGCAAAGACCAGAAGTTTAGAAAGTGGTCACCAAGCTGGGAAAGCCCTTATAAAGTAACGCAGGTGATGTCTGGTAATACATACTTATTGCAAACATTACAAGGCAAAGATTTTCCCAAGGCGTTGAACGGGCGTTTTCTCAAGCAGTACCATCCTAGTATATGCCAAGATGCTTAAAACTGATGTGATTATAATGAGTTAGTTGCTTTTGGTTCACTTAGCTCCTCCAAAAGGCAGGAGGCATATGTTGGGCACCCAAAATGACCGGTGGACGGTCCGGCCCCGAGGCCGGACGGTCCGCACTGGTGGCGCAGACGGTCTGCGCGTGCGCAGAATCAGTTAGGGTTTCACGTTTCTTGCGGATTTTGTTAGCTAGATTCGCAGAATTAACTCGGGAGATCGTTTGTAATGAGTCCAGACCTCCCCCTCTATATAAACGATGGCTATGGCAGATTTGTGGAGAATCAATTGAACCTACAATCAATACAATTCACATTTTATCTTGTACAATTAGGAATAGCTCTAGTTTAGTTCTAGTTTAGCTTCTCAATTCCTAAATTCTCCGCTTCTCTTTGGCTCTACGTCGATTAGAGGTGTCTAGGTCGGCCTGTCGAGTCTAGACAACACCTAGGATCTCTCCTCCCCGACGGGGTCCCTCCCGGGAGTGAGATCTAGGCGCCGTCAGCGACCTTCGCTGCCTCTGCATACGCGCGGACCGTCCGACCATCACCCGCGGACCGTCCAACCCGTCAGGCAGGAACCCGAGCTCTGCATCAGGTCGCGAACCGTCCGGTCCTTGGCCGCGGACTGTCTGCGATTGTGCAGAGGACACAGGCGCCAATTCTCAACACAGTGATTTGCGCCCGGATTGACGCAAACAAAGCCCTGCTAAACATTAGATCACCTCTTCTGTATTTCTAAACTAATACTACTACCTCGGAGGCTCTGACTTCCTCTACGTTCCTTTTTCTTTTTTCGTGCAAATGATTATATACCTCGGCACATATATAGCAAGATGCATGAATCAGTGCCGCACTATTTAAAAAAAAAGCAGTTTAGCTTTTTGGTTAAAGCAGGTCAGGCTGAGCGTTGCGTTAATCATGTTTTGTGTTGGGGTGGTGTTCAAAAGAGAGTTTAGACCAAGTGAAGCACGTTTCGTTCTATAATAATCAATGGCTCTCTAGCTAGGAAGAGACAAGGATTGAGAACAATGTATAGTACACTTACAACTACATATAGCTGAAGACAAGCTGTAAAGCGGCAGAGCACAAGTCAATTTCTACTTCGTCCATGCATGTGGTTGAATTAATGTGATAATTTATTGATGCTGGTTTTCTAAACCTTCTCTTTACAAATGTGTAGTGTTTAGCCTTAAACTGAAAGGACTCGTCAGTTGTTTGTTCTGTTTGCATCCATCGAGCTAGCGGGCGGACATGGTTGGCACTGCGCATCATAGAGCATGTATAATCAGACTTCAGACATCAGCAGCGTCGATCAAGAGAGAGAGACAAAAGCCCGAGCACCTGCCCCCACCACGGGAAGACTCCGTCAACCGTCATGGTGCACGGTTTTGCGATGAACTGAGACTTGAGTGCCATTTTAGCCTCCAGCACGAGCGCCGCGGCACGGCTGCTGCTCCCACCCCGACTCACTAGTGCGAGGGGGGATGACTCTCTGTCCTTTTCATATTATTTGAGCTTGGCTTCCCAAAACAGCTGATATTCATTGCTACCGAACAGCAACATTGCCCTTCCGCCCCAGTTCAACCAGCTATTGATGTCCAAAGGCATCTATGCGAGTTCAAAGCTCAACTTTCAGAAATAATTCTTTTTCTTAAATAAGGGCATGTTTGTTTTCGTAGCGTTAAAATTTAGCACCTGCTAAACTTTAACACTTAAGCACTGTTTGGATACAAGTGCTAAACTTTAGCACATTACCACTAATTAATACCTCAACTAGCAGCAGGACAAGAGCCGGTCCACGGGGAGGAGAGAGAAAGGGGCTTTCGATGGGGGAGAGAGAAATGGGGTTGGGGGCTACTTTTAGCACAGTTTAGTATCTTTGGTGAAGCTAAAGTGCTAATTGGTGCTAAACTTTAGCACAACATTTTTGGTTCCCGAGGAGAAACTTTAGCAAAAAGCGCAATACTAAACTTTAGCAAGGAGAAACAAACGGGACCTAAAGCCAGAAGCGCTGCCACATCTATGCAGGTTCAAAGACCTGTTTGGATCATGAATAGAATATTATAATCTAGATTATAAAATATATTGAATGAAGTGCTTATATACCTCGATTATGGTGTATTAATTGTTCTTGGTTTAAGTCTAGGCTTATTGATGGCTCACTTTTGGGGTTAATAACCAAACGAACCCTAGGGCCGGCGTAAGGCGCAAGGACCGTCCGCGACTACATAGAGGGACTCCGGTCCTTTCTGCGGGTGCGTGGATCGTTCACGTATGGGCGACAGATCGTCCGCGAGGCACACAGAGGGCTTTATGGATCTCCTGCAGAACCTGGATCTCCCCCCTGGAGCCTGTTAGGGTGTAAAGATCCTAGGGTTGTTTTAGGGTAGGCAGGCCACCCAAGATGCCTCTAAACAAAGTAGAGTCGAGGAGAGGTGAACGTTGAGGATGAGGAAGACTAATCTAGGCTAATTTTTTTTACTCCTAAGGTAAGACTATAAAGGTATTGATAATATATTGAATTTGTCGAGTGGGTGATGCCTCAATCAGTCGTACCCCCTTTATATTTATAGAGGGAGGTCTAGACCCGCCGCTAGGTGCTTCCTAATAGATTTCCGCGTGATTAGTCGGATAAGTACGCGCAGGAAAAAGACTTTTGCCCGAGTTAATCTAATCGCGAACCGTCCCGGCTACACCCACGCACCGTCCGGCCGCATCTAGGTGCCAAATATAGTGCTCAACACATGCCTCCTACCTTTTGTGTAAGCTTAAGCAAACCAAAAGCACCTGGTACAAATTGTAAACAACTTGATGTGAATCCATCGATTCTCTAAGTATCTGTAACACTCCGTCCACTTTCGAACCTGTGGTACTTACTCCTGGTAGCCCTCTAGGATCATAGACTATCCTCACAGACCAACACAGTCTTTTGTGCGCACTTTTTCCTCACTCATGCACACCTGGGAAAACTTCCCGGTCGGTCACCCATCCCAAGATTACTCTGGGCCAAGCACGCTTAACCCAGAGGTTCTTTCGAGATAGGCTTTTGAAAAAGAAGATACACCTTGTTTATATGAGTACTCTATTAATTGTATTAAGCATTGGACCAAGATATCACACAATCCATCTGTGCTAGGATATCACAATCCTCCCCCTTAGAAGATCGACATCCTCGTCGATCAACCCTAAACCAGAAACCTTCCCTCTTGGCCACGCATGTGTCTAGTGTCATCATATGCCATGTGAAAGGGAAATAGGCTTTAAACCTTTTCCTAAATGATTTTGGTGGTTGAATTGCCCAACACAAACAATTGGACTAACTAGTTTGCTCTATAATATATGTTCTACAGGTGCCAAAGGTTTAACACAAACCAATAAAAAGAACAAGAAAGGGTTCAAAAGAAAGGAGCAAAAAGGAAACCGAAGTGCTCCCTGGTCTGGCGCACCGGACTGTCCGGTGTGCCACCGGACAGTGTCCGGTGCACCAGGGAGGTTCGAATTCAAACTCTTCACCTTCGGGTTTCCCAGGCGCAGCTCCGCTAAAATTCACCGGACTGTCCGGTGTGCCAGCGGAGCAACGGCTATCTGCGCGCAATGGTCGACTCTGACAGGGAACAGGGCAGCACAGTGAACGTGGCAGAAGTCAGAGCAGTTGGTCAGAGGGCACCGGACTGTCTGGTGCCACATGAGGACAAAGCCTCCAACGGTCGACCAGCTCCAAGCCCTAACGGGAGGATGACGTGGTGGCGCACCGGACTGTCCGGTGCGCCCATCGCCAGCAGACTTCTCCAACGGCTACAATTTGGATGGTGGCTATAAATACCACCCCAACCGGCCACTTCAAGGTGTGGGAGTCCAAGCAACATTCCAAGTCATCTAGTTGACATATTCAAGCCCTCCCAACCACATATATTCATTGATCCATCCTCTACACAAGATTTAGACCACTACAACCAACACAAGTGCCACAAAAGAGAGAGCAAGCAAGAGAGAGCTACTCATTTGAGTTTAGCACTAGTGCCTTATGAGATTCATTGAGAGATAGTGTGTGCTACATCTTTGTGTTCATTTGCGCGTGGAGTTTTGACTCCCATTGAACTTCCTCCAAAGTTTTGGAGGCTTGTAAAGCTAGAAAGAGACACCAAAGAGTGTGGTGATCCTTGCGGGGTCTTAAGTGATCCTTGAGAAGAAGAAGAGCTCACCGATCTTGTGTGATCGGTGGAGAGAGGGAAAGGGTTGAAAGAGACCCGTCCTTAGTGGACTCCTCAACGGGGACTAGGCCTTCGAGGGTCGAACCTCGGTAAAACAAATCCTCGTGTCTCTTGTGTTCATTACTTGTGATTTGTTTGCTTTTCCCTTACTCTAAGTTTTCTTGCACTATTCTTTGCTAAACATTAGTTGGTGTTGCTTCAAGTTAAATTCTCTTTTAGTGAAGCAACATCGTGCAAGAAAGAACTTGCGTTATTGCTCTTCTTATCTAAGCCCTCTTGCTTTATTCTCATAGATCTTCTAGTTGCATTGATTTATCAATACCGCATTATTTGAAAGTAATACTCTTTACAAGCAAAGGACTTAGTTTTTATACTCCGATAATTGTGCATCTTGTTCTAACCACTAATCAAGGGATCTAGTTGGGGGATAAAGTTTTAATTTTCAGGTTTCGCCTATTCACCCCCTCTAGGCAACTTTCAATTGGTATCGGAGCTAGGCACTTCATCTTGAGTCTAACAACTCGAAGTGATGGCTCGTAGAAGATCCCAAAAGAACAAGAAGACCCAGGAGAACAAGGAGGTAACTCTTGAGATATTACTTTCCGATTGTTCTAATTATGATTCATGGTCTACTAGGGTGATAAATGCTTTTAGAACCGTAGATCCGCAATTAGAACAAATTTTAGACAAGAGTATTATTCCTCCTAGTTATGATAGGAAAAATGCTTCCGAGGAAGATCAAAGATGTATTCGCTTAAACTACCTAGCTTATGACATCTTAAGTAATTCTCTTAGCAGAGAAGATTATCATGCCTTCATAATGAATTATGATGAATCTATTCGTGATGCGCATGATATTTGGACTAGAATTAAAAATAAATTTGATGAGTCTAAATATGATGGTTCATTTTGTGCTTCTACTTCCTTTGGTCCTTATGAAACTAACCCTTTGAAGGAAGAAGAAGAAAATGAACGATGGAGACCAAATGATGAATCCACCTCTCCAAAAGGTTTGTCTTCCCATTTCGATTCCCACATATGTTGTGTGGCTAATGAAAATGATAGCGGAAGCACAAATGAGGATGAGGAGGAGGAAAGAAGCTTCTTGCAACTCTATGCTCGCCTAAGCCAAGAAGATAAGGCGGTCATGCTCAAACTTCTAAAAAGAGCGAGAGAGCAAAGCGAAGCTCGTCAAAGGCTAGAATATATTCTCTCCATAAAAATGCTAAGCTTTGACGAATTGACTAAAGAACATGAGGAGCTAAAGTGCTCTCATGTTGATTTGGTCCAAAGGTATGAAACTATTTCAATTGAGCAAGATAACTCTTTACATTGTATCGCTCAATTGGTAAATAGGAATGCCTTACTTAAGGACCAAGTAGAAAAGCTAAAATTTGAAAATCTAGCTTTTCAAGAAAAATATGATATGCTTCTATGTTCTTATGAAAATCTTATGAATGATCATATCATATTAAATATTGCTCATGAGGTTGTGATAGAAAACTTAAAATCTCAACAACCTCACTCATGCACATGTATTCAAATTGAAACTACATTACCATGTGCTAATGCTTGTTGTTCGTCAACAAGCAAATCTTCCTTTGAGCTAGAATTTGCAGGAACGAAAGATGATACATATCAAAAGCTCAAAGAAGAAAATGAGAGGCTAAAAATGAGCTTGACACAACTAAAAGGGAAGTGCATTGCTCAACCTTCTCAAGATAACCGTGATCACATGGTGAAGAAGCTTAAGACGGGAACAACCGTGGCATGCACTAAATCCCTTGAAGAAAATGTCAAGGACTTGAGGATTGCCAAGAGGAAGAAACAAAAGATGAAATCAATGCCTCCTCCCAAAGCCTCAACCACGCCTCCATAAAAGGTAACATCCAAGGTAATAATCAAGCCACACTTCACACTAAGAGAAGTAAGAAGTGTAGTGAATGCTTTGAAAAGGGGCACTCGATTAGGTCATATCCCTATATTAAAATTGACTTGATTATTAACAAGGATAATAAACTTTGTTTTAAATGCTCAAAGAAGGGACACTTAATTAAGTCTTGTACCTATTTGAAACAAAAATGCATAGTGGTAGAAAAGAAAATATTAACTAACCATGTAGCAAGCAAGAAACAAAGAAAGAAGAAATCTTCAAGACTTGAAGATCGCCTTTGCTACATATGCCGAAAGAAGGGACATCAATGCAAGGATTGTCCTATTGGTAACACTTCCACTCCTATCTTGTCAATTAATTCTCTTGTAACTAGGCAACCCAAAATTGCAACTTGTGCTAGAAAGGTAATGAGTTTACCTAATGCTAACACAAAGGACTTTTGGGTTCCTAGATCTTTGTTGACTAACCATGATGGACCCATCAAGAGATGGGTACCAAAATATGCTTGACAAGTTTGCAGGAGAAGGAGATGATATGAAGCTTTGGGGTGCTTGAGAGAGTCAATTCAATTCCTAGTAACTCAAGCTATCAATCTACAATGATCTATATATCCAAGATTGACCCAAAGTTATTTCAATTTATTCAAAACTCATATCATCTTGGGGAAGATATTGATGTTGTAGGAAATAAAGAATTATACTGTGAGGAAAAATCAAGGCCTACAACATGGAGGAAAGCCAAAGGATGGTAACACTTATGTTTTTAAGTGCAAGTATCTTAAATTATCATTTCTTATGTGTCTTGTGTAGTCACATAGAAAAAGAAGCACTTCAAATGTCTATAAAATTATGTCACCATTCTTTGAAAGAATTCCTCTCATATGGTAGATTGCATATTCATCATTTCTATACTATGGCAATTTACATGCTTTAAATTGTTGCAAGTTACTCATGGCATGCTTTTCACTAATTATCTTATTATTGCCATGATTCTAAATATAGAGAGATATTCCAAGTTTTTTTAAAAGAATAAGGTGTCATGTAAGGAATTCAAATCCTTAGGACACCTTTAAAAGGAAAATTCTCTCTCTATAACTAGAATAGTGAGACTAACGCTTTTATCTAAGTGACCCATGTAGTCTCACTAGTAGAGAATAAGTTTCTTTTTGGAAGTGCGCAATCTAACATAAAAAGAAAAATCAATCCAATGACTTATGTTGTTATGCTTCTTGCTTATATTGGATATGATTCTTCTACATTCATCACTCTCCATGTTATGAATTAGATTTGTTCCCATTATCTTAAGGAATTAACTATGCTTGTTAAAATCTGGGCATGCATCATGGAATAATCTAGTTCATATCATAAAGTTTCCATGCTTTAGTAATCCAATTTTCATTCCTTGTCAAAATGATTACAAAAAGGGAAACTTGTGCTTGTGTCACTAACCATGTATCTCTTGAGCTTACTTATAAAAATCTACAAAAGCGAAAGCGCATGTCAAAAGTCACAAGCCTCCAGGGTTGCTCTTCACCCTAAGGAAGAAAGGTAAAAGCAAAGGTATGGGAACTCTTTTTCTATCAATGGTCATTTACTATTCTACCTGTGTGAAGAATAGATTCTTTATTGGACTTAATTTTTGCTAGGTGTGCATTCAATCTCGTTTTCATAAATGCGTTAGTCCATTAGAATCTATTTCATGCCTTTGCTATATATGTTCTCATATTGATTTGCTTCTAAGTAATAATTAATGAATTCAATATGAAGAAGTAAATTTCCTATGATTGATCAAAATATTTAAAAGGTGCATATTCTTTTTTAAATGATGTGCACTAATGTTAAGAAGTTTACTTCATGTCTATGTGACTTATGGATGATGAATTGTTTTTATTTCCTATCTAAAAGAATCATCCTTCATCATATACTCCCTTGTGCTATTAACATCTTTCTTGAGTATTTTCAATATGTTTGGAAGGAAAAAGAAACAACTACAAAGGGAGGACACTCACATGAATGAGAAGGACATCAAGAAAAACAAACACCTACCTGGACGATAAGATCTTCAAAAATCAATGGTGTGGTTGTGAGTATTCTAAATCCTTTTCATTATGAGAATATCAGGCATAAGTTGTTTATTGAAAATCTTATAAGCCTTGATCAAGATGTATAAAGCTTCTCCCTATTCGTCTCTAAAAATTGAATGCATCTATTCATTTCATTTTTATACTTTGATGCATGTCTCTAGGGGGAGCCTATTTTTATATCTTGATCATATTGAGACTAACACTTTATCTTAGTAATTTCATATAGTCTCAAGTATGAGAATGAGTTTCTCATGAAGTAGTGCTACTACATATCAATCCAACTTGTTAAAATAATGTCGCTTTTTAAAGGATTGTTGCTTTCATTGCTAAAGTAGCTTACTTAATGGACTCTCCTATTTTATCGAATGCATATGTTGTTCTTTTGATCACATTTGTTATTTGTTTGATCATTGAATAACCTCAACTAACACTTATGTTTCTTAGTGCCGCATATTCTATCAATCCATATCTCTCTTGATATGCACTAAGATACAAAGGAGAATTCATGATACATTTATGCAATTTGTGATCCATTTGATATATGCTAACAATGACTTGAAAAGGATCAGTAGTTGTAGAACTCTCTCTTGTGCAAAATATTTTCAATATATTGTCTTGAGTATAGGTCTTAAGCATCTAAGACTAAGGACAAAGCACAATAAAGAGAGCGTCTCTATGTGAAGGTACAAAAGGGTAAAACTACTTCCTTTGATTTAAACTTGTACCTAAATCTTCCTTTTTTTCTCTACATTCTTTGCATATCTTGAATAAAAGGAAGAGAAAGCATGTCCATGCATTAACCCTGCTTCATACCTAGTTTAACTTCTCAAGAATCTCACTCCTGCATTAATGCATCCTGTGTTAAAACTAGATGAAGTGATTTTATTGTCAAAGAGCTTAAAGCTTAACCTTGTAACGAGGATAAGCTGCCTTTGTTCCAAAGGTGGATGGTCCTTAAGCCTCTTTGAAATCCTTAAGGGAAAATGCTTAAGAAGTTTATAACATGCTTTCATAAGTGCATAAACTGTCATGAGCATCACACTTATACTATGACACAATGCACTTCACATTCTGTATGATATAGATATGTTCTCATTAACCTAATTATGTCCACTTGGCATTTAAGGCCAAAATTTGTATTCCTCTCAAAGCACATATCTAGGGGGAGCAATCTACATCATATAGAACTATGATCATGCTTAATTGATATATCTCTTGATCATATCTCCTTTTATGTCTATGACTAATGTGTTTTCAAGTGTAATCTTGTGCTTAGTCATAGAATTGAAAGGGAAATGGAGTATTCGGCAAAAGACGACGCTTCCACTCAACTCCATCGGTATTACCTACTCTTTGCCGGTATTCCGCATCATTCTCCACTTTGGTATAATCTTCACTCGTACTTATTTGTTTGCTATTAAGGAGAAAGTAAAAAGGCTTATATTTCACTCACAAGTATCCGTTTTTGGCGATTCATGCCAAAGGGGGAGAAAGTATTAAGCCCAAAGCAAAAGGATCGCACCACCAACGAATTTTAAATGGAGTTCTCAAATTTTCAAATTGATATCTTATTGTGTTCAAAAAGGGGGATAAAGTGTCTTCAAAAATTTGTAAAACCCTCTTGAACACTAAGAGGAGGATTTTATTGAGGGGGAGTTTTGTTTAAGTCAAAGGAAAAGCATTTGAGACAGGGGGAGAAAATTTCAAATCTTGAAAATGCTTCGTTCAAACTTATTCATATACCTTTTACTATTTGCAAAACGATTTTGAAAAGAATTTGCAAAAACAAAACTCGTGGTGCAGGAGTGGTCCAAAATGTTAAATTTGAAGAAAGAAATCCATGCATATCTAGAAGAAACAATTTATTGGCTTAATTCCAAGCAACCTTTCCACTTACCTTATGCAAACTAGTTCAAATTCTGCACTTATATATTTGCTTTGGTTTGTGTTGGCATCAATCACCAAAAAGGGGGAGATTGAAAGGGAAATAGGCTTTAAACCTTTTCCTAAATGATTTTGGTGGTTGAATTGCCCAACATAAACAATTGGACTAACTAGTTTGCTCTAGAATATATGTTCTACAGGTGCCAAAGGTTCAACACAAACCAATAAAAAGAACAAGAAAGGGTTCAAAAGAAAGGAGCAAAAAGGAAACCGAAGTGCTCCCTGGTCTAGCGCACCAGACTGTCCAGTGTGCCATCGGACAGTGTCTGGTGCACCACCGGACAGTGTCCAGTGCACCAGGGAGGTTCGACTTCAAACTCTTCACCTTCGGGTTTCCTAGGCGCAGCTCCGCTAAAATTCACCGTACTATCCGGTGTGCCACCGAACTGTCCGGTGTGCCAGCGGAGCAACGACTATCTGCGTGCAACGGTCGACTCTGATAGGGAACAGTGTAGCATAGTGAACGCGACAGAAGTTAGAGCAGTTGGTCAGAGGGGCACCGGACTGTCCGGTGTCGCACCGGACTGTCTGGTGCCACATGAGGACAAAGCCTCCAACGATCGACCAGCTCCAAGCCCTAACGGGAGGATGACGTGGCGGCGCACCAGACACTGTCCGGTGCGCCCATCGCCAGTAGACTTCTCCAACGGCTACAATTTGGATGGTGGCTATAAATACCACCTCAACCGGCCACTTCAAGGTGTGGGAGTCCAAGCAACATTCCAAGTCATCTAGTTGACATATTCAAGCCCTCCCAACCACATATATTCATTGATCCATCCTCTACACAAGATTTAAACCACTACAACCAACACAAGTGCCACAAAAGAGAGAGCAAACAAGAGAGAGCTACTCATTTGAGTTTAGCACTAGTGCCTTGTGATATTCATTAAGAGATAGTGTGTGCTACGTCTTTGTGTTCATTTGCGCGTGGAGTTTTGACTCCCATTGAACTTCCTCCAAAGTTTTGGAGGCTTGTAAAGCTAGCAAGAGACACCAAAGAGTGTGGTGATCCTTGCGAGGTCTTAAGTGATCCTTGAGAAGAAGAAGAGCTCGCCGGTCTTGTGTTATCGGTGGAGAGAGGGAAAGGGTTGAAAGAGACCTGTCCTTAGTGGACTCCTCAACGGGGACTAGGCTTCGAGGGTCGAACCTCGGTAAAACAAATCCTCGTGTCTCTTGTGTTCATTACTTGTGATTTGTTTGCTTTTCCCTTACTCTAAGTTTTCTTGCACTATTCTTTGCTAAACATTAGTTGGTGTTGCTTCAAGTTAAATTCTCTTTTAGTGAAGCAACACCGTGCAAGAAAGAACTTGCGTTATTGCTCTTCTTATCTAAGCCCTCTTTCTTTATTCTCATAGATCTTCTAGTTGCATTGATTTATCAATACCGCATTATTTGAAAGCAATACTCTTTACAAGCAAAGGACTTAGTTTTTATACTCCGATAATTGTGCATCTTGTTCTAACCACTAATCAAGGGATCTAGTTGGGGATAAAGTTTTAATTTTCAGGTTTCGCCTATTCACCCCCCCTCTAAGCAACTTTCACCATGCCATATGACCACTCTGGGGCCACATGCGTCATGCGCCATATACTCGAACCTCTAGCCCACACGTGCCCGTGAAACTATGAGGGTTGGCTCTGATACCATGTAACATCCCGTCCACTCCCGGACCTGTGGTATTTACTCCTGGTAGCCCTCTAGAATCATAGACCATCCCCACAGACCAACACGAGCCTTTTGTGTACACTTTGTCCTCACTCATGCACACCTGGGAAAACTTCCCGGTCGGTCATCCATCCCATGATTGCTCCAAGCCAAGCACGCTTAACCTAGAGGTTCTTTTGTAAGACCCAAAATTAGTAGAAAAAATTTTAATTATAAAATAAATAAACAAATATAGTACTTTGGGAATTAGGAATGAGAAAGGAAATTTGTAATAGCATCAACTATTGTTAGAGACAAATAAGAGAGGGAGAAAAAAATTTAGTAATATTTAAAATAATATAGTTTATATTCACATTTGGATTTCAATTGATACATTTGGAAAGTCTGAATTTAAATTTGAATTCAAAATTGAATTTGGAAATAAGAAACGAAAGAAAATAGATAAAAGAATGAAAAAGAAAAAGAAAGAATTTTCTACGCCTTGGGCTGTTTTCCACCCGGTTTGGCCCACTTAACCTTTTTCCACATGCGCGCCAGCCTTCACCCCCGCCTTCATGGGCCGCGCGAGCCGTTGGCCCACTTGCCCCCACCGATCTCGCTGCTGCGCGTTGCTCCCTGTGGCTGACTGATGGGCCCTTGTGCCAGGCGCTGACAACCTAGACCCGTTGGTCAGCCCCTCTGTTGCTCCACGCCCGGATCACGTGCCACCGGCGAGTGGGCCCCCTATGCCGGGTCGTTCGTCCCCAACGGATCGTGAACCAGGCGGGCGAAGCTTAACAGAAGCAGCGCGGATCGTGCATGGGACCTCACCAACCAACCTCCCCGATCTGTTTTGTGGCCCATATAAGCGTTCGCATATCACCTCCCCTGATCATTGGATAGGAAGAACCGGTGCACACTTACGCCACCACCAACACAGGGAGGAAATCCACCGTGGGGAAACGAAGTCCCCGATTCACCGGCATTAGGCTCTAATTCGGTATTCAAGAAGCATCACGTGATCAAGCCGAATGGATTCATGGCGATGGCGGGCCCATTTGGTGGTGGGGTTGGTGCGAATTGCTCGTCGGAATTCGTCCCCACTACCTAGCCACAACTCTCTGTGTACGGGTGTCTCTGTTCCGAAATCGCTGGTAAGAACCTCTCTATGTTGCTCGAGTTGCTTTACTCCTCGTATGGCACTAGTTCGGATGGAGTTTTGTGCACCGGCTGCTCGAGGTGGTGGCCGGCCATGGCACCACCGCGCTAGGCGTGCACCGTCGCTCTGGTGACAGGGTATAGAAGAACGCTAGTGGCCGTCCGATCCAAATAGGCGATCACGATTTAAACGCCAACTCGCCTTTCAGTATTGTGATCGCAACCATTGAAGTGGATGGGTGCGGCCCAGATCAAATAGCTCACATACCGTTTAGTGGAATGAGTGTAATCTGTGGATCTTAGATCCTACGAGCGGGGGCGAGCATAGGTTCTTAAGGTCACAATCTAATCTCGGCCTTTGAAACCTAATCTGATGGCTCCTAGTGTCTACCGGTTCAGGGATAATCGATCTAATCTGGGGCGTCCAGATCTAATCCTATGGCTATGAAGTGCTGATACCCCTTTAGCTAAGCGAATGTGCAAAAGAGCCCCTCCACTTTTCAAGAATCAACTCGCCGTCCATATAGGGTTAACCTGAGTCTGGGGAGATTTGCGAGCTTGCCCCTGATCTCTTAAGAAATAATGCGCATAGTCCAGTGAGCAGTGAAATTAGATAATAAATTTTGGAAATGATTTTTAATACAAAAACAATACTAGAAACTTGTATAATTCATATAAAATTCATATTAATCCAAATTGATCCATTCCAGTTTCTATAATTTTGTAATATTATTGTTTATCAACTAGTGTCTCTATTTTGACATGAAAACCATATTAAAATTAATCTTCTAATTAATCTTGTACCTAGCACCTAGAACTTTTGAAAATTCATAACTTAAAAATCCATAACTCCAAAATTAATGATTCATGTTCCTATGATCTTACTTTGATATGTAGATTATTAATATGTATTTTGTTCTTATGTTTGGTGTGATGATAATTTTGCCTATACCATGTTTGTTTGTATTGCTACGACTAGCGCGAGGTCACGAGTCATCTGAAAAGAAAGTTGGTACCTGGAATCTCAAGTCCCAGGCAAGTTGTGTCCTTGATCACTTCTTTTACCTAGTCATGTTCTGATTAATCATAATGATCTGCATAGGTTAATTTGGATGGGACCCAATAGGTTACCCTAGTTTGACTATCTTTATACCTTGTTTACCACTGAATTCTTGGGTAGTACTGCTATTGATATATGTGGTTTTAGGTATAGAGATACACATTATTCATTATCATACTTTTATCAGTTGTTATTTACTGTTCATGTTAAGATCATTATGTTAATTGGAACATGGAGTGACCACCCGGGAAAACAGTGCTACCACAAGGGAGGAATGGGACCCCTTGGCTGATTAATTAGGAAAGCTAGTGGATGACTACCTTACCCGAAAGGGGCAAGGGCAGTAGGGGAGTGGTCAGTGTAGGGAGGTCCTTGGGTTGATTTTGCTACGATGGCGGTCAGGCAAGGGATCCCTGCATTGGAGCTTCCTATAAACTGTAGCGGGTTTTTTAAAGCTAGTGGAACTTTATAAAGGCCTCGTAGTGTTATCCTGCCTCGCTTCCTTGGTAGAGGTGTATGGGGCCCGTACAACCCCGTGGCATATGGGTAACATGACTTGTGGGTAAAGATGCGCAACCTCTGCAGAGTGTAAAACTGGTATATTAGCCATGCTCACGGTCATGAGCACCTCGAACCCTCACATGATTAATTTATAGAACTAAATTCAATTTGTCATATGCATTGCATCGCATGTGTTGTTATTACTTTTGATCTACTACTTAATTGGGTTGATATTTACTTATATTTAGTAATTGCTAATAAAATTTTGACCAACTTTAAAAGCAATGCTCAGCTTCAACCATCCTCTTTGGTAAGCCTTACACTTCACGTGAGCTCCCACCTTTGGCAAGTTCATGCACATTATTCCCCACAACTTGTTGAGCGATGAATGTATGTGAGCTCACTCTTACTGTCTCACACCCCTCCATAGGTCAAGAACAGGTACCGTAGGATGAGGCACATGGAGGATGTTGTGACGAGTTTGTGAGAGGTCTAGGTCGTCATCTCCCAGTCAACTTTGGGTTGCTGGATCGTTGTCTCCTTATGATGTATTTATTTATTTATTTTGTACAGAAACCCTATTATATAGTAAAGATGTGACATTCATTTCTATACCACTATTTATCATATGTGTGAGACTTGGTCCCACCACACCTGGTGTTTATTTCACGCCCAGGTTTTGGACCCCTAAAACCTGGGTGTGACATCTTTTGAGACAGACTTCCAAAAAAGAAGATGTACCTTGTTTGTATGAGTACTCTATTAATTCTATTAAGCTTTGGACTAGAATATCACATAATCCATTTGGGCCAGGATATCACAGTATCTTGCCATACACTAGATGATATCACTTTAGGAAGCAGCCATACAATGCCTTGGGTAGCTATGTAACATATATGTGTTACCAGAGATCACCTATGTAACTCTATAAGACCCTTCCCAGCTTGGAGACCATTTGCCAAACCTTCACTCCTTGGTTCTTAATAGCAAGACTGTCTTCCAACAAGTTCTCCAACCTACAATGTCTTAGCATTTACCTTTTTGTTGTAAGCCTTGGCAACTATGAACTTGTCTTTATCGATCTCCCTTAGAGCTATCAACCTCTTGTCGGTCACCTCATCATTATTATCCATCATTAGATTATGGTAGTCACCGATAGCTTAATCATTTTGCCTAGCAAACCTGATAGCATTCAGGTTAATCTTTATAGGCAAAACAACTTGTCCCTACACAAGCTAGACCAGACCTATTCACCATCAAATTCCGACACCACAACCTTCACTAACCATAGTAACCGTGTTTCGAGCTTCGCACAGAGGTAAGGAACCTAATCGACTTATCGTTTCCCTTATTTACTCATTTACTCATGCGCAATTGCTTGCTAGAGTAAGATGAGCAGCTCTGTTGCCAACACCCCTACTCCGGCTCATTTGGTCGGCCCAATTTTAGCCTACGGGCCAGCCTATCGACACGATAAAAAAATCTACCAATTACGGCCTTGTGCTGACTGCTGAGTGGTGTCGAGGTGCTGAGGATGCCCTTCATCTACACGACTGGCCACAACCTTCCTATTTTAGTAAGATAAGCCATATATGCATACTTGTGTGCTAATTGTTGGCCGGCTACAAGTTTGCATCTAGTCAGGCCGGCTGCATGTATATTTTAGTCAGGTAAGCCACAAATTGTTTGCTAATTTTTACCTCCAATACATTTCTGCAGGACATCAGGTTTGGCGTTCCTTTTCTGTTGGGCATCGGGTCATCGGGTTGACCCGCGGGCCCTCCGGTCGAGCCATGGGCAGGCTCGGGCCAAGATTTTAGAGTATTGGCCGGGCCATGGGCGGGCTCGAGCTGACTGATTTCCTGTCAGGTATTTTCTAGCCTGACCAGAACCTGAACTGACCTAAGAAATGCTCAGGTCTACCGATACCCCTTTGATCATGGATCAAGTCCTCTTTCCTTGTAAACAGGTCTTTAAACCCAAGTTTTTGCACATCAACCCCCTGTATTTTCAAATTTAATACCTAGACATCCTTGCCTTTTACACATAAGCACCTACAACCCTGTTTTATTTACAAAAGAGCTCCTAGGCCCTAGTTTTACATTTTAAACCCTATAGGCATATAGTTTAAATCAGAACCATGGGCCCTAGTTTACACCCAAACCCTTATAACCTTGCCATAATTAAAATATAACCCATAGAATCTTGTGTTAAGCATAACTATTTTATAAAGTCTATATTTTGAATAATTATTGAACCTATAATCTGATAGTAAGATGTAGAACATTTTTTGTAATGAGGTTATCTCCTATTGTCAATGTTTAATGTGTTGTTCTTTCTTTTATTAGTGTATTGAATGCATGTTTGTATTGTGTAGACGACAATCAATTTGTGGAGCCTGAAGGAGCTATTAGTAAATACCCTAAGCAAATATTTGATGAAGGCAAGTGTCCTTTGACCTATTAATGTTCTACATTCACATGAGAACTTACTTTTCTCGCATAACATGCTCAACTTAAGGATGACTACTTTATTATTCCATGTCCTTGTTTATCCATGAGAATGGTTTGTGAGTGTAGCATTAATGCTAGTTCTCAAACATAATGAAGTAACATGATGATATGATAATAATTTTTATAACGGTACCATGCTTAGTGGAAGTAAAAGTGGTTTTATAGCAACCTAGAGGCTTGAGCTGGTCTACGGGGACATTGAGCGAACAACCGAGACAACAATGCAACCATGAGAGTGGACAACCTTGGCTTATTAATTAGAGGTAAATATGTAGTTTGCTTTGCCATCGTGTCTTATGGGGGTCTAGGGCATGCGCCTAGCTCTATCAAGGATGGGTGATGATAGTGCCATGCCAGGAGGTCGAGTCGTGCGCTCAATCTGGGCCCCCACTTTCCCGAGGCCCCCCGGCTAGCAGTCCGACACATACACAGCCACACAGGAGCGGCTAGAGCGAGCACTCAGGTGTCGTGGGTCCTAGCCAATGGCCATGAGGCAGGCCATAGGCCACTACACGCGCTACATGAATACGATTATACAAACTATCGTCCGCGCGAATTGGTAGTGGTAGCCGCCACTGCACCCCAGTCCCGAAGTCCCCACTCTACTACCCTAGACGGCTGTCGGCTGGAACCTGCACGGCTGCATGATCGTTGAGACGTCGACGTCGATTCGCCGAGTAACTGACATCCAGTCCAGGCTCTATCGTGGCACTGCTCAGCGCGATAGCGCTTAGGCTGTAGCCTCAACTGCTGTCTGCTGAACTACAAGGAGCCAAGGATCAACTGCAAGGATTACAATAATCACTAATCAGGAGATCGCTTTTCCAAATCACAACATTAGATGTAGTTTATGATTTGTGATGATTTTTCTGATGTTTTTGTTTGTTCAATTGTAGACCGAAGACCTCATGATTATTGAACAAGGAACAATAGTTTAGTCTTAATTGATAGGTACTTTTGCTAACCTAATATTCTTACTCAACATAAAACTTATATATGCATTGTTTTAGCAAGTAATTATGCTTAACAAATTACATAAATTAATTTATTTTATTCATTCCTTGTAGATTGTTGTTGATATCATGCATCCTAGGAAGTATGCCTCTAGTAGCCAAAAAAGAAAAAGGAAACACACAGAGGATTTTGTCTTGTCACAAAAAGGAGCCATGGATAAATTTCTCAAGAGGGATATGGGAGATTCTAGAGATACAAATGAATTGACACTAGTGCTTTGGAAGCCAGTGGAGGAACAACAATTTGGTGGGAATTCAGAAGACCAAGGATCTACAGACCACAATGTAAGTGATCATGATAACATATCTCATTCAAGTGTTGCTACAGAATCCGCTAGTGTTGATGAACCACCAGTAGTGAGTATAGACATATATGATCCGAGAAATTGGAATAATCTTGATAACAAAGCAATAGATACATTAGTCGAGAAGGGACCAATAAGAGAAGAAAATCTTGTCTTTCCATTGGATGGCAACTCTAGACATTTCTCCTATTCCCGTTATTTTAGAAAATTGAGCAATGGTGAGAAACATGATAGAAAATAGTTAGTTTACTCAAAGCATGTTGATAGAGTGTTTTGCTTATGTTGTAAGCTTTTAAAATCTAAGAGTTTCACAAGTTCATTAGCACACGATGGATATAGAGATTGGAGAATACTAGTGAGAGGCTGAAAGAACATGAAAATAGTGCTGAGCATATTACTAGTATGAATTGTTAGGATGAATTGAGGGCTAGACTAAGAAAACAAGAAACAATCGATAAATATTTGCAACGACAAATTACAAAGGAGAAAGAACGCATGAGACAAGTTTTATTCAGAATAGTTGCCACCGTGAAATTTCTTGGTAAACACAATTTAGCATTTCGAGGGTGCATTAATCATCTTTACCACGAACAAAATGGAATTTTCTTGGCTTATATTGAAATGATTGCAGAATTTGATTTGGTAATGCAAGATCATCTTAGGGGAGTTGAAAGCAAGGATATTCATTACCATTATCTCAGTAATAAAATTTAGTATGAGTTGATATCTCTTTTGACCTCTAATATTACTAGCACTATCATAAAGATTATTATGGATGCAAAATACTTCTCTATCATTCTCGATTGTACTCCAGATGTTAGTCATGAAGAACAAATGTCTTTGATAGTTCGATGTGTCAATATATCTGTCAACAAAATTAAGGTTGAGGAGTAGTTTTTGGGTTTTTTAAAGTTGGATGACACATCTAGTTTGGGACTTTTCAATGTTTTGATTGATTCATTGGAATCATTTGGTCTTAATATTGGTGACATTAGGGGTCAAGGTTATGGCAATGGTTCTAATATGAAAGGAAAGTGAAAGGGAAATGTGCCCTTGGGCCATTTCTAAGTACTTTGGTGATTGAGTGCCAACACAAGTGCTTAAGTGTAAATCTATGCCAATTGATGGACAAAGTGCAAATCAAGTCTAAAGGTATGTTTCTAGACTTAGTACATTGTTTTGAGAACTAATGGATTGTGTCTAAGTGCTGGAAACAGGAGAAATCAAATTGGAAAAGAGATGGCTTTGTTCAGCCAAAGTCTGCTCAGTCTGGGTGCACCGGACTATCCGGTGGTGCACCGGACAGTGTCCGGTGCGCCAGGCTAGCTCTGGCGAATTGGCTGTTCTCGGGACTTCGACGGCGATGTACGACTATAAATCACCGGACTGTCCGGTGGTGCACCGGACTGTCCGGTGAGCCATTCACAGGCGAAGTCGTCGCTCTCGGGAAGCAATTAACGGCGTACGACTATAAATCACCAGACTGTCCGGTGGTGCACCAGACTGTCTGGTGAGCCAACGGTCAGCCGGGCCAACGGTCGGCCGAGGATTCCGCGCGTGACGCGTGGCCGAGCCAACGGTCACAATGGGGCACCGGACTATCCGGTGCGCCAACGGCTCTGAATCTGCAACGGTTGGCTTCGCCAAATAAGGAAAGAAATCCGCACCAGACAGTGTCCGGTGGTGCACCGGACTATCTGGTGCGCCAGGCGACTGAAGGCAAGAATTGCCTTCCTGGAATGCTCTCAACGGCTCCTAGCTGCCTTGGGGCTATAAAAGGGACCCCTAGGCGCATGGAGGAGAACACCAAGCATCCTTTGAGCATTGTTGATCACTCACATTCATTCTTGCGCACTTGTTTGACATTCTTAGTGATTTGAGCTCTGTTCTAGTGAGAACCTCGTGATATTCTTTTGAGCTCAAGTCTGGGTCTTGTGTGTGCGTATTTGCTGTGATTTTTGTGTCTTGTGTGAGTTGTTCATCCCATGCTTACTCCGTGCTTCTTTGTGAACATCAAAGTGTAAGGGCGAGAGACTCCAAGTTGTGGAGATTCCTCGCAAGCAGGATATAGTAAAGCAAAGCAAAACACCGTGGTATTCAAGTGGGTCTTTAGACCGCTTGAGAGGGGTTGATTGCAACCCTCGTCCGTTGGGACGCCACAACGTGGAGTAGGCAAGCGTTGGACTTGGCTAAACCACGGGATAAACCAATGTGCCATCTCTGTGTTGATCTCTTTGTGGTTATTGTGTTTTGCTAAGACTCCTCTCTAGCCACTTGGCATTATTGTGCTAACTCCTAATCAAGTTTTGTGGCATTAAGTTTTCAAGTTTCATAGGATCACCTATTCACCCCCCCTCTATGTGCTCTCAATTGGTATCAGAGCCGTTCTCTTCACGAAGGGACTAATCGCCTGAAGAGATGGATCCTAAGGGCAAGGGGATTGTGATCAATGATAAGGAGAAGGAGTCCTTCGTCAACGAGCCGAAAGATGACAAGCCTACCGACTCGGGTTCGGGCTACAAACGAAAAGATGGGAAGAAGAAGAAGACAAGGCGCATCAAGGAGATCGTCTACTACGACGACAGCGACGAGTCCTCTTCTTCCCAAAAGGACAACGACGACAACGACTACGAGAAAAAGAAAATGGTCAATTCGAACTTTTCTTTTGATTACTCTCGTATTCCGCATAGTACCAATGCTCATTTACTCTCCATTCCACTTGGTAAACCTCCTCACTTTGATGGAGAGGACTACGGATTTTGGAGTCACAAAATGCGTAGTCACTTGTTCTCTCTCCATCCAAGCATATGGGAGATAGTAGAGAGTGGAATGAAATTTGATAGTACTTATAGTCCCATGTTAATTAATGAGCAAATCCACAAGAATGCACAAGCTACTACTGTACTTCTAGCTTCTTTGTGCAGGGACGAATACCATAAGGTGAGCGGCTTGGATAACGCCAAGCAGATTTGGGACACCCTCAAGATTTCACATGAGGGGAACGACGTCGCCATGCTCACCAAGATGGAGTTGGTGGAGGGCGAACTTGGGAGATTCGCAATGATCAGGGGCGAGGAGCCAACCCAAACGTACAATCAGCTCAAGACCCTCGTCAACAAAATAAGGAGCTATGGAAGCACGCGATGGACGAACCACGATGTCGTCCGCCTAATGCTAAGGTCTTTTACCGTCCTTGATCCACATCTTGTGAACAATATTCGTGAGAATCCTAAGTACACGAAGATGACGCCTGAGGAGATCCTTGGAAAGTTTGTAAGCGGGTGGATGATGATCAAGGAGGCAAGATACGTCGATGACGCATTGAATGGTCCAATCCAAGAGCCTCAAACTATTGCTCTCAAGGCAATGAGGAGCAAGGAGGCGCTACCTAGCAAGGTGGCGCAAGTAGAGGCGGCCAGGATTAATGATGAAGAGATGGCCCTCATCATCAAGCGCTTCAAGACAGCGCTAAAGGGTCGCAAGGGGCATCCTAACAAGACCAAGACGAAGGGGAAGCGCTCATGCTTCAAATGTGGTAAGATTGGTCATTTTATCGCTAAATGTCCCGATAATGATAGTGACCAGGAACAAGGGAACAAGAGGGAAAAGAAGAAAGCTTACAAGAAGGCTAAGGGCGAGGCACACCTTGGCAAGGAGTGGGACTCGGATTGTTCGTCGTCCGACTCAGACAACGAAGGACTCGTCGCCACCGCCTTCAACAAATCGGCCCTCTTCCCCAACGAGCGTCACACATGCCTCATGGCAAAGGAGAAGAAGGTATGTACTCGGAATACTACTTATGCTTCTTCAAGTGAGGATGAGTCTAGTGATGATGATGAAATAGATTATTCATGTTTATTCAAGGGCCTAGATAGAACCAAGGTTGATAAAATTAATGAATTAATTGATGCCTTGAATGATAAGAATAGGTTATTAGAAAAGCAAGAGGATCTTTTGTATGAAGAACATGATAAATTTGTAGAGGCGCAAAATTCTCTTGCTTTAGAAATTAAAAGGAATGAAATGCTTTCTTGTGAATTGTCTGCATGCCATGACTCAATTTCTAGTTTAAAAAGTGTTAATGATGATTTAAATGTTAAGTTAGAAATAGCTAGTAAATCAACATCTTGTGTAGAAAATATTGTAATTTGCAATAGGTGTAAAGATTTTAATGTTGATGCTTGTAGTGAACACCTAGTTTCAATTTCTAAATTGAATGATGAAGTGGCTAGTCTTAATGCCCAACTTAAGACTAGCAAGAGTGAATTTGACAAGCTAAAATTTGCAAGGGATGCCTACACAATTGGTAGACACCCCTCAATTAAGGATGGCCTTGGCTTCAAGAGGGAAGTCAAGAACTTAACAAGCCATAAGGCTTCCATCTCCGCAAAGGAGAAAGGGAAGGCCCCTATGGCTAGTAGTGCTAAAAGGAACCATGCTTTCATGTATCATGACATGAGACATTCTAGGAATGTTTATAGAAGTTATGATGTTTTTAACTCTCATGCCATGATTGCTTCTAGTTCTTCTATTATGTATGATAGAAATTTGACTAGGAAAAATGTTGTTCATCATATGCCTAGAAGAAATATTGTTCATGCTCCTAGGAAAGTAATGAATGAACCTTCTACAATTTATTATGCTTGCAATGCTTCTTTTGCTATTTGTAGAAAGGATAAGAAGGTAATTGCTAGAAAGTTAGGGGCCAAATGTAAGGGAGACAAAACTTGCATTTGGGTCCCTAAGACTATTGTAACTAACCTTGTAGGACCCAACATGAGTTGGGTACCTCAGACCCAAGCCTAAATTTGCCTTGCAGGTTTATGCATCCGGGGGCTCAAGCTGGATTATCGACAGCGGATGCACAAACCACATGACGGGGGAAAAGAGGATGTTCTCTTCCTATGTCAAGAACATGGATCCCCAAGATTCAATAATATTCGGTGATGGGAACCAAGGCAAGGTGAAAGGGTTAGGAAAAATTGCTATTTCATCCGAGCACTCTATTTCTAATGTGTTCTTAGTTGAGTCGCTTGGATATAACTTGTTGCCTGTGAGTCAACTCTGTAATATGGGATATAACTGTTTATTCACAAATGTAGATGTGTCTGTCTTTAGAAGAAGTGATGGTTCATTAGCTTTTAAGGGTGTACTAGACGACAAACTTTATGTAGTTGATTTTGCAAAAGAGGAGGCCGGTCTAGATGCATGCTTAATTGCTAAGACTAGCATTGGCTGGCTGTGGCATCGCCGCTTAGCACATGTGGGGATGAAGAACCTTCACAAGCTTCTAAAGGGAGAACACGTGATAGGTCTAACAAATGTTACTTTCGAAAAAGATAGACCTTGTGCAGCTTGTCAAGCAGGTAAACAAGTGGGAAGCTCTCATCACACCAAAAATGTGATGACCACATCAAGACCTTTGGAGATGCTTCATATGGACCTCTTCGGACCCGTCGCCTATCTAAGCATAGGAGGAAGTAAGTATGGTCTTGTTATAGTTGATGATTTTTCCCGCTTCACTTGGGTATTCTTTTTGTAGGATAAATCTGAAACCCAAGGGACCCTCAAGCGCTTCCTAAGGAGAGCTCAAAATGAGTTTGAGCTCAAAGTGAAGAAGATAAGAAGCGACAACGGGTCCGAGTTCAAGAACCTTCAAGTGGAGGAGTACCTTGAGGAGGAAGGGATCAAGCACGAGTTCTCCGCTCCCTACACACCACAGCAAAATGGTGTGGTAGAGAGGAAGAACAGGACGCTCATAGACATGGCGAGGATGATGCTTGGAGAGTTCAAGACCCCCGAGCGGTTTTGGTCGAAAGCCGTGAACACGGCTTGCCACGCCATCAACCGGGTCTACCTTCACCGCCTCCTCAAGAAGACTTCATATGAGCTGCTAACCGGTAACAAACCCAATGTGTCTTACTTTCGTGTATTTGGGAGCAAATGCTATATTCTAGTGAAGAAAGGTAGAAATTCTAAGTTTGCTCCCAAAGCTGTAGGAGGGTTTTTGTTAGGTTATGACTTAAATACAAAGGCGTATAGAGTCTTCAACAAATCATCGGGTTTGGTTGAAGTCTCTAGCGACGTTGTATTTGATGAGACTAATGGCTCTCCAAGAGAGCAAGTTGTTGATCTTGATGATGTAGATGAAGGAGACGTTCCAACGGCCGCAATACGCACCATGGCGATTGGCGATGTGCGACCGTAGGAACTCGAGGAGCAAGATCAACCTTCTTCCTCAACAATGGTGCATCCCCCAACTCAAGACGATGAACAGGTTCATCAAGAAGAGGCGTGTGATCAAGGGGGAGCACAGGATGTCCAAGTTGACGAGGAAGAAGCACCTCAGGCCCCTCCAACCCAAGTTCGAGCGACGATTCAAAGGAATCATCCCGTTGACCAAATTTTGGGTGACATTAGCAAGGGAGTAACTACTCGTTCTAGATTAGTTAATTTTTGTGAGCATTACTCCTTTGTCTCTTCTATTGAGCCTTTCAGGGTAGAAGAGGCCTTGCTAGATCCGGACTGGGTGTTGGCCATGCAGGAGGAGCTCAATAATTTCAAGAGAAATGAAGTTTGGACACTGGTGCCTTGTCCCAAGCAAAATGTTGTGGGAACTAAGTGGGTGTTCCGCAACAAACAAGACGAGCACGGGATGGTGACAAGGAACAAGGCTCGACTTGTGGCAAAAGGTTATGCCCAAGTCGTAGGTTTGGACTTTGAGGAGACTTTTGCTCCTGTGGCTAGGCTAGAGTCCATTCGTATTTTGCTAGCATATGCCGCTCACCATTCTTTTAGGTTGATCCAAATGGATGTGAAGAGCGCTTTCCTCAACAGGCCAATCAAGGAGGAGGTGTACGTGGAGCAACCCCCTGGCTTCGAGGATGAACGGTACCCCGACCACGTATGTAAGCTCTCTAAGGCGCTCTATGGACTTAAGCAAGCCCCAAGAGCATGGTATGAATGCCTTAGAGACTTTTTAATTGCTAATGCTTTCAAGGTTGGGAAAGCCGATCCGACTTTATTCACTAAGACTTGTGATGGTGACTTATTTGTGTGCCAAATTTATGTCGATGACATAATATTTGGTTCTACTAACCAAAAGTCTTGTGAAGAGTTTAGCAGGGTGATGACTCAAAAATTTGAGATGTCGATGATGGGCGAGTTGAACTACTTCCTTGGGTTCCAAGTGAAGCAACTCAAGGACGGCACCTTCATCTCCCAAACGAAGTACACGCAAGACTTGCTAAAGCGGTTTGGGATGAAGGATGCCAAGCCCGCGAAGACTCCAATGGGAACCAACGGACACACCGACCTCAACAAAGGAGGTAAGTCCGTTGATCAAAAGGCATACCGGTCAATGATAGGGTCTTTACTTTATTTATGTGCTAGTAGACCGGATATTATGCTTAGCGTATGCATGTGTGCTAGATTTCAATCCGATCCAAGGGAGTGTCACTTAGTAGCCGTGAAGCGAATTCTTAGATATTTAGTCGCTACGCCTTGCTTCGGGATCTGGTATCCAAAGGGGTCTAACTTTGACTTGATTGGATATTCAGACTCCGACTATGCTGGATGTAAGGTCGATAGGAAGAGTACATCGGGGACGTGCCAATTCTTAGGAAGGTCCCTGGTGTCATGGAATTCTAAGAAACAAACTTCCATTGCCCTATCCACCGCTGAGGCCGAGTATGTTGCCGCAGGACAGTGTTGCGCACAACTACTTTGGATGAGGCAAACCCTCCAGGACTTTGGCTACAATCTGAGCAAAGTCCCACTCCTATGTGATAATGAGAGTGCTATCCGCATAGCGGACAATCCTGTTGAGCACAGCCGCACAAAGCACATTGACATCCGACATCACTTTTTGAGAGACCACCGGCAAAAGGGAGATATCGAAGTGTTCTATATTAGCACCGAGAACCAGCTAGCCGATATCTTTACCAAGCCTTTAGATGAGAAGACCTTTTGCAGGCTGCGTAGTGAGCTAAATGTCTTAGATTCGCGGAACTTGGATTGATTTATAGCATACATGTGTTTATGCCTTTGATCATGTTCCTTATGCATTTTGTTGTTTACTTGTGGTGCTCAAGTTGTACATACACTCCCCGGACCTCACAAGTCCTTTTTGCAAGTGATGCACATATTTAGGGGGAGATGTGCTACAACTTGACCCTTTGAGACTAACCGTGTGCTAGAGTTTGCTTGATTTGGTCTCAAAGGAGGTTTGAAAGGGAAAAGGTGGACTTGGACCATGAAAGACTTCCACTGCACTCCGATGAGAGGGTAACTTATTCCAAGTTCATCTCATGTACTCTTATTGCCTTGGTACTCTTATTTGAAGATTTTGGTGAGGCAATGGGGTTCTAGGGCCACGATTGATCCCGTTTTGGTGCTTGATGCCAAAGGGGGAGAAAATAAGGCCAAAGCAATAAATGGATCAGCTACCACTTGAGAATTTTGAAAATAGTAGAATAGAGCTTTTGGTTTGTCAAAACTCTCTTGTTGTCTCTATTGTCAAAAATTGGCTTCTTGTGGGGAGAATAGTTGATTATGGGAAAAGGGGGAGTTTTTGAAGGGGGAGTTTTTGAAATCTTTGATCAATTTCTCTTGGAACAACTCTCTTTATGTCTCTACAATTGTGTTTGAATTAGAGATAGGAGATTGAGGTTGATTTGCAAAACAAAACCAAGTGGTGGCAAAGAATGATCCATATATGCCAATTTTGAATCAAAACAACTTTGAGTTCTCATTTGTATTGATGTTGCACTTCTTTTAGTTGCTTTTTGTTGTGTTGGCATAAATCACCAAAAAGGGGGAGATTGAAAGGGAAATGTGCCCTTGGGCCATTTCTAAGTATTTTGGTGATTGAGTGCCAGCACAAGTGCTTAAGTGTAAATCTATGCCAATTGATGGACAAAGTGCAAATCAAGTCTAAAGGTATGTTTCTAGACTTAGTACATTGTTTTGAGAACTAATGGATTGTGTCTAAGTGCTGGAAACAGGAGAAATCAAATTGGAAAAGAGATGGCTTTGTTCAGCCAAAGTCTGCTCAGTCTGGGTGCACCGGACTGTCCGGTGGTGCACCAGACAGTGTCCGGTGCGCCAGGCTGGCTCTGGCGAACTGGCTGTCCTCGGGACTTCGACGGCGGTGTACGGCTATAAATCACCGGACTGTCCAGTGGTGCACCGGACTGTCCGGTGAGCCATTCACAGGCGAAGTTGTCGCTCTCGGGAAGCAATTAACGGCGTACGGCTATAAATCACCGGACTGTCCAGTGAGCCAACGGTCAGCCGGGCCAACGGTCGGCCGAGGATTCCGCGCGTGACACGTGGCCAAGCCAACGGTCACAATGGGGCACCGGACTGTCCGGTGTGCACCGGACAGTGTCCGGTGCGCCAACGGCTCTGAATCTGCAACGGTCGGCTTCGCCAAATAAGGAAAGAAATCCGCACCGGACAGTGTCTGGTGGTGCACCGGACTGTCCGGTGCACCAGGCGACTGAAGGCAAGAATTGCCTTCCTGGAATGCTCTCAATGGCTCCTAGCTGCCTTGGGGCTATAAAAGGGACCCCTAGGCACATGGAGGAGAACACCAAGCATCCTTTGAGCATTGTTGATCACTCACACTTCATTCTTGCGCACTTGTTCGACATTCTTAGTGATTTGAGCTCCGTTCTATTGAGAACCTCGTGATATTCTTTTGAGCTCAAGTATGGGTCTTGTGTGTGCGTATTTGCTGTGATTTTTGTGTCTTGTGTGAGTTGCTCATCCCATCCTTACTCCGTGCTTCTTTGTGAACATCAAAGTGTAAGGGTGAGAGACTCCAAGTTGTGGAGATTCCTCGCAAGCAGGATATAGTAAAGCAAAGCAAAACACCGTGTTATTCAAGTGGGTCTTTGGACCGCTTGAGAGGGGTTGATTGCAACCCTCGTCCGTTGGGATGCCACAACATGGAGTAGGCAAGCGTTGGACTTGGCCGAACCACGGGATAAACCACTGTGCCATCTCTGTGTTGATCTCTTTGTGGTTATTATGTTTTGCTAAGACTCCTCTCTAGCCACTTGGCATTATTGTGCTAACTCCTAATCAAGTTTTGTGGCATTAAGTTTTCAAGTTTCACAGGATCACCTATTCACCCCCCATCTAGGTGCTCTCAGAAAGCATCAAGGACTACAAAAATGGTTGCTTGATAAGAATCCCAGAGCTTTTATATGCCATGTGCTTGTCACAATCTTATTATTACTCTATGTGATATGGCAAAATTTTGTAGTAAATCTGTTTCATTTTTTGGAATTGTGCAAAAGATATATTCATTGTTTTTGGGTTCTACAAAAAGATGGAAAGTTTTACTTGATCATGTGCCAAGTTTGATTGTGAAATCAATGTGCAACACTCGTTGGGAAAGTCGTATTAAAAGTGTGGCAGTAATTAGATATCAAGCTCCAAAGATAAGGGTGGCTTTGTTTGAGTTATATCATGCTTCTGATACTGATCCCATGGCAAAGATTGATGCAAAGAGTTTGTATGACTTCATTGGTACATTTGAGTTCATTCTCAGTATGGTTGTATGGCATGATATTTTATATGTTGTAAATGCTGTGAGCAAGAAGTTGCAATCACCATAAATGTTTCTTGACTCTACCTTAGAGCAAATAGATGGTATAATGAGTTACTTTGACAAGTATAGAGACGAAGGGTTTGTTTTCTGGTATGATGGTTGCTAAGGATATTGCTTCTGTTATGGGTGTGGAGGCAACATTTTCAGTAAAGTATCGTGCTCTTAGAAAAAAGCATTTTGATGAAATTGATTGCAACAATGAGGCAAATCTACAAGGTGAGAAAGATTTTGAAGTGAATTACTTTTTGGTTATGATTGATATGAAAAGTAGTTCATTAAAAATAGATTTGAAGACCTCAAAATATTCAATGGTATAATTGGGCCTCTTCTTAGCTCAGCATCATTGAAATCGTTGGATCACATTAAACTTAAGAACTATTGTACCATGTTGGCAAAAACTTTCTTTGTTGTTGATTCATCTGATTTTGAGGAAAATAATTTGATATCAGAGTTAAGAATATTGTAAATGACACTGCCGATAGATCATGTCTGTCATGGAAATTTTTTAGTATGTCAGGGAAATGGATTGCTATCCTGATATATATGTTGCTTATCAGATATTATTTACAATACTAGTAACTGTGGCATCAACTAAAAGGAGCTCCTCGAAGCTAAAACTATTGAAGAAGTATTCAAGGTCTACAATGTCTCAAGAAAGGTTAAATTGGCTAGCAACTTTATGTATTGAGAAGAAATTGTTAGATAATATTAATATTGAAGCCATCATTGATGATTTTGCATTAAGAAAAGTTAGAAGACATTTCTAAGGTGATCTATAATATATTTAAGGTAATGATCTTACTCTTTTTTTACTATTTAAATTTTTTTGTGCTACATTAAATTATTTTAGTTAGTTGATATATAATAGTAAAAATAGTTCTTTTAATATCAGGGCCCCTATTTATAATCCCGCCATAGGTTTCTCAAAACTCAGGAGCGGCCCTCGGTGTTGAGGTTTATTTATTTGGTTTGTTAGTCACCACCTTAGAAGGTGCCTTATGTTTAGTAACCGGAGAGACTCAATGGGTGACTATACCTTTAGGGAATCATTATAAAGGCTTCATAGTGAGGCCATGCTAGTTAACCTTTGGAGTGATCAAATGGGTAGTTATGATCCTCAGGTAGAAAGGGAATCATCACTCGTGGGCAAAGTATACAACCTCTATAGAGGGTTAGTTGAAAACCGATATATCAGTCGTGCTCTAGTTTAAGAGCGTCCTGGTTTTTCCTCATTGATTAGAGCTATTGTGGTTTGGTTATGATGATGGACACTTTTCTCAAAAGTTATATTATTGGGTTAATAACATTAGGGTTATGCTAAACTTGTTTAATGCTACTAAATACCTATTTATTTAAAAGAAACTTCTATTAGCCTAACTCCTTATAAAGCTAGTTCACCTTAGCTAAAACGGACACTTGTTGGGTATGCTATGTACTCACCCTTACTTTAACACAAATACCAGGTTGCCCTTGATGTAACTCCTATTCAGGTGAAGAAGTTATTGAAGCAAACATACTGAAGTTCTAAGACTTCAACGAATACGAAGACTAGACTGGCAATCTCCCCCAATCAGATGTCTATAGATGGTCATGTTACCCGTTTGTTTCTTTGGTTTGCATTTCCACATGTGTCGCTAAACAATGTTATGTTTAAGTCTATAGTCTTTAATACTATTAAATACTCTTTATATTTGTGCACCATTTAATGGTGATATTTATGTAATCATTGTGTACATGATTCTAATCCTGGCATGTATATTGTCCACATTCGGTTTGCCTTTTAAAACCGAGTGTGACAACCTATAAGGGGTTTGTAGGATTGGTTACAAGAAAAAAAAGCAATATATGTAGTTTAAAAGGATTAAAATGCTAACATGATAATATTAAATTTTGTTTGTCGGATTCACCGTCTAGCTATGACTGAGTGCATTCTCACCTCCTCTCTTAGACTGTTTTCCAAAAAAAACCTAGGTTTTTATATAAAAGGGTGTCGTCCTCAGGTGGGATTGTACGTAGCTATAAATGGTGGATCTGATAAACATGATTTGATATTAGAAAATTCACTACCGGAATTTGGCTCTTTGCCGAGTGCCATATTCTTTGCTGAGTGTTTTTTCCGGGCACTCCGCAAAGTAGCTCTTTGCCGAGTGCCACGCAAAAAACCCTCGGTAAAAGAAAACACTCGGCAAAGAAGCTCTTTGCCGAGTGTTTTATTTTTGACACTCGGCACAGAGTTTATTTGCCGAGTGTCTTTTTTTGACACTCGGCAAAGGGCTCTTTGCCGAGTGTCACAAATACAACACTCGGCAAAGAGCTCTTTGCCGAGTGTTTTTTCTCCAACACTAGGCAAAGACAATTTAAAAATCACATTTTAAAGTAGTAAATTAATTCAAATGAAAAAGTTTTCAACTACAAATTTGTATAACTCATCATGATGTACAATTTATATATTGAACATTTCTTCATATGACAAAATAAAAATAAATTTGTTCATAAAACCTATATCTCTCTCGTAGTTTATGAAACTACGAGAGAGACGTATAGAATTTGTGCATATTGTTAGATTCATCATGTGAGATAAAGAAATGACCAAACAACCAAAATAAACTTTGTAGATCTTGAGAAGTTATAGAATTTTATAGTTGACAACTTTTTCATTTGAAGTCATATTGTTAACGAAAACTACGTCTGAATTTAAAAAATTTAAAATTTGAATTTTGAAAACGATTTCGAAAGAAAAAACCACCAACATGAAAGTTGTAGGTATTGAAGAGTTATGAAACTTTGTAGTTGACAATGTTTTGGTTTGAAATCATCTTGTTATGCAAAACTATGTTTGAATTTTGAAATTTGAATTTTTCAAACTATCTCGGATGGAAAAACCACCAAAATAAAAGTTGTAGGTCTTGAAATGTAATTAAACTTTGTAGTTGCCAATTTTTTGATTTGAAATCATCTTATCATTGAAAATTTCGTGTGAAGTTTTCAAATTTAAAATTCAAATTTTGTAAACAGTCTCGGATGTAGAAACTATTAAAATAAAACTTGTAGATCTCAAAAAGTTATGCAACTTTATAGTTGGTCACATTTTCAAATGAACTCATTTAGTGCCTTAAATAATCAAATTACTCTCGATTTGTTATAGTACATGGGGAATGAAAATGTAATATAGACATGTTTGGTGTAGTAGTGTAGTGGTATAGGAGGGTATACGCGAGAGAGAGGTTGCGAGTTCGAATCTCACCATTTACAAAACATATATAAGTTTGATTCAAAATAATAGTGAAAAATGATAATGCAATGAGTAAGGTAATAGTTGGAGAGTTGTTCCTAGAATTTAAAAAAATGTTTTGCTGTTTTTTTTATTTTTTTCGATTCTTAATTTGCCGAGTGTTTTTCTTTGCCGAGTGTCCAAAAAAGTACTCGGCAAAAAAACCCTTTGCCGATGAAATATTTGCCGAGTGTTCTTTGCCGGCAAAGGCTTTGCCGAGTGTAAAATAGCCTTTGCCGAGTGTCTTAGACACTCGGCAGAGAACGCGATTCCGGTAGTGATTAACACTTAGGGCTTGTTTGGTTTGTGGCTAACTGTGCCCCACTTTGCCTAAGGTTAGTCGTTCAAATTGAATAACTAACCTTAGGCAGAAAAGTTAGGCAAAGTGTGGCAATTGGGGTAACGAACCAAACATGCCCTTAATCTTTTTTACGCTAGATATGTTGCCAAAGAAAAAAAAAAGAGTCCCATGTGTAAACCTAGGAGAACATTACGTTGGAAAAAAAAGAAACCCTTCTGAGTTGATCCACAACAATTACTAAATCGTTTCCGCGGCACTGGTTGACAATTGATTGAACCTGCTCATCCGGCCGGATAGATACATGCAAAACCGTGCTGGCAAAAGGGAAGAACAAAGACGAGTTGGACAAAGGTCGTCGATGAGGTCAACGTTCAAACTTCGCTACGCTGGCGTTCTAATTAACGCGATTAATTAACTCGCCTCATTGGCGACTGACGCAGAGCCCAAACGACACGCGCACCGTACCTCCTGCGCGCTAAACTATCGTTATTGCGGCCACATGCTTGAGATTCACATTCCCCGTTTGCTTTGACCATCCCACCACGCCCACGCGCCTTGCCCCACCAGGCCACCACGCTATATATAGCTCCCTTCACCCTGTTCCTCTCCCCATCGACAGCCTCCGCCGCACGTTCACACACACAGCAAGCAGAGTCCAGCTAGCTCAGCTCTCACTCGCTCACTCCAGTGTCCAGTCTCCCTCACTTCAGGACGTCCTCGATTCGCCGCCGTCTGTCAACCGACATGGACGCGCTGTGGAATGGTTCGTCGTGCGATTGGCCGGCGCCGACGGTGATCATCAGCGACGACGACGCGGCGGCAGCGGAGCTGCGGCGGGGGCCGTGGACAGTGGACGAGGACGCGCTCCTGGCCGCTCACGTGGCCGCGCACGGCGAGGGGCGGTGGAACGAGCTGGCGCGCGACGCGGGGCTCAGGCGCACCGGCAAGAGCTGCCGCCTCCGATGGCTCAACTACCTCCGCCCCGGCGTGCGCCGCGGGGGCTTCACCCCGCGGGAGCAGCTGCTCATCCTCGACCTCCACTCGCGCTGGGGCAACCGCTGGTCCAAGATCGCGGCGCACCTGCCGGGCCGCACGGACAACGAGGTCAAGAACTACTGGAGGACGCGGGTCCAGAAGCACGCCAAGCAGCTGCGCTGCGACGTCGGCAGCCGCAGGTTCCACGACGCCATGAGGAACCTCTGGATGCCGCGCCTGATCGAGAGGATCCACGCCGACGACTCAGCCGCCGCCGCCGCCGCCGCTAGTGCCACCGGCGACGTCTCCCACTGCTACGCCGCGAGCCCATCGCATGAGCTGTCGTCGTCCTCCCAGCCGCCGCCGGCGTACCGAAACGCTGCGCCCAACGCCAGCTGCGCGCGTGCGCCGTCCCCGGACGCCTCCTGCGTCACCGGGCCGTCGTCGTGGTCACGGGAGGCGTCGCCCGCGTCGCAGTTCCAATCGAGCGGCTCCACCATGGCCGGACCGTCTACTTCCACCGAGCTGTGCCAGAACGGATGCTCCAGCGCGACGAGCGTTGACATGTTCGACGAGAGCTGGTCGGAGCTTCTTGCGCGCGCCAACCATGACGACACGGATTTCGGATTGGGAGAAACTGGAGACAACTGGTGGGGTCTGGAGGATATCTGGGAACAACTGCTTTAAACTGATCGCTCCCTACTTTGGTACTACTACATACTACGTATGCTGCTCGAGACTAAATGACAGAATTGTTGTTTCTAGTGTTATTGTCTGATTTATAATTGATTCATCATAGAAGCTAACAAATAAACCTGATTTAAAGGTTTGCTCTAAACCTTCTTTCCTTAACCAGAAAATACTTGACGAGTCTCCTCCTGTTCTTCCTCCTAGTACTGTCATCATCTTTGACGTCGTTTCTTCTAATAAGAGTTTCATGTTGAGCCTAGAGGTTGAGGTCGTGGTCTTTCCCTTCACATATGGATGTAGTTTTACACCGTGTTTGGTTTAAGAAATGAGGAGTAAGTCCATCATCTTCTTACTTTTTTTTTGATATGTGAAATAAAATAATTGATCTATCATCATATCATTCATCATAATTAGTTAGTACTAATACGAGGAATGAGTCATCCTACCCAATTTGAGAAATGGATCGATGATGCACCATCTTATTTTAGATGAAGTGATTTTTCAAACCAAACACTCTATTAGTCTACCAGTGGCACGCTAATATGCCACCAGTAAAGTTTGGCTATGAGATTTTGATCTGCTAGCGCACATATCTTCTAGCTCCTGGACTTAGGGGTGTTTGTTTGGAATTATAATCTACTCGAATTATATAATCTTATTTTTTTGAACTAATCCGAGTAGATTATAATCTTAAACAAACATGCCCTTAGGATCGGTGCTACCACTATCCGAATGGACTCCATTTAAAACGTCATACAAGGACAAGAGAGGTTTTAAAGAGGTTCAAGCCATCAGAGTAATACGTTACGGCCTCTTTGAGTTGTATTGCTTGAAGTTTGTGTTGTGTATCATGTTGCTTGCCTTGCACTTAGCTTGTCCATCCCCTTACAGGTCCGACCTTTCCCTTTTATAGATCTTGAGGGTGTAACACGTAGCTTTTGCCTTGCCTTACTTAGCTCGCCTTCCACCAACTCCATCTTAGTGATCATCGTAACATCATTACCCTCATGAGAGATCTTGAGGGTGTCCCATATTTGCTTGACGTTGTCCAAACCACTAACCTTGTTGTATTCATCCCTGCATAGAGATGCTAAAAGAACAGTAGTAGGTTAGACATTTTTATGAATTTACTCATTAATAAATATGGAATTATCACTACTATCAAAATTTATTCCATTTTCTACTACATCCTAAATGCTAGGATGAAGAGAAAATAAATGACTACATATTTTATGACTTTAAAAAGAATAATCTTCCCCATCAAAGTGAGAGGGCTTGCCAAGAGGAATAGATAATAAATGGGCATTGGAGTTATATGGAATACAGAAATAATCAAAAGAATAGTTTTGATTAACCATCTTTTTCTTTGAAGAGTAATCGTCATCGTCGTCGTCCTTCGGTGAAGATGAGGAGGCGTCACTGTCGTAGTAGATTATCTTATTAATGCGCCTCTTCTTCCCGCCTTTCCTCTTGTTGTTTGAGCCTGAGTCGTTGGGCTTATCTCCTTTTGCTCGTTGTTGTTGTGGGTCTCCTTCTTCTTGTCGTTGATCATAATTCCTTTGCCCTTAGGATCCATCTCTTCGGGCGGTTAGTCCCTTGATGAACAGAATAGCTCTGGTACTAGTTGAGAGCACCTAGAGGGGGTGAATAGGTGATCCTACAAAAATCAACTCTAAACAACACAAACTTGGTTTATAACGAGTGTTAATGAAAGCTAAAACCAAGTTGGTATGAGTAGAGATGAAGAGAGAACTTTTCACTTGATTGCTCCTTTGAAATGTGTATCAAACTTAGAAGCAATAATACAAGTGAATATGAGAACTCAAGAATACGATATTCACAATAAAGTAAATGGACAAGAGACACGACGATTTCATCACGTGGTTTGGCCAATGCTCACTCCACGTTGTGGTGACCTTCTTCGGTCAAGGGTTGCACTCAACCCCTCTCAAGTGATCCAAAGATCAAACTTGAGTACCATAGTTGTCTTCCTTATATCAATTCCCGGTTGTAAGGAATCTCCACAAATTGGAGTCTCTCACACCTTACACAAATGTTTATAATCAAAATGAAGTAAGGATGGAGTAGAAACACACACAAGAACATAATCATAACAACAACACGCACACAAGATAAAAAGAGAGCGCAAGAATCAAAACAGCAGAGTCACAGCAAAAGAACACGCTCAAATCTCTATCTAATGAATTAATAGTGTGGTCGCGAAGTCTCGGAGTTGTAGTGTGCTCAAAGTATGCTTGTGTTCTACTCCATGGCACCTAGGGGGTCCTTTTATAGCCCCAAGGGACCTAGTAGCCGTTGGAACTCCATTTGGAAGGCTCTAGTTGCCTTCTGTCCGTGGGTGCACAGGACTGTCCGATGCACACCAAACACTGCACAATAGCCGATTTCTTTCCATATTCGGCCGAGCTGACCGTTGAGTCAGCCATTGGAGCCTTCGGTCGCCTAGCACATCGGATTGTCCTAGTGGTGCCTCCCGACCGTTGGCCCAGCAGACGTGGCCGCCACGTGGATGTCGTTGATTGCGCGTCGACCGTTGGCGTGGGTAGAGCTCCTGGCCTCCTGGCTCACCAGACTGTCCGGTGCATACCGTACTGTCCGGTGAATTTTATCCAACACACTTGCCACTTTTCCCTAGAGCGGTCAGTACGACCGCTAAACAGTCTGGGCACCAGACACTGTCCGGTGCTCCCAAACTAGCACAAGTTTGGCTACATTTAGCCAAACACCATTTCTCCTAAAATGGTTCGACTTGAGAAGTTTGCTAGCAATTTGATAAACATAGTTAGTAACTCAACAATTTACTAATTGCTAGAATCATACCTTTTTTCCTTCCATACAATAGGATTTGCAATATACACAAATATTCACTTTCCCATGTTTCGCAATTTTCCTTTCAAATACCTGTGCTTATGCTCATACATCAAGATGTTAGTCCAAGACAACGTGTGAGTTAGTGGCGTCCATTCTTCAAGTGTGGCAACAACTTGTGAGGAAACAGAGGTGCAGGTGGGAGCATCCAGTGTTTTAGGAACACATCTAGTATTGTACCTACGCAACTTGTTGCGCCAAGTGTTGCAGCTACTCCATCATGCCATCCAAGTATTGCAGAAGCAAGTGGAGGAGGTGGACCTGGCACTGGTCCTCAAATGCTTAAAAAGAAGCTCACACCAAAAAAGTAAGGCATGGGTACCTGATATGTGAACGAGAATGTGTTATGTGAAGCTGAAACACTATGTGATTGTTGTGTTATTGTGAAACAATACGTACTGTGAAACACTATGTGATTGTTGAGTTATTATGAAACAATATGTTCTGTGAACTAGTTGTTACTTGTTTCTGAAAGTCGCCTAGAGGGGGGGTGAATAGGGCGAAACTGAAATTTACAAAGTTAATCACAACTACAAGCCGAGTTAGCGTTAGAAATAGAAACGAGTCCGAGAGAGAGGGCGCAAAACAAATCGCAAGCAAATAAAGAAGTGAGACACAAGGATTTGTTTTACCGAGGTTCAGTTCTCTCAAACCTACTCCCCGTTGAGGTGGTCACAAAGATCGGGTCTCTTTCAACCCTTTCCCTCTCTCAAACGGTCCCTCGGACCGAGTGAGCTTCTCTTCTCAATCAATCGGGAACAAAACTTCCCCGCAAGGACCACCACACAATTGGTGTCTCTTGCCTTGATTACAATTGAGATGATCGCAAGAAAGAATGAGAAAAAAGAAGCAATCAAAGCGCAAGAGCTCAAAAGAACACAACAAATCTCTCTCACTAATCACTAAAGCTTTGTGTGGAATTGGAGAGGATTTGATCACTTTGGTGTGTCTAGAATTGAATGCTAGAGCTCTTGTAAGTAGTTGGAAGGTGGAAAACTTGGATGACTTGAATGTGGGGTGGTTGGGGGTATTTATAGCCCCAACCACCAAACTAGCCGTTTGGTGAAGGCTGCTGTCGACGGGCGCACCGGACAGTCCGGTGCGCCACCGGACAGTGTCCGGTGCGCCAGCCACGTCACCCGGCCGTTAGGGTTCGACCGTTGGAGCTCTGATGTGTGGGCTCACCTGGCTATCCGGTGGTGCACCGGACATGCCCTGTAGGCTGTTCGGTGTGCCACCCGCGCGTGCTCTGCTCCTCTGCGCGCGCTGGCGCGCATTTAATGCGTTGCAGACGACCGTTGCGCTTGAAGTAGCCGTTGCTCCGCCGTTACACCGGACAGTCCAGTGTGCACCAGACATGTCCGGTGAATTATAGCGGAGCGGATTCTCGAAGCTGGCGAGTTTAGAGTCGCTTGGTCTTGGGCACCGGACACTGTCCGGTGGTGCACCGGATAGTGCGGTGAATTATAGCGAAGCGCCTCTGAGATTTCCCGAAGGTGAAGAGTTCAGCTTGGAGTCTCCTGGTGCACCGGACACTGTCCGGTGGCACACCGGACAGTCCGGTGCGCCAGACCAGGGTGCCTTCGGTTGTCCCTTTGCTCTCTTTTATTGAACCCATTCTTGGTCTTTTTATTGGCTTATTGTGAACCTTTGGCACCTGTAGAACTTATAAACTAGAGCAAACTAGTTAGTCTAATTATTTGTGTTGGGCAATTCAATCACCAAAATCAATTAGGAAATAGGTGTAAGCCTAATTCCCTTTCAATCTCCCCCTTTTTGGTGATTGATGCCAACACAAACCAAAGCAAATATAAAAGTGCATAGTTGAACTAGTTTGCAAAATGTAAGTGCAAAGGTTACTTAGAATTGAGCCAATATAACTACTCATAAGATAAACATGGATTGTTTCTTTATTTTTAACATTTTGGACCAAGCTTGCACCACATGTTTTGTTTTTGTAAATACTTTTGTAAATTCTTTTCAAAGTTCTTTTGCAAATAGTCAAAGGTAAATGAGTACGATTTTGAGAAGCATTTTCAAGATTTAAAATTTTCTCCCCTTGTTTCAAATGCTTTTTCCTTTGACTAAACAAAATTCTCCTCTTAGAGTTCAAGAGGGTTTTGAGATACCAATTTTTTTAAGGTGCTACTTTCTCCCCCTTTAGAACACAAAGATATACCAATTTGAAAATCATAAGTTTTAAAATTTGGTGGTGGTGCGGTCCTTTTGCTTTGGGCTTAATACTCTCCCCCTTTGGCATGAATCGCCAAAAATGGATGTTTGAGTGAAATAAGCCCTTTTAGCTACTTTCTCCCTTTTGGCAAATAAAACATATGAGTAAAGATTATACCAAAGACAGAGAGATGCACGGAGCGACGGCGAAGGATGAGTTACGAAGTGGAAGCCTTTGTCTTTGCCGAAGACTCCAATTTCCTTTCAATATACCTATGACTTGGATTGAAATTCACTTGAAAACATATTAGTCATAGCATATGAAAGAGACATGATCAAAGGTATATTTATGAGCTATGTATGCAAGACATCAAAAGAAATTCCTAGAATCAAGAATATTTAGCTCATGCCTAAGTCTGGTAAATGTTTGTTCATCCAATGGCTTGGTAAAGATATCGGCTAATTGATCTTTAGTGTTAATATATGCAATCTCGATATCTCCCTTTTGTTAGTGATCCCTTAAGAAGTGATACCGAATGGCTATGTGTTTAGTGCGGCTATGCTCAACGGGATTATCCGCCATGCGGATTGCACTCTCATTATCACATAGAAGAGGAACTTTGGTTAATTTATAACCATAGTCCCTAAGGGTTTGCCTCATCTAAAGTAGTTGCGCGCAACAATGGCCTGCGGCAATGTACTCGGCTTCGGCGGTAGAAAGAGCTACGGAATTTTGCTTCTTTGAAGCCCAAGACACCAAAGATCTTCCCAAGAACTGGCAAGTCCCCGATGTGCTCTTTCTATTGATTTTACACCCCACCCAATCGGCATCCGAATAACCAAGTAAATCAAATGTGGATCCCCTAGGATACCAAAGCCCAAACTTAGGAGTATAAGCCAAATATCTCACGATTCGTTTTACGGCCGTAAGGTGAGATTCCTTAGGGTCGGCTTGGAATCTTGCACACATGCATACGGAAAGCATAATATCCGGTCGAGATGCACATAAATAGAGTAATGAACCTATCATCGACCAGTATACCTTTTGATCGACGGATTTACCTTCCGTGTCGAGGTCGAGATGCCCATTGGTTCCCATGGGTGTCTTGATGAGCTTGGCATCCTTCATCCCAAACTTGTTTAGAATGTCTTGGGTATACTTCGTTTGGCTAATGAAGGTGCCTTCTTGGAGTTGCTTCACTTGAAATCCTAAGAAATACTTCAACTCCCCCATCATTGACATCTCGAATTTCTGTGTCATGATCCTACTAAATTCCTCACATGTAGATTCGTTAGTAGACCCAAATATAATATCATCAACATAAATTTGGTATACAAACAAATCATTGTCAAGAGTTTTAGTAAATAAAGTAGGATCGGCCTTGCCGACTTTCAAGCCATTAGCAATAAGGAAATCTCTTAGGCATTCATACCATGCTCTTGGGGCTTGCTTGAGCCCATAAAGCGCCTTAGAGAGCCTATAGACATGGTTAAGATACTCACTATCTTCAAAGCCGGGAGGTTGCTCAACATAGACCTCTTCCTTGATTGGTCCATTGAGGAAGACACTCTTCACGTCCATTTGGTAAAGCTTGAAGCCATGGTAAGTAGCATAGGCTAATAATATACGAATTGACTCAAGCCTAGCTACGGGTGCATAGGTTTCACCAAAATCCAAACCTTCGACTTGTGAGTATCCCTTGGCCACCAGTCGAGCTTTGTTCCTTGTCACCACACCGTGCTCATCTTGCTTGTTGCGGAAGACCCATTTGGTTCCTACAACATTTTGGTTAGGACGTGGAACTAAATGCCATACTTCGTTCCTAGTGAAATTGTTGAGCTCCTCTTGCATCGCCATCACCCAATCCGAATCTTGAAGTGCTTCCTCTACCCTGTGTGGCTGAATAGAGGAAACAAAAGAGTAATGCTCACAAAAATGTGCAACACGAGATCTAGTGGTTACCCCCTTATGAATGTCGCCGAGGATGGTGTCGACGGGGTGATCTCGTTGGATTGCTTGGTGGACTCTTGGGTGTGGCGGCCTTGGTTCTTCATCCTCCTTGTCTTGATCATTTGCATATCCCCCTTGATCATTGCCGTCATCTTGAGGTGGCTCATCATTTTGATTTTCTCCTTCATCAACTTGAGCCTCGTCCTCATTTTGAGTTGGTGGAGATGCTTGCGTGGAGGAGGATGGTTGATCTTGTGCATTTGGAGGCTCTTCGGATTCCTTAGGACACACATCCCCAATGGACATGTTCCTTAGCGCGATGCACGGAGCCTCTTCTTCACCTATCTCATCAAGATCAACTTGCTCTACTTGAGAGCCGTTAGTTTCATCAAACACAACGTCACAAGAAACTTCAACTAGTCCTGAGGACTTGTTAAAGACTCTATATGCCCTTGTGTTTGAATCATATCCTAGTAAAAAGCCTTCTACAGTCTTAGGAGCAAATTTAGATTTTCTACTTCTTTTAACAAGAATAAAGCATTTGCTTCCAAAGACTCTAAAATATGAAATATTGGGCTTTTTACCGGTTAGGAGTTCATATGATGTCTTCTTGAGGATTCGGTGTAGATACAACCGGTTGATGGCATAGCAGGCGGTGTTGACCGCCTCGGCCCAAAACCGATCCGAAGTCTTGTACTCATCAAGCATGGTTCTTGCCATGTCCAATAGAGTACTATTCTTTCTCTCCACTACACCATTTTGTTGTGGCGTGTAGGGAGAGGAGAACTCATGCTTGATGCCCTCCTCCTCAAGGAAGCCTTCAATTTGAGAGTTCTTGAACTCCGTTCCATTATCGCTTCTAATTTTCTTGATTCTTAAGCCGAACTCATTTTGAGCTCGTCTCAAGAATCCCTTTAAGGTCTCTTGGGTTTGAGATTTTTCCTGCAAAAAGAACACCCAAGTGAAGCGAGAATAATCATCCACAATAACTAGATAGTACTTACTCCCGCCGATGCTTATGTAAGCTATCGGGCCGAATAGGTCCATGTGTAGGAGCTCCAGTGGCCTGTCAGTCGTCATGATATTCTTGTGTGGATGATGAGTGCCAACTTGCTTCCCTGCTTGGCATGCGCTACAGATCCTGTCTTTCTCAAAATGAACATTTGTTAGTCCTAAAATGTGCTCTCCCTTTAGAAGTTTATGAAGATTCTTCATCCCAACATGGGCTAGTCGGCGGTGCCAGAGCCAACCCATGTTAGTCTTAGCTATTAAGCAAGTGTCGAGTTCAGCTCTATCAAAATCTACCAAGTATAGCTGACCTTCTAACACTCCCTTAAATGATATTGAATCATCACTTCTTCTAAAGACAGTGGACACCTACATCAGTAAAAAGACAGTTGTAGCCCATTTGACATAATTGAGATACGGAAAGCAAATTGTAATCTAATGAATCAACAAGAAAAACATTGGAAATGGAATGGTCAGGAGATATAGCTATTTTACCCAAACCTTTGACCAAACCTTGGTTTCCATCCCCGAATGTGATACCTCGTTGGGGATCTTGGTTATTCTCGTAGGAGGAGAACATCTTCTTCTCCCCTGTCATGTGGTTTGTGCACCCGCTATCGATGATCCAACTTGAGCCCCCGGATGCATAAACCTACAAAACAATTTTAGTTCTTGACTTTAGGTACCCAAACGGTTTTGGGTCCTTTAGCATTAGACACAAGAACTTTGGGTACCCAAACACAAGTCTTGGAGCCCTTGTGTTTGCCCCCAACAAACTTGGCAACTACCTTGCCGGATTTGTTAGTCAAAACATTAGATGCATCAAAAGTTTTAAATGAAATGTCATGACCATTTGATGCATTAGGAGTTTTCTTCTTAGGCAACTTAGCACGGGTTGGTTGCCTAGAGCTAGATGTCTCACCCTTATACATAAAAGCATGATTAGGGCCAGAGTGAGACTTCCTAGAGTGAATTCTCCTAATCTTGCTCTCGGGATAACCGGCAGGGTACAAAATATAACTCTCGTTATCCTGAGGCATGGGAGCCTTGCCCTTAACAAAGTTAGACAATTTCTTAGGAGGGGCATTAAGTTTGACATTGTCTCCCTTTTGGAAGCCAATGCCATCCTTGATGCCAGAGCGTCTCCCACTATAAAGCATACTACGAGCAAATTTAAATTTTTCATTTTCAAGTTCATGCTTGGCAATTTTAGCATCCAATTTTGCTATATGATCATTTTGTTGTTTAATTAAAGCCACATGATCATGAACAACATCAATATCAACATCTCTACATCTAGCACAAATAGACACATGCTCAACGGTAGATGTAGAGGGTTTGCAAGATTTTAATTCTACAACCTTAGCATGTAATATATCATTTTCACTTCTAAGGTTAGAAATAGTGACATTGCAAACATCAAAATCTTTAGCCTTAGCAATTAATTTTTCATTTTGATTTCTAAGGCTAGGAAGAGAATCATTGAATTCTTCAATCTTAGCAAGCAAATCAACATTATCATCTCTAAGATTGGGAATTGAAACATTACAAACATGAGAATCAACCTTAGCATTTAAACTAGCATTTTCATTTCTAAGGGTGGCAATTAAATCATGGCATGTGCTTAGCTCACTAGTTTATTTCTCACATTTTTCAACTATAGAGCATAAGCATTTTTAACCTTAACATGCTTTTGTTTTCCTTGATTAGGAAGTCCTCTTGGGAGTCCAAGAGTTCATCCTTCTCATGGATGGCACTAATTAGTTCATTTAGTTTTTCTTTTTGTTGCATGTTGAGGTTAGCAAAAAGAGTACGCAAATTATCCTCCTCATCACTAGCATTATCATCACTAGAGAACTCATATTTAGTGGAGGATTTGGATTTAACCTTCTTCTTTTTGCCGTCCTTTGCCATGAGGCACTTGTGGCCGATGTTGGGGAAGAGAAGTCCCTTGGTGACGGCGATGTTGGCAGCGCCCTCGTCGGAGGAGGAGTCGGTGGAGCTCTCGTCGGAGTCCCACTCATAGCACACATGGGCATCGCCACCCTTCTTCTTGTGGTACCTCTTCTTTTCCTTCCTTCTCCCCTTCTTATCGTCGCCCCTGTCACTGTCACTAGAAATAGGACATTTGGCAATAAAGTGACCGGGCTTACCACACTTGTAGAACCTTCTTGGAGCGGGGCTTGTAATCCTTCCCCCTCCTTTGCTTGAGGATTTGGCGGAAACTTTTAATGATGAGCGCCATTTCCTTGTTGTCGAGCTTGGAGGCATCGATAGGTTGTCTACTTGATGTAGACTCCTCCTTTTCCTCCGTCGCCTTGAATTCCACCGGTTGTGCTTCAGGCGTGGAGGAGGTGCCTTGCTCGATGATTTTCTTTGAGCCTTTAATCATTAGCTCAAAGCTCACAAATTTTCCTATAACCTCCTCGGGAGACATTAGCTTGTATCTAGGATCACCTCGAATTAATTGAACTTGCGTAGGGTTAAGAAAAAACGAGGGATCTAAGAATAACCTTGACCATCTCATGGTCATCCCATTTTTTGCTCCCGAGGTTGCGCACTTGGTTCACCAAGGTCTTCAAGCGGTTGTACATAGCTTGTGGATCCTCCCCTTGGTGAAGCATGAAGCGACCGAGCTCCCCCTCGATCGTCTCCCGCTTGGTGATCTTTGTCATCTCGTCTCCTTTGTGCGCGGTCTTGAGTACGTCCCAAATTTCCTTCGCACTCTTTAACCCTTGCACCTTATTATACTCCTCTCGACTTAGAGAGGCGAGGAGTATAGTGGTGGCTTGGGAGTTAAAGTGGTGAATTTGGGCCACTTCATCCGAGTCGTAGTCTTCATCCCCTATGGATTGTACCTGTCGGCGTTTCGAGACCGGGGGGTCCCCGAGCCGACGAGTGAGTGTGCCGCGTGCCCCAGCCCAGATGGGTCGAGCGCGTGGGCGAGCGCGAAGGGGGGAAGAGCGAGGTGGCCGGAGCCGGGTCGTGAGAGGGAGGCGGAGATCCCGCGACCTTCGTGTGCGTCCCGCGCCCAGGTCGGGTGCGCTTGCAGTAGGGGGTTACAAGCGTCCGCGCGGGTGAGGGGAGCGAGCGGCCCCAAGAGAGCGCCTGCCACTGCCCTCGTTCCCGCGAGGCCAACCCCCTCTAAGAAGGCCCTGGTCCTTCCTTTTATAAGCGTAAGGAGAGGATCCAGGTGTACAAATGGGGGTGTAGCAAGGTGCTACGTGTCTAGCGGGGGAGAGCTAGTGCCCTAAGTACATGCCAAGGTGGCAGCCGGAGAGATCTTGGCACCCAGCTGGTGTGGCGTCGTGGCTGTCGGAGGAGTAATGGAGCCTGGTGGAGGGACAGCTGTTGGAACAGCTGTGCTCTTGCTGACGTCTCCCTGCTTCCGTAAGGGAGCTGAGAGCCGCCGTCGTCATGGGTCTAGCGGGGCGCCATCATTGCCTATCTGGCGGAGCTGGCCAGATGGGACGCCGGTCTTGTTCTCTGCGACCCAAGTCGGCTCGGGGCAGGGTAATGATGACGCTTCCTGTTGACGTGGCGGACTTGTGTCCTAGGTCGGGCGACGTGGAGGCTCCTCCGAAGCCGAGGTCGAGTCTGTCCTGCATGGCCGAGGCCGAGCCCGAGCTCCTGGGTCGGGCGAGGCGGAGGTCGTTCGGCAGAGGCCAGGGCGGAGTCCGAGCCCTGGGTCGGGCGAAGCGGAGTTCGTCGTCTTCCGGGGCCTTAGCCCGAGTCCGAGCCCTGGGTCGGGCGGAGCGGAGTTCGCCGTCTTCCGGGGCCTTAGCCCGAGTCCGAGCCCTGGGTCGGGCGGAGCGGAGTTCGCCGTCTTCTGGGGCCTTAGCCCGAGTCCGAGCCCTGGGTCGGGCGGAGCGGAGTTCGCCGTCTTCCGGGGCCTTAGCCTGAGTCCGAGCCCTGGGTCGGGCGGAGCGGAGTTCGCCGTCTTCCGGGGCCTTAGCCCGAGTCCGAGCCCTGGGTCGGGCGGAGCGGAGTTCGCCGTCTTCCGGGGCCTTAGCCCGAGTCCGAGCCCTGGGTCGGGCGGAGCGGAGTTCGCCGTCTTCCGGGGCCTTAGCCCGAGTCTGAGCCCTGGGTCGGGCGGAGCCTCCTATGGCGCCTCTGGCAAAGCCTGGTCGCCCGTCGGTCTCACTCTTTGCGTTAAACGCTCCAGTGACTTGGTCGGTTGGCGCGGTGATTTAGTCAGGGTTGCTTCTTAACGAAGGCAAGGCCTCGGGCGAGCCGGAGATGCGTCTGCCGTAAAAAAGGGGGCCTCGGGCGAGACGGAAACACCTCAGGGTCGGCTGCCCTTGCCCGAGGCTAGGCTCGGGCGAGGCGTGATCGAGTCGCTCGTATGGACTGATCCCTGACTTAATCAAACCCATCAGGCCTCTGCAGCTTTATGCTGATGGGGGTTACCAGCTGAGAATTAGGCGTCTTGAGGGTACCCCTAATTATGGTCCCCGACAGTAGCCCCCGAGCCTCGAAGGGAGTGTTAGCACTCGCTTGGAGGCTTTCGTCGCACTTTTTTGCAAGGGGACCAGCCTTTCTCGGTTGCACTTTGTTCCGGTGGGTGCGTGCGAGCGCACCCGCCGGGTGTAGCCCCCGAGGCCTCGGAGGAGTGGTTTCACTCCTTCGAGGTCTTAATGCCTTGCGTAACGCTTCGGCTGGTCTGGCGGTTCCCTCATGCGAACAGGCCGTAGCCCGGGTGCACTGTCGGGGCCCAAGTTCTCGGGCTGGTATGTTGACGCTGTCAACGGTTCGGCCGGAGCCGGGTTTGCGAGAGCAGCCCCTGAGCCTCCGCACAGGGCGAGAGGACGATCAGGGACAGACTCGGCTTTTTTACATACGACCCCTACGTCGCCTTTCCGCAAGGAGGAGGGGGGGAGAGCGCCATGTTATCCTCGATGGGCACCGAACATGGTGTCTCCGGTGAGCTGCAATCGGGTAATCCGAGTGGACGTCCGTGCCCCGTTCGTTGGGGGTCGGCTAGGGGCCCGGAGGCACGCCCAAAAGTACCTGCGGGTGATCTGCCGGACCCGGTCCCCTGGCGACGGGGTCCGAGGGCTTGTTGCCTCCCTCCGATGGGATTCCGTTACAGGATCGTTCCCGCTGGTCTCGGAAATGTCCTAGGGTACCTCGGGAGCGCAGCCCGAGCCTTGGTTATGTATCGAACGTACCCCTGGTCATCCCTCGCTCGGTGTCTGAGGCGACTGTGAACCCTTCGGAGGGCCAGCCTTCGAACCCCTGATCAGTAATGGGCGCGGAGCCCGAGTAGCCTGAGGCGGTCGTGGAACCTTTCGGGAGGCCGACCTTCGAACCCCTGACCAGTAGTGGGTGTCGGGCCCACGCGATCTGAGGCGGCTGTTGAACCCTTCGGGGGGCCAGCCTTCGAACCCCTGATCAGTAAGGAGGCTCGGAGCCTAGTTCCTTCACGGGGAAGGATCCCTTTAGGGGTATCCCCTTTCCCGGTCCCTGTTGCAAGAGATAGAGAAAGAGAAAAAAGGGAAAAAGGATACGAAATTGAGCGACGTGGCGTACCTTTTTTGGTGTGGTCGTTTTGGCGAAGGCGAAGCGTCGCCAGCTGCTCCTGCCAGAAACGTCGCCGGTCCAGCCGCGGAGTTAATGCGCCGGGGCGAGTAGTTGGCGAGGCTGCCGTTGCGCGTGCGCGAGCCGTTCGAGGAACGGGTCACGGGCGCGTCGTCTTCACACCGTGAGAGGGGGTTCTCTCGCTGCCTCCGGATGGGACGTGAGCTTGGCTGATGGCATGACCGCTGCTCTCGCGCGCCTGCCACCGTCATTACTGCCGGCCCACTTTTGACCGCATTTGACCGCTGCGTCAGGCTGGCGCTGCTGGGTCGCGCGCTGGGTCGCCTCGGGTCGCGGTATTGGTTTCGCAACCGAGGAGGTGCGGTGGTGGCGCAAGTGGTACAGTTGCTTGCATGCAGCATCCGGCGCGCCGGTCGCGCGACGCGTGGGCTTGGGCCTCCGTGCTAGCAGGTCAGGAGTCGGAGAGGCGCGGCCACTTGGCATGGTTGCATGCCGCCTGCATGGCTGCCTCCTCCTTTCGCCCGTTGGCCTGGGCAAAAGCGGAGGGTCGCTTGTAACCGCTGAGTGGTTGTGTGCGCCGTGCGCGGCGGTTCGGCTTCTTCTGCTCGGAGCCGGTCAGCATGACATGTGGGTCCCAGCCCCCGCGCCGCAGGGGAGGGCTTTGGAGGCGTGTTGGAGAAGACTCGACCCGTGACGGTTGGGGGCGCAAGCAGGGAGAGCCGCCTTTAAAAGGAGGGCGACCCCTTTCGTAAGGCGACCATGTCTTCTTTCTCCCTTATGCATCGCGTCTTTCCACCTTTCAAGCCCCCGGATGGGGGAAACCGCCGTCTCCGCGCCTCATCGTCGGAGGACACAACTCCGTGGGAGTGGGTACCTTTCAGCCATCGTTTGGCTTCAAGGATTTTCATCACATAGCCCGGTTGCTCCCCTCCGCTGGTGGTCACCCAAGACGGTGACCTTCAGCTTCTGGATGGGTAGAGGCAAACCGGGCTGTGATCCCGGCCCCGCCCTCAGTGTTGAGGGTGTTCGTCATCCTCGCTGGGGCGGGGGGCGAGGCGAGCCGGGGCTCTACCTCCTGCGCGGGTAGGCGGACCACCTCTTCTTCCAGCTTCTGGTGGTGTCAATCGCCCCTTAGCCCCACGGCGGAGACATCCTCCAGCCATGCCGGGGAAGGCGAACTGCTGCTGCCCAGCTAGGATGCAACATTCCGTCTTCCTCCTCGCATTCGCGGCGAGGACGGCTGCGAGGATCTGCCGGGGTGCTTAGGGGCGTCCCGCGTTTGCTGGTGATTTGCCCAGAGCTCGTCGCTCCACGGGCTTCTCTGGCGGGGAGGTTGTCCGTACCTGCGGGGACGGAACCGGAGTTCCGTTTGTAATGGCACTTCGAATGCCGGGTTTTTTGTTCATTTCGGCTTTTGGGGCCTGAACATATATGTAACGCCGGCACAGAGCCGTGTTTTTTCCTCATTTTCGAGCACTAGGACTCGTCTGCTGATTATCTGAACCGCTTCACCAAGCATGAGTCGCCCCGTGTCAAGGTGACGAGTGAGGTATCCGTATCCCGGAGGCGTAGGAGTCCCTCGGCTCGGTCGGCCCTGTTGTCCGAGGCTCCTCTAGCTTAGTTAAAGAGACCCCTCGGCCGCTCTTCGACGAGCCGAGGCCGGGGGTAGCGATATCAGCATGAGCAGAGGCAGAGTTGGCTCGAAAATAAAACTTGTTTGGCCGGAGCCTAGCCGAGTTGTCCGTTGGCAGGATCGACGTCGGAGTTGATCAGCCGAGGCTTCGGACCGGGCTGGCGCCCTCGGAAGGTGGTTGGCCGAGGCCCCGGAGGTGGCCGGCCGAGCCGCCCGCTCGGGCCGGATCCCGGAGAAGTCCCTGACAGCGATCGCTCGGGCGTGGTGATGACGTCGTCCTTCGGAGCGGAGGCCCTCGGACCGCGTCGCCGTCCGAGGCTAGGTCGGGCCTCGCCGAAGGTGCCGTCGATGCCGAGGGTGTCGCCGCCCCCTTCCAGCGTCAAGACCCGAGCCTGCAGGATCAAATTGTCTTGTAGCGTGGGCCTTGTGCGGCCGTCGAGGCCAGAACACACACCCTTGCTGCGTTGTAAAGCTGCGTCTCTTTTCCTCTTGTTTCGAGTATTTGGACTTTTTGTCGGTAACAGGGATGTTAGTGCGAGCGAGAGTTGCTTCTCGCGGAAGGTGATGAGTGAGGTATCCGTATCCCGGAGGCGTGGGAGTCCCTCGGCTCGGTCGGCCTCGCCGCTTACGCGTACTTTCACCCGTCCATGAGGCCCTGTCACCGACTCGGTCGAGAAGGCTCGAAGGATCGCTTCGACAGAAGGGCTTCCGAACGTAGAGACTTGTTCGATCCGCGGAGTCACCTTATCCGAACGCGAGTTACTTATCGCAGAAGGTGATGAGTGAGGTATCTGTATCCCGGAGGCGTAGGAGTCCCTCGGCTCGGTCAGCCTTGACTGCTTACGTGTACCCTGTCGTTTCCAGGACCCACTTTTCGAAGTAGTCAAAAAGCACGAAAGATGTTCTGGTAAAAGAGATTTTCTTTTCGAGGAAAATTTTGACGCAGAGGGGGTTTCCCCCTTTTAGCCCCCGAGGGAGGGTCGGGCCTTGCCGAGGCGAGGCCGACCCTTCCTTGTTGACTAAACTTTGCGTGGGTGCGAGGTATATGAACAACTTGGAAACATCTTAAGGGTAGAAGCGACGTAGCTGTTGGATGTTCCAAGCGTTGCCGTAGACCTCGCCTTGACTGTTGGCCAGCTTGTACGTTCCAGGCTTCAGAACTTTGGCGATGACGAATGGCCCCTCCCAGGGGGGCGTGAGCTTGTGCCTCCCTCGGGCGTCTTGCCGCAGTCGAAGCACCAGGTCGCCCACCTGGAGGTCTCGGGGTCGGACCCCTCGGGCGTGGTAGCGTCGCAGGGACTGCTGATACCGCGCCGAGTGTAGTAAGGCCTTGTCCCGAGCCTCTTCCAGCTGGTCCAGCGAGTCTTCTCGGCTAGCTTGGTTGCTTTGATCGTCGTAGGCTCTCGTCCTCGGGGAGCCGTATTCCAGGTCCGTGGGCAAGACGGCCTCGGCCCCGTAGACCAGGAAGAACGGCGTAAAACCCGTGGCTCGGCTCGGCGTCGTCCTCAGGCTCCAGACCACCGAGGGGAGTTCCTTCATCCATCGCTTGCCGAACTTGTTGAGGTCATTGTAAATCCGAGGCTTGAGCCCTTGTAGAATCATGCCATTGGCGCGCTCTACTTGCCCATTCGACATGGGATGAGCTACGGCGGCCCAGTCTACCCGGATGTTGTGATCCTCGCAAAAATCCAAGAATTTTTTGCCGGTGAACTGGGTGCCATTGTCGGTGATGATGGAGTTCGGGACCCCGAAGCGATGGATGATGTTGGTGAAGAACGCCACCGCCTGCTCGGACCTGATGCTGTTCAGGGGTCGGACCTCGATCCACTTGGAGAATTTGTCGACGGCGGCCAGCAGGTGCATGTAGCCCCCGGGCGCCTTCTGCAGAGGGCCAACGAGGTCCAGACCCCACACAGCGAAGGGCCAGGTGATGGGTATCGTCTGCAGAGCCTGAGCGGGCAGGTGGGTCTGCTTCTCATAGAATTGGCACCCTCCGCAGGCGCGGACAATTCTAGTGGCGTCAGCCACCGCCGTCGGCCAGTAGAAGCCTTGGCGGAAAGCGTTCCCGACGAGGGTTCGAGGTGCTGCATGATGGCCGCAAGCCCCCGAGTGTATTTCCTGCAGGAGTTCCTGGCCTTCGGCGATGGAGATGCATCGCTGGAGGATGCCCGAGGGGCTCCGGTGGTAGAGCTCCTTCTCATCGCCCATCAAGACGAACGACTTGGCGCGTCGCGCTACCCGCCGAGCCTCGACTCGGTCGAGGGGCAGTTCTCCTTGGCGGAGATATTGCAGGTACGGGGTCTGCCAATCTTGATCTGGCGTGACCCCGCTCCGCTCCTCCTCGATGTGTAGTGCTTCGCCCTCGGGGGCCGAGGGCTCCTCGGGCTGAACCGAGGATGGCTCGGGCTGGGCCGAGGTTACCTCGGACAGGGCCGAAGGCGTCTCGGGCTCGGGCGTGTCGCCGATCTTGACGGAGGGTTGGTGCAGATCCCGGGAGAAGACGTCCGGGGGAACCGTCGTTCGCCCCGAGGCTATCTTTGCCAGCTCGTCCGCAGTCTCGTTGTAGCGCCGGGCGATGTGGTTAAGCTCGAGCCCGTAGAACTTGTCTTCTAGGCGTCGAACCTCATCACAATAGGCCTCCATCTTCGGGTCGCGGCAGTGGGAGTTCTTCATGACTTGGTCGATGACGAGCTGCGAGTCGCCGCGAGCATCGAGGCATCGGACCCCTAGCTCGATGGCGATTCGCAATCCGTTGATCAGAGCCTCGTACTCAGCCACATTGTTGGACGCCGGGAAATGGAGGCGGAGCACGTAGCGCAGGTGTTTCCCGAGGGGCGAGACGAAGAGCAGGCCCGCGCCGGCTCCCGTCTTCATCAGCGACCCGTCGAAAAACATGGTCCAGACTCCGGTTGGATCGGAGCCGTCGGCAACTGGGTGTCGACCCATTTGGCTACGAAGTCCGCCAGTACCTGGGACTTGATGGCCTTCCGAGGGGCGAACGAGATTGTCTCGCCCATGATTTCCACCGCCCACTTTGCGATCCGTCCCGAGGCTTCTCGGCACAGGATGATCTCCCCCAGGGGGAAGGATGACACCACAGTCACCGGATGAGACTCGAAGTAATGTCGCAGCTTTTGCCTCGTCAGGATCACTGCATACAGCAGCTTCTGGACTTGTGGGTAGCGGATCTTGGTCTCGGACAGCACCTCGCTAACGAAGTAAACTGGCCTCTGAATGGGCAAAGCATGCCCCTCTTCCTGCCTTTCGACCACGATCGCGGCGCTGACCACCTGAGTGGTAGCGGCGACGTAGACCAAGAGGGCTTCTCCATCAGCTGGGGGTACCAAGACGGGCGCCTGGGTGAGGAGCGCCTTCAGGTTCCCGAGGGCTTCCTCGGCCTCGGGAGTCCAAGTGTAGCACTCGGCCTTCCTTAAGAGACGGTACAGGGGCAGGCCTCTTTCGCCGAGGCGCGAGATGAAACGGCTCAAGGCCGCGAGACATCCCATGACCCTCTGTACGCCTTTTAAGTCCTTGATGGGCCCCATGCTGGTGATGGCTGCGATCTTCTCCGGGTTGGCTTCGATGCTCCGCTCGGAGACGATGAATCCCAAGAGCATGCCTCGGGGCACCCCGAAGACGCACTTCTCGGGATTGAGCTTGACGCCCTTTGCCTTGAGACACCGGAATGTCACTTCAAGGTCGGAGAGAAGGTCAGAGGCTTTCTTTGTCTTGACCACGATGTCATCGACGTAGGCCTCGACCGTGCGACCGATGTGTTCGCCGAACACATGGTTCATGCACCGCTGGTACGTTGCGCCCGCGTTCCTCAAACCGAACGGCATGGTGACATAACAGTACATGCCGAAGGGCGTGATGAAAGAAGTCGCGAGCTGGTCGGATTCTTTCATCTTGATTTGATGATACCCTGAGTAGGCATCGAGGAAAGACAGGGTTTCGCACCCAGCAGTGGAGTCCACGATTTGATCGATGCGAGGTAGAGGGTAGGGGACCTTCGGACATGCTTTGTTGAGACCAGTATAGTCTACACACATCCGCCATTTCCCCCCTTTCTTCCTTACAAGTACAGGGTTGGCAAGCCATTCGGGATGGAATACCTCTTTGATGAACCCTGCTGCCATCAGCTTGTGGATCTCCTCGCCTATTACCCTGCGCCTTTCCTCGTCGAATCGGCGCAGAGGCTGTCTGACCGGTCGGGCCCCGGCCCGAATATCCAGCGAGTGCTCGGCGACATCCCTCGGTATGCCGGGCATGTCCGAGGGACTCCACGCAAAGACGTCGGCGTTTGCGCGGAGGAAGTCGACGAGCACTGCTTCCTATTTGGGGTTGAGCCCGGAACCGATCCGGATCTGCTTGGAGGTGTCGCCACTGGGGTCGAGAGGGACGGCCTTAACCGTCTCCGCTGGCTCGAAGTTGCCGGCATGTCGCTTCACGTCCGGCACCTCTCGGGAGAGGCTTTCTAGGTCGGCGATGAGGGCCTCGGACTCGGCGAGGGCCTCGGCGTACTCCACGCACTCCACATCGCATTCGAATGCGTGTTTGTACGTGGGGCCGACGGTGATGACCCCATTGGGGCCCGGCATCTTGAGCTTCAGGTAGGTGTAGTTGGGGATGGCCATGAACTTCGCGTAGCATGGCCTTCCCAACACTGCGTGGTAGGTTCCTCGGAACCCGACCACCTCGAACGTCAAAGTCTCCCTTCGGAAGTTGGAGGGTGTTCCGAAGCAGACAGGAAGGTCGAGCTGTCCGAGGGGCTGGACGCGCTTCCCAGGAATGATCCCGTGGAAGGGCGCAGCGCCTGCTCGGACGGATGACAGATCGACGCGCAGGAGCCTGAGGGTCTCGGCGTAGATGACATTGAGGCAGCTGCCCCCATCCATCAGGACCTTGGTGAGCCTGACGTCGCCGATGACGGGGTCGACGACGAGCGGGTACTTCCCCGGGCTCGGCACGTGGTCGGGGTGGTCATCTTGGTCGAAGGTGATGGGCTTGTCGGACCAGTCTAGGTAGACTGGCGCCGCCACCTTCACCGAGCAGACCTCCCGACGCTCTTGCTTACGATGCCGAGCCGAGGCATTCGCCGCATGCCCCCCGTAGATCATGAAGCAGTCGTGGACCTCGGGGAACTCTCCTGCTTGGTGATCTTCTTTTTTGTCGTCGTCGCGGGCCCTGCCACCCTCTGCGGGTGGCCCGGCCCGGTGGAAGTGGCGCCGAAGCATGACGCACTCCTCGAGGGTGTGCTTGACGGGCCCCTGATGGTAGGGGCACGTCTCCTTGAGTGCCTTGTCGAAGAGGTTGGCGCCTCCGGGGGGCTTCCGAGGGTTCTTGTGTTCGGCGGCGGCGACAAGGTTCGTGTCGGCGGCGTCGCGTTTCGCTTGCGACTTCCTCCTGCCTTTCTTCTTGGCGCCGAGCGGAGTAGACGCCTCGGGAGCATCTTCCGACGGGCGGCCCTGGGGCTGCTTGTCCTTTCGGAAGATGGCCTCGACCGCCTCCTGACCAGAGGCGAACTTGGTGGCGATGTCCATCAGCTCGCTCGCCCTGGTGGGGGTCTTGCGACCCAACTTTCTCACCAGGTCACGGCAGGTGGTGCCGGCAAGGAACGCGCCGATGACATCGGAGTCGGTGATGTTGGGCAGCTCGGTGCGCTGCTTCGAGAATCGCCGGATGTAGTCCCGAAGAGACTCTCCCGGCTGTTGCCGGCAGCTTCGGAGGTCCCAGGAATTCCCGGGGCGCACGTACGTGCCCTGGAAGTTGCCGGCGAAAGCTTGGACCAGATCCTCCCAGTTGGAAAACTGCCCCGGAGGCAGGTGCTCCAACCAAGCGCGAGCAGTGTCGGAGAGGAACAGGGGGAGGTTGCGGATGATGAGGTTGTCGTCGTCCGTTCCACCCAGTCGACAGGCCAGGCGGTAGTCCGCGAGCCACAATTCCGGCCTCGTTTCCCCCGAGTACTTTGTGATAGTAGTCGGGGGTCGGAATCGGGTCGGAAACGGCGCCCGCCGAATGGCCCGGCTGAAGACCTGCGGACCGGGTGGTTCGGGCAAGGGACTCCGATCCTCCCCGCTGTCGTAGCGTCCCCCACGCCTGGGGTGATAACCTCGGCGCACCCTTTCGTCGAGGCGGGCCCGACGGTCGCGATGAGGGTGCTCGTCGCCGAGGTGGCCCGGGGCCGCAGGCGCGGTGTTGCGCGTGCGCCCGGTGTAGACCGAGGCTTCCCGCATGAGTCGGGAAGTCGCGGCACGAGGTTCCGAGGGGTACCCCTGCCTTCGGGAGGCAGAGCTCTCGGCCCGCCGGGCCGCAGCGCCTTCCAGGAGATGCTTGAGCTCTCCCTGGATTCGCCGACCCTCGGTGGTTGATGACTCCGGCATCGCGCGGAGGAGCATCGCTGCGGCTGCCAGGTCCTGACCGGTTCCGCCGGATGCGGGTGGCGGTCTGCCCCTGGCATCGTTGGCGATGCGGTGCTGGAGACCCTGGGGCACGTGACGTATTTATCCGGCCGGGGGCTGGCCCGCCCATACCTGCCCGACGTCCCGGCGGATTGCCTCGAGCGCTCCTGCTCCCTCATCGAGCCCGGCCTGCGCCCCGCGGACTTGCTCGAGCTATGGGTCGTGACCCCCCGCCGGAACGGGGACCACAGCTAGCTCCCGCGGGATGTCGGCGCGAGGCGCTGGCCTAGGGGGATCACCATCCTCCGGCATGCCGAGACAGCTGCCTCCGGAGGGATCCCCTAGCTCGACGTGGAAACATTCGCGGCTCGGGCCGCAGTCCTTGTCGTTAAGGCTGCGGCTGCCGTCGGAACAGTCGGAGAGGCAGTAGTTGCATGCGGTCATGAAGTCCCGCATGGCACTGGGGTTGCCAGATCCAGAGAAATCCCAGCAGGTGCTGGGGTCGTCATCTTTCTCGGACCCAGAGGGTCCGTAGGTCGAGACACCCGTCAATCGGTCCCAGGGCGACCGCACACGAAACCCGAAAGGGGTTGCATTCACCTCAACGCGAGCGCCCGCCAAAGCGAGGTCGCTAGGCGGGTTGAGGTCGAGTCGAAATGACGAAGGATGGGAAGCAGTCGGTACCTTTTGGTCGACGAAGAGCGACGAAGTCACATCGGGGGCTGATCGCGCCGTCGTCTTGGGTACGAGGGCGACGTCCTGCAGGCCCTCCGTGAGCGTGCTGGCGTCGTCCACTTGCTCGGAGTCGGCGTGTCGCGGGGGGACGGCGCTCGCCTTTGCCTCAAACGCGAGGGTGACGCCCGACGCGTCCTCCGTTGGGGCGCTGGGGATGTCGACTTGCTCGACAGCCGACTGAGCGCAGCCTCCCGCTCGGCCCTGGTTGCCCCGCCTTCTCCTCCGATGGCGAGGGAGAGGATGGGGCGAGCTCGAAAGTTGTCCTTCCCCCACGCGGGAAAGACGTCGTCGATTCCGCCGCCGGCGGGCGGACTGTCCGCCACCATTGTCGCCGTCGCGCGGCGGTGGAAGGAGTATCATGTCGTAGCTGCCGCCGAAAGACATGAACTCGAGGCTCCCGAAACGGAGCACCGTCCCGGGTTGAAGAGGTCGTCGGAGACTGCCCATCTGGAGCTTGACGGGAAACTGCTCGTCAACACGCAGCATACCCCCTACCTGGCGCGCCAACTGTCGGCGTTTCGAGACCGGGGGGTCCCCGAGCCGACGAGTGAGTGTGCCACGTGCCCCAGCCCAGATGGGTCGAGCGCGTGGGCGAGCGCGAAGGGGGGAAGAGCGAGGTGGCCGGAGCCGGGTCGTGAGAGGGAGGCGGAGATCCCGCGGCCTTCGTGTTCGTCCCGCGCCCAGGTCGGGTGCGCTTGCAGTAGGGGGTTACAAGCGTCCGCGCGGGTGAGGGGAGCGAGCGGCCCCAAGAGAGCGCCTGCCCCTGCCCTCGTTCCCGCGAGGCCAACCCCCTCTAAGAAGGCCCTGGTCCTTCCTTTTATAAGCGTAAGGAGAGGATCCAGGTGTACAAATGGGGGTGTAGCAAGGTGCTACGTGTCTAGCGGGGGAGAGCTAGTGCCCTAAGTACATGCCAAGGTGGCAGCCGGAGAGATCTTGGCACCCAGCTGGTGTGGCGTCGTGGCTGTCGGAGGAGTAATGGAGCCTGGTGGAGGGACAGCTGTTGGAACAGCTGTGCTCTTGCTGACGTCTCCCTGCTTCCGTAAGGGAGCTGAGAGCCGCCGTCGTCATGGGTCTAGCGGGGCGCCATCATTGCCTATCTGGCGGAGCTGGCCAGATGGGACGCCGGTCTTGTTCTCTGCGACCCAAGTCGGCTCGGGGCAGGGTAATGATGACGCTTCCTGTTGACGTGGCGGACTTGTGTCCTAGGTCGGGCGACGTGGAGGCTCCTCCGAAGCCGAGGTCGAGTCTGTCCTGCATGGCCGAGGCCGAGCCCGAGCTCCTGGGTCGGGCGAGGCGGAGGTCGTTCGGCAGAGGCCAGGGCGGAGTCCGAGCCCTGGGTCGGGCGAAGCGGAGTTCGTCGTCTTCCGGGGCCTTAGCCCGAGTCCGAGCCCTGGGTCGGGCGGAGCGGAGTTCGCCGTCTTCCGGGGCCTTAGCCCGAGTCCGAGCCCTGGGTCGGGCGGAGCGGAGTTCGCCGTCTTCCGGGGCCTTAGCCCGAGTCCGAGCCCTGGGTCGGGCGGAGCGGAGTTTGCCGTCTTCCGGGGCCTTAGCCCGAGTCCGAGCCCTGGGTCGGGCGGAGCGGAGTTCGCCGTCTTCCGGGGCCTTAGCCCGAGTCCGAGCCCTGGGTCGGGCGGAGCGGAGTTCGCCGTCTTCCGGGGCCTTAGCCCGAGTCCGAGCCCTGGGTCGGGCGGAGCGGAGTTCGCCGTCTTCCGGGGCCTTAGCCCGAGTCCGAGCCCTGGGTCGGGCGGAGCCTCCTATGGCGCCTCTGGCAAAGCCTGGTCGCCCGTCGGTCTCACTCTTTGCGTTAAACGCCCCAGTGACTTGGTCGGTTGGCGCGGTGATTTAGTCAGGGTTGCTTCTTAACGAAGGCAAGGCCTCGGGCGAGCCGGAGATGCGTCTGCCGTAAAAAAGGGGGCCTCGGGCGAGACGGAAACACCTCAGGGTCGGCTGCCCTTGCCCGAGGCTAGGCTCGGGCGAGGCGTGATCGAGTCGCTCGTATGGACTGATCCCTGACTTAATCAAACCCATCAGGCCTCTGCAGTTTATGCTGATGGGGGTTACCAGCTGAGAATTAGGCGTCTTGAGGGTACCCCTAATTATGGTCCCCGACAGTACCTGTACACCAAACTCAACAACATTCCAAATGCTTGTGTGGAGTGAGGTTAGATGATGCCTCATTTTATCACTCCACATGTTATAATCTTCACCATCAAAAACCGGTGGTTTGCCTAATGGAACGGAGAGTAAAGGAGTACGCTTTGAAATGCGTGGGTAGCGTAGGGGAATCTTACTATACTTCTTGTGCTCATGGCGCTTAGAAGTAACGGACGGCGCGTCGGAGCCGGAGGTCGATGGTGATGAAGTGTCGGTCTCGTAGTAGACCACTTTCCTCATCTTCTTCTTTTTGTCACCACTCCGATGCGACTTGTGGGAAGAGGGTTTCTTCTCCTTCCCCTTCCCTTTGTTGCGGGACTCTTCCGATGAAGCCTTCCCGTGGCTTGTAGTGGGCTTGTCGCCGGTCTCCATTTCCCTCTTGGCGTGATCTCCCGATATCACTTCGAGCGGTTAGGCTCTAATGAAGCACCGGGCTCTGATACCAATTGAAAGTCGCCTAGAGGGGGGTGAATAGGGCGAAACTGAAATTTACAAAGTTATTCACAAATACAAGCCGAGTTAGCGTTAGAAATAGAAACGAGTCCGAGAGAGAGGGCGCAAAACAAATCGCAAGCAAATAAAGAAGTGAGACACAAGGATTTGTTTTACCGAGGTTCGGTTCTCTCAAACCTACTCCCTGTTGAGGTGGTCACAAAGACCGGGTCTCTTTCAACCCTTTCCCTCTCTCAAACGGTCCCTCGGACCGAGTGAGCTTCTCTTCTCAATCAATCGGGAACAAAACTTCCCCGCAAGGACCACCACACAATTGGTGTCTCTTGCCTTGATTACAATTGAGATGATCGCAAGAAAGAATGAGAAAAAAGAAGCAATCCAAGCGCAAGAGCTCAAAAGAACACAACAAATCTCTCTCACTAATCACTAAAGCTTTGTGTGGAATTGGAGAGGATTTGATCACTTTGGTGTGTCTAGAATTGAATGCTAGAGCTCTTGTAAGTAGTTGGAAGGTGGAAAACTTGGATGACTTGAATGTGGGGTGGTTGGGGGTATTTATAGCCCCAACCACCAAACTAGCCGTTTGGTGAAGGCTGCTGTCGACGGGCGCACCGGACAGTCCGGTGCGCCAGCCACGTCACCGGCCATTAGGGTTCGACCATTGGAGCTCTGACGTGTGGGCCCGCCTGGCTGTCCGGTGGTGCACCGGACATGCCCTGTAGGCTGTCCAGTGTGCCACCCGCGTGTGCTCTGCTCCTCTGCGCGCGCTGGCGCGCATTTAATGCGTTGCAGACGACCATTGCGCTTGAAGTAGCCGTTGCTCCGCCGTTACACCGGACAGTCAGGTGTGCACCGGACATGTCCGGTGAATTATAGCGGAGCGGATTCTCGAAGCTGGCGAGTTCAGAGTCGCTTGGTCTTGGGGCACCGGACATTGTCCGGTGGTGCACCGGACAGTCTGATGAATTATAGCGAAGCGCCTCTGAGATTTCCCGAAGGTGAAGAGTTTAGCTTGGAGTCCCCTGGTGCACCGGACACTGTCTGGTGGCACACCGAACAGTCCGGTGCGCCAGACCAGGGTGCCTTCGGTTGTCCCTTTACTCTCTTTTATTGAACCCATTCTTGGTCTTTTTATTGGCTTATTGTGAACATTTGGCACCTGTAGAACTTATAAACTAGAGCAAACTAGTTAGTCCAATTATTTGTGTTGGGCAATTCAATCACCAAAATCAATTAGGAAATAGGTGTAAGCCTAATTTCCTTTCAGTTTCTATAATAGTGAACACACTATGCAACTGTGTAAACAACATTGTTTTGTTTCTACTCTTTTTTGTTTGGGAACTGGCTGCTACTTGTATTGGAAACAGGTTGCACCAGCTTGCAGGCTATATGTTGTTTTTTCTGCAAACACCAGCAGCCACAAACACTATAAAATTGGAATTTGCACACAAAAATAGTCTGAAAGTGCCACAGATAGACTGAACTAAAATTTGCATACCATAATCAGACTGAAAGTCTCACAAACAATTAGGTTCAGTTCACATAGACTAAAAAGACATACCATTACATCATACATTCAGTTCACATTGACACAAACCATTACACCATATATCCAGTTCACATTGTCCCAAATATCATGAAGTACAACCTAGTCGGAGTAGCTAGGCATCTAGTCTGAGCTGTAATCGACGCCCAAAACTTCTCAAGTGCTCTTCAAGGAATAGGAAGCAGCCTAAACTAGAAGAAGGTAGTGGGCTTTCAATCCTCTCTAAAGCCACCATCTCGTCGTGCTCCAAATATTCCTCCTTAACAGTAGCATCCAAATCCTCTTGGCAAAAAGGGAGTCCTGGTCCAATCCTTTAGCAGCGAATTCAAGTGCTTCCTGAAGTTCCTTAACCTCAATTGTAGTCAACCCCTTACCAAAGGGTAGCTTCTCCTTGCAAATACGAAAGATATGCTTAGCATGATCCTGCATCAAGATGGTTGCCTTGTCGGTGATTTTAGTGCTCTTTGACATCCCTGCATCCATAATACTATTGCAAATAAATAGGCATTTGAACTAAATAGAATCAGCGTTGTTGGTAGGCAAAATCAAGGTGGATAAGCAAATCAAGGTGGACACCAAACTGAAGCAAAACTCACTACTTTTATGATAGGATTTCACAGAACACAATCATGAGAAGCATACATTCCTCTGTATCTTGCTATGAAATTTCTAAAAGCTAATCACAAGATTTCACAGCTAGCACAAAGTGGTGAAACATCCAGGAAAAGCAGTGTGTTACACAATCCATCAGGTACGAATGTGTACCCTAAACCCTAAATTACATTGGGCACAAGCATACATAAATGATATGCCTAACCATGACAATGAAGGAGTCGTGGGCGACTGACCTGCATAGGGGAGTGGGAGATGTTGTCGTTTCCGTCGTCAGCGGTGGCGGCAAACGTTGAAATCCATGGCGATGGAAGGAAGAGAGGGTTATCGTTGACGCCTCAATAGAGAGAAGGGGAAAGGTGACCTATTTTGATGGGAGATGGAGTTCTTCTATGCTAGAGAGATGGCGTTGGTGAGATCGTAAGGGCATAAACGGCACAACGAGGCTATGGGCCCACCTGTCAGATCCACCAAACGATCTGTGACCTATTTCGATGAACAACATGGCTTGAGTGACCCTCTTTTCAAACAAACACGAGAAGCGACAACGTAGAGTGACCCGTTTTGCCAAATTTCTCTTTGTTTCTCCTACATGTCATCACTGAGAGAAGCCTACGACAGCGGTGGTATTGGTGTCGTGGGCTTGAGGGGCAACGGGGACTTCTTCTCCGTTGAAGTTGCAGCCCAAGTGCTAATGCCAGCCATGGTTCCAGGGTGGAACATGGAAACTATATCACCACTGGACTCCATGCCATGCTTTGCATGCTCTTCCTCAACGCTCACTTATGGCTTCTACGGCTTCATAACCACAACCGGTGTGATGGAACCTCTCAAGGTATTAGGCCCACCTATAGCTGTCCTTGTCCTAAGGACCTCGGACAACCCTATAGATGCACATAAATCACTCGACAAGTTTGGTCTTTTGTATCCTCGTTATTTCGCCCAAGAGCGCTTCACCTGTCATGCAGACATTACATCACAACACCGGAGTAAAGAAATAGCGGAAGCGGTTTACAATAACATAATTTACATTAGCAAAATATAGAGAGTGTGGTACTTATTACAAGACTGGGGTTATGAGTGCATAAGTATTATTACAAACCAGGGCGGCAAAACACCCTCCCACACAAAAGTTTAGTGTTTTCAAATCAGGAGGTCAACATCCTCCCGCACCCAACTTCACTGATGTGTCTCCTCCTTGGGTATCACCTTTGAACATAAACAACAAAACTCTGCTGTTTCCTCACCTACAACAACATGGGTTCGAAAACCCTAAGTACGGAGTGTACTTTCGCAAGTCTTACCCGATAATGGAAAAGACTCTCAAGGATATGCTGGCTTTGGGGGTTCAAGGTAAAGCTGATCAAGAATCAAAGACTCTATTTGCAGAAATGCTTACTAACAGTGGATCCTTAAAAATCCAGTGTTATTGGCAGGTTAAGTAAAGTTACCTGCATCTAGAGTTCTTTCTATCCTTGTTCAAGCACTTAACCTATACTAGCCATCTTTTATCACCCATTCGGTTCACTGGATTTCTACGTGTAAGTCAGTGACCAAGTCTTCATGTACGAGAAGTAACAGCGATCCAAATCAATTAATACCTAGCTGGGGATCTCCAACACATGACATATGTAGCATTTAAACCTTGCATATGTCAACTCGCCACCGGGTTTCTCAAGACCAGACCAGGTTCACGCCAACCGAGAGCACAGATACACCACCGTCCAGCCTCTTGCCACGGAGGGTACACGCTACTCTCGCCATCTCTCCACTCCCATTGCGTGGTGGCCTTTATGGTATTGGTCTGCCTGAGGTAAAGCTTACCCATGATGAGGCATGTGGCCAGTTAAAAGGTCCTCGATCATCAAGCCTACATCGACACGGTCCTTAATTGACTCAGACGGAGACACTACACCGTGACTTCCTTCTCGTGCAAGTCACCCGCCCGGTCTCAGCTTTATTATTTAAAACCCAAAGTTTGGTACCTGGGAGAGGTACATCTTCTCCGATGTTGAACCCATCATGGCCATGATGGATTCACCATCAAGTCTTTTCTTTTGAAAAACTTCCCATCCCCTCTGAAGTACCATTTTTGTTTAAAAACAAATCATTTTGTTTTCTAAGGCAAGACTAAGCATCATAAACTTTTAAGGAAAATAGGTATCAAGGAATGGTAAATAGTTCCAAGGAAGGAAATGCAACAATTGTTTATCACCCAACTCCTATCACCTAATGCATCATTTCAAGTGATAAAGAGTTTAAAACAACAAGGAAAAGGGTAAATACACCGAAGCTTGCCTTGTGTTGTAGGAGACTCAGGCTCTGTTCCACAGATGTCAAAGTAGAAGTTATTTTCAGCTGGTGGATTCTTAGCTTGTGGTGCAACTTCTTCCTCAACAATCACTTCTTCTTCGTTTCTATACATAACAATACATATACATGAATGCTCATGTGATGTTATGAATATGCAGTTATAATAGAAACACACTAAGTTGTATCTTGAATACATCTTTCCTTCATGGTACCTACTAGACACTAGAGTTCTCTTGAGTTAGTACACTATTAGGGTTTGGTAATTATATCTTAGGAAGCTAGTGTTTTGGTTTGGGATCAAACAATGTCCAAAACATGCTAAACTTTACCCAAGGGTTTTAATTATCATATTAAGTTCACCCAAAAAGTTTTACTATTTTTTGGAGCTACTAATAAAATTCTAAAATTCTAAAAGACTAGGTTTAGGCATCTTTAAATGCTAAATAATTCATGGTTGGGACTAAAAATCTTGGAACTATTTTTCTTAAATACTAGAGAAATTTTGGAGTCTAGTAAAAGGTGGTCCCATGATTTTATCATTTTTCTAGAATTTCCTATAATTTTCCTAAGGCTGGCAGAAAAATAAAAAAGGAAAACTAGGAACAGTATTGGGCTGAAACCAGCCCGAGCGGCCCACCAACAGGAGAAACGCGCCTGCACGCGCCTGCGCTGGTGACTTTACACAGAGGACCTCGGCTATTTGAATAACTGGTTAAGAATTCTTGCGCACTATTCATCTGTGTCTTTGACGTTTGCACTAAGGCCCTCGGAGTTCTATTTCTTCACCATGTCAAGTCCACGACAGTGAACGGCAACGAGCACACTCTCCGGCGAACTTGTACCGGCCGGAATAAGCAATGACCGACGCCCTAACTCGGCTAACACCAAATCCTACCCCAGGTGACCCTAATCCCTCCATCAATTGCACAAATCCGGCCCAGAGTTTGTCTGCCCACGACGGCGGTAAATACCAGAGACAAACCAAGGTGTTCTTGGTGATTCAGTGCGGTCTAGCTCAATCAAATGGGTCTACGAGCAATAGGAGGCTTAATGGATGCTAGAACATCAAGCAGAGAAGCTTGAACTAACCTATAGACGTCTGACCACGGTGGGAAGCTCACGGCGGCGCAGAAAACGGAATTGGGGGAAAAGCGAAATTGGGACACTACGGTGGATGATCAGAGGCGAGAGCTGGTGTACTGGGCGCATAATAACCTAGCGGAGCTCACTAGGGCATCAATTTATAGAGAGCAATCGCGAGTATGACGAATTTGGGCAGAGAAGAGCTGGCGGTAAGAAAGGGGAGGAGTCACCGTAGACCGCTTAACGTGGCTTCACTGAGTTAAGTCCCTGGCGACAGAGGGGCTATCTACCACGACCTACTGCGGCGTAGTAACAAGGTCAGTAGCATGGCGTGCTCGGGTTAACGGTGGTCATCATCGCGACGGCGACATGGCCACGTCACGGCGCAAGTGGATGCGGTGACAGAGTGGCCACAGTACCCCGACCTCATCCATGGCGAAGATCTTTTCACCCAGAGTCATTATCCGAGCGTCACCGGGCGCGAATCACAGCGCCGGCGTAAGGGTCACCGGCGGCGAGGTGCATTACACCTGAAGATCTTTCTGTTACTGTACCATTGGAAACTTCTTCAGTGCGCCTGATAGAGGTAGTTAGAAGGATTGGTTCTCCAAATTTTGTGTGGCAACTTGATCATCCGTCTGCAGCAAAATTGTTGTCCTGTAATCCATCTTTGATTTTGCTATAGCACCCACAATTGAACAGTCACTGGATCCTACTCAAAATTGATCTCAAAGTTCATCTGACTCCACTGTCAGTCAGAATTCAGCCATAAGACTGACTGACAGCTAGACTTCAAGCTCATTTAACTCTATCTTTTGTATAGCACCAATGTCTTGTCACTTAGGCAAAGTTGTACTCCGATCATAGCTCTACAAAATTGATGTACTGACTTAGAGCAAAATCTTCATCAATCAAGAGATACAAAGCTCAAAAGTTGCCTTAATCACACTGAAATTCAGACTTAGCCACATAGGTATTCTTAGGACTTTTTGCAATTAAGTCCAATTTGCTCCACATAACTTGAAAATCCTCCAATGTAAGAGTTACTTAGTTTTTGACATTCTATCACTTTGATATTTGCACTTTGGTCCAAAAGTGCCTAGAATTTGAATTCACCCCCTAGGGTACAATTTAGGGTTTTCTAGGGTTTCTTTTTAGGGTTTTGGGCACACTAGGGTTTTTGTGCCACTCAAATCCATCATTCTTGATTTATTATGAATATTTCCAATGACTTTTGAGATATTACTCCTTTTTGACTTACTATTACCCATATGTCCTAATCACAGGGTTGACTATCCTACCCTAAGGTTAAGTACACTTCAAATCACCACATCACACATGTTTTGAAATTTTACCTAGTGAATGCATTCTAGGTGTGACAAACAAAATGAAATGTCAATGCATATGATGTCATGCTCAAATTTTAGTGCCAGTAACACCAGAGGTGTTACATCCTTCCCCCCATAAAAGAATCTCGTCCCAAGATTTAAGGTCCTAGGGTAAGTAGTGGAAAAGGAAACATGTCACATCTTTATTTCCTTACTTGTCTTACAGAGCAGGGGTTGTATGGGGTTTATTCCAACTTTACAATTAGATACACAATTCTTACAGGTTACATGAAGCTAAAAACCTAGGAAAATTTTTCTCCAAGAAATCTTGAGTCTCCCAGGTAGCTTCATCTTCAGTATGCTGTTTCCATTGTACCTTATAAAATTTGAGGGTTCTTTTTCGAGTGATCCTATCCTTCTGATCCAAAACTCGAATGGGATGTTCTAAATATGTCAAATCTGGTTCCAAAGAACATCCACCACATCGATGGTTTGATCAGGAATCCGAAAGCACTTCTTCAACTAGGATACATGGAACACATTATGTACTACAGATAATGTTTTAGGCAGGTTAAGTCTGTACGCTACTGGTCCGCATTGTTCAAGAATGGGAAACAAGCCAATGTATCGGGGTGCCAACTTTCCTTTTACCCCGAATCGATTGACACCCTTCATTGGTGATACTTTCAGGTATACATAATCCTTGACTTGAAAGAACAAAGGTTGGCGTCGTTTATCTGCATAATTTTTTTTGCCGAGCTTGAGCCTCTTTCAAGTGGTGTCTTATCCGTTGAACTTTTTTCCTCTGTTTCTTTGACTAACTCAGGCTTGAAATACCACCGTTCTCCGGGTTCTGACCAATTTAAGGGTGTCTGGCATCATCGCCCGTACAGTGCTTCAAATGGTGCCATCTTAATGCTTTCTTGATAGCTATTATTATAAGAAAATTCTACCAATGGCAGACAGTCATCCCATTTCTGTGGGAACTCCAGGACACATGCCCGTAACATATCTTCAAGTATTTGATTTACTCTCTCAGTTTGTCCACTTGTTTGAGGATGATATGCCGAACTGTAGAGCAACTTAGTACCCAAGGACTTGTGTAGCTCTTCCCAAAACTTGGATACAAATTGCGGTCCTCGGTCTGACACTATTGTTTTTGGAATTCCGTGCAGACTAAGAATACGAGCAATATATATCTGGGCATAAGTAATGACCGGGTAATATGTCTTGACTAGTAGAAAATGGGCTATCTTTGTAAGCCCATCAATTATGACCCAGATAGAGTCAAAACCTTTAGCTGTCCTGGGCAATCCCATAATGAAATCCATACTAGTACCCTCCCATTTCCAAGTTGGGATGGGCAAGGATTGTAATGGTCCAGCGGTCTTCATATGCACTGCCTTGACACGTCTACAGGTGTCACATCTTGCCACATAGCATGCTATTTCAATCTTCATTTTTGTCCACCAATAGTGGTGTTTTAAATCTTGATACATCTTAGTACTTCCAGGGTGAATGGAACAGCGACTAAGATGGGCTTCATCCAAGATCTGTTGGCGGACTTCTGCATCTTTTGGCACAACTATGTGATCTTTAAACCATATTATTCCTTAGTCATCTTTTTTGAAGCAATTTGCTTTGTCGGCTTCTATTTTCTCATGAATATGCTTCATACCCTGGTCGGCTCTTTGGGCATCAATAATTCTTTGTAGAAGAATTGACTCAAGCTTCAACTGTGTCAAAACTCCATGTTGTATCAAACCCAATTCAACTTTTCCATTTCTTGACATACGGTGGTGTCAGGTGTCCCTACTGTAAGACAATGACAGGAAGCTTTGCGACTCAATGCATCTGCCACCACATTGGCCTTTCCTGGGTGATAATGGATCTCCAAGTCATAATCTTTAATTAGCTCAAGCCATCTTCTTTGTCTCGTATTCAGTTCTGACTGGGTAAAGATATATTTCAGACTTTTGTGATCCATATACATATGGCAGACATTTCCCAGCAGATAGTGACGCCATATTTTAAGGGCATGCACCACCGCAGCTAATTCCATATCATGAGTTAGATAGTGCTCCTCATGCCGGCGTAATTATCGTGAAATGTAAGCTATGACTCGACCCTCTTGCATTAGGACACATCCGAGTCCACTGCCTAATGCATCACAATACACATCAAAAGGCTTTTCAATATCCGGTTGAGCCAACACCGGGGCAGTGGTTAACAACACTTTCAGCTGCTCGAAGGCTTCATTGCATTTTGAGGACCAATCAAACTTTGTAACATTCTTCAATAAACCCGTAATAGGTTTAACAATCTTGGAGAAATATAGAATGAATCTGCGGTAATATCCAGCCAATCCAAGGAAACTCCGTACTTGATGTACTGTAGTTGGCGAGCTCCATTCTAGAATATCCTTGACTTTGCTAGGATCAATCGCAATTCTTTTTGCAGATAATACATGTCCAAGAAACTAGATTTCCTCCAACCAAAACGCGCATTTGCTGAACTTGGCATATAGTTGATGTTCCCTTAAGCGCGTTAGCACGATCCGTAAATGCTTTGCATGCTCCTCTTCATTCTTGGAGTAGATTAGAATGTCGTCAATGAAGACCACCACAAATTTATCCAACTCGGGCATAAATACCGAGTTCATTAAGTATGTGGAGTGGGCTGGAGCATTTGTTAATCCAAAAGACATGACCAAATATTCAAATAACCCATACCGCGTGGTGAATGCGGTCTTGGGTATATCCTTGGGTCGAATACGGATCTGATGATAACCTGACCTGAGATCAATCTTAGAGAATACCTGGGCTCCAAGAGAGTTGATCGAATAAGATAACGATCCGAGGAAGAGGGTATTTGTTCTTGATGGTAACCTCATTGAGGGGTCTGTAGTCCAAGCACATTCGTATTGTCTGATCCTTCTTCTTGACAAAAATGGCTGGACACCCCCACGGTGATGAACTTGGTCTAATGAACCCTTTCTCAAGCAAATCTTGCAGTTGAGTCTTGAGTTCTGCCAGTTCATTTGGCGGCATTCGGTACGACCTTCTAGAAATAGGAGTTGTACCGGGCTTTAGTTCAATCACAAATTCCACATCCCTTTCGGGAGGCAACCCAGGAAAGTCTTCGGGAAAGACATCTGGAAATTCACATACCACCAGAATATCCTAGATTTCTTGTATGATAGCCTCATAAACTCATCCAGATGCTTTGGCTGGGACAACTACAGGGATGGACAATTGGATCTCTTCATGACCATGGCTTAATTTAATGGTCCTTAGGTCTGTATCGATGATGGCTTTATGCTGGGCTAACCAGTTCATGCCCAGAATTACATCTATGTCTTGCCCCTTTATGACAATCATGTTTGTAGGAAATTCCCACCCGGCCAGTGTTACTAGTATATGGAAGGCTACTTCCTTAGTAAATATCTGTCCCCCAGGTGAGTGGATAACAAATCCCTCCCTTGATTCAGTGCAATGTATGCAATATTTCTCCATGAAATTCTTGCTTATGAAGGTATGTGTTGCACTAGAATCGAAGAGAATAACTGCTGGGTAGTTGGCAACAAGGAACGTACCCATCATCACCGGTTCGGCCTCCGGTGTAGTAGCCACGTGGGTATAATAGACCCATCCAGTTTTCTTGAAATTCTTGCCCGTTGAAGTGTTGGTCGTGTTCCCCTTTCCATGATTTGAGTTCCCAGAGGGCTACTGATAGTTGGATTTATTTTGCTTCGGATATGGGTAGTCCTTGATGAAATGTCCAGACTTTCCACAGTTGAAGCACCCACTGGAAGAACTGGGAAGGATAGGGAAACGAGTACCAGGGGCACTCGGCTGATTGGTAGGAGCGGGGGCAGTAGTGGGACGAATAAAGACGAGCTGCTTGAATGGATATGAAGGTGGGCGAGGTGAATAACGATTTTGATTGAAAGGTCGGATGACCAACCTTGTTCTCTTTTCAGGTCCTTGATTTGCTCTGTCACCTGCATATCCCTTTGATTTTTCATGTCCTTCATTTTTGGCTTCAACTGCCAGCGCTATACTGACAGCCCTGCTGTAGGTAAGGTCCAAACATGTTGCCATCTTCAGCTGAAGCATGTCATTAAGTCCCCTCATGAAACAGTTCTTCTTCAGATCTATATCCACCTGGTCAATGGCATATTGGGAGAGGTGGTTGAATTTATTGAGATACTGCACCACTGTATCCCCTCCTTGCTTCAACCGGATAAACTCTTCTAGTTTCATCTGGAGCACTCCCTCCGGAACATAATGCTCTCGGAATGCCAGCTTGAATTCCTCCCAGGTAACCTGATGTCCAACAGGTTGGATTGCGGAAAAAATCACCAACCAGGTACTGGCAGGCCCTCTGGCTGTTGTGCGGGGAACAAGGGCTTTTGCGTCTCCGTGCACCGAATTAACCCAAACTTCTGTTCCATTACTCTCACCCATTCGTCGGCTTCCAAAGGCTCCTCTGCTTTGACGAAGAGCGACGGTCGAGTCTCAGAGAATTCCAGGTAAGTAGTATCTCGTGGTCCTTGAGGAGGAGCTCTTCCTCCATACGGTTGGAATTGGTTGGCCGCCATCTCGCGCAAAAAGCGCGTATTATCAGCGGTAGCATTGACGAGGGTAGCGATACCCTCGGCCAAAGTAGGTCATACCGGTGGTGGGTTGGGAGTGTCCTCCCCACCATGGGATGTCCCTGCACCATCATGTGCTCTAGTCCGAGATGGCATCTAAGGCAAAGAAACATTTGGAAAAATATAACATGCCAACATACACCATCATACTACATTACTAAAATGTAATAATTAAACAGACTCCATTGCACAATTTGACTTCATTACTTATTTTACATAAGTACAATACTTAGACTATACTATTCTAGTCTTCTTCATCCTTTGTTACTCCATTGCCAGCTGCAGGAGACCGTTCGTCAGCAAGGTTCACTGAAGGAGGGGGCCTAAAAAGGTCCTTCATTAGCTGTTCAAGATGGTCCAGCTCCCATTACAGCAACGTCTAGTGGCACGTCTGGGTGCAGCCGATCATACAGTACATTCACTTCTTCATGTGAAGTGTTGCAGTACACCTGTAGGTTTTCGAGGGATGCGCTAAGTTCTACCACGCGAGCAAGAGCTTTCGCTTCGCAATCCCAAGCGAAAGAGCACGAGTTGACGACCCAGTCGATGGCCGTATCTCATTCTGAAATTTCATACTGTAGGCGACTCACTTCGGCTGACAGCTCTGCAATACGGTGGCTATCCCGCTCACGTGCCCTATTCTTGTGGCGTAGTTCTGACTGAAGTTGCTCCACCCGGGCTTCCAGGTCTCCAATTGGGTCATTACTGCCAATGCTACTCCCTTCATGATGGGAGGCCAACTAATGTCGTGGCACCCCATGAGGTCCCATCGATTTGCGTTGTGTAGTCTTATTGTGCGCCATATCTCCATAAGAAGGGAAGATTTATTAGTATGGTGTTAAATATGATACATGCATAATCTAATATATATGGAATCAACCTTCGTTGATTCCCCACTTCCTACATATATTTCACTCTGTTACCCGACTTTACAAGATAAGGGACTACCAGAAAGTAATAAGGTAAGAATGAAAGAATATTTCTAGGTAAGTGTTTGAAAATTCTTTTGAAGTACTACGTAATATCTAGAGAGATGGGATTCGCTCCGATATGAGCTGTGACGGAACCTCCCAAGGTATTAGGCCCACCTACAGCTGTCCTTTTCCTAAGGACCTCGAACAACCTTGTAGATACACATAATCACTCAACAAGTTCAGTCTTCTGTATCCTCCTTATTTTGCCCAAGAGCGTTTCACCCGTCACGCAGATATTACATCAAAACACTGGAGTAAAGAAATAGCGGAAGCGGTTTACAATAACATAACTTACATTAGCAAAATATAGAGAGTGTGGTACTTATTACAAGACCAGGGTTATGAGTGCATAAGTATTATTACAAACCAGGGCAGCAAAACACCCTCCCGCACAAAAGTTTAGTGTTTTCAAATCGGGAGGACAACATCCTTCCGCACCCAACTTCACTGCTGTGGCTCCTCCTTGGGTATCACCTTTGAATAGAAACAGCAAAACTCTACTGTTTCCTCACCTACAACAACATGGGTTCGAAAACCCTGAGTATGGAGTGTACTTTCACAAGTCTTACCCAACAAAGGAAAAGACTCTCAAGGATATGCTGGCTTTGGGGATTCAAGGTAAAGCTGATCAAGAATCAAAGACTCTGTTTGCAGAAATGCTTACTAACAGTGGATCCTTAAAAATCCAGTTTTATTGGCAGGTTAAATAAAATTACCTGCATCTAGAGTTCTTTCTATCCTAGTTCAAGCACTTAGCCTATACTAGCCGTCTATTATCACCCTTTTGGTTCATTGGATTTCTACGTGTAAGTCAGTGACCAAGTCTTCATGTCCGAGAAGTAACGGCGATCCGAATCGATTAATACCCAGCTGGGGATCTCCAACCACACGACATATGTAGCACTTAATGCTTGCATATGTCAACTCGCCACCGGGTTTCTCAAGACCAGACCGGGTTCACGCCAACCGAGAGCACAGATACACCATCGTCCAGCTTCTTGCCACGGAGGGTACATGCTATTCTCGCCATCTCTCCACTCCCATTTCATGGTGGCCTTTCTGGTATTGGTTTGCCCAAGGCAAAGCTTACCCATGATGAGGCATGTGGCCAGTTAAAAGGTCCTCAATCATCAAGCCTACATCGACACGGTCCATAATCGACTCAGACGGAGACACTACACCGAGACTTCCTTCTCGTGTAAGTCACCCGCCCGATCTTAGCTTTATTATTTAAAACCCAAAGTTTGGTACCTGGCAGAGGTACATCTTTTCCGATGTTGAACCCATCATGGCCATGATGGATTCACCATCAAGTCTTTTCTTTTGAAAAACTTCCCATCCCCTCTGAAGTACCATTTTTGTTTAAAAACAAATCATTTTGTTTTCTAAGGTAAGACTAGGCATCATAAAACTTTTAAGGAAAATAGGTATCAAGGAATGGTAAACAGTTGCAAGGAAGGAAATGCATCAATTGTTTATCACCCAACTCCTATCACCTAATGCACCATTTCAAGTGATAAAGAGTTTAAAACAACAAGGAAAAGGGTAAATAATGCACCGGAGCTTGCCTTGTGTTGTAGGAGACTTAGGCTCTGTTCCACAGATGTCAAAGTAGAAGTTGTTTTCAGCTGGTGGATTCTCAACTTGTGGTACAACTTCTTCCTCAACAATCACTTCTTCGTATTCTATACATAACAATACATATACATGAATGCTCGTGTGATGCTATGAATTTGCAGTTATAATAGAAACACACTAAGTTATATCTTGAATACAACTTTTCTTCACGATAACTACTAGATACTAGAGTTCTCGTGAGTTAGTACTCTATTAGGGTTTGGTAATTATATCTTAGGAAGCTAGTGTTTTGGTTTGGGATCAAACAATGTCCAAAACATGCTAAACTTTACCCAAGGGTTTTAATTATCATATTAAGTTCACCCAAAAAAGTTTTACTACTTTTTGGAGCTACTAATAAAATTCTAAAATTCTAAAAGACTAGGTTTAGGCATCTTTAAATGCTAAATAATTCATGGTTGGGACTAAAAATCTTGGAACTATTTTTCTTAAATACTATAGAAATTTAGGAGTCTAGTAAAATTGGTCCCATGATTTTATCATTTTTCTAGAATTTCCTATAATTTTCCTAAGCGTGACAGAAAAAGAAAAAAAGGAAAACTAGGAACAGTATTGGGCTGAAACCAGCCCGAGCGGCCCATCAACAGGAGAAACACGCCCGCGCGCGTGCCTGCCCTGGCAACTTTGCACAGAGGACCTCAACTATTTGAATAACTGGTTAAGAATCATTGTGCACTATTCATCCATGTCTCTAACATTTGCGCTAAGGCCCTCGGAGTTCTATTTCTTTACCACGTCAAGTCCACGACAGTGAACAGCGATGAGCACACTCTCCAGCAAACTTGTACCGGCCGGAATACGCAATGACTGATGCCCTAACTCGGCTAACACCAAATCCTACCCCAGGCGACCCTAATCCCTCCATCAATTGCACAAATCCGGCCCAGAGTTTTTGCAATTAAGTCCAATTTGCTCCACATAACTTGAAAATCCTCCAATGTAAGAGTTACTTAGTTTTTGACATTCTATCACTTTGATATTTGCACTTTGGTCCAAAAGTGCCTAGAATTTGAATTCACCCTAGGGTACAATTTAGGGTTTTCTAGGGTTTCTTTTTAGGGTTTTGGGCACACTAGGGTTTTTGATCCACTCAAATCCATCACTCTTGATTTCTTATGAATATTTCCAATGACTTTTGAGATATTACTCCTTTTTGACTTATTATTACCCATATGTCCTAATCCCAGGGTTGTTTATCCTACCCTATGGTTAAGTACACTTCAAATCACCACATCACACATGTTTTGAAATTTTACCTAGTGAATGCATTCTAGGTGTGACAAACAAAATGAAATGTCAATGCATATGATGTCATGCTCAAATTTTAGTGCCAGTAACAACAGAGGTGTTACAACCAGGTGCATATGTTGTTGATGCCACGCGTGTAATGTTTGCAAGTCGTGGATGGACGTCAGTCCTATCTGTCTTGTCCAATTCGCTTCCTTGCTTCAGTGCTCCTTCCCATTCGCACCCTGCGTGGCTCTCAATGTCTTCATGGAGATGACTCAACTATTCAAGTTGAGTTATTTCTACGTTACTCTCAATGTTGCCATATACGTATTGTATTCATAAATGGTGAGATAATGGTTTTGAAATTAAAATGGGCTAGGCCCAATAATTCTAACACCTAGCCAAAATTAACCCTTTGATTTGGAATTTCTTCGTGGTCCATTTCAATTTCAAGTTCCAAGTCGATGATAAAGCTTCTTGTGCTCTCTCTATATGTTTAGGGTTTATGTCTAAACAACCAGTTTATAGGCGTGTTGAAACCATTTGCCTTCCAAGGGTCAGGCGCATAAAATTATAGAGCATCTAACCAAGACCTTAGCTGTTTTTAACGAAAACCTGAACTTAGCTGTTAAATAAACGAAATGGTAAATTTGTTAAATCTGAGTGCTCCTCATGTCATCTCCAGCAGATCCCTATCACATCTCTTCTATTTCAAACTCCACTTTACAAATAGTGTCAAACAGTTTTACTTCTGCTATTTTATGCTATGGCTTCATTGGGATCTTCTATAAAAACTGTTGGGAAATTATCAAGGTCGACTTGATTAAGGCATTACAAGATTTCCATAATCATAAAACCTCAAAGTTACATATCGCAAATGAGGCGCACATTGTTCTGCTTCCAAAGAAAGAGGGAGCTACAGAGTTCAGTGAGTTTCGGCCAATCAGTCTGATCAACAGTCCGGCTAAAATTATTTCTAAGGTGTTGGCTGACCGCCTGGCCCTAATGCTTGATAAGCTCGTATCCACCTCACAAAATGCTTTCATAAAGAAACGCTGCATTCATGACAATTTCCTTTACGTGCAGAATGTTATTCGTAGTCTACACAAGAACAATAAGGCAGCTCTTTTTATTAAATTTGATATATCGAAAGCTTTTGACTCTTTGAGCTAGCCTTACCTTCTAGATGTCTTGAAGGCCCTGGGTGTAACACCCCAGGTGTTACTTAGAGTTTTCCACTCAAGGCTACACAAGTAAGCCCATCATCACATGTGACTTAAGTTGGGATAAGCAAACCAAAATTTGGAGCTCAAGATTCTAAGTAAGTGCAACCCATCTTAGAAGTCATACCTTGGTTTGTCATGCACATATAAGGGGGAGAATTGCCCAAACCCTAATTCAAACCCCTTTGGACAAGTGGAGGACTAGAGGTAAGTATGATCAAAAGGCTATGAAAACCCCATGATCATGACTTGGGCCAATTATAAAAGATGTAGTGCACTTAATACCCTACAAATAATAGTAAGAAAGTGACCCCAAAAAGATTTCAGAAAAACCCCAAAAGGTTCACAAAAGGGTTGAGCACAAAAGAAAAATTAGAATTTTTCGAAGTCCAAAACCAACCCTCTTGCAAAGATCAAACATGTTCACCTTGATTCCAAACTCAAAATCACTTGGCCCAATTGACAAAGTGGCGCCAAAATACCTCTAGAATACCCTGGAAAAGTTTGAACCCAACCCTAAGTCGTTTGACATGACTTGGCACAAGTTTTGTCTCGGTTTGGACAAGTAGGACAGAGACAACTTCCCACCCCCATATCTCTCAAACTCGACCATATCTACCCTTGGTACTCACATGAACTAGATAGCTCTAGGTGTAGAGAAGAGATCTCTCACAGGTCTTAGGGCAAGATTCGCACATTTTGGCCACTGAACAGAGGGAAGAACAAGGGCAGAAGCAAAGAGCCACGTGTTCGACGCGCTCTGAGCTCGCCAGAGCACGCCCGACGCGCGCCCCCGCGTGCCCCGCATCGCGCCAAAGCCGAGCCAGCGCCGTTGCCCGCGCCCGCGCCTATAAAGCCCCCAGAGACGTCGACCGTACTTCTCCGCGCACGCTCGACCTCACTGGAGCACTAGCTCACCGACATTGCCCCGTGCACGGCGTGCCCGCGGCCACCCGAACACCCACCACCGTAGACCGGCCAGCAGAGCCTCTCCCAACCCCATTCGACCCTCGGAGTAGACTGTGCATGCCTCGGTGAAGCTCCCCGAGCAAGGAATCGAACTTTGCCTCGCCGGAGAAGCTAGTCCACGTTCGCCGGACTTCACCCGATCGTCGGTGAACGTAGACCGAGCTCCACGGTGAGTTGTTCTTCAATTCCTTGCACATGTCGACTCATCAACACCCTGTGAAGCTCCCCGTGCACTTGGATTGACCGGAATCGCCGTGGTTAGGCTGGAACACTCGCCGCCGACGAGTTCACCCGTCTACGCACGTGGACCACCCATTTCCGACCACCACCGCCGTCGAGCCGTACCTCGCTGTGACCGCCAGGACCTCTCGGAGCCAACCCCGCCCCTCGTCGGACCTCTCTCACCGCCGGTAAGCCGCGTCTCCCTTTTTCCTTCCGCAGTTACTGTTTTCATAAGGGGAGGGACCTCGGGGAGAAGAAGAAAAGGCCAGGGGGTTTTGTGCGCTGTCAGCGACTCAAGGGAATAGTGGCGCAGGGGTATAACTGTAGGGATTAGTTTAGAAAGAACCCAGGGTCTTCGAGGCAAAGTGGATTTCCAGAAAACCTTTTTAATATTCTGATTTAAATGCAACCAGAACTTGAGAAATCCATAACTTCCGTTTGGTTCATCCAAATCAAGTCAAACCAATTTTGCCAGATCCTAAATAATATAAACTACATAGGAAAAATATAAAACCCCCAAGTGTTGCAGAAAACTTTAAAGTTATGATTTAATTGATTACCTGATCAAAAGCTAAAGAAAATAAGGAAAAATTGCTACACTATTAGACTGGGGTTAAGAAAATTCAGAGAAGTACTTAATCACTTCCTAACCTGTTTAAAATTAATAAACCCCTCTGTACACCCAATTAAGGTAGGGTTTGCCCTTTTAATCATTTTTAGCTTAAGGTTAAAGAAAATATAAAAGGTAGTTAAAATAAGAACCAGGGAGCACCCACATTTTTGTTGACTCCCTTATTCAGTGTAGTTCACTGGAAAAATTTATTGTACCCTTGTTTAGTACAAAAGAAAGGAGATACCTTTTAATTTAAAAAAACAAGGAAAACTTAGAAAAACCCTAGAAAAATAACCCTGAGGAGAGAACATCCCAAACCTTGGGATAACAAATGTTTTGTTACTATGAACATAGAAAAATTATGAGTTCTGTTGTTTGATATTTTTCAAATAACAAGTTAGTTATAAGTATCTTTTTAGCATTAAACTCTAGAAAATCACAACTAAATAACCACTAAGTAACCTTCTGTGATTTTTGGCACAGAAGCATGTTATTACCTATAGATACTAGTAAAAATGACTTTTAGTACAGAACCCACCCCTAGATAAGAGTTGTAGTGCAAAGTGACCCCTTTGCCCCAACTTTTGCTATTTTTGTCCAGGGCATGTTCTAATTGTTCTGGACCTCAAATTTATAAGGCAGACTACAGTAACAAATAGTAACCCGCTGTAATTTTTATAGAATTTTTGAAAAAGGTTAAATCACTGTTGTAGTTCAAACCCACCCTGAAAGCCTAAATAGAAAAAGAAAAAAGAAATTAATAAGGGAGACTAATGTTACCCTAGCCAAACCAGCAAAACCCCTTGAGTACCCACTGAAATATTTAAGGAGCATTCCAAGTCTTAATCCATTGTGCTTAGGAAAGAACCTCAAACCTAATTTGATAAGCCTAAAACCCTAAGAGCCTCTTATAACAAGGAAACCCTAAATGATTAACTAACTTAGTTTTTCTGCACTAAGGCCTAATTGCTATTAAATTCTACATATCATAGCATGCATATATCTTATTCATTGCATTCGATATATTGCAACCTCGCGGACGGAGAGTACATCCTCGTGCCAGAGCAAGGAGTTGCTCAGGAGATAGCCCCGGATCCAGCACCAGCACCTGCCCCAGAGGATTTGCCTGCCCCAGCTTTGGAAGGCAAGCCCCGATTTTATACATAACCGTTTATATATGCTATTTTACTACACTTAATGTTTGTAGGCTTGTACTGTGCACTTAAGTGTAGGAGTTGTCTGAAACCCTAGTTGCATTAACTCAGGATTTCCTTTTGAGATGGATACTAGTATGCTAGGTCGAGTAGCTGTTTTACTAATTAGGGATCTCGGTAGAAGTCGAGTGATTTTTCTAGCACTCGCGCGAGGTCAGGAAATTGGTTGTATCCACTTTCATATCATACTGATGTTGGTCTGTGGACACGGATCCATGGGGATGCGTGGTCTATGAGATGAAATTGGAATAAGGATTAACGTGTGGATACCTGTGTCAAGCGTTTGAACGTACTAAGCACATGCCGAGAAATATGGTAAATCGGTAAGCCTAGTACCTGATTGAACCTGGCAGTAGACTTTGCCCCTCACGCGACCTGAGATGTGGTCTCCCATTCCGGTTATGGTGGGTACAAGTGCGGTCACTACACAATGGCAGTCGGGGTCAGTGAGGCATTGTACGCCAAGGCGGTGAGCCCTGATCTGCTGTCGGGGAATCGATAGGGACGGTTGATGTGTGTGGGGACGGAGTGCCTCGTCACGTCGTGTGTTTAGGTTTACCTTGCAAGGATAAAAACTCGATTCGAATCGTCTGCTTCTCGCAGCTAATGAGACTGCTTGATCCATTGTACTGCATTGAGTAACAAGTGGAAATGTGATGAATTGGCAAAAGTTGTTGATTGCTAAATGTTTGATACCATGTATGATTAGATAGGTATACATTTAGTCTTAAGAGAGGCACACTAAAACTTGACAAAGCTAAAACTTGATTTATAGACTCAGCTAGTGCTTTTGGCAACCAAACCCCTCAGCCAAACAGCTGCATGTCTAGAGGTAGATGAGTAGACTCCTCACACCGGGTAAGTCTAGCTGAGTATTAGTTGTCGGGGACCATAATTAGGGGTACCCTCAAGACACCTAATTCTCAGCTGGTAACCCCCATCAGCATAAAGCTGCAGAGGCCTGATGGGTTTGATTAAGTCAGGGATCAGTCCATACGAGCGACTCGATCACGCCACGCCCGAGCCTAGCCTCGGGCAAGGGCAGCCGACCCTGAGGTGTTTCCGTCTCGCCCGAGGCCCCCTTTTTACGGCAGACGCATCTCCGGCTCGCCCGAGGCCTTGCCTTCGTTGAGAAGCAACCCTGACTAAATCACCGCGCCGACCGACCAAGTCACTGGGGCATTTTACGCAAAGAGTGGGACTGCCGGGCGGCCAGGCTTGGCCAAAAGCGCCATAGGAAGCTCCGCCCGACCCAGGGCTCGGACTCGGGCTAAGGCCCCGGAAGACGGTGAACTCCGCTCCGCCCGACCCAGGGCTCGGACTCGGGCTAAGGCCCCGGAAGACGGCGAACTCCGCTCCGCCCGACCCAGGGCTCGGACTCGGGCTAAGGCCCCGGAAGACGGCGAACTCCGCTCCGCCCGACCCAGGGCTCGGACTCGGGCTAAGGCCCCGGAAGACGGCGAACTCCGCTCCGCCCGACCCAGGGCTCGGACTCGGGCTAAGGCCCCGGAAGACGGCGAACTCCGCTCCGCCCGACCCAGTGCTTGGACTCGGGCTAAGGCCCCGGAAGACGACGAACTCCGCCTCGCCCGACCCAGGGCTCGGACTCCGCCCTGGCCTCTGCCGAACGACCTCCGCCTCGCCCGACCCAGGAGCACGGGCTCGGCCTCGGCCATGCAGGACAGACTCGACCTCGGCTTCGGAGGAGCCTCCACGTCGCCCGACCTAGGGCACGAGTCCGCCACGTCAACAGGAAGCGCCATCATCACCCTACCCCGAGCCGACTCGGGCCGCAGGGAACAGGACCGACGTCCCATCTGGCTAGCTCCGCCAGATAGGCAATGATGGCACCCCGCTGGACCCATGATGACGGCGGCTCTCAGCTCTCTTACGGAAGCAGGGGGACGTCAGCAAGGGCCCAACCACTCCGACAGCTGTCCCTCCGCCAAGCTCCATTGCTTCTCCGACAGCCACGACGCCACACTAGCCGGGTGCCAAGATCTCTCCGGCTGCCACCTTGGCATGTACTTAGGGCACTAGCTCTCCCCCGCTAGACACGTAGCACCTTGCTACACCCCCATTTGTACACCTGGATCCTCTCCTTACGCCTATAAAAGGAAAGACCAGGGCCTTCTTAGAGGAGGTTGGCCTCGCGGGAACGAAGGGCAGGGGCAGGCGCTCTCTTGGGGCCGCTCGCTCCCCTCACCCGCGCGGATGCTTGTAACCCCCCTACTGCAAGCGCACCCGACCTGGGCGCGGGACGAACACGAAGGCCGCGGGATCTCCGACTCCCTCACGACCCGGCTCCGGCCACCTCGCTCTCGCTCTCTCCCCCCTTCGCGCTCGCCCACGCGCTCGACCCATCTGGGCTGGGGCACGCGGCACACTCACTCGTCGGCTCGGGGACCCCCCGGTCCCGAAACGCCGACAGTTGGCGCGCCAGGTAGGGGCCTGCTGCGTGTTGACGAGTAGTTTCCCGTCAAGCTCCAGATGGGCAGTCTCCAACGACCTCTTCAACCCGGGACGGTGCTCCGTTTCGGGAGCCTCGAGTTCATGTCTTTCGACGGCAGCTACGACATGATACTCCTTCCACCGCCGCGCGACAGCGACAATGGTGGCGGACAGCCCGCCCGCCGGCGGCGGAATCGACGACGTCTTTCCCGCGTGGGGGAAGGACAACTTTCGAGCTCGCCCCATCCTCTCCCTCGCCATCGAAGGAGGAGGCGGGGCAACCGGGGCCAAGCGGGAGGTTGCACTCAGTCGGCTGTCGAGCAAATCGACATCCCCAGCGCCCCAACGGAGGACGCGTCGGGCATCACCCACGCGTTTGAGGCGAAGGCGAGCGCCGTCCCCCGCGACACGCCGACCTCGAGCAAGTGGACGACGCCAGCGCGCTCACGGAGGGCCTGCAGGACGTCGCCCTCGCACCCAGGACGACAGCACGATCAGCCCCCGATGTGACTTCGTCGCTCCTCGTCGACCAAAAGGTACCGGCTGATTCCCATCCTTTGTCATTTCGACTCGGCCTCAACCCGCCTAGCGACCTCGCTTTGGCGGGCGCTCACATTGAGGCGAGTGCAACCTCTCTAGGGTTTCGTGTGCGGTCGCCTTGGGACCGATTGACGGACGTCTCGACCTACGGGCCCTCTGGGTCCGAGGAAGATGACGATCCCAGCATCTGCTGGGATTTCTCTGGATCTGGCAACCCCAGTGCCATGCGGGATTTCATGACCGCATGCAACTACTGCCTCTCCGACTGTTCCGACGGCAGCCGCAGCCTTGACGACAAGGACTGCGGCCCGAGCCGTGAATGTTTCCACGTCGAGCTAGGGGATCCCTCCGGAGGCAGCTGTCTCGGCATGCCGGAGGATGGTGATCCCCCTAGGCCAGCGCCTCGCGCCGACATCCCGCGGGAGCTAGCTGTGGTCCCCGTTCCGGCGGGGGGTCACGACCCACAGCTCGAGCAAGTCCGCGGGGCGCGGGCCGGGCTCGATGAGGGAGCAGGAGCGCTCGAGGCAATCCGTCGGGACGTCGAGCAGGTATGGGCGGGCCAGCCCCCGGCCGGAGAAATACGTCACCTGCCCCAAGGTCTCCAGCACCGCATCGCTAACGATGCCAGGGATAGACCGCCACCCGCATCCGGCGGGACCGGTCAGGACCTGGCCGCCGCAGCGATGCTCCTCCGCGCGATGCCGGAGTCATCAACCACCGAGGGTCGGCGAATCCAGGGAGAGCTCAAGCATCTCCTGGAAGGCGCTGCGGCCCGGCGGGCCGAGAGCTCTGCCTCCCGAAGGCAGGGGTACCCCTCGGAACCTCGCGCCGCGACTTCCCGACTCATGCGGGAAGCCTCGGTCTACACCGGGCGCACGCGCAACACCGCGCCAGCGGCCCCGGGCCACCTCGGCGACGAGCACCCTCATCGCGACCGTCGGGCCCGCCTCGACGAAAGGGTGCGCCGAGGTTATCACCCCAGGCGTGGGGGACGCTACGACAGCGGGGAGGATCGGAGTCCCTCGCCCGAACCACCCGGTCCGCAGGTCTTCAGCTGGGCCATTCGGCGGGCACCGTTTCCGCCCCGATTCCGACCCCCGACTACCATCACAAAGTACTCGGGGGAAACGAGACCGGAATTGTGGCTCGCGGACTACCGCCTGGCCTGTCAACTAGGTGGGACGGACGACGACAACCTCATCATCCGCAACCTCCCCCTGTTCCTCTCCGACACTGCTCGCGCTTGGTTGGAGCACCTGCCTCCGGGGCAGATTTCCAACTAGGAGGATCTGGTCCAAGCCTTCGCCGGCAACTTCCAGGGCACGTACGTGCGCCCCGAGAATTCCTGGGACCTCCGAAGCTGCCGGCAACAGCCGGGAGAGTCCCTTCAGGACTACATCCGGCGATTCTCGAAGCAGCGCACCGAGCTGCCTAACATCACCGACTCCGATGTCATCGACGCATTCCTCGCCGGCACCACCTGCCGTGACCTGGTGAGCAAGTTGGGTCGCAAGACCCCCACCAGGGCGAGCGAGCTAATGGACATCGCCACCAAGTTCGCCTCTGGTCAGGAGGCGGTCGAGGCCATCTTCCGAAAGGACAAGCAGCCCCAGGGCCGCCCGTCGGAAGATGCCCCCGAGGCGTCTACTCCGCTCGGCGCCAAGAAGAAAGGCAGGAGGAAGTCGCAAGCGAAACGCGACGCCGCCAGCACCGACCTTGTCGCCGCTGCCGAATACAAGAACCCTCGGAAGCCCCCCGGAGGCGCCAACCTCTTCGACAAGGCACTCAAGGAGACGTGCCCCTACCATCAGGGGCCCGTCAAGCACACCCTCGAGGAGTACGTCATGCTTCGGCGCCACTTCCACCGGGCCGGGCCACCCGCAGAGGGTGGCAGGGCCCGCGACGACGACAAAAAGGAAGATCACCAAGCAGGAGAGTTCGCCGAGGTCCGCGACTGCTTCATGATCTACGGAGGGCATGCGACGAAGGTGAAGGTGGTCTACGGAGGTCTGCTTCATGATCTACGGAGGTCTGCTCGGTGAAGGTGGCGGCGCCAGTCTATCTAGACTGGTCCGACAAGCCCATCACCTTCGACCAGGACGACCACCCCGACCACGTGCCGAGCCCAGGGAAGTACCCGCTCGTCGTCGATCCCATCATCGGCGACGTCAGGCTCACCAAGGTCCTGATGGATGGGGGCAGCTGCCTCAATATCATCTACGCCGAGACCCTCAGGCTCCTGCGCGTCGATCTGTCATCCGTCCGAGCAGGCGCTGCGCCCTTCCACGGGATCATCCCTGGGAAGCGCGTCCAGCCCCTCGGACAGCTCGACCTTCCTGTCTGCTTCGGAACACCCTCCAACTTCCGAAGGGAGACTTTGACATTCGAGGTGGTCGGGTTCCGAGGAACCTACCACGCAGTGTTGGGAAGGCCATGCTACGCGAAGTTCATGGCCATCGCCAACTACACCTACCTGAAGCTCAAGATGCCGGGCCCCAACGGGGTCATCACCGTCGGCCCCACGTACAAACACGCGTTCGAATGCGATGTGGAGTGCGTGGAGTACGCCGAGGCCCTCGCCGAGTCCGAGGCCCTCATCGCCGACCTGGAAAACCTCTCCCGGGAGGTGCCGGACGTGAAGCGACATGCCGGCAACTTCGAGCCAGCGGAGACGGTTAAGGTCGTGCCTCTCGACCCCAGTGGAGACACCTCCAAGCAGATCCGGATCGGTTCCGGGCTCGACCCCAAATAGGAAGCAGTGCTCGTCGACTTTCTCCGCGCAAACGCCGACGTCTTTGCGTGGAGTCCCTCGGACATGCCCGGCATACCGAGGGATGTCGCCGAGCACTCGCTGGATATTCGGGCCGGAGCCCGACCGGTCAGACAGCCTCTGCGCCGATTCGACGAGGAAAGGCGCAGGGTGATAGGCGAGGAGATCCACAAGCTGATGGCAGCAGGGTTCATCAAAGAGGTATTCCATCCCGAATGGCTCGCCAACCCTGTACTTGTGAGGAAGAAAGGGGGGAAGTGGCGGATGTGTGTAGACTACACTGATCTCAACAAAGCATGTCCGAAGGTCCCCTACCCCCTACCTCGCATCGATCAAATCGTGGACTCCACTGCAGGGTGCGAAACCCTGTCTTTCCTCGATGCCTACTCAGGGTATCATCAAATCAAGATGAAAGAGTCCGACCAGCTCACGACTTCTTTCATCACGCCCTTCGGCATGTACTGTTATGTCACCATGCCGTTCGGTTTGAGGAACGCGGGTGCAACGTACCAGCGGTGCATGAACCATGTGTTCGGCGAACACATCGGTCGCACGGTCGAGGCCTACGTCGATGACATCGTAGTCAAGACGAGGAAAGCCTCCGACCTTCTCTCCGACCTCGAACTGACATTTCGGTTTCTCAAGGCGAAGGGCGTCAAGCTCAATCCCGAGAAGTGCGTCTTCGGGGTGCCCCGAGGCATGCTTTTGGGATTCATCGTCTCCGAGCGGGGCATCGAAGCCAACCCGGAGAAGATCGCAGCCATCACAAACATGGGGCCCATCAAGGACTTAAAAGGCGTACAGAGGGTCATGGGATGTCTCGCGGCCTTGAGCCGTTTCATCTCGCGCCTCGGCGAAAGAGGCCTGCCCCTGTACCGTCTCTTAAGGAAGGCCGAGTGCTTCACCTGGACTCCCGAGGCCAAGGAAGCTCTCGGGAACCTGAAGGCGCTCCTCACCCAGGCGCCCGTCTTGGTACCCCCAGCTGATGGAGAAGCCCTCCTGGTCTACGTCGCCGCTACCACTCAGCTGGTCAGCGCCGCAATCGTGGTCGAAAGGCAGGAAGAGGGGCATGCTTTGCCCATTCAGAGGCCAGTTTACTTCATCAGCGAGGTACTGTCCGAGACCAAGATCCGCTACCCACAAGTCCAGAAGCTGCTGTATGCAGTAATCCTGGCGAGGCGAAAGCTGCGACATTACTTCGAGTCTCATCCGGTGACTGTGGTGTCATCCTTCCCCCTGGGGGAGATCATCTAGTGCCGAGAAGCCTCGGGACGGATCGCAAAGTGGGCGGTGGAAATCATGGGCGAGACAATCTCGTTCGCCCCTCGGAAGGCCATCAAGTCCCAGGTACTAGCGGACTTCGTAGCCGAATGGGTCGACACCCAGTTGCCGACGGCTCCGATCCAACCGGAGCTCTGGACCATGTTTTTCGACGGGTCGCTGATGAAGACGGGAGCCGGCGCGGGCCTGCTCTTCGTCTCGCCCCTCGGGAAACACCTGCGCTACGTGCTCCGCCTCCATTTCCCGGCGTCCAACAATGTGGCTGAGTACGAGGCTCTGATCAACGGATTGCGAATCGCCATCGAGCTAGGGGTCCGACGCCTCGATGCACGCGGCGACTCGCAGCTCGTCATCGACCAAGTCATGAAGAACTCCCACTGCCGCGACCCGAAGATGGAGGCCTACTGTGATGAGGTTCGATGCCTGGAAGACAAGTTCTACGGGCTCGAGCTTAACCACATCGCCCGGCGCTACAACGAGACTGTGGACGAGCTGGCGAAGATAGCCTCGGGGCGAACGACGGTTCCCCCGGACGTCTTCTCCCGGGATCTGCACCAACCCTCAGTCAAGATAAGCGACGCGCCCGAGCCCGAGGTGCCCTCGGCCCCGTCCGAGGTGACCTCGGCCCAGCCCGAGCCATACTCGGTTCAACCCGAGGAACCCTCGGCCCCCGAGGGCGAAGCACTGCGCATCGAGGAGGAGCAGAGTGGGGTCATGCCAGAGCAAGATTGGCAGACCCCGTACCTGCAATATCTCCGCCAAGGAGAACTGCCCCTCGACCGAGCCGAGGCTCGGCGGGTAGCGCGACGCGCCAAGTCGTTCGTCTTGCTGGGCGATGAGAAGGAGCTCTACCACCGTAGCCCCTCGGGCATCCTCCAGCGATGCATCTCCATCACCGAGGGTCAGGAACTCCTGCAGGAAATACACTCGGGGGCTTGCGGCCATCATGCAGCACCTCGAACCCTCGTCGGGAATGCTTTCCGCCAAGGCTTCTATTGGCCGACGGCGGTGGCTGACGCCACTAGAATTGTCCGCGCCTGCGAAGGGTGCCAATTCTATGCGAAGCAGACCCACCTGCCCGCTCAGACTCTGCAGACGATACCCATCACCTGGCCCTTCGCTGTGTGGGGTCTGGACCTCGTCGGCCCTCTGCAGAAGGCGCCCGGGGGCTACACGCACCTGCTGGTCGCCGTCGACAAATTCTCCAAGTGGATCGAGGTCCGACCCCTGAACAGCATCAGATCCGAGCAGGCGGTGGCGTTCTTCACCAACATCATCCATCGCTTCGGGGTCCCGAACTCCATCATCACCGACAACGGCACCCAGTTCACCGGCAAAAAATTCTTGGATTTTTGCGAGGATCACAACATCCGGGTAGACTGGGCCGCCGTAGCTCATCCCATGTCGAATGGGCAAGTAGAACGTGCCAATGGCATGATTCTACAAGGGCTCAAGCCTCGGGTTTACAATGATCTCAACAAGTTCGGCAAGCGATGGATGAAGGAACTCCCCTCGGTGGTCTGGAGCCTGAGGACGACGCCGAGCCGAGCCACGGGTTTCACGCCGTTCTTCCTGGTCTACGGGGCCGAGGCCGTTTTGCCCACTGACCTGGAATACGGCTCCCCGAGGACGAGGGCCTACAACGATGAAAGCAACCAAGCTAGCCGAGAAGACTCGCTGGACCAGCTGGACGAGGCTCGGGACAGGGCCTTACTACACTCGGCGCGGTATCAGCAGTCCCTGCGACGCTACCACGCCCGAGGGGTCCGACCCCGAGACCTCCAGGTGGGCGACCTGGTGCTTCGGCTGCGGCAGGACACCCGAGGGAGGCACAAGCTCACGCCCCCCTGGGAGGGGCCGTTCATCATCGCCAAAGTTCTGAAGCCCGGAACGTACAAGCTGGCCAACAGTCAAGGCGAGGTCTACGGCAACGCTTGGAACATCCAACAGCTACGTCGCTTCTACCCTTAAGATGTTTCCAAGTTGTTCATATACCTCACACCCATGCAAAGTTTAGTCAACAAGGAAGGGTCGGCCTCGCCTCGGCAAAGCCCGACCCTCCCTCGGGGGCTAAAAGGGGGGAAACCCCCTCTGCGTCAAAATTTTCCTCAAACAGAAAATCTCTTTTACCAGAATATCTTCCATGCTTTTTGACTACTTCGAAAAGTGGGTCCTGGAAACGACGGGGTACACGTAAGCAGTCAAGGCTGACCGAGCCGAGGGACTCCTACGCCTCCGGGATACGGATACCTCACTCATCACCTTCTGCGATAAGTAACTCACGTTCGGATAAGGTGACTCCACGGATCGAACAAGTCTCTACGTTCGGAAGCCCTTCTGTCGAAGCGATTCTTCGAGTTTCCTCGACCAAGTCGGTGATAGGGCCTCATGGACGAGTAAAAGTGCGCGTAAGCGGCAAGGTCGACCGAGCCGAGGGACTCCCACGCCTCCGGGATACGGATACCTCACTCCTCACCTTCCGCGAGAAGCAACTTTCGCTCGCACAGACATCCCTGTTACCGACAAAAAGTCCAGATGCTTGGAACAAGAGGAAAAGAGACGCAGCTTTACAACACAGCAAGGGTGTGTGTTCTGGCCTCGACGGCCGCACAAAGCACACACTACAAGACAAGCTGATCCTGCAGGCTCGGGTCCTGACTCGGGAAGGGGGCAGCGACACCCTCGGCATCAACGGCACCTTCGGCAAGGCCCGACCTAGCCTCGGACGGCGACACGGTCTGAGGGCCTCCGCTCCGAAGGACGGCGTCATCACCACGCCCGGGCGATCGTTGTTAGGGACTTCTCCGGGAATCCGGCCCGAGCAGGCGGTTCGGCCAGCCACCTCCGGGGCCTCGGCCAACCACCTTCCGAGGGCACGAGCCCGGTCCGAAGCCTCGGCTGACCGACTCCGGCGTCGATCCTGCCAACGGACAACTCGGCTAGGCTCCAGCCAACCAGGTTTCATTTCCGAACCAACTTCACCTCTGCTCATACTGATATTGCTACCCCCAGCCTCGGCTCGTTGAAGAGCGGCCGAGGGGTCTCTTTAACTAAGCTAGAGGAGCCTCGGACAACAGGGCCGACCGAGCCGAGGGACTCCTACGCCTCCGGGATACGGATACCTCACTCGTCACCTTGACACGGGGCGACTCATGCTTGGTGAAGCGGTTCAGACAATCAGCAGACGAGTCTTAGTGCTCGGAAATGAGGAAAAAACACGGCTCCGTGCCGTAATTACATACATGTTCAGGCCCCGAAAGCCAAAATGAACAAAAAACCCGGCACTCGAAGTGCCATTACAAACGGAACTCCGGTTCCGCCCCCGCGGGTACGGACAACCTCCCCGCCAGGGAAGCCCGAGGAGCGACAAGCTCTGGGTGAATCACCAGCAAACGCGGGACGCCCCTAAGCACCCCGGCAGATCCTCGCAGCCGTCCTCGCCGCGAATGCGAGGGGGAAGACGGAATGTTGCATCCTAGCTGGGCAGCAACAGTTCTCCTTCCCCGGCATGGCTGGAGGATGTCTCCGCCGTGGGGCTAAAAGGCGATTGCCACCACCAGAAGCTGGAAAATGAGATGGTCCGCCGACCCGCGTAGGAGGTGGAGCCCCGGCTCGCCTCGCTCCCCGCCCCGGCGAGGATGACGAACACCCTCAACACTGAGGGCGGGGCCGGGACCACAGCCCGGTTCGCCTCTCCCCATCCGGGAGCTGGAGGCCACCGTCTTGGGTGATCACCAGCGGAGGGGAGCCGCGCGGGCTGTGTGATGAAAATCCTTGAAGCCGAACGATGGCTGAAAGGTACCCACTCCCACGGAGTGGTGTCCTCCGACGATGAGGCACGGAGACGGCGATTTCCCCCGTCCGGGGGCTTGAAAGGTGGAAAGACACGATGCATAAGGGAGGAAGAAGACATGGTTGCCTTACGAAAGGGGTCGCCCTCCCTTTAAAGGCAACTCTCCCTGCTTGCGCCCCCAACCGTCACGGGCTGAGTCTTCTCCAACACGCCTCCAAAGTCCTACCCTGCGGCGCGGGGGCTGGGACCCGCCTGTCATACAGACCGGCTCCGAGCAGAAGAAGCCGAACCGCCGCGCGCGGCGCGCGCAACCACCCAGCGGTTACAAGTGACCCTCCACCTTTGCCCAGACCAACGGGCGAAAGGGGCGGGCAGCCATGCGGGCAGCATGCAACCGCGCCAAGTGGACGCGCCTCTCCGACTCGCGCCAAGTGGACGCGCCTCTCCGACTCCTGACAGGCCAGCACGGAGGCTCAAGCCCACGCGTCGCGCAACCGGCGCGCCGGATGCTGCATGTAAGCCACTATGCCACTTGCGCCACCACCGCACCTCCTCGGTTGCGGAACCAATACCGCGACCCGAGGCGGCCCAGCGCGCGGCCCAGCAGCGCCAGCCCGGCGCAGCGGTCAAACGCAGTCAAAAGTGGGCCGGCAGTAATGACGGTGGCAGGCGCGCAAGAGCAGCGGTCACGCCATCAGCCAAGCTCACGTCCCATCCGGAGGCAGCAAGAGAACCCCCTCTCTCACGGTGTGAAGACGACACGCCCGTGACCCGTTCCTCGAACGGCTCGCGTACGCAATGGCAGCCTCACCGACCGCTCGCCCCGGCGCATTAACTCCGCGGCTCGACGGGCAGCGCTTCTGGCGGAAGCAGCTGGCGACGTTTCGCCTTCGCCAAAACGGCCACACCAAAAAAGGTACGCCACGTCGTTCAATTTCGTATCCTTTTTTCCTTTTCCTTCTTTCTCTATCTCTTGCAACAGGGACCGGGAAAGGGGGTACCCCCAAAGGGATCCTTCCCCGTGAAGGAACTAGGCTCCGAGCCTCCTTACTGATTAGGGGTTCAAAGGCTGGCCCCCCAAAGGGTTCAACAGCCGCCTCAGATCGCGTGGGCCCGACACCCACTACTGGTCAGGGGTTCGAAGGTCGGCCTCCCGAAAGGTCCCACGACCGCCTCAGGCTACTCGGGCTCCGCGCCCCTTACTGATCAGGGGTTCGAAGGCTGGCCCCCCGAAGGGTTCACAGTCGCCTCAGACACCGAGCGAGGGATGACCAGGGGTACGTTCGATACATAACCAAGGCTCGGGCTGCGCTCCCGAGGTACCCTAGGACATTTCCGAGACCAGCGGGAACGACTCTGTAACGGAATCCCATCGGAGGGAGGCAACGAGCCCTCGGACCCCGTCGCCAGGGGACCGGGTCCGGCAGATCACCCGCATGTACTTTTGGGCGTGCCTCCGGGCCCCTAGCCGACCCCCAACGAACGGGGCAAGGACGTCCACTCGGATTACCCGATTGCAGCTCACCGGAGACACCATGTTCGGTCCCATCGAGGGTAACATGGCGCTCTCCCCCCCCTCCTCCTTGCGGAAAGGCGACGTAGGGGCGTATGTAAAAAAGCCGAGTCTGTCCCTGATCGTCCTCTCGCTCCGTGCGGAGGCTCGGGGGCTGCTCTCGCAAACCCGGCTCCGGCTGAACCGTTGACAGCGTCAACATACCAGCCCGAGAACTTGGGCCCCGACAGTGCACCCGGGCTACGGCCTGTTCGCATGAGGAAACCGCCAGACCGGCCGAAGCATTACGCAAGGCATTAAGACCTCGAAGGAGTGAAACCACTCCTCCGAGGCCTCGGGGGCTACACCCGGCGGGTGCGCTCGTGCGCACCCACCGGAACAAAGAGCAACCGAGAAAGGCTGGTCCCCTTGCAAAAAAGTGCGACGAAAGCCTCCAAGCGAGTGTTAACACTCCCTTCGAGGCTCGAGGGCTACTGTCGGGGACCATAATTAGGGGTACCCTCAAGACGCCTAATTCTCAGCTGGTAACCCCCATCAGCATAAAGCTGCAGAGGCCTGATGGGTTTGATTAAGTCAGGGATCAGTCCATACGAGCGACTCGATCACGCCACGCCCGAGCCTAGCCTCGGGCAAGGGCAGCCGACCCTGAGGTGTTTCCGTCTCGCCCGAGGCCCCCTTTTTACGGCAGACGCATCTCCGGCTCGCCCGAGGCCTTGCCTTCGTTGAGAAGCAACCCTGACTAAATCACCGCGCCGACCGACCAAGTCACTGGGGCATTTTACGCAAAGAGTGGGACTGCCAGGCGGCCAGGCTTGGCCAAAAGCGCCATAGGAAGCTCCGCCCGACCCAGGGCTCGGACTCGGGCTAAGGCCCCGGAAGACGGCGAACTCCGCTCCGCCCGACCCAGGGCTCGGACTCGGGCTAAGGCCCCGGAAGATGGTGAACTCCGCTCCGCCCGACCCAGGGCTCGGACTCGGGCTAAGGCCCCGGAAGACGGCGAACTCCGCTCCGCCCGACCCAGGGCTCGGACTCGGGCTAAGGCCCCGGAAGACGGCGAACTCCGCTCCGCCCGACCCAGGGCTCGGACTCGGGCTAAGGCCCCGGAAGACGGCGAACTCCGCTCCGCCCGACCCAGGGCTCGGACTCGGGCTAAGGCCCCAGAAGACGACGAACTCCGCCTCGCCCGACCCAGGGCTCGGACTCCGCCCTGGCCTCTGCCGAACGACCTCCGCCTCGCCCGACCCAGGAGCTCGGGCTCGGCCTCGGCCATGCAGGACAGACTCGACCTCGGCTTCGGAGGAGCCTCCACGTCGCCCGACCTAGGGCACGAGTCCGCCACGTCAACAGGAAGCGCCATCATCACCCTACCCCGAGCCGACTCGGGCCGCAGGGAACAGGACCGACGTCCCATCTGGCTAGCTCCGCCAGATAGGCAATGATGGCACCCCGCTGGACCCATGACGACGGCGGCTCTCAGCTCTCTTACGGAAGCAGGGGGACGTCAGCAAGGGCCCAACCACTCCGACAGCTGTCCCTCCGCCAAGCTCCATTGCTTCTCCGACAGCCACGACGCCACACTAGCCGGGTGCCAAGATCTCTCCGGCTGCCACCTTGGCATGTACTTAGGGCACTAGCTCCCCCCCGCTAGACACGTAGCACCTTGCTACACCCCCATTTGTACACCTGGATCCTCTCCTTACGCCTATAAAAGGAAGGACCAGGGCCTTCTTAGAGGAGGTTGGCCTCGCGGGAACGAAGGGCAGGGGCAGGCGCTCTCTTGGGGCCGCTCGCTCCCCTCACCCGCGCGGACGCTTGTAACCCCCCTACTGCAAGCGCACCCGACCTGGGCGCGGGACGAACACGAAGGCCGTGGGATCTCCGACTCCCTCACGACCCGGCTCCGGCCACCTCGCTCTCGCTCTCTCCCCCCTTCGCGCTCGCCCACGCGCTCGACCCATCTGGGCTGGGGCACGCGGCACACTCACTCGTCGGCTCGGGGACCCCCCGGTCCCGAAACGCCGACATTAGTATACTCAGCCTTGCTTGTGGCATAATTTTACAGGTGCTCTGGAGGACATGGTTGCTGGAGTGACTTGGCCGTCCACCTTGCCACCGGGTTGGACAGTCGAGTGGGACCCTACCTCGGGCAGAGGAGGAGCATGAGGAGTGATGGGACAAGCTTCCCTATCTCTTGGTTTATTTATCGCTAGTTTTATTCCGCTGCATTCCGAACAATGATGACTACTTTTGCTAAACTCCGATGATGATGTAATAAATTTAATACTTCTCAATGCATGGTTTTATGCTTTATTGTATTTGCTCTGTGCCTCACCATCGAGTGAGTACGTGGTACTTGATCCTGTTAGTGGCCTCGTCGGACTAGATCCGAGGGACTGACGTGTTATTCCTATTTAAGTGTGGTCTAGCCTCTAAGGCGGGACTTAGGCACTTAAGTTGGAATAATTCGGGCGGTTCCGCCACACTGGGTTTTGGCCAAAAGTGGAGAGATTGGGTTGCGGCCATCTTGGCTACATCATCGTCTAGAGTTCTAGTCAACGGTCTTACAAGCAATAAGTTTAAACATGCTCGGGGGCTGCGGCAAGGCGATCCGCTTTCGCCTATGTTATTCATCTTGGCCATTGATCCCCTCCAAAAAATGATTGAGCAAGCAGCAAGGATAGGTTTTTTAAAGTCGGTGCTACCCAGATCAGCTCGTTTGTGTTGCTCGCTTTATGCTGATGATGCTGGAATTTTTGCCAATTCGGACCATACGGAGCTGCAAATTTACGACAACTCTTGACAATTTTCACTAATTGCTCAGGCCTCAAGTTTTACCTAGCAAAAACGGAAATCTTTCCAATTCGTTGTCAATCAGATACGGTCAGCTCACTCATTCATCTTTTTCCCGGGAGGATCTCGACCTTCCCTGGAAATTACTTGGGTCTACCTTTACACACTAGAAAACTTCGATGGATTGAGGTGCAGCCTCTTATTGATAAGATTGGTGCTAGACTAGCCGGTTGGAAGGGCAAGATCTTATCAAAAGTTGGTAGAGAAACCCTAGTAAAAACGGTTTTATCATCTCGACCTATCTACCACTTAACAGTGTTCCCACCGCAAAAATGGGTCATTCAGAGGATTGATCGTATCCGGCGAAGTTTTCTCTGGAAGGGTGATGGCCCAGAAAATTCGAGTGGTGGTCATTGTCTAATCAATTGGCAAGTCACAGCGAGGCCCAAGTCTCTGGGAGGCCTTGGGATCTTAGATTTAGAACGCTTCACACAGGCACTACGTCTGCGTTGGATGTGGTACATCTGGAAAAATGAGGACAGAGCCTGGGTGGGTCTGGACATTCCCTGTGATAAAACTGATCAGGACTTATTTCACGCCTCTACGGTGGTCACAGTGGGCAATGGCAATAAGACATTGTTTTGGAAATCCAGTTGGATCTCTGGGAGGGCACCTCGTCACATTGCACCATCTCTTTTCAAAAAAACGAGACATAAGAATATCACGGTCAATAGGGGACTAGAGGATAATAGATGGATATCCAATATCTGGCCGATACAGGAAGGTACTGAAATTCAAGAATTGATGGCACTGTGGGAAGCCATCAATAACGTTGTAAGAGACGTTGCAAATGAAGATCAAATATTATGGCGCTGGACTGCCAATGGTGAATACTCTACCCGTAGCGCCTACCAAGCTCAGTTCAATGGAAGCATGTCTAGAATTAAAATTGAAGCAATATGGAAGGCAAAAGCGGAGCCTAAATGTCGTTTTTCGCGTGGACGCTCCTACATGAAAAGATCCTCACAGCTAACAATTTGCAGAAGAGGGGATGGGATCACAACCCTATTTGTCCTCTTTGTCACATAGATCCAGAAACTCCGAGTCACCTGTGCAAAGATTGTAGTTACTCAAAAAGCATTTGACGGACTTTGTTACATTGGACCAATCTCAACTCTCTAGCAAACCTAAACCAAGATGGCTAGATACATACTTGGTGGGGAAGATGTAGACTCAGAATTGATAAACCAAGACGAAGATTATTTGACGGGCTAGTGGTCTATTTTTGGTGGAATATATGGAAAGAAAGAAATAGGCGAATTTTTCAAAATTCCGGGAATGATCAATGTATCGTCGTCCATCAAATCAAGGATGATGTCTTACAATACAGTGCGGCTTTCTCTATCTTTTGATCAGAGAGTTCTCTAGTGGTGGTTTTCTTAGGGTTTTTTGTTTATTTTTTCTTTTCTTTTCGCTCTCTTCTTCTTTTTCTTGAAATGGCTATAGTTGAAACTTTACTGGCCAGTTGTCCCTGTATTTAGTTATTCTCCTTTAAATACATTCGGCAATCCTCTTGCCGTCTTTTCGGAAAAAAAAAATGAAAGACAAAAGTTTTACTTCTGCTATTTTACGCTATCTAATGAAAGACAAAGGTCTAGGTAGCGAAGCTTGCCGAGCCGCTATTAGTTCCATCAACAATTTCAAATACAGTGGGGATGGATTATTTCACTGTTGTGTAATCGTTGTGCGAAGAACAGCAACGCGTGCGGACTCATCCCCGTGATCCAATCTGTGATTTCTGCAACAGCTCCTCTACTTGGACTTACTTGAAAGTTGAAACGGCACCACATGCCTTTTTCGTATAAGCTGGATCCGGCGAGGCGGATGACGTGGCAGGGTCCAGCTGCTGATACGGGGTCAAACAGTCAAAGGCATTAGCCAGTCTGGGTCTGGGGTCAGCGGGTCAAACTATGGTCTCCATCCGTCAGAGAGTTGCGGCGGGGTGACGTCCGCAGCGTAGCCACTCTGCCCCCCACGTGCTCGATGCCTGCACGTCTCGTACTCTAATCGCTTGGGTTATTAATTTATTATTATATTGATTCTTTCTGCTGTACCATAGGCTCGGACCACCGAAAGACACGCACATTAGAAGATATAAAGCTGAGAGCATCCTGACCGTCCGAGCAAGCTGATCCAGCGGCTGCGATGTGCTACTTGACCGAACTCGCCGTCTCGCTGCGCGCGCACTCACCCATGGGCCATGGCTGCAGCAAGAGCAAAACGTAATCCGTGCGCACTCATTCTCTGAACAGTCTATCAAGAGGCCTGTCAGGCACTCATTCGGCACGTGATGCTATACTGCGTTCGAACTCCTGATCCGTCGACGAACAATAAGCAGAGGAAATGGTCCCCCATCGACCGGTCTGCTGCTGCCTTCGGCTGACTTTGGCTGGTCTCGGACCTATGGGCTCGTGCTACTCTAGGTAGAACCATTATTAGGCCCAAGATTTATCCCTAGTACTCTATAAGCACGGTGTGTAGGCGTCTATACCGTGTGACGTGGTTCTGCCTCCCTCGCCCGTCAATCAAGCGAGTCTTCGTCATGAATGTCGCCAAGCATGCCCCCGCCCAATCGCCCGAGCCTCCTCACCGCACTCTTCTCTCTCACCGCAGATCCCGTCCACGTACATGCTCTCTCACCGCAATCCCTGTTCTCTCCTCGCCAACGCCTCTCGATCCGCTCCATAGAAGGTCCGCCCAGACGCGCTCTGATTCCTTGCTCCACGCTCTCTCCTGCTCTCGCACTCTACATGGAAGGCGAGGCCGACACCCAAATCGACGGAATCCCTGCTCCATGCTCTCCCTTGCTCCCGCGCTCTACATGGAAGGCGAGGTCGGCACCCAAATCGACGGGATCACTGCTCGGATGGGATTGCGGCCTCGATCTACGCTCTCCAGGTTCGCCCAGATCGACGGCGTCCGCGTCGCGCTTGCCCAGATCGATGGAATCTGCGGTCTCCAAATACGAGTCTAGGGCTCGCTATCCGTGGAAGGCGAGGAGAGACGACGCATCGGCTCTCAATCTTCGAGGAGAGCAGTCGTCGCCCCAGTCATCTTCGAGGAGAGCAGTCGCTGCCTCAAGGGTTGCCTCTGTGGCTCTATGTTTGTCACGATGCATCAGCACCTGATCGCGGCACGTCGGCGCGGCCAGGACGCTGCCCCTTGTCATGGTCAGACCGAACATCGATCATGTGAGGCTTCTAGAGCAGGCGCCCATCTTCTCATGCCACGGCGAGGCGAGACCATCGGGGTGGTGGCTGTGGTTGCCGCGGGTGGGGATGGGCCTAACAGTGGCGAAGGGAGGGAGGCGCATGGTTTCAACAGCTACTAGAGGAAATGCCAGCAAGGTAAGGTGCTCTCTGAATAGTTATCGTTTTTGGGAGTTGTAACTGATCAACACTTGTAGCTAATTTTGGGTGAAACATAGAAATGGCATTTTGATTCAAGGGAGCATGATGCAAGCTTGCTTAGAGATATTGCTTCTGAATACAAAGTTTTATATTCATAATATTGATCTTTGTTCAAGCAAAGAAGTGTATTCGTGTTAATTGGCCATTTTTCTTGGTTATATTGCATACAATTTAATCAACTTTATTTACTCATTGAATGCATTGTTGCATATACAATGAATTACTGTATTGTGGTCGTTCCATCATGAGGAATCAGAGAATGTACAGAGACCCGAAGCTTGGAGTTTGGAAGAAGCTTAGTCAAATGGACGGGTACACATGGCCTCATGGCCTAGATTTCTTTGGATCTTGTGAAGAAATGGTCTACCTTGATGGCTTTCTAGTTGCGTACAGTCCGTGCTCTCTTTCTGATTTGCATATACTTCTACTCTTGCTCTCTGTAGGCAGAGCTTATATGTCCATCATATTTGGAGGGTCTGTGCAAACTGTAATTTGTAGCTGTTGAAGCCTTTGTTAAATTATTGTTTAACATTTCTTATTTTAAGGGAGATAATGATTATCTTGATATGGTGTTTACTCAAGTGTCCTTGGAAGGTTACCTGTTGATTTGTCTTATTTGAATGTAAATGTGAAGTGAACATTTTTAGATAACTGAGTTAAACCATGTCTAAATTCTAATCATTTTCATCTCCTTTATCGTAATAAGGTGTCTACTGACCATGTTATTAATAATTACCACATATATATTTCTCTGACTTAGCATGACCAAGTGTTCTCTTTTGCAGAAGTAGAAAACTTGTGCCGGTATGAGCTTCCTGATGAGAGCTAGGAAGTAAATTTGCCTGCTAAAAATGTGTCTCCTGAGCTCCCAGAACCAACATTAGGCATAAACTTTGCAAGAGATGGAATCCAGGAAAAAGAGTGGTTGTCCATGGTTGCTGCACACAGTGATGCATGGTTACTTTCTGTTGCATTTTATCTTGGTGCTCGATTTGGTTTCAATAAAAATTACAGGTTAATTTTCATTCCATCTTTATGAAATATGTACTACAGTCTCTTTATCTTTTACTTCCTACCTTTTTTGTTTATCCGTGAAGTTTTCCTACTTTATGCAAAGCTTTCCTACATGCTTGCTTTGTCCTACAAAATATTAGACCTATTTTGATAGGCAACAGGTACAGATAATATAATATAAATCATAAGTACTACTTAAGAACTGTGAATAAAAATGAACATGCACAATATCTCCACTTGGAATTATTTGTCTTAGTGAAGGAATAACATAGTCAAATCACATAGAGTCTGCACTGCTCATACTACTCACCACATCTAATGTGCTAATTACTTTTATGTTCTCATTTATGCCTTTTCAGCAATGATGTTGCCAATCTCAACAAGACGCTATGAGCGATTTCCTTTAGCACGAAACAATGTTGAGTGTAGCCATTTTTTGGATTAGCCTTGATTATTTTGTTATGTTTAGCTTTATCATTTGCTTTTCTAAAAACTACATATTTCAGTGACTAACACGACAATGAAACCGAGGATGATAAATGGTGAGCATGCGACACTTCGTCGAAACTGCCCAGCTGCACCCAGTTTCCCTCCCGGCTTCTCTGATTATCGAATTTTTGTCTGAGCGCGTGCGGACGCTGGAGCCGGAAGAGTTCCCGTTGAGGAGAAGCTTGTCGTGGCCCAAAGAGAGAGGAGGCATACGTGTGGACGCCAGACAGCTAGAGCCAGAGGAGGACTGCGCACGCAGAAGAGCGAGGAGGACAAGTCCTCACACCTCACCGCCAGGACGTCGTAGGTACAATTCTCATCCCAACCTAGTTCAATTAATTTGTTTAGGTCCACTTTGACCACTGCTTATTATTAGTATGTTACAATCGATTTGTATCATCTATCTCAATGTATCTGTGTGTGACTCGATTTGAGTTCTTATCTGAAGCATGTCCAGTGTTACTCTTACAACTTAAATTGAAGTCTTTTCTGATCTCTTTTACTATGCTTTGTTCTCAAATTTTAGTTGGTAGTGCCCTAACTCCGGTCTCTAGGAACAATTTGCACCAGCAGTGCTGCTCCTGAAATAGAGACAATAGGGTGATCATCAATATAATTTCGCATTGCAAATGTTTAACTAGAGGCGAATTCTGTTTATGATTTCTATACAGCAACAATATTTTCACAATGCAAATGCTATGTTTATTATGTATTGTTTGCATTTCTCAGTACACTGCTATAGTTTGTTTAATTATTGGATCTCTTAAATTGTTGTATATTAGAGCGTTGGCTTGTGTTTTAGTTTCTGGAATATCGAGTATATTATTTACAATTTCTGGAGAAATAGGTCCACATCCCTTATGTAAATAACTAAATAGAGTGTTGGCTTGTGTTTTTGTAGTAGCCAAATAAGCATTGAATTGATAAGTTCCAAAAAATTGAAGTGGCAGACCAGACAAGTTCCACATGACCAAATAGAGCGAATTGAGTTACAGTCGAGAAGTATATTCACCTTGTAGAGTGACTGAATCATAACTTTCTCATCAAAACACCAGCTACATGTTTGCGACACTTAAATCTACATAAGCAAAGATGAAGAACTGTAAGACACTTCTGCAGAGCTATTGCAGATGCTTAAAAATGTAGAGTGTTTGGGACAGAGATTGATCATCTCCAAAATGGTGAGTTATTGACTATTTCAATCAGACAAAAATCACAAGCTTTAAATTCATTGTAGGGAGGAGTGTTGCTTGTGTTTTTGTAGTAGCCAAATAAGCATTGAATTGATAAAACACTATTTGACTCACTGTGGTTCCACTATCACCATCGCCCACTTTAGTGACCCATTCATTTAGGCTATCCTTGAGATTGATAATTTCAACAGCACTTGCTTCACTAACGGCCTCTAGGATACACCCTTGCTTGCTCCAATAATAGATGTGTTTGTGTCTTTACACACATTTTCATACTTCTAATGGGCATGCTTATGGACCGTGAGGACTAACATTTTTTCGTCTATTCTCTCTCTTAGGAATGGCTTTGTGATTTTATAATAGTTCTTTAACATGAGTGGATTAGGCGGTGGTAGGGATTTGGCTGCGCTGATTGGTTTCTCGAGAGAGTAAGGCACGTAAGTTGTTCCCGATTAGCACAACACCATGCGACCCGCACTCATAGATAGAGATATTATTGGTAGTTTGAGTAATTATTAGTGAACTAGGGTTACTACATTAAATTTTCTTGTTAAATCTTATATAATACATTGTCCTATTATGGAATCAACGTGTTTTTATTTGAGATGTTGATTAATATCGCTACATATTTATTATTATTTTTTTATCAGTGGCAAAGCACAGGTACAACTTTATATATATATATATATATATATATATATATATCTTTTAAGGTATGTAAACATCTACTTTTAGTGATGCGAACAAAAGTAGAGAATAACAATTAGTGTTTTGGCATATCAATATATTTTTATCATCGCTCCTTGTCATAGACCACGCTATGACTTTCTACTCGTGCTTCAGCTTCCATGCTACCCCTCACCTGAAGACATCAATCACGTCGTCCAACCTTCCTTTTCAGATTGTGGTATTGGAGAAAGTAACTGGGTTAATGGTCCAACCTTCCTTTGTAGTTTGTGATATCGATTGTGATATCGGAGAAAACCACTAGGTTAATGGTGCTAGCATCGAGATTGTGGAAGGAAGTTTGATTATATTATTGTTGATTGTAAGTTGGAGGAAACAAATGGAATATGTAATTATGGAATTGTAGATAGGGATGCAATAGACATCTATGTAGGTTTTGGTAGATGATGCTTTATAGTAGTGGAGATTGGTTGTTGCCAAAGAATTGTTTAGATATTGAGGTCGATGATTATCTTATTTGTTTTCATGTATCCGTTTTGCACCAACACCTTATCGAATAATTTGTATACCGTTGCAACGTACGACATTGCACTATGTAGTGGTGAAATAGCTAGATTAAATTAATAAAATTTATGCATGGCTAGGATCACAAACGGATTACGAAACCTTTTCTCATAACAATATAATACACATTTATACATAAGTTATCATGATATTATATGTTTCTGTTGCAACGCACGGGCACTTACCTAGTTACTATATTAAAAACAAAATATATTGAGATTGGGCCTTGGCCATTGCTATTGCTTCAATAAGGCTATGTTTAGACACCCTCCGATTATAATAATCAGCTTATACAATTAAATTGTAATCCAAATATGATTAGGGCATGTTTCTTTGAGATTATAATCTGCCCAGATTATATAATCTAACAAATTTTAAACTAAATGTTAGTTCAAAATTTGTTAGGTTATATAATCTAGACAGATTATAATCCCAATCAAATACACCGTTAGCCATATAATAGATTACTACAATCAGAATCTCTTACTAAAACAATTCTAGTGTAGATATGACATGATTTGGAGACCATGGTAGCGAGTTTATTTTCGTCTAAGAATAGTGTACGATAAAACATCACATCTTTATATCGTGCCGGTTCAAGTACAATAATCAAATTATTTTATTAGGTTTTTTGTCGGTAATATATATATATACTATTTTTGTAAACTTTTTAATAATTTTCATAATGCATTCTAGAATTAGAGAAGAAGAGAGTATACTAAATACTGTGAAATTACATCGTCATGTTGTAGAATGAAGCACCATCCAAGATCCAACGAATGAGTGCTCACGAGATCGGTGCGGTAAGATGCAGAAAAGTCTGCCACCTTCCAACGAATATTTTGGGTTTGGGGCTCAACCCATTTGATTATGTGTTTTTGGTGTTTGATGACCAACATGACATGTGGACTAATTTATTTGCTAGTGTTTATGTTTATAGTTCATATGATACAAAGTGGTTTTGGATCAAAGCATTGAGAGAGCGACACCTCAAAGAAGACATCAAAAGACTCATTAGAGACTTACCAACATCAAGCAATGTCCCAGACACAAGACAAGAAAAGCCCAAGAAACTTAAAGATACGAATATTGGGCTATTTTTGGGTGCACCGGACTAGTCTGATGGTGCACCGGACTGGAGATCGGACCGTTTGCGCAAAGAGCGCAACTTTAGCACCCTGATCCTGCAGGTGCGCCAGACTAGACTAGAGCAACATTGGGGGCATGTCAGTCTGAGTACGTAGATACATATTCTTCAGCAATACTGATCCTAGCACACCGGACCAGTCTGGTGAAGCACCGATGGCCAGCCAGAATAGAGGCTCAACGATCAGCAATGGCTAGTTTCAAAGGCTCTCTAACATGACCAGCACCGGATCAGTCCAGCGGTGCACCAGACCTCTGGTGTGGCACAGAGAATCTATCAGAGCAGTAATGGCTAGTTGACGTGGAAGGGCACCGAACTAATCTAGTGTAACATAGACGGCTCACCGGATCGATCCGGTGAGACATAGAAAAGTTTGCCGCCTTCTAACAGCTCTTCTGGGTTTCAGGATCTATATATTCCCCCAACTAGCCATTTTAATCTGTGGAGAGTTGAGAAACATTACTAGTGTGTTGAGACACTATTACATAGCTCTTAGATACCCAAGTGCTAATAGTATCACTTGGTGATTAACATAGGTGCTTTGCGAAGTGCTTATGTTAGTTAGACCACTTAAGTGTGCTTGCTCTAGGTTTGTTCCTAGTTGTTTGAGTGAGGTTAGACACCCTCAACACCCTAGGCTCTTGCATGAGTCATTGTAATTATACCAAGTGGGGTGAGAGTTTTGTGAGACCACATTAAATAAATGCATTTGTGGTATGGCCACCACCGTGTATCGAAAGGGACGAGGCCCATGACATTTTATCTGGAAGCTCAATAGTGAAGACGATGGGAAGCATCTGAGAGAGGCTACAAGCGGAGCACTTACGCATGGAAAAGACCCACAACTATCTATAAAGTTACCTATCTGAGGTGCTTGGCCCTTGTGTGGGCTTCCCTTTGTGTAGGGGCATCAATAAGGATTGGTATGATCCTTGTGTGGTTCTTGATACATCGGTAAAAATATCGGTGCATCAAAAGGAGTTTGCATCTCTAACACTCTTAAGCTTCCGCATTTATATTGCTTCCTTTAGTTGTGTTCTTTCCCATTCTTAGCTTTGTCATAGGCTAGTCGGTAGGACTGGAACTTAGGTTGCATAACTCTGTTTTGCGGTAGAGATAGCAACACTTAGACAAAACCTTAGTTGCACTAGCTTGCTTGATTATTTGCATATGTTTTGTCTAAGGGAATTATTATTGTCCTAGTTTAGAGAGCAATAAATAGAAGCCCTGATTGACCCCCTCTTAGGCGGCCACGTTCCTTTCAATATCCGTTCGTTTTAAACCGTTTTCGTGTAACCATGTATCCCGCAACCGTTCCGTTACCAACTATACCGCTCCTACTCTCATTTTCGATAAAACAAATATGGTAATGGAAATGAGGAAGAGGGTTTTTCCGACCGTTTCCATCCATTTTCATCCTTAAGTTTAGGGATATCGCATGTAGAAATCCAATTGGACTTAGTACCAACTTGTATGATATGTTATACCACAAAGGATACGAAATACCACTTGTAAGTGGTCATCCATACTTAGGTCTAGGGTCTCTATTTTATTTCAATGAGACTACTACATACATGGTAAACTTGAAAACATGTTAGTCTCAGAGATTCTAACTTAGATTGACCTTCCCTAAAATTGTGCATGTAAGTATCACTACAAGAAACTGATAAAGGTTCGTGGGTTTTGTTAAAAACGTGGGTACCGACGTTCTTACATTAGTTAAGTTCATGAGTTTTTTTAAGAACGTGGGTACCCACGTTCTTACATTAAGTTCGTGGGCCATGGACAAAACCGTCGAACTTAACGAATTAGGAACGTGGGTACTCACGTTCTTATATTAAGTTTGTGGGCCAAATGGACACCGTCGAACTTAACCACCTAAATCCCTACGCCGCGGTGCCGTGAGTCTCTCTCAGCTCACTCGTTTCCTGCCCGCCGCCGCCAGAAAATCGCGCCTCCGCTAGAACACCGCGGCGCCGCCGCCAGAGGTCCTCGCCTCGCTGCCTAGTAGCCAAAGGTCACCGCGGCGCCGCTAGAGCTCCTCGGCTCGCTGCCCAGCAGCCAAAGGTCATCGCACCGCCGCCAGCCCATTCATTCTCGTCCTTGGCTCGCCGCCCCCGCAGCCCAAGCTCACCGCTTCCTCTGACAAGATGGCGGGGAAGGGAGCCAAGGCCACAGCCGCCAAGTCGGCGAACAAGGACAAGGGGAAGAAGACCGACGGCCCCGTCTCGCGCTCTTCCCGCGCCGCACCCCAGGTGAGCTTGATCCCTTCGCTGTGCTCTGGTCCGCTCCACACGTTGCTTGCCTGGTCATTCATGGACCAGCATTTCACTATGCATCCGGGAGCGCGGTCGTTAGATTCGTCTCTTCAATTTCTTTGGGGGTCTGTGCGATGCGATTTCGTGGGATTTTATTAGGGTTTTCGCATGGTTAGTTAGATGTTGCTTTTTTTGTTTGCTCATCCATTCAAGAATTTTGTAGATCTGTAGAAGCTCGTGGTATGTGTAATGGGGTCCTGTGGATGGAATGGTGGTTAGAGCAACTCCAAAAGAATGCTAAAAACTTTTTCCCAAAATCTGATTGTTGGGGTTAGACTCAAACTTGTTAGGGGTGTATGACGCTGTTTGCTCCAACAGTTCTCCAATCAAAACACAAAAACCAAATCTGGGTCAACTCAAAAGAAGCACATGTGTTGTTTCAGGCTTTTTGTTTGCATCGACCCTTGTTTGAAAATTACGGCAGTGTTGGCTCATATGTTTGGAAACCTGTACATGTTCACGCACATTGTTAAAATTTTGGGGCCAGATAAAGATTTAGAGGTGGAAGACATTGTTAACACTTTGCCGACCAAGAACCTTGTGATAAGGTGTGATCGAGTTATGAAAACTGTGAGGCCTGGCAAGAAAAAGCTATCGTCATGGCCTGCTCATTTGGATATACATAATGTAAGTATTATACGCCTCTTATGGAAAACATAATATGTATATGTTATATTTTTTCTTGATCCTGTCAGTTAGGATTAATTGTTAATACTGTGTGATGTTCTCCTAAACAGTCGTTTAGCCCATTTAATACTGTAAATGTTACACAGGGGGTATGCTGATTCCATTCACTCGTCTGTTTATCCCATTTGATTGGATGTTTAGCTCATTTAATGGACCTTGTAGCCTGAATGCTAAATGGTAGGTAAATGACTATTTACCGTTTAGCGTTTAGGAAAACACTGCTACTGTGTCTCTAATTATCCATTGCTCTTAAAGACTTCTAATTTTGCATTAACATTGCACCACCTCACCTTGTAACTATTATTCAGTTTCACATGATGACAGGGCTACAACCCTTTGCTTCTGAGAGGGCCAAGTCACCAAGTTATCTCCCAAGAAGAATAGAATACCTGAGGTACTTTTTCTGTGCACTAAGTCACCTGAGCAATCACTGTCTATGTAGCCAAGCAATGTATAATCTGTTGCTGCCCCCTTCTTGAAATTCACTCCTAGGTTAAGTGTTCCTGCCACATATCTGAGAATTTTCTTCACTGCAGTCCAGTGTTCTTTACCTGGGGCCTCCATGAATCTGCTTACCAGACCAACTGCAAAAGCTAGATCAGGTCTAGTATTCACCAGGTACCTCAGACTCCCAACGACACTTCTATATCTGGTCTCATCATATTCAGTCCCTTTCTGAGCAGTACTGAGCTTTACTCGCTGCTCCATAGGAGTGTCAGTGTGATTACAGGAAGTCATGTTGCACTGCTCTAGTATCTTGGTTGAATAGGATTTTTGACAGATTGTGATACTATTTTCTCCTTGCTTCACCTCCATTCCCAAGTAGTAGCTGAGCAGTCCCAAATCACTCATACTGAATGTCTTCATCATTTGTTGCTTGAACTCTACAATGCTACTTACAGAAGGCCCACAGATGATTAGATCATCCACATATACTCCCACAACCAGCACGGTTTTGCCAGTTCCTCTCCTGTAAACTGCATGTTCTACTTCACATTTTCTGAATCCCAGGGACACCAGTTCTGAATCAAGCCTGATGTTCCAAGCCTAGGTGCCTGTTTCAGCCCATATAGTGCTTTGTTCAGTCTGAGTACCTTGCCTGGCTTCTTTGTATCTTGGAAACCTGGAGGTTGAGTGACATATACTTCTTCTTGAAGGTCTCCATTTAGGAATGCTGATTTTACATCCATGTGGTGAATTTCCCAATTCCCCTGTGCTCAAGAGCTATCAACACTCTTATTGTTTCAAACCTTGCCACAGGAGCAAATACTTCATCAAAATCAACATCCTCCTTTTGAGCATACCCCTTAGCAACAAGTCTTGCTTTGTGTTTCACTATATTTCCAGCAGCATCTCTTTTGACTTTGAAAACCCACTTCAAACCAATTGCCTTTTGTTCTTTTGGCAGATCTGTCCACACCCAAGTGTGATTTTGTTTAATAGAGTCAAGTTCTGAATTCATGGCCTGTCTCCAGCACTGATCTGTCAAGGCACTTTCAACATTTTTTGGCTCATCTGCAGCTAGTAAACAAAAAGCACTGTACTCAAAATCATGAACTTCTTGTGTTGAGTCTAATAAGTCAGATATTGTTCTGTACCTCAAAGGAACCATGTCTGAACTTCCTGCATTCACTAACTGAGATTTAAGGTATGGTTTATGCACACCAGACACTTTTTATGATGTTTGCTACACCTTCCATTCTAAACTGAACTAATTCATATCTTACATAAAAGATCAGATGGAGTACAAAACTTTTTTTTAAAAAAAAACTTCTCCGTTTATAGAAGAGGCACTGCACATATTATATTAGTGTGCCATGGGTTACTGGAGGATGTAATCTTATTCTAGTGTTGCAAACTTGCAATAGAAACCCTCTTGAAGTCCACACTGGTTTTTAGTTATACATGTCTAGTTCTCGTAGTTGAAGATAAATTTACAGAGTTATATGCGCACTTTAGCTTAAACCTATGCCAGGGTTTGTTGTGTGCATTTGCTCTGTTTGAACTGCGCTTTAGTCATTAATACTGTGTTTTGTGAGGGCACCGGGCTTTTAATTTTCATTCATAACTCATAGCATTTTTTTTCTGATGCTTATGTTTGCTTCACCTGTGTCTAATGATTGAAGGCAATATCTAGTCATTCGACTTTCAATCTGATGTCTGAGCTGTCCCTTTCTTTTGTAAAATTTACTTGTTATTGTTAATGTTCATAATGCTGAAATAAGATGTGAAAAGACTATATTCCATGCCTTGCGGACATGAAGTACCCTGTTATCTTTTTTATTTTTTTTTATTTTTGTTATTTTGTGGTGCAGACAACCGCAGTTGATTTTAAGCCATACGTTGGTCCAATCTATAATGCGATACTGGGACGTTTGGTCAATCAAGATCAGGATCAGGTTTGGCAAAATTCTCTTTTCTCACTCCCTCTCTTGTGTGCTTGCAGTGCACTCTCATTTATCATGCAAATTTGTGTTCTCCCAGGAGGTAAAAGAATGCGCCATATCTTGCATGAGTTTGGTGGTCTCTACTTTTGGTGATGGTCTTGAAAGAGAATTACCAGCATGCCTTCCCATACTTGTTGACAGGATGGGTAATGAAATTACAAGACTTACAGCTGTCAAGGTAAGTTTTTGACTGCTTGCATTTGATAACAATGCTTAATTGGAGGTTTTAAAGGATACTGCTGAAGCGTACCTTGGCAAGAAGATCAACGATGCTGTCGTCACTGTCCCTGGTTAGTAACTGAACCATTCTGCTGGTTACCTCTAGTAGTTGTTAAGTAAAAATGTGGTGGCTTACTTCCTTATGTTTTGTTTTTTGCAGCATACTTCAATGATGCGCAGAGGCAGGCAACCAAGGATGCTGGTGTCATTGCCGGCCTCAATGTTGCTAGGATCATCAATGAGCCAACTGCTGCTGCTATTGCCTATGGTTTGGACAAGAAGGGTGGCGAGAAGAACATCCTTATCTTTGACCTTGGTGGTGGTACTTTTGATGTCAGTATCTTGACCATTGATAACGGTGTGTTTGAGGTGCTGGCCACCAATGGTGACACCCATCTTGGAGGTAAGAGAATTTTTCGATTAATAGCTATCCTATGCACTACGACAATAAAATACTTCTGATCACTGTACTGTTATATTATTTTCAGATGCTTGTGTTTGATATATTAAAACTCATGATGATGCCATGTATTCATAGGATTTGTTGATCTGAATCTGAATGGTTAATGTTGCCAGATATATTGATATAATTATAAAGGCTATCTGCATTCAAAGTTTATGATGCATGCATACCTTGAATCTGCACTGTGTATTTAGAAGTTACATGGACACACTTGCTTTTACTGTTGAGCACATTTCCTGTGAGCTTGCATATCTATTTCTGACCTGAACTGTATCACCTCTTCATTCAGGTGAGGATTTTGACCAGAGGATCATGGAATACTTCATCAAGTTGATCAAGAAGAAGTACAGCAAGGACAACCGTGCTCTTGGGAAGCTGAGGAGGGAAGCTAAGCGTGCCAAGAGAGCCCTGAGCAACCAGCACCAGGTCCGAGTTGAGATCGAGTCCCTCTTTGACAGGACCGACTTCTCGGAGCCGCTGACCCATGCTAGGTTTGAGGAGCTGAACAACGATCTGTTCCGCAAGACTATGGGCCCTGTCAAGAAGGCCATGGAGGACGCTGGCCTTGAGAAGAGCCAAATCCACGAGATCGTCCTGGTTGGTGCAAGCACCAGGATTCCCAAGGTCCAGCAGCTCCTAAAGGACTACTTTAATGGCAAGGAGCCCAACAAGGGTGTGAACCCTGATGAGGCTGTTGCCTTTGGTGCCGCGGTGCAGGGAAGCATCTTGAGCGGCGAGGGTGGTGACGAGACAAAAGGTTCGGTGCTCTTTCACTAGTGCTATAGCTGGGGTTTTTTTTCTTGTATGTGGCCATCCTGCTTACATAAGTGTGATTTTGCCTTGATGCAGATATCCTCCTCCTTGATGTGGCTCCTCTCACCCTGGGTATTGAGACCGTTGGTGGAGTCATGACCAAGTTGATCCCGAGGAACACTGTCATCCCGACCAAGAAGTCGCAGGTGTTCACCACCTACCAGGACCAGCAGACCACTGTCTCCATCCAGGTAAGGACGCGCATCCTGCCCCTGTCTTCTCTGCATTGTCAGCTGCTTGCTTGGTAGTAATGACCTGTTTGTTTTGTCTCGTGCAATGCTTGTTTATGGCATATTTAATATTAAAGAACAAATGCGGAAACACTTGATTAAGGATATCTAATGTTGCATAATTTAGTCATACCAATTTCTGTCTGCTTATGCATGAGAATACGTTGTCTAATTTTTGTTTATTTCTTATTTTCTTCTGTGGTACCTAAACTATTTCACTTGACAGGCATTTTCAGTTATTGCGAATTCACCTCTACTTATTGATCTCTCGTGTGTCCTAGATCATGTTGTTTCTGAGCTCACAGCTTTCCTTCGTAAGGTACTTGCATAGTCCAGTTGATGTTTAATGTGCCTGAACTGCAGTTGCAGTCATAAAGCTCAAACAATCTTGAGCATTTGGTTTTACATTATATTCTCTGGTTTCTGTTTTTGTGATTTGTGTTCTGATGATGCAAACACTTCCATTTTTATGTTACTCCTGCACAAGTTTTCCTGCACAACCAACTGTCTTTTGAATTCTTTTTGTTATTTGATCGGATGGCCGGACCGCGTCGACGCTCCCTCGCCGCTGGGGTCAACAGAGACGAACAGCCGGGGTTGCTGATGTCCTATCATATTGCCACAACTGTTTGCTCCTTTGCCAAGTTTATATACGATGTTATAACCTTTTTGGCTGGAAGGACAATTGGGTGTTTTCTTTATCATTTGCCCCTCCCTAGAAATTGTTACATGTAGCATTTCCTGTCCAATAATGATTTGCCTCCTATCACTTAGTTTTACTAGATCGGACTTCTGATTCCACGTCGCTATCAACAACCAGCTAGCTGTATCACTACTTAACTACTGCGTTCTATCTGTGGTGGCAACAAGTATGTCTAGGGAATTCTAGTTCTTGGCAGCAGGGTGGGAGTGCTGGAGTAGGATTTTTTATTCATTGCCTTGGAACTAATAACCTGTTCATTTTAAGGGTTTCTTCAATCGAATCTTATATAGTGCTTGTATTTTGGTTGAGTGGTTTATCTTAAAAAACCTTTCTTTTCCGCTGGGTTCTAATCATCCTTGGATAATGTGCAGATGGAGAGGGTTTGTGAGAACACGGTGTCTGCTGAGCTCAAGCAAACTAAGCCAAACAACTTCGTCCTGTTCATCCGTTAAGGGGAGTGGTCTGATATTGGAGGTCGCGATTACATGGAAGATGCCCATGTGTGCATCTCTGATCTGGCGAAGAATTTTGGCTCTAACTCAGCGGATGATGAAGTCATCTCCTTCTATGGGGTAATTACCTGTTCACTCTTGAATATCCAATCCATTCTTTGACAAGGAAATCATGTCCTTTGGTTCTTCTGAAGCTATATCTCCCTTTGTTGTAAATTCTAATGCACTACTCATGCTAGATTGCATTAGTAATTTGCTTTAGATGAAAATGCAATGCAACTGCCATAATTGGATACTTAGCATCCTGAAATTTTGCCCTGGCAGACTAGTATCATGCTCATTTTATGTGTCGTCCACTTTGGTCACCTTGCCATAATCTAATATCAGAAGCCTTTATATAAAACATTCACATCTTTTGCATGCCCTCACTCAAAATAACAGTATTCCATCTTGGTTTTGATGTTTTTGCTTGGGTGATTCATATGTTGACTATTGAGTCACTCATAAGTAGTAAGTCCCAACCATAGTGTCTTTATAGACAAACCTTAGTAATTCCAAACAGGGCCTATTTAGCATTTTCAGGTTCTCGGTTTTATTTTGTAACAGATTCCAGGTTTCCAGCACTCAGTACCACTATTTGGATAAGCATATTGTGCCTTTTAATGTTAGCAACATTTATTGTTACTCCAAGATCTATTCTAATTGCCAACGCTTTTTTATAAGCAGTTCTGTAGTTATTGATGGTATTCATGTTCACTATCAGGAAGAGGAACTGAAAAGGGGCGAGCTGGAGGCTGACAAAGACAAAATGATGAGAGAGTATAGAGCTCAACTGGATGCTTTGGACTGTTAGGTGGGTTTGGATGTATCATTCAACACAAATTACTTCTGAAGGTTGAGCGAGCCGTTTACCATGGTGTTCTCAATATGATGCTCAGCTGTTAAGAGGGTCTGGTCAAGTTGTGTGGCTTCCAAAAACTTTGTAAGCAACTGGTAAGTCATTGTTAAATCGTTGTACCTTGGAGGATTTGATGCCATATATTTGAGACATTGAACTACTATATTTATGTTAAGACTTTACATACGCAGTTTAGTGTTGTGAGAGTTGTTTTGTTGTGACATGCTTTGGACTATTAGGTGGCTGAATTCTGAATTTTCAGATTTGGAATAGTGTCTAAGTCTGAATTTCCAAAGTAGTTTCTTGGATAGTTAACATCGCAGATCCTTTGCACGATGCATCATTTTAAATAACACGGTGCTGCGTCTTGAAATGAAGTCTGTTTTCACTCTCATGTTCATGTTCATGCACAAATATGGAAGCCACATTTTGTGTTTATCATGCTTTCCTATATCTTTATGTACATGTGATTTAATGCTAGTTGTGTATTTATGAGAATTTTGGTTTATTTTGTAGGATTCCGGCTCTCATCAAGTGACTCCTCCCCCTCACGTTGACTTTGTGGACAGATGTCTCAATTCTAGTGGTGGAGCTACGAACAACAATCTGATGTCCTGATCGAGAGCGATGGAGTTAATGTTTGAACTTGTGTGTTTGAACTTATGAACTAAAAATGTGAACTATGGATGTAAACTTGTGTGAATTTGTGAACTTATGTATTTGGACTTATGTGAATTTGTGAACTTATATATTTGGACTTGTGTGAATTTGTGATATGAACATATATCAATGTGTTTGAAATCTGTATTGTATGTGATATATTGTGTTGCATGTGATATTATGTGTGTCTAATTTTTCATTTTTGTATTTTTTTATTTTTTTCTGGAAAAGGGTTAAGAACGTGGGTACCCACGTTCTTAAGGTTAAGAACGTGGGTACCGTCGAACTTATTGTGCAGTCCTCGCAGACCCACGCAGGGTTAAGAACGTGGGTGCCCACGTTCTTAAGGTTAAGAACGTGGGTACCGTCGAACTTATTGTTCAGTCCGCGTAGACCTCCGTAGGACACATAAGTTCGACGGTCATGTGACCCCGTCGAACTTAACCTTAAGAACGTGGGTGCCGTCGAACTTATGGGAAAAAATTCGACGGCCCCCGTCGAACTTAAAAACGCACGTTCTTAATGTTAAGTTCGACGGTACCCACGTTCTTAATGTTAAGTTCGACGGTACCCACGTTCTTAAGGTTAAGTTCGACGGGGCCGTCGAACTTACTTCTCTAAGTTCGTCCAAAAATCGCCGTCGGCTATATTCGTCGGTAAACCCACGTTCTTACGGTAAGTTCGACGGCTTATTACATTAAGTTCGACGGTTTTTCACCCACGTTCTTTAACCAGTTTCCTGTAGTGTATGGAATACTTGTAGGAGCCATGCACTTAGACTTTTATGCTAAAAAATACCACTTTGATAGATAATGTCACATGAAGGTGAACATCACTTATAGGTGATATTTAGGATGAGATATCTACAATTTGAACTTTGGCACATATAGGTTAAAGCAATTTAAGAAAGAAGTTATGTGCAGGGAGGGGATATCTGGTTGCTATATTTGCATCTTTGACTACGTAGAGAGCCGAGGCCAGGGCCAAGGGCTCGATCACGTACCTGAGCCTACCTAATGGGGAAGCTGCCCATGTCGTAGTGGTTGGAGCAGTGCTGAGTACGACAAAAACCCTTGGTAATATGTCAGCCCCGCTATTTCTTGTGACGTCGGGCACCCTTTCATCAATAATATCGAGGCCAAAGCCATGCTCGGGCAAGGCGGAAGTCTGTCCGAAGCCGTGATCGAGCCTGCTCTGGGATTCGTAGACGTGCACGACACAGTTGAAAGAGTCGCGAGCAGGTAGCCGATGCCAGGCTCGGGCGAGGCAGAATTTGTTTCGAGGCTGAGGCCAGCTTCTGGCAAGGCATAGTTTCCTCCTGAGGGCCAGCCCGTGCTTTGTCATATGCTCGTCCCATTAGGATTTGACAGATGGCATGGGGGAACAGTAGCCGCTGTATCTTGGCATGCGTCATCGTAGTTGGTGAAAGCTGATGGGACCGTGTCTTGTCACTCTGGTTTGCCTGCGACGCTGCGTGGGGTAGGTACGCACATTGAATGCTCATGTCCCTTGTGGCCTTCGGCTGAGGTCTGGCTTGGGGTTGCTTCCTTGGCCGAGATGAGCTCGAGCGAGGAGGAAATGGTGGTTCCGTGGAGTGGGGACCTCAGGCGGGATGAGGATTCCTCGAGCACGTACCTAGTGTGAGGGTAGGCTTGGGCGAGGCAGAGTTATAAGTGACTGCCGATAGGAGCCTTAGACAAGTCATGATTTACACTCTCTTGACCTTGGGGAATGTGTCTGACTGTGGTCTTGGGGTTAAGCACGTTTTTAGGGGCGTAATCTAGGTACCCCTAATTACGATACCCAACAATAGCCCCCCGAGTCCTCCAAGGAAGTGCTTTGACACTTGTTTGGAGGCTCTTCTGTCTCCGTGCAGGTATACTGCTTAACCCTAAGAGGTGGTAGAGTTGTTTTCGATGGATGCACGCGAGCAGACCCATCGGGTGTAACCCCTGAGGCCTCGAAGGAGTTGTTGACTCCTTCGAGGTCTTAATATTGTCCCCCATAGATATCATTGACTTGTCCTTTGTCTTGTTAGCTGGCTGTGGCCTAGGTGCAAAGGTAGCCCCCGAGTCTCTGTGTTGGGTTGCTGGAGTTTCCAACAATTATGCCACAGCATGGGTGCAAGGGTAGCCCCCGAGCCTCCACATAGGGCAAGAGGACGATCGAGGAATGCCTTGACTTTATGGTGATATGCCTCTTCATTGACTTTCCGCAAGGAGAAAGAGGAGGAAAGCGTCATGCTACCATCGGTGGACAACGAGCATGATGCCTCCGGTGAGCTGTTATTGTGTAATTCGAGCGTGGGCCCGAGCTCCGTTTGATAGGACTCGGCTAGTGGTCCAGAGACGTGGCCCAAAAGTACCTACGAGTGATTCGCCTGGTCCCGAACCTGTTCGATGGGGTCCGAGGGCTCGATGCCTCCGTCCAATGGGATACCGTCACAAATTGCTCTTGGGGGTCTCGAATATCTTAGGGTACCTCAGGATTGTAGCCTGAGCCTTGGCCATGTACGGATGTACCCATAGTCATCCCTGGTTCTGTGCTCTGGGGCGGTTGTTGAACCCTGCTGAGGGGTCATCCTACGAACCTCTGATCAGTAAAGGGCTCGAAGCCCATGTGCTCTAGGGCCATCACCGAACCCTGTAGAGGGTTTAACCTTCAACCCTTGATCAGTATGAGGCTAGGGCCTCACTTCCTTTGTAGGGAAGGAATTCCAAGGGGATGTCTCCTCCCTATTACTTGTGGAGGACGAAAGCGGAGAGAGAAACACACACACCTTTTGATGCATTTTACCTTGAGGAGGCGGAGTAGTGCCCGTTGGCTCGTGTCAACCGGATGGGACATGCAGCCTGCAGGCGGCAGTTCATGTGATGGGGTGCGACGGCCCAAGGCCGTCCGTTGTGGTGCGCGTGCGCGCGGAATTCAAAGAGACTAAGCCCATTCCTGGGTTTGACTCGGGGAGCTCGGCCTAGGCCTCGGTGAATCCGTCGGTCCCTATATATTGGCCCAGTAGGGGATCCTTCTTGGTTCTTACCTTGCATCTGCCTTCAGCCCTAGCCACCTCTGCTTCCCTTAGCCACAACCAAGAGTGTGTGCACAGAGAGAGGAAAAGAGCCCATGTGCCCTTCTTTGTCGCCCTCCGCTGTTATGGCTAAAAAAACTTAGCGTCCTTTGTACCCGCGATCCGTGGCCCATCTCCTCCATTGCCGATGAGGATCTGCAGGCCCTGGTGGATGGTGAGCTGCTTTGCCCCCACTCCCATGGGGCGCACCCTGAGTGGCTTGCGTCGGGGGATGAGCAGGAGCCAACCCCCGCCCGCGGGCTATGTGGTCAGCTTCACCCCCTTCCATGGGTGGGGGTTCAGGGGCCCACAAGTCACTTCATGTGGGTGCTCCCGCACTACTATGGGGAGGAGTTCCATAACTTCAATCGCAACTCCATCGCCCAGGCGGCCATCTTCACAGCAATTTGTGTGGGGTGCCTAGGGATTGAGCCCCATACTTGTGGCTCCATATTTTTCGTGTGGAGCCGTTCTCCCTTCCCTTGGAGGTGAGGAAGGTGTGCCACACGATGAGGGCCAGCAGTTGAAGTCTCCATCTGTGCTTGGATCGAGTGCAGCTCTACATCCCTGACACCCTCACCTCATCGAACAAGGGGTGGCACAGCCGCTGGTTTTATCTCCGCAACGATGACGGTCGGTTGTCAGAGTGTACCCAATGGGTCATGACTGCAACGGGGGAGCATTGGATATGGAGGGCACCGTGGGAACACCAGGCCCAGTTGCTACCCCTGCTGGATGCCCTGTGGGGGCTCTATGACTAGGGCTCACCACAGGCAGGGTCACTGCCGCCTTCCACTATAGGAGGGTGCTACAGTTGGTGGAGCGGTGCCTATGCATGGACGAAATTACGCTCGAGGCCTCCATGGAGAGCTGCCAGATGGCCTCGGTTGCCCTCTCCACTAATGAGCTCCTCTGCGAGTGAAGGGGACGGTGGGGAAGGCGGATTATATCATCCTCGTCTCAATGCGCCCTAAGTAGGGTTATGTGTCCATGGTAAGTTTTGCACTTTACTTCTGCCTTCACCCTTTCTTCTTTGTCTCAACCTATTTTTCTGCCATTTGCAAGGGCTGGGGGTATACAAACCGCCTGACCTTGGTCCCAGAGGATGTGACTGGATGGACGGCACCGGTTGGTCGCCGAGGAGCAGAAGAGGAAGAAGGACACGAAGAAGAAGTGGTCCGTGAGAAAAAGGTGGTCCACAACACATTAGAGAAGTGTTGTCAAGTGCAGGAGAGGGATGGGGTGCCCCTAGGGCCCTCCCCCAGCATAGACGACAACGACGATGACAACAAGGGGATGGAGGTTCGGTTGGGCTTTAGCCCCAAGGTTAGGCTTTGGTCTGAGCCAGCCTCTGTGGGCCCATCTAGTGGTGCGGACGTGCCTGTGCCTGGGTTTGGGGTGTTAGTGTCCCTGCCTGAGGCATGGGTGTTAGCTAAGCTAGGGCCAACCCCATAGTTGAGGAGGAGGCAGCGGTGGTACAAAGGGCCGCTGACCCTCTCCAAGTGCCAACCTTGAGGGCAAAGGGCCCAAGGAGCCGAAGGCCTAGGACGATAGGCATGCTCTAGTCTAGGTAAGTTGCTGAGAGGTAACATGATTTGATCCTGTTTCTACATTCTTTATGTGATTCATTTGCCTCTTCATGCCTCAGCCTGAAGTGCAAGGCGGGTGCGCCGACCTTCACCCCTACTAAGGCTGTGAAGACAGGCGCGGGGTCATCGGCTGGTGTTGTGGCCCACTCCCTTGCTTGGGTCGATGCTGCCCGGGAGGCCCTTTAGCAGGGTGCCGAGGAGACCAGGCTTGCCCTAGGTGAAGGCCAGTCAGGATATCTCTACTGCTGATGTGGTTGTGGTGGTCTGGCAATGTCCATCGAGGCCATCTCTGGATCGTCCGCGGAGGGGCTAAGGGTCGCTGACGCAGCATCGGCAGCATCGCCGACTCATTTTGAGATATTGATCTCCCTCCTCGACTCCTCGGCTGCTAACCGAGGCAAGGGGGTGGCTGATGTCGATGCAACCGGTACCTTAAGGTGGCTTGAGTTCTCGGTCTTGGAGTGGACCACGCTCGCCCTCGGTGATGAGGCAAGCAGTGGCGTCGTTCGTGTCGGGAGGGAGCCCCTCGAGTGGGAAGGACCACACCTTTCATGGCAGGATGAAGACGATGAGCCATTGTTCATCCTCAATGACATGGAAGAGTTAGAGATGTGGTTCGAGTTCCAAATCATGGCCCGGGTTAGAGGATCAAGCATCTTGTATGGCAACATACTCCTTTTCGTAGGGCGTGTCTTAATGGTGTCTATTTTCTTCTCAAGGTCTTATGGCGAAGTTCGTGGCCAAGTCTGTCTTCCTTCACTAAGAGAGCAGGGTCTGGGATGGGCTACTGCACCAGAAGGGCTTGCTTGATCGTTCAAATGAGCAGCTTGCCTAGAAAAGCATTGAGGCGGCAGATCTCTTGACGTTGTGCTTCGAGTTTAGGGACGAGGCCACAGTTGTGTGTCGGGAGGTGGCTCCTTTGGCGAAGAAGGTATGCTCGCTGGAGGAGAACCTCCAGATGGTGTCTAGTGAGCGGGAAGAGCTTCGGTGCCAAGCTAGATCCCTCGCCAAGGATCTCAAGGTCGAGCGGTTCGAGGCCCAGGGTCTGAGGACCCAAATGAGAGATATGTGTGCTTACCTATACTTCACCTGCTCGGGTCACTTTGGCTATGTCTCAGTATTTTTGTTTGATTGTTTTCAGAGCTTAAGCGGGACTTTGACATCTTCATCAACACGTCCTAGACGCTCTCTCAAGCCGTTGATGAGAAGATTGCCACACTTAACGCCCTATCCGAGGCGGTCGCGGACTTCTGCCGAACCTTTGGCGCCGAGGGTGGATCCCCGCAAAGTCGCATGCTGGCCCTGAGTGGACATTTGCAGAGTGAACTCTGTGAGGCCGTTCACATCGGGGTGAAGCGGGCGTTGGCCATTGTTGCATCCCACTACGAGGTCGACCTTGAGCGGGTGTGTGAAGGCTATATCCTACCTGATGAGGATGACCTTGCCGAGGCGAAGGTCTATAGACTCTTTGACGTTGTCAAAAGGCTGGGCGCGACACTGGCTCGCCACTTGAAAGAAGAGATGGTTCCACTAGTCTCTCCACTTGGCACTGGGTCCTACTCGGCCGTGATGCCCCCAGATGACATTGAGGGTTCTACCTCGCCCCCTTCTAACGCTTGAGCCATTTACCCTGCGGGGTTGTAACAAACTCTTAAGTTCGTTCTATGTGTAATGTCCCGAGACTTTTGTATTGTTCTGTGTTTCGCTGTGCACTTCTTAATGTTTTGTGTTCGTCGATCTGTCTTTTTGTGGAATTCATGTCAGAACGTGAGTTACCTTCTTAAGAGAAGGATGGGGAGTGGGAAAACCGTATCTCAAAGGCGTAGGTGTTCCCATGGCTTGGCCACCCTTTCTTGTAAGGATGTCTCCTATTCTTTTAGGATTCCGTTTTATGACTAGGTCGAAAGCACGAAACTCGTTTTTTAAGAAAAACTTCTGAGAAAAAGTGGCACAGCGGTTCCCCCTTCTAGCCCCCAAGGGAGGTTCAGTCTAGTGAAGATAGGGCCCAGCCTCACTTTAGAGGTTTGACTTTTTATTCATAAAGATTTGAATACATAACAGCTTGGAAATCTAAGGGTAGAAGCGATGTAATTGTTCGATGTTTCAAGCGTTCTTGTAGACTTCTCCTTGTTCATTGTAGAGCTTGTATGTTCAAGGTTTCAACACCTTGGTGATGATGAAAGGTCCTTCCCAGGGAGGAGTGGGCTTGTAGCGCCCTCGATTGTCTTATCGTAACCAAAGTACCATATCTCGGTGTCGGACATGCCTTACGTGACAGCGCCGAAGTGACTACTGGTACCTGGTAGAGTGTAGAAGTGCTATGTCCCAAGCCTCTTCTAGCTGGTCAAGTGAGTCCTCATGGTGGACTTGATTGTTGTGCTTGTTGTATGCTCGTAGCCTTAGGGAGCCATTCTCTAAGTCTGTGGGCAAGATAGCCTTGGCACCATAGACTAGGAAGAATGGTGTGAACCCTGTGGCCCGGCTCGAGGTTATCATCAGACTCCAAATCGACAAGGGGAGTTTGGTAAGCCATCGCCTGTCGAACTTGTTTAGCTCGTTGAAGATCCTTGGCTTGAGGCCTTATAGAATCATGCCATTGGCACGTTCTACTTGCCCATTTATCCTCGGGTGAGCCACGGCAGACTAGTCCACACGGATGTGGTGGTCTCTACAGAAACTCAAGAACTTATTTCCTCTGAACTATGTGCCATGGTCCGTGATAATGGAGTTTGGGACCCCGAAGCGATGGATGATATCCATGAAGAAAGCCACCGCCTGTTCGAACTTGATGTTGGTGAGGGGTCGGACCTCGATCCACTTGGAAAACTTGCCGATGGCGACTAACAGGTGCGTGAAGCCCCAGAGCGCCTTTTGCAGAGGACCGACAAGGTCTAATCCCCATACAACAAAAGACCATGTGATTGGAATTTTCTGTAGGGCCTGAGGTGCCATGGGTGTTTGCTTCTCGTAAAACTGGCACCCCTTGCAGAAGCGCACAATCTTGGTAGCGTCAACAACCATAATTGGCCAGTAGAACCCTTGTCTGAAGGCATTTCCATCAAGGGTTCAGGGCGCACGTGGTGCCCGCAAGCCTCGAGTGGATTTCACCCAACAGCTCTTGACCTTGGCTGATTGGTATGCATCGCCATAGAATTCTCGAAGAGCTAAGTCAGTACAACTCCTTTTCTTCCCCTAGCAGTACGAATGTCTTGGCCCACCGAGCCAGTTGCCTGGCCTCAGCCTTGCCGAGAGGTAGTTCCCCTTGGAGGAGGTAATCTAGGTATGGGGTTCGCTAGTCTGAGGCTGGCGTGGCCTCGCCCTCTTCTCCGTCGATCTGCATGGCTTCGAGCTCACTGGCTGGGAGCGTATCGGTGTCAGGAGCGGGTTCGAGTGCCTCGTTGATTACAATAGAGGGTTTGTAGACATCCTTGAAAAAGACGTTCGCGAAACTGTGGTTCGCCTCGAGGCTATCTTTGCCAGTTCGTCAAAAACCTCTAAAAGTCACCTAGAGGGGGGTGAATAGGCGAAACCTAAAATTTATAACTTTAAACACACACTACAAGCTAGGGTTAGCGTTAGAATTTAATTCAAGTTTGAAAGAGAGGGAAAACAAATCAACCAAGAAATAAGGCGATTGAATACGGCGATTTGTTTTACCGAGGTTTGGTTCCAAAGAACTTAGTCCCCGTTGAGGAGGTCACAAAGACCAGGTCTATTTCAACCCCTTCCCTCTCTCAAACGGTCACTTAGACTGAGTGAGCCTTCTTCCTTAATCTCACGGGTCACTAAGACTGTGGCAGAACCTCCCAAGTTATTAGGCCCACATGCACATGTCCTTGTCTCAAAGACCTCAGACGGCTATGCATGTGCACTAGATAACTTAACAGGATCCGTCCGATTGCCCCAAGGACATTGGATAAACCACTTACAACCAAGATCGCGAGATTAAGTAATACAAATCACACACACCAATATTTTTGCAGCGGAAATTTTATTGCCAAATTTTACAAGTTACAAAAATTTTACATTATTTTATCGGAGTGATTACAAAAGTATAAGTTTGAAATATATGCTAGCTCAAGTGACCATCCTCAGTAAGAAGTATAGAAGGGTTACTTAGACTTATAAGAAGGCCGAGCCCACCGGCACTTAACACCATCAATAGCAACATAAAGTTAAAACCTAAAAAACAACAGGGAATAAAACCCTGAGTATAGAATTAGTCAGCAAGACTTACCCGACTAAAGAAAAGACTCTCAAGGGTATGCTGGCTAGAGGGATTCAAGGTATGGTTTATCAAGTATCAAAGACTCTGTTTTGCAGAAATGCTTACTAAAAGTGGATCCTTAAAAATCCAGTTTTACTTGTCAGGTTAAGTAAAGTTACCTGTATCTAGAGTTCTTTCTACCCTAGTTCAAGCACTTGGCCTATACTAGCCGTCTTTTTATCATCCCTTTAGTTCACTAGATTGCTACGTGTAGGGCAGTGACCAAGTCTTCATGTCCGAGAAGTAACGGCGATCCGAATCAATTAATACCCAGCTGGGGATATCCAATCACACGACATATGTAGCACTTAACCCTTGCATATGTCAACTCGCCACCAGGGTTCTTAAGACTAGATCAGGTTCACGCCAACCGAGAGCACAGATACACCACCGTCCAACCTCTTGCCATGGAGGGTACACGCTACTCTCGCCATCTCTCCACTCCCATTGCGTGTTATCTTATTCTGGTATTAGTCTGCCCGAGGCAAAGCTTACCCATGATGAGGCATGTGACCAGTTAAAGGGTCCTTGGTCAGCAGGCCTACATCGACAAGGTCCTTAATCGACTCAGACAGAGACACTACACTGGGACTCTTTTCTCGTGCAAGTCAACAGCCCGGTCTCAGCTTTATTATTTTCAACCCAAAGTTTGGTACCTGGCAGAGGTACATCTTTTCCGATATTGAACCCATCACGACCATGATGGATTCACCATCAAGTTTTATTTTTGAAAACATTTCCACCCACTGAAGCATCACCTTTGTTTTAAAACAAAACATTTTTGTTTGCTAAATCAAGGGTAAGCATCATAAAATTATTTTCAAAAAGGGTATCAAGGAAGGGTAATCAATTTTTTCATGGAAGGAAATGCATCAACGGTTTAGCACACAACTCCCATCACCTAATGCATCAAAAAAGGTGATAAAGATTTTAAAACACAAGGAGGTGGCAAATGCACCGGGGCTTGCCTGAATAACACTAGATTAGTGTTGTTAGGTGACGTCCACTTGACGATCAGCCTTTATTTCGATACTCGTTTCATCTGTCCATCTTCAGTTCCATTCATCAGCACCATCTGGTGGTCGACTCAGTTCTGGTTCTCCGCCTCATGTGGTTAATTCACGTACCTGAATAAAATGCATTATGCACATGAATGCATATAGACCGGAATAGCACAAACCTAAATAGTGCTATACGATAACGCATTAAACACCTAGCGGCGAGGCGTTGTACCATTCACAAGGAAACACTAGTCATCGCCGTACGACTAAGCGCAATAGTCACGGTTCTCTAAATTAAATGAACCTAACACAAAAATCACGAACAACACATTAAACATAGTTGGCCTAAACACAACTCATCAACTAATTAGTTAAATGCTAAATTTATCCCTCGCTTTATAAATTATAATTCGTCAATTGTAATACTAACAATATTATTGTTTAGACATTTTAAAATACTAAATTTAAACTTCCTTCACTAATTTACCGTAAGTCACATAATTAACATCTCAAACCTACCCAACGTGACTACTCTAAAATCGTGAAAATAATCACATCGCATTCATCGAACTAATTCAATAATTAAGCTAACGGAAATATAAATAGGCTTACCATACTAAATATGATGCGCTATCCATAAATACGGCAGGGATTCTGGTTCAGCCCTTGCGTCGAGTACTTGGTGAATATCACACTGCTAACTTCGTCTTCACCCGACGCTTGGGATTTCTTGACGACGCACGGAACGACGACGACCTTCGATTGAAGTCTGGAGCGAGCTGGTGAGGTGGGGGTCGAGTAGGGGATGACGGGTTTGATGGCTCGACGGTAAACGCGAACACGCCGAAACCCGATGGATGAGGAGCGAGCGCACACGGGGCAAGCAACACGGAATTGAAACGTGGAGAAATTGCCCACTGCGAAACAGTCTGAGCAAGGAGTGCTCGTGAACTTTATGGCGAAATCGGCGGCAGCCGATGCTAGAGCGCTCGGCGAGGAAGCTTCATAGTTTGACGAGACCGTGGCCGAGCGAATTTTATGGTGCGGACTGCATCACGGCCAAGACAGCTGTCACGACATGCACGATGTCGCCACGCCACAACACCACCATGGCCAGGCTCGCGCCGGCCGTCGCTGAACCACGAGAGTAGGGCGAGGTGCTGGAATTTGAGGCCGAGCGAGCCGAGACGACTTGAACAAGTGCTGACAAGCTAGGAGACCATGACACGAGCAGGGAACTGGCCATGGAGCTTGGGGAGCTATGCGCAAAGGCGAACAGAGAGATGGGCACGCGCGACAAGCTTTAGTCCGAGCGCCGACGAGCATGAAGCCGCACAGAAGACTTGCACGAGCAAGGAACTCGGCAAGGTCACGACCATGAGAAACAGGGGGCCCGACGGCCATGGAGAGAGACCTCGGCTGGCCGGACTTGGGCAGAGGTTGGCCAAGCCAGGAAAATACACAGGGCGCGCACGAGCTGAGCGACGGTAGGACAGACAGATCGGTGCCATGGGCGAGATTCAAGCTAGAGCAGGAGCACGCCATGGACGGATAGAGGGAGCAGGGGTTCGCGACGCGAGCAGGGAAGTCGGCAAGCAGGGGAGAACAGCGGCCGAGCAGGAGCTAGAGCTTCACCGGTGAGCTCGCGCGCACAAGGAAGCAAAGCGCGTAGGGGAGGGATCTCGGCTGGGCGTGAGCTAGGCGACCACGGTGCGTAGGGACGAGCTCAGCACGAACAAAATCCGAGCAGGGAAGCAGGCGCGCGTGCAGGGAAGCTTGAGGAGGAAGATGAAGCAGTTGCTGGCGTGCAGGGGCAGGGAAGGCGATTGGAGGTGAGGGCGCCATAGCAGGTAAGGGATGGAGCTCGGCTTGGCACCACACAGGGAGGAAGCTGAGGTTGCTAACTTACTGCAGTAGGGGGAGGGCGTCCATGGCCCCATGGGAGAGGTCAGCTGGGAGATGAGAAGAAGGGGCAGTGGCCTCCATGGCTGAGGAGTCGAGGGCGCCGACCATCCATAAGAGAAGGCTCGGCCACTAGCAAAGAGGAGCTGGGCGAGCAGCAGGTGGAGGAGCAGAGGAGGCACTGTTGAGGGAAGCTCCCAGGGAGCGGCTATAGAGGGAGAGCGATGGGAAGGGAGCCAAGGAGGGGAAGGGAGCAGAGGATAGGAGGGAGATGAGCACACGTCGCGTTCGGGAGGAAGATAAGCGCGAGCAGGAGATAAGGATTGCTGAGCGCTGAAAATATCCAGGAAGTAAGCGCTGCGTAGGAAAAATCAACACCGCACCTAACAGAAAAATCAACCCCATGAGCGGCGCCTGGGAAGGAAATCAGGGAGAGAGAACTGAACGGATTACCAGGGACGGCTGTAGATAAGGACGCGCACAGCGGTAGAAAAAATCAGTGATTGAGAAGTCGGCTGGTTGGGAGGATAGGAACGATGGACATTTCTTCTTTTTCTTTTTAAAGAGATCACAAATTTTTTGGATCGGGATTTTTAGTGATGATTAAAGAGTCGACACGTAATACGGCAACCGGCTACACACTCTATTTTCTGAATCACGAAACGGAAAATCCGAGGTTTACGATTCTGACTACATTTCGTTTAGATAGTTTTCGAGACTATATTGGGCAACGCGTAGACGAACTGGATATCGTATACATTATTTGAGACAATACTAGTTTAGTCAATCTCGGATAAAAATTTATCTGCCATCTAAACACAGTTGATTTTAGCATCTTACAGAGTGTGCTGAAGAATAAATTGAGTCATAACCTCGCGCAAGCTTTTGCGCGATTCGAATTATTTTACCCCGAACATTTTAGTTGTCGAGTTCAAATTAATTTGCCCGGGATAAAATCCTCCGAGTGGGTCGGGCTTCCGAATTCGTATTCGCGCGAGCGATAAATTTTAAATAATCACCGGACGCACCGATTCTCGGAACAACTATGTTCCAAACATCACGAAAATTTTAGGAAGAGCTCCGATAGATAAAAATGACGTCGAACTCGTGACGGACAAAACAAATGCGATATTAAAATCGTGCAAGACGAAGATGATTTAAAATTTAGCATCTGTTTTATCCACTGATATTACATGCTTAAATCCATACTCATTGTCGAGTGGAATATAAACACCTGGGTGTTACAAAGACCCTGCAAGGACCACCACACACTTGGTGTCTCTTGCCTCTCTTACAAAGCACTTGAGAGTAAGAATGGGAAGAGGGGGAAAAGAAGAAAGGCAATCCAAGCAACAAGAACTCAAATGAACACAAAGATCTCTCTCTCACAAGCCACTAAGTGTTTGGAGTGAATTTGGGCCTCAGAGAGGATTTGATCTTTTGTATTGTGTCTTGGAGTGAATGCTAGAGCTCTTGTAATGAATGTGATCTTCAGAAAACTTGGATGCTTGAAGTTGTGGTGGTTGGGAGGTATTTATAGCCCTCAACCACCTTGGTAGCCTTTGGGGAGGCTGCTGGCGATGGGCGCACCAGACAGTCCAGTGCGCCACCGGACACTCACTGTTCTGTGTCCGATGCGCCGCCACGTCACCCAACCGTTAGGGTTTTGGAGCAGTTGACAGTTGGCGCCTTTGTCTTCTTGTGGCACCGGACAGTCCAGTGGTGCACCAGACAGTCTGGTGCCCCTCTGACTCATTGCTCTGACTTCTGCCGCGCACTGTGCTGAACTTTTCCCACTGACAGAGTCGACCGTTGCGTGCTAGATAGCCATTGCCCGCTAGCGCACCGGATAGTCCGGTGGCACACCAGATAGTCCGGTGAATTATAGCGGAGCGCGCATGCAATTTCCCGAGAGTGGCTGGTTGGCCCCTGTTTGGACCTGGTGCACCGGACACTATCCGATGGTGCACCGGACAGTCTGGTGCGCTAGTCCACAGCACACTCAAGTCTACTTGCTCCTTTTGAATTGGGTCCCTAACTTGAATATTTTATTGGTTTGTGTTGAACCTTGTGCACCTGTAATACATGAGTTCTAGAGCAAACTAGTTAGTCCATATGTTTGTGTTGGACATTCAACCACCAAAATTAGTTGTAGGAAGAGGTTAACCCTATTTCCCTTTCAGTCTCCCCCTTTTTGGTGATTGATGCCAACACAAATCAAAGCAAATATATAAAGTGCAGAAATGAACTAGTTTGCATATGGTAAGTGCATAGGTTACTTGGAATTAAACCAATTGATAATCTCACTAGATATGAATGGATTGCTTTTCTTTTATTTAACATTTTGGACCTCTTTTGCACCACAAGTTTGTTTTTGTAAATTCTTTTGGAAAATCTTTTCAAAGTCTTTTTGCAAATAGTCAAAGGTATATGAATAAGATTGCAAGAAGCATTTTCAAGATTTGAAATATCTCCCCCTATTTCAAATGCTTTTCTTTGACTAAATAAAACTCCCCTTGAATGAAATTCTCCTCTTAGCTTTCAAGAGGGTTTTGAGATAGATATCAATTTAAAATACCAATTGAGAATACATCACTTGAAATGCTAATTCTTGAAAGATATCAATTTAAAGAATACCAATTAAAACTTCATTTCGAAAATTTTTGAAATTGGTGGTGGTGCGGTCCTTTTGCTTTGAGCTTAATATTTTCTCCCCTTTGGCATTAAGCACAAAAAATGGAGACCTTGAGAGCCCTTTTATATTTTCTCCCCCATTGATAAAATAAATATGAGTGAAAGATTATACCAATTGGAGAGATGGTAGAGTAACGACAAAGGTTAAGTGATACCGTCAGAGTTTGGAGTGGAAGCCTTGTCTTTGCCGAATACTCCATTTCCCTTTCAATCTAAGACTAAGAATAGAAATATACTTGAAAACACATTAGTCTTAGACTTGGCACAAGAATGATAAGAAATATGCATTTGTACCAAAATGAAAGAGACATGATCAAAGGTATATAAATGAGCTACGTGTGCAATGTTTCAATCAAAATTCCGAGAATCAAGTATGTTTAGCTCATTCCTAAGTTTGCTAAAGGTTTTCTCATCTAGTGGCTTGGTAAAGATATCAGCTAATTAGTTTTGGGTATTAACATAAACAATTTCAATATCTCCCTTTTGTTGGTGATCCCTTAGAAAGTGATACCGAATGTCTATGCGCTTAGTGCAGCTGTGTTCAACGGGATTATCTACCATGCGGATTGCACTCTCATTATCACATAGGAGAGGGACTTTGCTCAATTTGTAGCCATAGTCCCTAAGGGTTTGCCTCATCCAAAGTAATTGCGCACAACAATGGCCCGTGGCAATGTACTCGGCCTCAGCGGTAGAAAGAGCTACGGAGTTTTGTTTATTTGATGCCAAAGACACCAGGGATCTTCCCAGAAACTGACAAGACCCTGATGTGCTCTTCCTATCAATTGTACACCCTGCCCAATCGGCATCGGAATATCCAATTAAATCAAAGGTGGATCCCTTGGGATACCAAAGCCCAAACTTAGGAGTGTAAACTAAGTATCTCATGATTCTCTTCACGACCCTAAGGTGAACTTCCTTAGGATTTGCCTGGAACCTTGCACACATGCATACGGAAAGCATAATATCCGGTCGAGATGCACATAAGTAAAGAACCTATCATCGACTGGTATACCTTTTGATCTTTGGATTTACCTTCTGTGTCGAGGTCGAGATGCCCATTTGTTCCCATGGGAGTCTTGATGAGTCTGTCATCCTTCATCCCAAACTTCTTAAGTATATCTTGAATGTACTTAGTTTGGCTGATGAAGGTGCCATCTTGGATTTGCTTGATTTGAAATCCTAAAAAATACTTCAACTCCCCCATCATAGAAATCTCGAATTTTTGAATCATGATCCTACTAAACTCTTCACAAGTTGATTTGTTAGTAGACCCAAATATAATATCATCAACATAAATTTGGCATACAAAAAATCATTTGCAACAGTTTTAGTAAAGAGAGTAGGATCGGCTTTTCCGACTTTGAAGCCATTAGTGATAAGGAAATCTAGCAGGCATTCATACCATGCTCTTGGGGCTTGCTTGAGCCCATAAAGCGCCTTTGAGAGCTTATACACATGGTTAGGGTACTCACTGTCTTCAAAGCCAGGAGGTTGCTCAACATAGACCTCTTCCTTGATGGGTCCATTGAGGAAGGCACCCTTCACGTTCATTTGATAAAGCTTGAAGCCATGGTAAGTAGCATAGGCAAGTAATATACGAATTGACTCAAGGCTAGCTATGGGTGCATAAGTTTCATCTAAATCTAAACCTTCGACTTGTGAATATCCTTTGTCCACAAGTCGGGCTTTGTTTCTTATCACCAAACCATGCTCATCTTGCTTGTTGCGGAATACCCACTTGGTACCTACAACATTTTGATTAGGACGTGGAACCAAATGCCATACCTCATTCCTCGTGAAGTTGTTGAGCTCCTCTTGCATTGCCAGCACCCAATCCGGATCTCTTAGTGCATCCTCTACCTTGTATGGCTCAATAGACGAAACAAAAGAGTAATGCTCACAGAAATGTGCAACTCAAGATCTAGTGGTTACCCTTTATGAATGTCACCAAGGATGGAGTTGATAGGGTGATCTCTTTGAATTGCTTGGTGGACTCTTGGGTGTGGCGGTCTTTGATCCTGTATTTCTTGCTCATCTTCCTTGTCTTCATTATCTTCATCTCCCCCTTAACCATTGTCCTCTTCTTGAGGTGGCTCATCCTCTTGATCTTCATCTTCATCATCTTGAGCTTGATCCTCGTCTTGAGTTGGTGGAGATGCTTGATTGGAAGATGACGGTTCATCTTGTGCTTGTGTGGGCTCTTTGGATTCCTTAGGACACACATCCCCACTGGACATGTTCCTTAGCGCGACGCATGGAGCCTCTTCATCATCTAGATCATCAAGATCAACTTGCTCCACTTGGGAGCCATTAGTCTTATCAAACACAATGTCACAAGAAACCTCAACTAATCCAGTGGATTTGTTGAAGACTCTATATGCCCTTGTGTTTGAGTCATAACCAAGTAAAAAGCCTTCTACAGCCTTAGGAGCAAATTTAGATTTTCTACTTCTCTTAATAAGAATAAAGCACTTACTCCCAAAGACTCTAAAATATGAAACATTGGGCTTTTTACTGGTGAGAAGTTCATATGATGTCTTCTTGAGGATTCGATGAAGATACAACCGGTTGATGGAGTAGCATGCGGTGTTGATCGCCTCGGCCCAAAACTGGTCCGGTGTCTTGTACTCATCAAGCATGGTCCTTGCCATGTCCAGTAGAGTTCTATTCTTCCTCTCCACTACACCATTTTGTTGAGGTGTGTAGGGAGAAGAGAAATCATGCTTGATGCCCTCATCCTCAAGAAACCCTTCTATTTTTGAATTATTGAACACTGTCCCATTGTCGCTCCTTATTTTTTTGATCCTCAATCCAAACTTGTTTTGAGCCCGTCTTAAGAATTCTTTTAATGTATCTTGGGTCTGAGATTTTTTCTGCAAAAAGAATACCCAAGTGAAGCAAGAATAATCATCCACAATAACTAGACAGTACTTACTCCTGCCGATGCTTATGTAAGCGATTGGGCCGAATAGATCCATGTGGAGTAGCTCAAGTGGCTTGTTCAACGTCATTATGTTTTTGTGTGGATGATGAGCGCCAACTTGCTTCCCTGCTTGGCATGCGCTACAAACCCTGTGTTTCTCAAAATGAACATTTGTTAGTCCTAAAATGTGCTCTCCCTTTAGAAGTTTGTGAAGATTCTTCATTCCAACATGGGCAAGTTGGTGATGCCAGAGCCAGCCCATATTAGTCTTAGCAATTAAACAAGTATCGAGTTCAGCTTGGTTATCATTAAAATCAACTAAATATAGCTGACCCTCTAACACTCCCTTAAATACTATTGAATCATCACTTCTTCTAAAGACAGTAACACCTATATCAGTAAAAAGACAGTTGTAACCCATTTTGCATAATTGAGAAACTGAAAGCAAGTTGTAATCTAAAGAATCTACAAGAAAAACATTAGAAATAGAATGGTCAGGGGATATAACTATTTTACCCAAGCCTTTGACCAAACCTTGATTTCCATCCCCGAATGTGATAGTTCTTTGGGGATCTTTGTTTTTCTCATAGGAGGAGAACATTCTTTTCTCCCCTATCATGTGGTTTGTGCACCCGCTATCGATTATCCAACTTGAACCACCAGATGCATAAACCTACAAAACAAATTTAGGCCTTGTTCTTAGGTACCCAAATAGTCTTGGGTCCTTTGATGTTAGAAACAAGCACCTTGGGTACCCAAACACAAGTCTTAGGACTCTTGTGTTTGCCCCCAACATATTTGGCAACTACTTTGCCTGATTTGTTTGTTAAAACATAAGAAGCATCAAAAGTCTTAAATGAAATGTTATGTTCATTTGATGCAACAGGAGTTTTCTTTTTGGGTTTTTTAACATGGGTGGAATGCCTAGAGCTAGACGCCTCATTTTTATACATAAGAGCATGATAAGAAATTGTGTGAGGTTTTCTAGCATGAATTCTCCTAATTTTGTGCTCAGGATAATTAGCAGGATATAAAATGTAGCCTTCATTATCCTGAACCATGGGAGCTTTGCCCTTAATAAAATTAGACAGTTTCTTAGGGGCGTTAAGCTTGACATTGCTCCCCTGTTGGAAACCAATGCCATCCTTAATGCCAGGGCGTCTCCCGTTATAGAGCATGCTTCTAGCAAATTTAAACTTTTCATTTTCAAGTTCATGCTCATTAATTTTAGCATTTAATTGAGCTATGTGATCATTTTGTTTCTTAATCATGGCAATGTGATCATCAATAGCTTCAACATTAATATCTATACGTCTAGTGTAAATGGAAACATGCTCAACAGTAGATGTAGATGGTTTGCAATTGTTTGGTTCTTCTATCTTAGCATTTAAAATAGCATTCTCATCTCTAAGACAGAAAATAGAATCATTGCAAACATTCAATTCTTTAAACTTAGAAACTAAACTAGCATTTTCATTTCTAAGACTAGAAATTGAATCATGACAAATGCTAAGCTCCTTAGTTAAGTTTTCACATTTTTCTACTTCCTGAGCATAAGCATTTTTCAATTTAACATGTTTTTGTTTTCTTTAATAAGGAAGTCCTTTTGGCTATCCAAGAGTTCATCCTTCTCATGAATAGCTTCTATTAATTCATTTAATTTTTTCTTTTGTTCCATGCTGAGGTTGGCAAAAAGAGCAAGTAAATCATCTTCATTTTCACTAGAGCTACCCTCATAACTAGATGTTGTATATTTGGGGTGGCTCTAGAGTGTACCTTCTTTTTATTGCCGTCCTTAGCCATGAAACACTTGGGGATGAGGAGGCCCTTGTTGACGGCGATGTTGGCGGCGTCCTCGTCGGAGGAGGAGTCGGTGGAGCTTTCATTGGAGTCCCATTCCCAACATATGTGGGCATCGCCGCCCTTCTTCTTGTAGTACCTCTTCTTCTCCTTCTTTCCCTTCTTGTTGTTGTTGTCACTTTCACTTGACATTGGACATTTAGCAATAAAATGACTGGGCTTACCACATTTGTAGCACACCCTTTTGGAACAGGGTTTGTAGTCTTTCCCCCTCCTTTGCTTGAGGATTTGATGGAAGCTCTTGATGATGAGCGCCATCTCCTCGTTGTTGAGCTTGGAGGCGTTGATTGGAAGCCTACTTGGTGTAGACTCCTTCTTCTCTTCTTCCGTCGCTTTGAATGCGACGGGTTGCACCTCAGGTGTGGAGGTGGCGCCTTGCTCCAAGTTGACAATGTGTTTGGAGTCTTTGATCATAAGTTCAAAGCTCGCAAACTTGCCAATGACTTCCTCGGGAGACATTAGTTTATATCTAGGATCCCCATGAATTAACTGCACTTGAGTAGGATTGCAAAAAACAAGGGATCTTAGAATAACCTTGACCATTTCATGGTCATCTCACTTGGTGCTCCCGAGGTTGCGCACTTGGTTCACCATGGTCTTTAGCCTGTTGTACATTGCTTGTGGCTCTTCTCCACAAAACGACCAAGCTCCCCCTCGATCGTCTCCCGCTTGGTGATCTTGGTCACCTCGTCCCCTTCGTGCGCGGTCTTCAGGACGTCCCAAATTTCCTTGGTGGTCTTTAATCCTTACACCTTGTTACACTCTTCTCGACACAAGGAGGCGAGGAGTATAGACGTGGCTTGAGAGTTAACGTGCCTAATTTGTGTGGCCTCGTTCGAGTCATAGTCCTTGTCCCCCAGCTATGATACCTGCGCTCCAAATTCAACTATGTCCCATATGCTTTCGTGGAGTGAGGTTAGGTGATGCCTCATTTTATCACTCCACATACAATAATCTTCACCATCAAAATATGGTGGTTTGCCTAAGGGAATGAAAAGTAATGGAGCGCGCTTAGAAATACAGGGATAGCAAAGGGCATCTTACTATACTTCTTGCGCTCATGGCGCTTAGAAGCGACGGATGACTCAGAGCTTGATGTGGAGGGTGACGAAGAGTTGGTTTCATAGTAGACCACCTTCTTCATCTTCTTCTTGTCACCCTTCCGATGGGACTTGATGGAGGAAGAGGATTCCTCCTTGTGTTTATTGTCGGACTCCCTTGAGAGAGTCCTCCCCGAGCTTGCGGGCTCGTTGCCGGTCACGATCTCCCTCTTGGTGTGTTCTCCCGACATCACTTCGAGTTGTTAGACTCTAATGAAGCACCGGGCTCTGATACCAATTGAAAGTCACCTAGAGGGGGTGAATAGGCGAAACCTGAAATTTATAACTTTAAACACACTACAAGTCGGAGTTAGCGTTAGAATTTAATTCAAGTCCGAAAGAGAGGGAAAACAAATCAACCAAGAAATAAGGTGAGTGAACACGGTGATTTGTTTTACCGAGGTTCAGTTCCAAAGAACCTAGTCCCCATTGAGGAGGTCACAAAGATCGGGTCTATTTCAACCATTTCCCTCTCTCAAACGGTCACTTAGACCAAGTGAGCCTTCTTCCTTAATCTCACGGGTCACTAAGACCCCGCAAGGACCACCACACACTTGGTGTCTCTTGCCTCGCTTACAAAGCACTTGAGAGTAAGAATGGGAAGAGGGGGAAAGGAAGAAAGGCAATCCAAGCGACAAGATCTGAAATGAACACAAAGATCTCTCTCTCACAAGCCACTAAGTGTTTGGAGTGAATTTGGGTCTCGGAGAGGATTTGATCTTTTGTATTGTGTCTTGGAGTGAATGCTAGAGCTCTTGTATTGAATGTGATCCTCAGAAAACTTGGATGCTTGAAGTTGTGGTGGTTGGGGGTATTTATAGCCCTCAACCACCTTGGTAGCCGTTGGGGAGGGTTTTGGCGATGGGTGCACCGGATAGTCTGGTGCGCCACCGGACACTCACTGTTCAGTGTCTGGTGCGCCGCCACATCACCCAACCGTTAGGGTTCTTGAGCAGTTGACCGTTGGCGCCTTTGTCTTCTTATGGCACCGGACAGCCTAGTGGTGCACCGGACAGTCCAGTGCTCCTCTGACTCGCTGCTCTGACTTCTGCCGCGCACTATGCTGCACTGTTCCCGCTGTCAGAGTCGACCGTTGTGTGCTAGATAGCCGTTGCCCGTTGGCGCATCGGACAGTCCGGTGGCACACCGGACAGTTCGGTGAATTATAGCGGAGCGCGCCTGCGATTTCCTGAGAGTGGCTAGTTGGCCCCTGTTCGGACCTCGTGCACCGGACACTGTCCGGTGGCGCACCGGACAGTCTGGTGCGCCAGTCCACAGCACACTCAAGTCTACTTGCTCCTTTTGAATTGGGTCCTTAACTTGAATATTTTATTGGTTTGTGTTGAACCTTGTGCACCTATAATACATGAGTTCTAGAGCAAACTAGTTAGTCCATATGTTTATGTTGGACATTCAACCACCTAAATTAGTTGTAGGAAAAGGTTAACCCTATTTCCCTTTCAACCTCGTTGTAACGCCGCGTGATGTGGTTGAGTTCCAGCCCGAAGAACTTGTCCTCCAAGCGTCGACCCTCTTCGCAATAGGCCTTCATTCTCGCGTCATGGTAGATTGAGTTCTTCATGACTTGGTCAATGACGAGTTGAGAGTCTCCTCGGACATCGAGGCATCTGACTCCTAGCTCAATGGCAATGTGCAGGCCATTGACTAAAGCTTCATACTCAGCTACATTTTTGGTTGCAGCAAAGTGGAAGCGTATTGCATAACGCAGATGTACTCCGAGGGGTGAGATGAAGAGTAGGCCTATGCCCGCTCCTGTTTTTATCAATGACCCATCAAAGTACATAGTCCATAGCTTGGCCTATATCAGAGTCGTTGGCAACTTAGTGTCAGTCCATTCAGCCAGGAAGTCTGCTAGGATCTGAGGCTTGATACCCTTTCTAGGGGTGAACGAGAGTGTTTCTCCCATAAGCTCTACCCCCATTTGGCTACCCTGCCCGAGGCCACTCTGTTCTGAACAATCTCCCCTAGAGGGAAGGATGACACTACCGTTACCGGATGAGACTCGAAATAATGATGCAACTAACGCTAAGCCAGGACTACTGCGTACATCAATTTCTGGACCTAAGGGTAGAGAGTCTTTGTTTCAGACAATACCTCACTAATGAAGTATACCGGCCTTTGAACATGCAAGTCATGTCCCTCCTATTGCCTTTCGACTACGACCGTGCTGTTGACCACCTAAGTGGTTACGACAACATAGAGCAAGAGGGGTTCCCCTTGGTGGGGGGCACCAAGACGGGCGTGTTGGTGAGGAGCCTCTTAAGGTTCTCGAGAGCTTCTTCGGCCTCGAGGGTCCAAGTGAAGCGCTTGGTATTCCTTAAGAGTAAGTACAGAGGTAGTGAGAGCACCTAGAGGGGGGTGAATAGGTGATCCTGTAAAAACTTAAACTTAAAGCCACAAAAACTTGATTAAGCGTTAGCACAATAAGGCCAAGTGGCTAAAGAGGAGTTCTTGCAAAACACAACAACCACACGAGGATCAACACAGATAGACACAGTGGTTTATCCCGTGGTTCGGCCAAGTACGAAACTTGCCTACTCCACGTTGTGGCGTCCCAACGGACGAGGGTTGCAATCAACCCCTCTCAAGCGGTCCAAAGACCCACTTGAATACCACGGTGTTTTGCTTTGTTTACTTTATCCTGCTCGCGAAGAATCTCCACAACTTGGAGTCTCTCGCCCTTACACTTTGATGTTCACAAAGAAGCACGGAGTAAGGGAGGGATGAGCAACGCACACAAGACACAAAATTAGAGTGACAACACGCACACAAGTCGCAACAAGAGCTCACAACACAACCCGACGAGTTCACAACTCAAATAGAGCTCTAGATGCTATCACAAAGAATCAAATGCGCGGAATCGAAGTCTTGGTGCTTAGGAATGCTTAGAGAATGCTTGAGATGTCTTCTCCATGCACCTAGGGGCCCCTTTTATAGCCCCAAGGCAGCTAGGAGCCGTTGAGAGCATTCCAAGAAGGCAATTCTTGCCTTCTGTCGCCTGGCGCACCGGACAGTCCGGTGCACCACCGGACACTGTCCGGTGCAGATTTCTTTCCTTACTTGGCGCAGCCGACCGTTGCAGATGTAGAGCCGTTGGCGCACCGGACACAGTCCGGTGCCCCATTGTGACCGTTGGCTCGGCCACGCGTCACGCGCGGAATCCTCGGCCGAGTGTTGGCCCGACTGACCGTTGGCTCACCGGATAGTCCGGTGCACCACCGGACAGTCCGATGATTTTTAGCCGTACACCGTTAATCACATCCCGAGAGCGACGACTTCGCCTGTGAACGGCTCACCGGACAGTCCGGTGAACCACCGGACAGTCCACTGATTTATATCCGTACACCGCCGTCGAAGTCCCGAGAGCAGCAAGTTCGCCAGAGCCAGCCTGGCGCACCGGACACTGTCCGGTGCACCCAGACTGAGCAGACTTTGGCTGAACAAAGCCATCTCTTTTCCAATTTGATTTCTCCTATTTCCAGCACTTAGACACAATACATTAGTTCTCAAAAACAATGTACTAAGTCTAGAAACATACCTTTAGACTTGATTTGCACTTTGTCCATCAATTGGCATAGATTTACACTTAAGCACTTGTGTTGGCACTCAATCACCAAAATACTTAGAAATGGCCCAAGGGCACATTTCCCTTTCAATTTCCCCCCTTTTTGGTGATTTATGCCAACACAACAAAAAGCAACTAAAAGAAGTGCAACACCAACACAAATGAGAACTCAAAATTGTTTTGATTCAAAATTGGCATATATGGATCACTCTTTGCCACCACTTGGTTTTGTTTTTGCAAATCAACCTCAATCTCTTATCTCTAATTCAAACACAATTGTAGAGACATAAAGAGAGTTGTTCCAAGAGAAATTGATCAAAGATTTCAAAAACTCCCCCCTTTTCCCATAATCAACCATTCTCCCCACAAGAGGCCAACTTTTGACAAGAGAGACAATAAGAGAGTTTTGACAAATCAAAAGCTCTATTCTACTATTTTCGAAATTTCTCAAGTGGTAGCTGATCCATTTATTGCTTTGGCCTTATTTTCTCCCCTTTTGGCATCAAGCACCAAAACGGGATCAATTTTGGCCCTTTAACCCCATTGCCTCACCAAAATCTTCAAACAAGAGTACAAAGGCAATAAGAGTACATGAGATGAACTTGGAATAAGTTACCCTCTCATCAGAGTGCAGTGGAAGTCTTTCATGGTCCAAGTCCACCTTTTCCCTTTCAAACTTCCTTTGAGACTAAATCAAGCAAACTCAAGCACACGGTTAGTCTCAAAGGGTCAAGTTGTAGCACATCTCCCCCTAGATATGTGCATCACTTGCAAAAGGACTTGTGAGGTCCGGGAAGTGTTTGTACAACTTGAGCACCACAAGTAAACAACAAAATGCATAAGGAACATTATCAAAGGCATAAACATATGTTATAAATCAATCCAAGTTCCACGAATCTAAGACATTTAGCTCACTACGCAGCCTGCAAAAGGTCTTCTCATCTAAAGGCTTGGTAAAGATATCAGCTAGCCGGTTCTCGGTGCTAACATAAAACACTTCGATATCTCTCTTTTGCTGGTGGTCTCTCAAAAAGTGATGCCGGATGTCAATGTGCTTTGTGCGGCTGTGCTCAACAGGATTTTCCGTTATGCGGATAGCACTCTCATTGTCACATAGGAGTGGGACTTTGCTCAGATTGCAGCCGAAGTCCCGGAGGGTTTGCCTCATCCAGAGTAGTTGCACGCAACACTGTCCTACGGCAACATACTCGGCCTCAGCGGTGGATAGGGCAACGGAAGTTTGTTTCTTAGAATTCCATGACACCAGGGACCTTCCTAAGAATTGGCACGTCCCCGATGTACTCTTCCTATCGACCTTACATCCAGCATAGTCGGAGTCTGAATATCCAATCAAGTCAAAGTTAGACCCCTTTGGATACCAGATCCCGAAGCAAGGCGTAGAGACTAAATATCTAAGGATTCGCTTCACGGCCACAAGGTGACACTCCCTTGGATCAGATTGAAATCTAGCACACATGCATACGCTAAGCATAATATCCGATCTACTAGCACATAAATAAAGTAAAGACCCTATCATTGACCGGTATGCCTTTTGATCAACGGACTTACCTCCTTTGTTGAGGTCGGTGTGTCCGTTGGTTCCCATCGGAGTCTTTGCGGGCTTGGCGTCCTTCATCCCAAATCGCTTTAGCAAGTCTTGCGTGTACTTCGTTTGGGAGATGAAGGTGCCGTCCTTGAGTTGCTTCACTTGGAACCCAAGGAAGTAGTTCAACTCGCCCATCATCGACATCTCAAACTTTTGAGTCATCACCCTGCTAAACTCTTCACAAGACTTTTGGTTAGTAGAACCAAATATTATGTCATTGACATAAATTTGGCACACAAATAAGTCACCATCACAGGTCTTAGTGAAAAGAGTTGGATCGGCTTTCCCAACCTTGAAAGCATTAGCAATTAAAAAGTCTCTAAGGCATTCATACCATGCTCTTGGGGCTTGCTTAAGTCCATAGAGCGCCTTAGAGAGCTTACATACGTGGTCGGGGTACCGTTCATCCTCGAAGCCAGGGGGTTGCTCCACGTACACCTCCTCTTTGATTGGCCCATTGAGGAAAGCGCTCTTCACATCCATTTGGAACAACCTGAAAGAATGGTGAGCGGCATATGCTAGCAAAATACGAATGGATTCTAGCCTAGCCACAGGAGCAAAAGTCTCCTCAAAGTCCAAACCTGCGACTTGGGCATAACCTTTTGCCACAAGTCGAGCCTTGTTCCTTGTCACCACCCCATGCTCGTCCTGTTTGTTGCAGGACACACACTTGGTTCCCACAATATTTTGCTTGGGACGCGGCACCAGTGTCCAAACTTCATTACACTTGAAGTTATTTAGCTCCTCCTGCATGGCCAACACCCAGTCCGGATCTAGCAAGGCCTCTTCTACCCTGAAAGGCTCAATAGAAGAGACAAAGGAGTAATGCTCATAAAAATTAACTAATCTAGAACGAGTAGTTACTCCCTTGCTAATGTCACCCAAAATTTGGTCGACGGGATGATTCCTTTGAATCGTCGCTCGAACTTGGGTTGGAGGTGCCGGTTGTGCTTCTTCCTCCATCACATGATCATCTTGTGCTCCCCCTTGATCACACGCCTCCTCTTGATGAACCTGTTCATCGTCTTGAGTTGGGGGATGCACCATTGTTGAGGAAGAAGGTTGATCTTGCTCCAATTGTTCCTATGGTTGCACATCGCCAATCGCCATGGTGCGTATTGCGGCCGTTGGAACGTCTTCTTCATCGGTTAGAAGCTCATATGAAGTCTTCTTGAGGAGGCGATGAAGATACACCCGGTTGATGGCGTGACAAGCCGTGTTCACGGCTTTCGACCAAAAGCACTCGGGAGTCTTGAACTCTCCAAGCATCGTCCTCGCCATATCGATGAGCGTCCTGTTCTTCCTCTCTACCACACCATTTTGCTGTGGTGTGTAGGGAGTGGAGAACTCATGCTTGATCCCTTCCTCCTCAAGGTACTCCTCCACTTGAAGGTTCTTGAATTCGGACCCATTGTCGCTCCTTATCTTCTTCACCTTGAGCTCAAACTCATTTTGAGCTCTCCTTAGGAAGCGCTTGAGGGTCCCTTGGGTTTCAGATTTATCCTGCAAAAATAATACCCAAGTGAAGCGGGAAAAATCATCAACTATAACAAGACCATACTTACTTCCTCCTATACTTAGATAGGCGACGGGTCCGAAGAGGTCCATATGAAGCATCTCCAACGGTCTTGATGTGGTCATCACATTTTTGGTATGATGAGAACTTCCCACCTGTTTACCTGCTTGACAAGCTGCACAAGGTCTATCTTTCTCGAAATGCACGTTAGTTAGACCTATCATGTGTTCTCCCTTTAGAAGCTTGTGAAGGTTCTTCATCCCCACATGTGCTAAATGGCGATGCCACAGCCAGCCCATGTAAGTCTTAGCAATTAAGCATGCATCTAGACCGGCCTCCTCTTTTGCAAAATCAACTAAATAAAGTTTGTCGTCTAGTACACCCTTAAAAGCTAGTAAACCATCACACCTTCTAAAGACAGACACATCTGCATTTGTAGATAAACAGTTATATCCCATATTGCATAATTAACTAACGGATAACAAATTATATCCAAGTGACTCAACTAAAAACACATTAGAAATAGAGTGCTCGGATGAAATAGCAATCTTCCCTAACCCTTTCGCCTTGCCTTGGTTCCCATCACCGAATATGATTGAATCTTGGGAATCCTTGTTCTTGACGTAGGAGGTGAACATCTTCTTTTCCCCCGTCATGTGGTTTGTGCATCCGCTGTCGATAATCCAGCTTGAGCCCCCAGATGCATAAACCTGCAAGACAAATTTAGGCTTGGGTCTTAGGTACCCAACTCATGTTGGGTCCTACAAGGTTAGTTACAATAGTCTTAGGGACCCAAATGCAAGTTTTGTCTCCCTTACATTTGGCCCCTAACTTCCTAGCAATTACCTTCTTATCCTTTCTACAAATAGCAAAGGAAGCATTGCAAGCATAATAAATTGTAGAAGGTTCATTCATTACTTTCCTAGGAGCATGAACAATATTTCTTCTAGGCGTATGATGAACAACATTTTTCCTAGTCAAATTTCTATCATACATAAAAGAAGAACTAGAAGCAATCATGGCATGAGAGTTAAAAACATCATAACTTCTATAAACATTCCTAGAATGTCTCCTATCATGATACATGAAAGCATGGTTCTTTTTAGCACTACTAGCCATAGGGGCCTTCCCTTTCTCCTTTGCGGAGATGGAAGCCTTATGGCTTGTTAAGTTCTTGACTTCCCTCTTGAAGCCAAGACCATCCTTAATTGAGGGGTGTCTACCAATTGTGTAGGCATCCCTTGCAAATTTTAGCTTGTTAAATTCACTCTTGCTAGTCTTAAGTTGGGCATTAAGACTAGCCAATTCATCATTCAATTTAGAAATTGAAACTAGGTGTTCACTACAAGCATCAACATCAAAATCTTTACACCTATTACAAATTGTAACATGTTCTACACAAGATGTTGATTTATTTGTTATTTCTAACTTAGCATTCAAATCATCATTTATGCTCTTTAAGCTAGAAATAGAGTCATGGCATGTAGACAATTCGCTAGAAAGCATTTCATTCCTTTTAATTTCTAAAGCAAGGGATTTTTGTGCCTCTACAAACTTATCATGTTCTTCATACAAAAGATCCTCTTGCTTTTCTAATAACCTATTCTTATCATTCAAGGCATCAATTAATTCATTAATTTTATCAACCTTGGTTCTATCTAGGCCCTTGAATAAACATGAATAATCTATTTCATCATCATCACTAGACTCATCCTCACTTGAAGAAGCATAAGTAGTATTCCGAGCACATACCTTCTTCTCCTTCGCCATGAGGCATGTGTGACGCTCGTTGGGGAAGAGGGCCGATTTGTTGAAGGCGGTGGCGGCGAGTCCTTCGTTGTCGGAGTCGGACGACGAACAATCCGAGTCCCACTCCTTGCCAAGGTGTGCCTCGCCCTTAGCCTTCTTGTAAGCTTTCTTCTTTTCCCTCTTGTTCCCTTGTTCCTGGTCACTATCATTATCGGGACAGTTAGCGATAAAATGACCAACCTTACCGCATTTCAAGCATGAGCGCTTCCCCTTCGTCTTGTTCTTGTTAGGCTGCCCCTTGCGTCCCTTTAGCGCCGTCTTGAAGCGCTTGATGATGAGGGCCATCTCTTCATCATTGAGCCTGGCCGCCTCAACTTGCGCTACCTTGCTAGGTAGCGCCTCCTTGCTCCTCGTTGCCTTGAGAGCGATGGGTTGAGGCTCATGGATTGGACCGTTCAACGTGTCGTCCACGTATCTTGCCTCCTTGATCATCATTCTCCCACTCACAAACTTCCCAAGTACTTCTTCGGGTGACATCTTGGTGTACCTAGGATTTTCATGAATATTGTTCACAAGATGTGGATCAAGGACAGTAAAAGACCTTAGCATTAGGCGAACGACGTCATGGTCCGTCCATCGCGTGCTTCTGTAGCTCCTTATTTTGTTGATGAGGGTCTTGAGCCGGTTGTATGTTTGGGTTGGCTCCTCTCCCCTTATCATTGCAAATCTCCCAAGCTCGCCCTCCACCAACTCCATCTTGGTGAGCATGATGACGTCGTTCCCCTCATGTGAGATCCTAAGGGTGTCCCAGATCTGCTTGGCATTGTCCAAGCCGCTCACTTTATTGTACTCTTCCCTGCACAAAGATGCTAAAAGGACAGTAGTAGCTTGTGCATTTTTATGGATTTGTTCATTTATAAACATAGGACTATCAGTACTATCAAATTTTATTCCACTCTCAACAATCTCCCATATGCTTGGATGGAGAGAGAACAAATGACTACGCATTTTGTGACTCCAAAATCCGTAGTCCTCCCCATCAAAGTGTGGAGGTTTGCCAAGAGGGATGGAAAGCAAATGTGCATTTGAACTATGCGGAATACGAGAATAATCGAAAGAGAAGTTTGAGTTAACAGTCTTCTTTTTCTCGTAGTCGTTGTCGTCGTCCTTTTGGGAAGAAGATGACTCGTCGCTGTCGTCGTAGTAGATGATTTCCTTGATGCGCCTTGTCTTCTTCTTCTTCCCATCTTTACGTTTGTGGCCCGAGCCCGAGTCGGTAGGCTTGTCATCCTTCGGCTCGTTGACGAAGGACTCCTCCTCCTTATCATTGCTCACAATCCCCTTGCCCTTAGGATCCATCTCTTCGGGCGGTTAGTCCCTTTCTTGAAGAGAACGTCTCTGATACCAATTGAGAGCACCTAGAGGGGGGTGAATAGGTGATCCTGTAAAAACTTAAACTTAAAGCCACAAAAACTTGATTAAGCGTTAGCACAATAAGGCCAAGTGGCTAGAGAGGAGTTCTTGCAAAACACAACAACCACACGAGGATCAACACAGATAGACACAGTGGTTTATCCCGTGGTTCGGCCAAGTACAAAACTTGCCTACTCCACGTTGTGGCGTCCCAACGGACGAGGGTTGCAATCAACCCCTTTCAAGCGGTCCAAAGACCCACTTGAATACCATGGTGTTTTGCTTTGTTTACTTTATCCCGCTCGCGAGGAATCTCCACAACTTGGAGTCTCTCGCCCTTACACTTTGATGTTCACAAAGAAGCACGGAGTAAGGGAGGGACGAGCAACGCACACAAGACACAAAATCAGAGTGACAACACGCACACAAGTCGCAACAAGAACTCACAACACAACCCGACGAGTTCACAACTCAAATAGAGCTCTAGATGCTATCACAAAGAATCAAATGCGCGGAATCGAAGTCTTGGTGCTTAGGAATGCTTAGAGAATGCTTGGGATGTCTTCTCCATGCGCCTAGGGGGCCCCTTTTATAGCCCCAAGGCAGCTAGGAGCCGTTGAGAGCATTCCAGGAAGGCAATTCTTGCCTTCTGTCGCCTGGTGCACCGGACAGTCCGGTGCACCACCGGACACTGTCCGGTGCGGATTTCTTTCCTTACTTGGCGCAGCCGACCGTTGCAGATGTAGAGCCGTTGGCGCACCGGACATTCCGGTGCCCCATTGTGACCGTTGGCTCGGCCACGCGTCACGCGCGGAATCCTCGGCCGACCGTTGGCCCATCTGACCATTGGCTCACCGGACAGTCCGGTGATTTTTAGCCGTACGCCGTTAATCACATCCCGAGAGCGACGACTTCGCCTGTGAACGGCTCACCGGACAGTCCGGTGAACCACCGGACAGTCCACTGATTTATAGCCGTACACCGCCGTCGAAGTCCCGAGAGCAGCAAGTTCGCCAGAGCCAGCCTGGCGCACCGGACACTGTCCGGTGCACCCAGACTGAGCAGACTTTGGCTGAACAAAGTCATCTCTTTTCCAATTTGATTTCTCCTATTTCCAGCACTTAGACACAATACATTAGTTCTCAAAAACAATGTACTAAGTCTAGAAACATACCTTTAGACTCGATTTGCACTTTGTCCATCAATTGGCATAGATTTACACTTGAGCACTTGTGTTGGCACTCAATCACCAAAATACTTAGAAATGGCCCAAGGGCACATTTCCCTTTCAGGTAGGCCTTTGTCATCGAGGTGTGAGATGAAACGGCTCAGAGCCGTAAGGCACCCCATGACTCGTTGGACTCCTTTAATGTCTTTTATCAAACACTGTTGGTGATCGCTGAGATCTTTTCTAGGTTGGCTTCGATACCTTGTTCTGACATAATGAACCCTACAAAGACACACTTCTCAGGGTTTAGCTTGATGTTTTTGGCCCGCAGACATGCGAAGGCTGTCTCACGGTCGGAGACGAGATTATGAATTTTGTTTGTTTTGACCATGATGTCGACGACATAGGCTTCGACCGTTGTGCCGATGTGATTGCCGAACACATGGTTCATGCAACGTTGGTATGTGGCACTAGCGTTCCTCAACCCGAAGGGCATGGTAGTATAGCAATACATACCATAAGGGATGATGAAAGAAGTCGCGAGCTAGTCGGACTCTTTCATTTGATTTGGTGATAGCCAAAATAGGCATCAAGGAAGGACAAAGTTTCGCATCGTGTAGTGGAGTAAATGATCTGATCGATTTGAGGCAGGGGGTAGGGAACTTTTGGACATGCTTTATTTAAACCAGTGTAGTCTATACACATCCTCCAGTTCCCTCCCTTTTTCCTAACTAATATGGGATTTGCTAACCACTCAGGATGAAATACCATCTTGATGAACCCGGCCATTAAAAGCTTATGAACCTCCTCCCCGATGACCTTGCGCTTTTCCTCATCAAATTTGTGGAGGTGCTGCTTCACCGGTCTAGAGCTAGCGTAGATGTCCAAGGAGTGCTCGGCGACCTCCCTTGGTATGCCTGGCATGTCTGAGGGACTCCACGCAAATACCTCAGCATTTGCATGGAGGAAGTCGACGAGCACCTCTTCCTAATTCGGATCGAGCTCAGAGATGATTCGCAACGTCTTCTCACCAGAGCCGCTGGAGTCGAAGGGGATGGTCTTTGTCGCTTCAGCCCGCTCAAAGCTACCAGCGTGCCGCTTGGGGTTGGGACCTTCGTTGGTGTGACTCAACCCATGGCATGGGGAGCCGGTGGAGCCGACACTCCCCACACAATAGGAGAAGCTAGTAGAGTTGGTGCTGGGCCGACATGTGTTGACGTCCATGCTCCGGGAATGAGGCTATTACTCGTCAGGTCCCTAGCGATGGAGTCTGCGTCATCGGCCAACTGAAAGCTTTCATGTGGGTTTTGGTGGTTTGAATGACAACCCAATTAAAGGATTGACAAGTGTGTTAAGTGTTGGGCATGTACTTAGTATAAAGTTTGTGAAGCTCAACACTAGTATTCAAGAGTGAAGGTCCAATGACTGAATTGATTATGTTATGGACATCACAAGTGATGTAGAACACTGCTTATGTGAGACTTGGTGTGTGTAGCTTGGATACAACTGATCAAGCCAAAGATGGAAGCAAGAAGTGCTTTGAGGTACCGAGTGCACGGGAGAAGGTCAAGGAGTCTGAGGAACCTAAAGCCAGGGGTGAAGGATATGACTTGCTAAATCGAGGTTGATCAAGTTGAGAAGAGCTATGGTGCATCAAGGATCATCACCTAAGAACATGACTTACAATCAATGAGGTAACATCTATTATTATGTGGTGTAAGTCATAAGGCTCAAGATCAAGCTCAAGATGAAAAACAAGGTCATTAGAAAGTAGAGCTCTGGTTGAGGTGAAACATGAAATATGGGAGAAGATATGAAAAGAGGTAATCTTCTAAGACTTATTGAATTGAATTATACTCTAAAAGGTATTTGTCTAAGTCACAGAAAAGTCCTCCCAAATGTTGAAGATGAATGAGGAAGAAAGAAGAGGAAAGCACACAAGTGTGCTGCTGTCTGGGTAGCACCGGACAGTCCGGTGCACAACACCGCACAGTCCAGTGCACATCACTGCACAGTCCGGTGTCCTAGATGACCAACTGTCCAGCCTTGGGTGTCTTGGCTAAAAATGTCGAATAGTCTAGGCCCATGCACTGGACAGTCCATGCCCGGTCACCGGGCAGTCCGGTGGTCCTCGGAGGCAACGACTACCTCTAGTGGCTACCCATCGACAATGGCTAGCTGACACACCAGACGGTCCGGTGGTGCATCAGACAGCCCAATGTCCGTCAGTGCAAAAGGAAGGAGACAATCAGATCCCACGACGGTGGGCTCCAGTGGAGCACCGGACAGCCTGGTGCCCCTGCAGAAGTGGCGGTTATTTCCTAGATTTGAGATCTTCTTTGCATAGAAATGGGGCAATGGCTAGGGGCTCTTTTGGGGCTATAAAAGGACCCCCTTGGCACCCTTTTTGTAAACACAAGTGCAGCCAACAAGTCCATACATCATTGTGATCAATTCTTTTCTCCCTCTCTTGTATATCTCTTTAGTTTGTGTAGAGGCGCAGTTATAAGCCTTTAGAGAGAGGGAAGGTGCTGTTAAGAGCAAGATCAAGGTCTTGAGCACTGTTACTCTGCTGGAGTGCTATCAATAAGGTTGTAAGCAGTCGTGGCAATGTTGTAACTATCATCGAAATATTGGAAGGCTCTATCTATCACATTAACAGATTTGAGCACTTCAAAGGACGGAGTAATATACTCCAAGCCAAGGTGTGGCTAACTACAACAAGGACTAGGCAACATTTTAGGCTTGGTCGAATCTCGGTATAAATCCTTGTGTCATGTGTGCTCTGTGTTGTGACTCTTGTCTTGTCTCAGTTTCTGTTCTCCGTCTCTTGCTTTATTACTGTGTGCACTTCATATACTCTTATCTGTGGTATGAGTTACTTGTGAAGTGCAGGACTCTTTGAGACAGGAACTTCATTTCTGTTGCCACCTACTCGAAGCAATCTTCATTCCGCTGTGATCCAATCTTCGAGTAGAGTAAGGTTTTAAGTTTTATAGTGATAATTTTTTTCCTATTCACCCCCCTCTAAGCGACATCTAGATCCTGTTCTCGGGCATAGGGAACTTTCAATTGGTATCAGAGTTAGGCCTCTCTAGTGTGGGCTTAGCCGTCCGGAGACGACGATGTCGTCATAAGAGGTAACTGTAGAACTTCTTAATACTGATGACTCTAACTATGCATCCTGGTCTTTTCATTTACACAATACTTTTAGGAGTTTAGGCCCTAAAGTAGAGCAAATATTTGATGCTAGTATTTTGCCTATTAATATTGATATGAAAAATCCATTTGAGCATGATCTAAGATGTTTGCATCAAAATTATCAAGCCTATGACATCTTAGTCAATTCTCTTAGCAAAGATGTTTATTTTACTATCATGGGTAGTAATAGTGATTTACTTGTTGATGCTCATGATCTATGGACTAGAATTAAAGTAAAATATTATGAGTCCAAATGTACTACCTCTACTCCCTATGTTGCTTGTGGTACTAACCTTTCGAAGGGAGAAGAAAAACGATGGCAACCAAACGATGAATCCACCTCACCGATAGGTTCATCTCCCACTAGTTATGAATGTCTTATTGCTGACAATGATAGTGGAGACGAAAGCGATGATGAGGGTGAATATGAGCATGATAGCAAGGATGAGTCTTCATCACCACAAGGTACATTTTCTTGCATTGCTTCCACTAATGATAATGATAGGAAAAATGAGACCGATGATGTGGAAGAAGAGGAAATTCGCTAGTTCTACACCAGTCTCAACAAAGGAGACAAGATGCTTTTGATGAAGTTGTTAAGTAGAAACAAAGAACAAGGCGAGACACTTCTCATGCTGGAGGAAACACTCATCAAGGCAAACAACAGTATGGAGAAAAAGACCAAAGAACATGAGGAGCTAAGGTGCTCTCATAGTAATCTGGTCCAACGGTATGAATCAGTTTTATTTGAGCAAAGAAATAATGATAATGTATTATCTTGTGTTTCTCAACGTAAAACTAAAAGTTCTATGCTTAGGAGTCAAGTAGAAATGATAGAACTAGAAAAACTTGCTCTAAGTTAAACGTAGGATATGTTGTCTTATTCTCATAATGAACTAGTTGATGATCATATCATGCTTGACATTGCTCATGAGGTAGTTATTACAAGTTTAAATTCATGTGAACCTCATTCTTGCACAAGTGATCAATTAGATAAATATTATCATGTGCTGACCTCTACTGATCTAAGAAAGGCCAATCTTTGATTGAGCAACAAGTTATAAGGTTAAAGTGGAAATTGCTTGGGAACAAGAAAAGAAGACAATTGAGGAGAAGACATCATGCTTGACTTCCTCAAGATATCCACGGACGCATGGTGAAGAAGCTTGATAAAGGAGAAACTGCAGCAAGCGTCAAACTCCACAAGAAAGAAGTTCCTAAAGCAATAAATGAAGCAATCAACATGAACAAGGAAAATGTAAAGATTCAATTAATCATGTTGGTTGTGCTGATAATATCTCCATGTCCTCTAAGCACAAAAAGAGAAGAGGCAAAATGAGATGCTTCAATTGTAAGGAACCAGGTCACTTTATTACATCTTGTCCACACAAAGACAAGGAGGATAGGATGAGGAGATGCTTTGAATGCAACAATAAGGACCATATAATCTCTTCATGTCCCCTCATGAAGAATCAAAGACGTGCATCCTCCAAGATGACTCTCACCAAGACAAAGGACGAATAACAAGTGTCATGTCAGGTTGAGCGACGCTTTTGCTACATGTGTGGTCAGCAAGGTCATCTATGTAAGGTATGTAAGAAGGATAAGGTTCATAAGCAGGTAAATTTATCTCAATCTTATTCGCTTAGGAGACCCAAATCATACACTTGTGCTAGATCCATATTGAGATCACCTAGATCCAGCACAAATGCTATTTGGGTACCCAAGGCACTACTAGATGTTCTCTATGGACCCATCCCGAGATGGGTACCAAACTATGCCAACTAGAGATGGACTGGAGACCTTGGGAAAGCTTAAGACAATTAATTTGAATTATATGCTTAAGTTGTCAATTTTATTGTCTATTTGTTGACCCAAGGTTGAATTATTGTGTACTTCTAATCCCATGATCATCTCGAGTGATTTGAGTTGTATAGGTCCTTAATCATTATTGGTGAATCAAGCAAAGAGCTTGGATCTGAAATTAGCTCTTCAAAGGATGGTAACCTACTATCTTAAGTGCATAATTTTCAATTGATATTGCTCTTAAGTTGGCTTGCTGTGCTCTACCTATCCTTGGAGTATTTATGTTTCTGCGATTGCTTGTGGTGTATGTCTTTCAATTAGTGATCTTGCAATCCATGCTTTCCAAGATAATAATTATGCCTGCTTAATCATGGTTGTGTGCATTTCGAATTAGTAGGTTTTCATTTCATATATATATATGCCTCGATTAGCTCTCTTAGTAAAAATGGCTAAACCTGTATCTTTTTGTGTAAATCATGCTTTGCTGTTTTTGATGAATATGCATAAATTGATATCAACCTATGTGCAAGCATGATAGTTTAGTTTAGTCTATGTTCACATGATTTCTCTATCTTGGTGCTATGTGTACCAATACGAGAAATCCTTGTTGCGTCTCTAATGCACTCCCTTAAGCTGTGTCGAGGTGATCTTAAGTGAAAGGGAATTAGGCTTACACCTATTTCCTAAACTAATTTTGGTGGTTGAATTGCCCAACACAAATAATTGGACTAACTAGTTTGCCCAAGTCTATAAGTTATATAGGTACCAAAGGTTCACACTAAGCCAATAAAAAGACCAAGAAAAGGGTTCAACAAAAGGAGCAAGGGATAACCGAAGGCACCCTAGTCTGGCGCACCGGACTGTCCAGTGTGCCACCGGACATGTCCGGTGCACCAGGGTTCTCCATGCGCTGAACTCCTCACCTTCGGGAAATCGCAGAGTTGCTCCGCTATAATTCACCAGACTGTCCGGTGTACACCGGACAGTGTCCGGTGCTCTAGGAATGAAGCGACTCTGAACTCGCCAGCTTCGGGAATTCGCAACGGCTACTCCGCTATAATTCACCGGACATGTCCGGTGTACACCGGACTGTCCGGTGTAACTGCGGAGCAACGGCTACTTCGGCGCCAACGGTCACCTGCCGGCGCATTAAATGCGTGCTAGAGCGCAGAAGTCAGGCACGCGCGAAGCGGCGCACCGGACACTCTACAGTGCATGTCCGGTGCGCCACCGGACATCCAGGCTGGCCCAGCAGTTAGAGCTCCAACGGTCGGAACCCTAACGTTCGGGTGACGTGGCTGGCGCACCAGACATGTCCGGTGTGCACCGGACTGTCCGGTGCACCATGCGACAGACAGCCTCCACCTAAACGGCTAGTTTGGTGGTTGGGGCTATAAATACCCCCAACCACCCCACATTCAAGTTATCCAAGTTTTCAACCTTCCAACCACTTACAAGAGCTAGACACTCAATTCTAGACACACTCAAGTGATCAAATCCTCTCCAATTCCATACAAGGCTTTAGCGATTAGCAAGAGAGATTTGCCGTGTTCTTTTGAGCTCTTGCGCTTGGATTGCTTCTTTCTTTCTCACTTGTTCTTGTGATCAAAACTCCATTGTAACTGAGGCAAGAGACACCAATTGTGTGGTGGTCCATGCGGGGAAGTTTTGTTCCCGGTTTGATTTGAGAAGAGAAGCTCACTCGGTCTGAGGGACCGTTTGAGAGAGGGAAAGGGTTGAAAGAGACCCGGTCTTTGTGACCACCTCAACTGGGAGTAGGTTTGCAAGAACCGAACCTCAGTAAAACAAATCTGCGTGTCACACTCTTCATTTGCTTGCGATTTGTTTTGCGCCCTCTCTCTCGGACTCTTTATTACTTCTAACGCTAACCCGGCTTGTAGTTGTGTTTATATTTGTAAATTTCAGTTTCGCCCTATTCACCCCCCTCTAGGCGACTTTCAATTGGTATCAAAGCTCGGTGCTTCATTAGAGCCTAACCGCTCGAAGTGATGTCGGGAGATCACGCCAAGAAGGAGATGGAGACCGGCGACAAGCCCACTACAAGCCACGGGTCGACTTCATCGAAAGAGTCCTGCAACAAGAGGAAGGAGAAGAAGAACTCCTCCAACAAAGGGAAGGGGAAGGAGAAGAAATCCTCTTCTCACAAGTCGCATCGGAGAGGCGACAAGCACAAGAGGATGAGGAAAGTGGTCTACTACGAGACCGACACTTCATCAACGTCGACTTCCGGCTCCGATGCGCCGTCCGTCACTTCTAAGCGCCAAGAGCGTAAGAAGTATAGTAAGATCCCCCTACACTACCCTCGCACTCCTAAACATACACCTTTACTTTCCGTCCCATTAGGCAAACCACCAACATTTGATGGTGAAGATTATGCTAGGTGGAGTGATATGATGTGATATCACCTAACCTCACTCCACAAAAGTATATGGGATGTTGTTGAGTTTGGTGTACAGGTACCATCTGTAGGGGATGAAGATTATGATGAGGACAAAGTGGCCCAAATCGAGCACTTCAACTCCCAAGCCACCACTATAATCCTTACCTCTCTAAGTCGAGAGGAGTATAACAAGGTGCAAGGGTTGAAGAGCGCCAAGGAGATTTGGGACGTACTAAAGACCGCGCATGAAGGAGATGAGGTGACCAAGATCACCAAACGGGAAACGATCGAGGGGGAGCTCGGTCGCTTCCGTCTTCGCTAAGGGGAGGAGCCACAAGACATGTACAACCGGCTCAAAACCTTGGTGAACCAAGTGCGCAACCTTGGGAGCAAAAAATGGGATGACCACGAAGTGGTTAAGGTTATTCTAAGATCACTTGTTTTCCTTAACCCTACTCAAGTTCAATTAATTCGTGGCAATCCTAGATATACTCAAATGACCCCCGAGGAAGTTATAGGTAATTTTGTGAGCTTTGAGTTGATGATCAAAGGCTCAAAGAAGATCAACGAGCTTGATGGCCCCTCCACGTCCGAAGCACAACCGGTCGCATTCAAGGCGACGGAAGAAAAGGAGGAACCTACTCCAAGTCGAACACCCATCGACGCCTTCAAGCTCAACAACGAGGAGATGGCGCTCATCATCAAGAGTTTCCGTCAAATCCTCAAGCAAAGGAGGGGGAAAGACTACAAGCACCGCTCCAAGAGAGTTTGCTACAAGTGTGGTAAGCCCGGTCATTTTATAGCAAAATGTCCACTATCTAGTGACAGTGACAGGGGCGACGACAAGAAGGGCAAGAGAAGAGAAAAGAAGAGGTACCACAAGAAGAAGGGCGGCGATGCCCATGTTTGCCGGGAGTGGGACTCGGACGAGAGCTCCACCGACTCCTCCTCCGACGAGGACGCCGCCAACATCGCCGTCACCAAGGGCCTCCTCTTCCCCAACATCGGCCACAAGTGCCTCATGGCAAAGGACGACAAAAGGAAGAAGGTAAAATCGAGATCCTCCACTAAATATGAAACCTCTAGTGATGAGGACAATGCTAGCAATGAGGAGGATAACTTGCGAACCCTTTTTGCCGACCTAAACATGCAACAAAAAGAAAAACTAAATGAGCTAATTAGTGCCATCCATGAAAAGGATGATCTCTTGGACTCCCAAGAGGACTTCCTAATCAAGGAAAATAAAAAGCATGTTAAGGTTAAGAATGCTTATGCTCTAGAAGTAGAAAAATGTGAGAAATTATCTAGTGAGCTAAGCACATGCCATGACACTATTGCCAACCTTAGAAATGAAAATGCCAAATTAATTGCTAAGGTTGATTCTCATGTTTGTGATGTTTCAATTCCCAATCTTAGAAATGATAATGATGATTTGCTTGCTAAGATTGAAGAATTAAACATCTCTCTTGCTAGCCTTAGGATTGAAAATGAAAAATTAATTGCTAAGGCTAAAGAATTAGATGTTTGCAATGTTATAATTTCCGATCTTAGAGATAAGAATGATATTTTGCGTGCTAAGATTGTTGAACTTAATTCTTGCAAACCCTCTACATCTACCATTGAGCATGTTTCTATTTGCACTAGATGTAGAGATGTTGATATTGATGCTATTCATGATCACATGGTCTTAATTAAACAACAAAATGATCATATAGCAAAATTAGATGCAAAAATTGCCAAGCATAACTTAGAAAATGAAAAGTTTAAATTTGCTAGAAGTATGCTCTATAGTGGGAGACGCCCTGACATCAAGGATGGCATTGGCTTCCAAAGGGGAGACAGTGTCAAACTTAGTGCCCCTCCTAAGAAACTATCTAACTTTGTTAAGGGCAAGGCTCCCATGCCTCAGGATAACGAGGGCTACATTTTGTACCCTGCCGGCTATCATGAGAGCAAAATTAGGAGAATTCATTCTAGGAAGTCTCACTCTGGCCCTAACCATGATTTTATGTATAAGGGTGAGACATCTAGCTCTAGGCAACCAACCCGTGCTAAGTTGCCGAAAAAGAAAACTCCTAGTGCATCAAATGATCATGACATTTCATTTAAAACTTTTGATGCATCATATGTGCTTACTAACAAATCCGGCAAGGTAGTTGCCAAGTTTGTTGGGGGCAAACACAAGAGCTCCAAGACTTGTGTTTGGGTAACCAAAGTTCTTGTTTCTAATGCCAAAGGACCCAAAACCGTTTGGGTACCTAAAGTCAAGAACTAAACTTGTTTTGTAGGTTTATGCATCCGGGGGCTCAAGTTGGATCATAGATAGCGGGTGCACAAACCACATGACCGGGGAGAAGAAGATGTTCTCCTCCTACGAGAAAAACCAAGATCCCCAACGAGCTATCACATTCGGGGATGGAAACCAAGGTTTGGTCAAAGGTTTGGGTAAAATAGCTATATCTTCTGACCATTCCATTTCCAATGTTTTTCTTGTTGATTCACTAGATTACAATTTGCTTTCCGTATCTCAATTATGTCAAATGGGCTACAACTGTCTATTCACTGATGTAGGTGTCACTGTCTTTAGAAGAAGTGATGATTCAATAGCTTTTAAGGGAGTGTTAGAGGGTCAGCTATACTTGGTGGTTTTTGATAGAGCTGAACTCGACACTTGCTTAATAGCTAAGACTAACATGGGTTGGCTCTGGCACCGCCGACTAGCCCATGTTGGGATGAAGAATCTTCATAAGCTTCTAAAGGGAGAGCACATTTTAGGACTAACAAATGTTCATTTTGAGAAAGACAGGATTTGTAGCGCATGTCAAGCCGGGAAGCAAGTTGGTGTTCATTATCCACACAAGAACATCATGACGACTGACAGGCCACTGGAGCTCCTACACATGGATCTATTCGGTCCGATCGCTTACATAAGCATCGGCGGGAGTAAGTACTGTCTAGTTATTGTGGATGATTATTCTCGCTTCACTTGGGTGTTCTTTTTGTAGGAAAAATCACAAACCCAAGAGACCTTAAAGGGATTCTTGAGACGAGCTCAAAATGAGTTCGGCCTAAGGATCAAGAAAATTAGAAGCGACAACGGGACGGAGTTCAAGAATTCACAAATTGAAGGCTTCCTTGAGGAGGAGGGCATCAAGCATGAGTTCTCCTCTCCCTACACGCCACAACAAAATGGTGTAGTGGAGAGGAAGAATCGAACTCTATTGGACATGGCAAGAACCATGCTTGATGAGTACAAGACACCGGATCAGTTTTGGGCCGAGGCGGTCAACACCGCCTGCTATGCCATCAACCGGTTATATCTACACCGAATCCTCAAGAAGACATCCTATGAACTCCTAACCGGTAAAAAGCCCAATATTTCATATTTTAGAGTTTTTGGTAGCAAATGCTTTGTTCTTGTTAAAAGAGGTAGAAAATCTAAATTTGATCCTAAAACTGTAGAAGGCTTTTTACTAGGGTATGACTCAAACACAAGGGCATATAGAGTCTTTAACAAGTCCTCAGGACTTGTTGAAGTTTCTTGTGACGTTGTGTTTGATGAAACTAACGGCTCTCAAGTAGAGCAAGTTGATCTTGATGAGATAGGTGAAGAACAGGCTCCGTGCATCGCGCTAAGGAACATGTCCATTGGGGATGTGTGCCCTAAGGAATCCGAAGAGCCTCCACATGCACAAGATCAACCATCCTCCTCCACGCAAGCATCTCCACCAACCCAAAATGAGGACGAGGCTCAAGTTGATCAAAGAGAAGATCAAAGAGATGAGCCACCTCAAGATGAAGGCAATAATCAAGGGGGAGATGCAAACGATCAAGACAAGGAGGATGAAGAATCAAGGCCGCCACACCCAAGAGTCCACCAAGCAATCCAACGAGATCACCCCGTCGACACTATCCTCGGCGACATTCATAAGGGGGTAACCACTAGATCTCGTGTTGCACATTTTTGTGAGCATTACTCTTTTGTTTCCTCTATTGAGCCACACAGGGTAGAGGAAGCACTCCAAGATTCGGATTGGGTGATGGTGATGCAAGAGGAGCTCAACAACTTCACTAGGAACGAGGTATGGCATTTAGTTCCATGTCCTAACCAAAATGTTGTAGGAACCAAGTGGGTCTTCCGCAACAAGCAAGACGAGCATGGTGTGGTGACAAGGAACAAAGCCCGACTTGTGGCCAAGGGATACTCCCAAGTCGAAGGTTTAAATTTTGGTGAAACCTATGCACCCGTAGCTAGGCTTGAGTCAATTCGTATATTATTAGCCTATGCTACTTACCATGGCTTCAAGCTTTACCAAATGGACGTGAAGAGTGCCTTCCTCAATGGACCAATCAAGGAAGAGGTCTACGTTGAGCAACCTCCCGGCTTTGAAGACAGTGAGTATCCTAACCATGTCTATAGGCTCTCTAAGGCGCTTTATGGGCTCAAGCAAGCCCCAAGAGCATGGTATGAATGCCTAAGAGATTTCCTTATTGCTAATGGCTTTAAAGTCGGCAAGGCTGATCCTACTTTATTCACTAAAACTCTTGACAATGGTTTGTTTGTATGCCAAATTTATGTTGATGATATCATATTTGGGTCTACTAACGAATCTACATGTGAAGAATTTAGTAGGATCATGACACAAAAATTCGAGATGTCGATGATGGGGGAGTTGAAGTATTTTCTAGGATTCCAAGTAAAGCAACTCTAAGAGGGCACCTTCATTTGCCAAACGAAGTATACTCGAGACATTCTAAACAAGTTTGGAATGAAGGACGCCAAGCCCATCAAGACACCCATGGGAACCAATGGGCATCTCGACCTCGACACAGGAGGTAAGTCCGTGGATCAAAAGGTATACCGATCGATGATAGGTTCATTACTCTATTTATGTGCATCTCGACCGGACATTATGCTTTCCGAATGCATGTGTGCAAGATTCCAATCCGACCCTAAGGAATCTCACCTTACGGCCGTAAAACGAATCTTGAGATATTTGGCTTATACTCCTAAGTTTGGGCTTTGGTACCCTCGGGGATCCACATTTGATTTGATTAGTTATTCGGATGCCGATTGGGCGGGGTGTAAGATTAATAGAAAGAGCACATTGGGGACTTGCCAGTTCTTGGGAAGATCCTTGGTGTCTTGGGCTTCAAAGAAGCAAAATTCGGTCGCTCTTTCTACCGCCGAAGCCGAGTATATTGCGGCAGGCCATTGTTGCGCGCAATTGCTTTGGATGAGGCAAATCCTGCGGGACTATGGTTACAAATTAACCAAAGTTCCTCTTCTATGTGATAATAAGAGTGCAATCCGCATGGCGGATAATCCCGTTGAGCATAGCCGCACTAAACACATAGCCATTCGGTATCATTTTCTTAGGGATCACCAACAAAAGGGGGATATCGAGATTGCATACATTAATACTAAAGATCAATTAGCCGATATCTTTACCAAGCCACTAGATGAACAAACTTTTACCAAACTTAGGCATGAGCTCAATATTCTTGATTCTAGGAATTTCTTTTGCTAATTTGCACACATAGCTCATAAGTATACCTTTGATCATGTCTCTTTTATATATGCTATGACTAATGTGTTTTCAAGTGTATTTCAAACCAAGTCATAGGTATATTGAAAGGGAATTGGAGTCTTCGGCGAAGACAAGGCTTCCACTCCACTCTATCACTCATCCTTCGCCGTCGCTCCAAGCAATTCTTTGTCTTTGGTATAATCTTCACTCATATGTTTTATTTGCCAAAGGGGAGAACATAGTTAGGAAAAGGGCTTATATCTCACTCAAAGTATCCGTTTTTGGCGATTCATGCCAAAGGGGGAGAAAGTATGAGCCCAAAGCAAAAGGAGGACCGCACCACCACCCTAATTTTCAAATTAATGATTTTCAATTGGTAAACTTCAAATTGGTATCTTATTGTGTTCTAAAGGGGGAGAAAGTAGTATTTTCAAAATTGATATCTTAAAACCCTCTTGAACACTAAGAGGAGAATTTATTGAGGGGGAGTTTTGTTTAGTCAAAGGAAAAGCATTTGAAACAAGGGGAGAAAATTTCAAATCTTGAAAATGCTTCGCAAAATCTTATTCATTTACCTTTGACTATTTGCAAAAAGACCTTGAAAAGAGTTTACAAAAACAATTTGCAAAAACAAAACATGTGGTGCAAGCGTGGTCCAAAATGTTAAAAATAAAGAAACAATCCATGCATATCTAGTAAGTAATATTTATTGGCTCAATTCTAAATAACCTTTGCACTTGCATATGCAAACTAGTTCAAATTATGCACTTCTATATTTGCTTTGGTTTGTGTTGGCATCAATCACCAAAAAGGGGGAGATTGAAAGGGAATTAGGCTTACACCTATTTCCTAAACTAATTTTGGTGGTTGAATTGCCCAACACAAATAATTGGACTAACTAGTTTGCCCAAGTCTATAAGTTATACAGGTACCAAAGGTTCACACTAAGCCAATAAAAAGACTAAGAAAAGGGTTCAACAAAAGAAGCAAGGGATAACCGAAGGCACCCTAGTCTGGCGCACCGGACTGTCCGGTGTGCCACCGGACATGTCCGGTGCACCAGGGTTCTCCACGCACTGAACTCCTCACCTTCGGGAAATCGCAGAGTTGCTCCGCTATAATTCACCGGACTGTCCGGTGTACACCGGACAGTGTCCGGTGCTCCAGGAATGAAGCGACTCTGAACTCGCCAGCTTCGAGAATTCGCAACGGCTACTCCGCTATAATTCACCGGACATGTCCGGTGTACACCGGACTGTCCGGTGTAACTGCAGAGCAACGGCTACTTCGGCGCCAACGGTCACCTGCCGGCGCATTAAATGCGCGCTAGAGCACGCAGAAGTCAGGCACGCGCGAAGCGGCGCACCGGACACTCTACAGTGCATGTCCGGTGCGCCACTGGACATCCAGGCTGGCCCAGCAGTCAGAGCTCCAACGGTCGGAACCCTAACGTTCGGGTGACGTGGCTGGCGCACCGGACAGTCCGGTGCACACCGGACTGTCCGGTGCACCATGCGACAGACAACCTCCACCCAAACGGCTAGTTTGGTGGTTGGGGTTATAAATACCCCCAACCACCCCACATTCAAGTTATCCAAGTTTTCAACCTTCCAACCACTTACAAGAGCTAGGCACTCAATTCTAGACACACTCAAGTGATCAAATCCTCTCCAATTCCACACAAGGCTTTAGCGATTAGCGAGAGAGATTTGTCGTGTTCTTTTGAGCTCTTGCGCTTGGATTGCTTCTTTCTTTCTCACTTGTTCTTGTGATCAAAACTCCATTGTAACCGAGCCAAGAGATACCAATTGTGTGGTGGTCCTAGCGGGGAAGTTTTGTTCCCGGTTTGATTTGAGAAGAGAAGCTCACTCGGTCCGAGGGACCGTTTGAGAGAGGGAAAGGGTTGAAAGAGACTCGGTCTTTGTGACCACCTCAACGGGGAGTAGGTTTGCAAGAACCGAACCTCGGTAAAACAAATCCGCGTGTCACACTCTTCATTCACTTGCGATTTGTTTTGCGCCCTCTCTCTCGGACTCTTTATTACTTGTAACGCTAACCCGGCTTGTAGTTGTGTTTATATTTGTAAATTTCAGTTTCGACCTATTCACTCCCCTCTAGGCGACTTTCATTAAGGAAGGAAGTGCATGAGCAAAAAGAAACCCTAATTTGGTGACAACAGGTGCTCCCACTCTATACTACTTAGAAGAATGGATTTCATGGTATTAAGATAAAAAGCAAAGGTATATTACAATTTTTATTCAGAGATGATCTCAATTTTGTTGAGTACCCAAGTAAGGCCTTATTCAGTTACAAGAGAATAAATCCTACAATAGATTTAATCTGGGTCTGGATTGGGTGAATCCATATGTCACACCCAATCTCATGGTGGGATTAAATCTACTATTTAATCCATGTATCTCTTAAAGCTAGCTATTCTTTTGATTCATGGATTCTAATATAAACTTGTGCAATATCTTCATGGATTTGTTTCATACCTAATGAGAATGGATAGAATCCATGTCTTTCATAGTTTAAAAATCTCAAATCCTTGGGTTATAATCCATGATGGGTTTAACCGAATAAAAATAATTGAATAGTTTTGGATTATTTTGGAGCATGAATTATAGTATGGATTTAATTCTAATCTATACTAATCTAGAGCTGGATTGGTGTAAATGAACAAGAACTAAAATGACGACTCTAGTCCATGGCAGGCCAGTCCTCAAGCCTCCACCTCGACCTACGGCCTGCTGCTGTCTGTTGGGCCGAACGGGAGGTACGAGGCGGAGAGCGGAGAGGCGTTCCGTTCCATCCAAGCTGATCGCAACGAGTTCTCCAGGGCGGCGGCGCACGGGCACCTCCTGCCTACCAGAAGGCCTCCGCACCGAGCTCTTCTCATCGCCACCATCACCAGAACTCCAGAAGGCTTCCGCCCCTCTCTCCAGTGTCTCTTTCTCTCTCCATCGCATGGCTCTCGCGTGCGCCACTCACGCGCGCCGCTTCCTCCTCGCCGGCCCGGCGAGATCTTTCCACGCCCAGCCCTACCAGGGTACGCCCTCCTGACCTCTATCACAAATCCCGTGCTGCTTCTTTTTCGTGACTGGAGTCGGATCCTTCCTTCCGGGGTACAGCCAAGGTCGGCGTGGTGGAGTTCTTGAACGGCGTCGGGAATGGGGTGGAAGCGCACGCCGCGAAGCTGGAGGAGGCTGTGGGCGGCGACATGCAGAGGCTCCTCGAGGCCCGCACGCTGCGGCTCAAGAAGCTTGGCATCCCCTGCAAGCATGTAATGCCCTGATTTCTCTTCATTTGGTAACTGTAGTCTAGTACTCTACAAGCGAGTTTCTGATGTAGGAACTTGCTTTGTCAGCATTTCGTCGGGATTGAACGTATTTTTTTGGAGAAATTTGGAATTCGCCACTTTGCCATTATTTTGAGAGGCTTCGCCTAGATGCCATTATCAACGAAAGCACACACGCTAAAATGCCATTTAGCTATTTAATAAAACGAAAAATCATTGAATACAGTTTCATGGGCACGACGAGACCATTGTACCCCTGTCTTCCTCATCGTGATTGTTGTTGCTGATCTGAATTCTGAACAACGCAAAACGCCAAAGATCATAGCTTGCAGCAACAGTCCCTAGTGCCTGAGTATGGAACGATGAGCAGGGCGTAGACGTTGGAGGACCCAGCGGCCTTGAGTCCGGTGATCGCCGACGCCAGCGCCAACACCACCGTGGCGAGCTGGTCTACCAGCGTCACGCTGCGCTGCAGCACTCCCCTCCCATCCCGCGGTCTCGTCTTCAAGGGCCTGCTCGCGCAGGGCGGCCTCGACGAGGTCGAGAAGCGCGCCCGAGCTGCCGTTGCCCGCTCACTGGCGCCTTGTCCAGCATCGTCGGCTCCACCGCCGTGGTGAAGCTGGCGACGGGGGAGGGGCGGCCTTGGCGTCAGCACTGGCGTGCACATGCAGCCGTGTGGTGTGTCTGAGCTGCCATTGCTCGCTCGCCGACGCCCCCTCTGCCATCATCGTCTCCACTACCGTGGTGGCGCTCCTCGTCCGTGCTCGCCTCATCGTCGCCAACTGCGGCGACTCCCGCGTCGTGCTCGTATGCGTGGATGAGGATAAGGCAGGGGCAAGGGAAAATGGTCTCCCTGTCTCTTCTATTTATTTTTTGATTTTATTAATCGAAGAAATGGCATTATAACGTTTGTGTCAAGTTTGATTATGGTATTTAGCTGAAGCCCATCCGATTGATGGCAAAGTAGCGAATCCCGTTTTTCATAATGGCAGAATTCCAAATTCTCATTTTTTTGTCAAAGGCTTTGCTGCTGTTGTACATTTATTAGGTTGTTGCATCCACTCTGTTAGTAGATTCTCCTCAATTGTTAGTGAGGAGAGGTGCTGCATTATTTTTTCGTTGCTGACATACGAATTATTTCTCGCCATATAGCTAGGTTGCCTAACATGTGAGGCAATTTGCACGTCTATAGTTGAACTTGACATGCTTTTAGGACAAATTAGTCAAGTCTAATATCTAGTGACTGTTTTGTTCCAATGGTATCCTTAGGTTGTATTAAATCCTATATCTAGCGAGCAGCCATGATATCTGAAAAACTCTGATGAAAAAACTAAGTTAATGGGATATTTTGCTTCTGACTGATATTTTGTCCAATTGGGGTTAAAAATACTAAAACTATAGACCATACTTTTAATTGCATCCTATCACTTTACAAGTTCAATGGGCCAACGAGGTTACAATATTAATATTGGTCTCCTAACATAATCTAAACTTTATTAAATACTTAATGCTGAATGAAAAATGTGATAAGTTATTGACATTCGTTAACGCTATGAGCAATTCTTTTTTGTCTTTAAATTCTCCAGTTATTTTCTCAAATATTATTTTATTGCTATGATATCTTGATAGTGCACAGGACCCAAATTTATATTCAATATGATTGTAAGGAATATATGGATGCCAATAATGTGCTGTAACGTTGCACTGCTACTTTGAGATGAACTTTCGCTCATGTGTATGTTCATGAGTTCATGACCATGACCAATCTGGGTTTTCATAATGATGTTTTTGAAGCACATGAAAGTCAATAACACCAGTGTCTAAGAAATTTCCATGCATTTTTGTTTCAGGCACTAGGAACTTAAACTTGAATTGAAATCCACATCACGGCATGAATGTTTTAGAATTGAAACACTGAGGTCTAAATAACATGCTAGCCATTTTCATTGTTTTTTTCTAACTCCAAGGCAATAAGATGATTGCTTTAGTCATTTCAATTCTAGCATAACGAAATACGTGTGGTATTCCTTGGGTTATTTTGGATGCTTCCAAGGAAATGACTATCTGTACTCTAAAGAAAGGAAATGCATTACTTTATAACTTTGTCCATGAAATTTAACACCTCCTTACTGACATTGCCATCGTTTGTGAGATATTTTCAGTTCTGAAGTAATATGCTGAGCAATGTTTGGAGGAGTAGCTTCTACAGTTACATGTGTACCTACTGAAGTTTCAAATTTACTGCACATATTTAGATTGCCTTGTTTGGGCCCTGAACATTTCAATTGGTTTTGGATTGATGGGTTTAGGAAGACATGTTTTACCTTCTAACAAAACTATATATATATATATATATCTTACTTACTGAAAGTTTTTAGGTTTGGCACATACTGTTTTTAAAATCTAAAGATGATACTATTAAGTCTTCATCGCACTGGGATAGTGTTTTTCATGTATATTTTTTGTATCTTTAAAAACCAGATAGAAATGGGTTAGAACACCTTATTTTACTACTTGTAAAAACACATGGTAAACAGTCGGCCACCTAATGTTTAGCCATTATTCGGGTTAAATGGTTGATTAAATGGGTTAAACAGTAAATTAAACAGGATAAATGGATGATTAAACAGAAATGGTGTACCATCATGTAGTGTTAGTATAGTGTTTTAAGAGACTAGACCATTTAGACTAACAATAGGAAAAACAGGCTTTTAATGTCAATGTTTCTTCCTATCTATGTTTAACCAAATCTTGTTTTACTTGGACCCTAGGTTAAAGCAAAATCCATTTAACATGTTACTATGTGCTAATTTCTGTTTGCAACATTTACTGGTGGATTAAGACATGTTGGATCTTAATTGCAAACATTGGTTCTTGATTTAAATATTGTTTACCGTTTAGTTATGTAAATATTGTTTTATAAAGCATCAATGTTAAGATTGAGAACGAGCATCTTTGCTAATCTAAATTATTAATTATTCCCCTACAATGCAGAGGAAGTTGATTTTGAGTTTTGCTCACAAGTACCGTCTTGGTCTCTGGAAGCCTCAAGCAGAACCCAGGAAAGTTGAATAAAATTGGTTTGTTCTTGAAAGCTAGTCTACTGTTGGACTGAGGCTTGTTTGGGACATTTTGAATATTTCCTTTTGTAATTTAGGAGCCACAAATCTTTGTTCTCTGTCTCTGGCCATACTTATTTGCATCCATTGTGCAATTTTTTCTAGGAAATTTCCAACTTCCCGTGGAATAACAAACCGTAACAGGTGCAGCCCCCTGTGATAATCTATCACTTATTGTCTGTATTGTTCCTTAGGATTCTTACCAACAACATTGCAGTTGTATTAATGTAATCTAAGCAAATTGATTAGGTTCAGATTCTCAGAATGATACATTACTGTGCATTAGAGTTCCAATCAATTTATATGTAGACTAGTCAAACATGTTGTAATGCTATGGTTGTTTCTGTGGTTCTACACTGCCCTTTCAAGATGTAATTGCGCATTACCTGTTTTGATTATGATGCTTTTTAGTTGAATTTCATGTGGTTGGCAGACGCAACAAAGTGAACACTCGAGCCTGGAAGTTTGTCATGGTTCCAGTGCGGAAGGACAAGGTCATGTAACAGACGGCTATAAAACGAAAAATGCAGTGCCCGTTTCATTTTAAAATATGCATCACAAGTTGCCTTATTTTCAAAGGAGAATATCTTTAGTGTATCATGGAAAATAAGGGTTTTACATTGTAGATGACATTATTTGCACTTTGCAGTGTTTGCGGAGTGAAGATTGAAATCCTGGATGTGATAAGGATAAAGATAGGAGAACTATTGGAGATAGCCTTAGATATTTTACTACTAGTTGTCCTCTTCATTATGAAGACAGGAACATGATTCATCCAGCATTTGGACTAGTATATCCTCAAAGCGTCCATGTGGCTCCTTCGCCCATCGAGCTTGGCAGCGAAGAAGCCCTTCATGAAATCCATGTAGTCGATGGATCTGTACCGTGCCCCGCCACTGTCTCTTTCCACGAGCTCCGGCAGAGGGCCGATCGTCGTGTTGGGGCATGTCTGATGGAACATCGCCGCCGAGATGCGTTCTTTGTCCGGGTGTACAATGGCTCTGTGCTCAATGCTTCTGTACCTCCCGTTGCTTAGAATCTGCACGCCTCAAAGCTCACGAGTTGATGAAGATCAGAGTTTTTTTTTTGTCAACTGTCTGCTTCTATCATCCATATCCTTATCTTTGTGATAATGAATCACAATCTAAATATCTCTTCACAATAAGTTAAAAGTCTTTAATTAATTTTAGTTTCAAAATAAATTTTATAGCGTAAAATATAGATCCCATTAACACCCCTACTCGTATGTAGTATGTTGTTATGAGATTTTTTTTTATTATTACTACTATTTATTATTTACCTCCAGTATGTCGCCGATGCTGACGACGAAAGCACCGTCCACAGGGTCAACGGCGAGCCACTTGTCGTCCCTCCTGATCTGCAGGCCCTGCACGTCGTTGACGTGGAGCAGCAGCGCCAGGCCGGTGGCGTCGGTGTGCGGCGACAGGCCAAGCACATCGGCGGCCAGCCTGCACGGCGGGTAGTAGGTCGTCCGCATGCTCTGCGGCAGTCCCCGGAACTCCTCCAGGAGGCGCTCCGGCTCCACGCCCAAGTCCTTGGCCATGAACCGCAGCAGGCACGCCGTCACCTTCGCTGTCTCGGCCGAGTACCTTTCGATGGAGTCCCTGAAGGAGGGAGGCCGGGTGGGCCAGAACCTCAGGTCCCGCGACTCCTTGGGGCTAATCATGAGGTAGATCATGTCCGCCCAATCCAGCTTCTGGGTCTCGGAGAAGACGAAGGCCTGGCCGTAGCCCTCGATGCCGCCCGGTACCTGCGCGTGCACCTTCTTGGCTTCCACAGGGAGCTTGAAGAACTCCACCATGTCTTTCTTCGTGTCCTGGATCACCTCGTCCGGCACCCCATGGTTGATAAGCTGCGCACAAGCAGCGCGTGCGCTGTACAGTATCCAATCAATCTGGTCAGAACATGGGGAATCATGTACGTATACGTACCTGAAAGAAACCCCAGTGCTGACAGGCAGAGCCGAGGTTTGCGAGCTCCTCTTCGGACGACCGCGGGTCAAGCAACCTGCTGAGATCCACGACCGGGATGGCGCAGCCGGCGACGACTTCGCCGGCGACGATCTCTTCTGTCCTGACGTACCTGGCAGGCACCGGCTCGCCTGATCCATGCCAAGTCTGAGCTAGTGCCTGCACGTTGGGCACCGGCAGAGACGCTCCGGCTTTCGCGTGCGCCATTGACGATCTGAATCCTCTCTCTCCTGCAGAAATGTTGAGAGATTATAGTGGCCAGTTGACAGTTTTCATTTCAGATGCGGCAACAGACTCCGGGAGATTTGTTTTGGGTGCGGTAATGGACCCATCCAAATGTTTCTTTACAAGGACTCTAAATAATAAAAATAGAGTCTGATATTAATCTGATTTAATCTTTAAATTTTATAGTGTAAAATTTAAAACTCATTATCACGTCTACTTCATGGGACATGCAGATGCACCGTCATTATCACGTCTACTTCTTGGGACATGCAGATGCACCGTGGACATTTAAAGCGCATTTTGTTTGGTTCCCTTGTCTAGACATACAAGCTGAGAGATGCAAAAAGAGATCGTCGGCCAGGTGCGTGCGAGATGCTCTACAACTATGTATACCCGCAGTGTATGTGGTGCATGTAGCAACCCACAACCTAAGAACATTTTTATTTCCATTATATCTTCCAAATAAAAGATTTAATCACCGAACCGATTTCATGTTCCTGAGATTTTTGTGAGTAAAACTATACTACACATGTTGTATGATATTCAAAGAATCAGTTATACACTCTTCTTCAGTACACGTTCTGATGCAGACAACCAAACACGAGTTGTATCAGTTTTAAATAGACTAATACAAACAACCAAACAAAAGTCTATACACTAAACTAGCCAGCAGGAAGCTTGGCTGCTCACATACGAACTAGGTTACCATAGTGCAACAACCAAACAAATGGACTATTTGTGAAAGCAACCCTCCAAGCGCAAGCGAGCCTACTTATTAGTTAGATCATAATGCAACCATACCGTGGTTTGTTAGAGCTTTATTATAAAACTACACGAGCGAATGGTTGTAATACCCAAAATGTACACAATGATACTATATTGGATCTCCTTATTTTATGTGCCATATTTACATCATAAAAAGAGCATACATATAATTAAGAGTGATTAATTAAAACAAATGACACTAAAATAAAAGAAAGTGCATATTGTTGGAGTTATATGTTTGTGCATTAAGTAAAAATAATATGATAATGACTAGAAGTTGGATTAAACCCTAAATAGAAATTAGGGTTTAAAAATAAGAAAAAGGAGAGAAGAGAAAGAAAAAGAGAAAGGTTACGAAAATATAAATAATATACATAACTATATTTCTAAAATTGGTATTTGTAATTTCACAATATGTTTTGAGAATAAATTTGGCACAAGTTTGAATTCAAATTTGTAATTCAAATTGAACTTAGAAATAGAGAAAAGAGAATAGAGAATAAAATAGAAAAAGAATAAAAGACTTCATGGGCCGATCGACCACCATTTCGGCCCACTGGAGGAAAGCAACTGCGCGGCCACTTGAATATCAGGCGCCGACACCGGGCCCCACGTGTCAGCCACACCTCCCTCGCGCTCGCGTTTCTCCGCTCACTGACTCTCGGGCCCACTGTCAGCCCCATCGTCAACCCGTGTACTTCGGAGCGGACCTGCGCGCCGGCCGCTCCGTATCTCCAGGCACGGGAGGGGAGAAACCGCGGACGTTTTCTTGATTCGGACCCACTTGTCATCCTCGTGGCCCCACCATTAGCCAGGCGTTCCCCCGTTTCTCGGCCGAGCCGTTTAACCATCGTGTGCGGGATCGTCGCCGTTAAGCTCGGATCCGCCTCGGCTGTGGGAATAAAACTCGTGGCTACTGCGGCTCTCTCGGTTGACTCGCGCAACAACCACCGTCAAACCTTGTGCACCACTACGAAGACCCTGTCCACGTACGCCGACCTCGCCACCGCAGAATTGCAATTGAGGCAAGCTTCGGGCCGCCATCATCGACCGGTTGATTCCCCAGGGATTAGGCCTCGGATTGGGGTGCGAGAGCTTGACCTGGTCGGGCAGGTCACGGCCGGAACTTCGCCTTGGCGGATCGCGCGGCGGACGACCTGGAATTGCTCGCCAGCGCTGCTTGGATCGCAGTGGGCCGCACGTCCTCGTCACAGGGGCCCTCTACACCGGTACCACAGGTAAATCGCCCCCCATAAGGTCCACCTTGCCTCCACCAACGTGTAGCACTATTTCCTTTCGAGTTTAGATCGCTTACACTAGGATTGGGCTCGGCTCCGGTGATGCTCCACCGTCGGCTAGGCGGGCGGCGCCGCCAGAACCGACCGTGGATGGCCGAGCTGAGTTGAGGCGTTGGTTTTGCGATCTACGGTCAGGATTAGAACTAGACAACGAATCAATCCAAGCAAACCGTGACCGTTGATGCGGAATCCGGTGGTGGAGAACTGATCGGGATTTCATTAAACTACGACCGTCAGATCGAGATCTAGGGTCCCTAGTTGCATACTGATTCGCAGCGCGCCGGTCTAATCTGGATCGTTCGTTTCTAATCTAATGGCCGGTATTGACCCATACCCTTCGGCCGGTCATTTAGCGTTTAGGCCCCTGATGAAGTAAGCAATAAACCCGCCATCCCAAGCGCTGCCGCCTGAGTCTAGAGATTTATTACACCAGGGCCCCTGCCTTTTCTGGTTATTGAGGCGCAATCCAGAGAAGGGAAAATCAGAATAAATGAATTAGTAAATGCATTTTTAATACAAAAATAATTCATAGAACTTATTTAATTCATAGAAAATTCATTTTTAGTCCAAATTGATTCATTCTAATTTTTAATTTTTTATAATATTATTGTTTATCATCTAGTGTCTGTGTTTTGGCATGAAAACAATAAGAAAATTTATTTCTCATTTAATCCTATTCCAAGCACGTAAAACATTTGGAAATTCATATCTTAAAATCTACAACTCCAAAATTAATGATTCATGTCCCTAGGATCTTATTTTAATGTATATATTTTTATTGTGAATTTTATTTACTTGATTGGTGTGAAGTTAATTTTTGCTATACTATGTATGTATTGTGTTGATGCGAGTAGACGAGCAAGCCACTGTGGATTCTGAGGTTTAGCAGGTAGAAGTTGCTGAGCAGGAGCTCATTGAAGGCAAGTTGTGCCCTTGACCACTTACTTTTTCCCAGCCATGTTCTTATTAATTATAATGATCTGTATAGGTTAATTTTGATGGGACCCAATAGGTTACCCTAGTTTTGGCTATCTTTATACCTCGTTTTGCCACTGAATATTTTTGGGTAGTACTTGCTATTGCTTATTGTGGTTTTGGGTATGGAGATACACTATTCATGATTACACATTTATTATCTGTTTATTATTACTGTTCATGTTAAGATCATTATGTTAATGGGAACATGGAGCGACCACCCGGAAAACAGTGCTACCACAAGGGTTTAATGGGACGCCCTTGGCTGTTTAATTAGAAAAGCTAGTGGATTTCTACCTTACCCGAAAGGGGCAAGGGCAGTAGGGGAGTGGTCAGTGTAGGGAGGTCCTTGGGTTGATTTTGCTGCGATGGCGGTCAGGCGAGGGATTCCTGCACTAGAGCTTCCTATAAACTGTAGCAGATTTTCTAAAGCTAGTGGAACTTTGTAAAGGCTTCGTAGTGTTGCCCTGCCTCACCTCCTCGGTAGAGGTGTATGAGATTGGCCATCTCTTGGCAGATGGGTAACATGGCTTGTGGGTAAAGATGTGTAATCTCTGCAGAGTGTAAAACTGGTATACTAGCCTAGTCGTGCTCACATTCATGAGCAGCTCGGACCCTCACATGATTAATCTATGGAATTAAAACTCAATTTGTCATTTACATCGCATTGGGATTATTTTGTTATTACTTTTATTTACTATTACTATGGTTTGGTATTCACTTACACCTAGTAACTGCTAATAAAACTTTGACCAGCTTATAAAAGCAACGCTCAGCTTTAGCCTTTATTTTGTTGATCAGTCTTACACTTCACTTGAATTCCCACCTTTGGTGAGTTCAAGCATATTATTCGCCACAACTTGTTAAGCTATGATCGTATGTGAGCTCACTGTTGCTATCTCACACCCCCACAGGAGAAGAACAGGTGGTCGAAGAGGAGCCGCCTAACACTGAGGCTTTCAACTTGATCTAGGTGGCGTCTCCCAGCCAGCTTTGTGGCGCGAGGGAATAATAATTAGTTTGCTTTATTTTATTATTTATTTTGTAAGACTTTCGCTATGTAATAAGTACATTTATGATATTTATGACATTTATCTCTATGCACTCTGTTATTATATATGTTGTCTTCTCTGGCGCATATATGAGATGCACCCGGCTTTGTTCCTTAAATCCGGGTGTGACAGAAGTGGTATCAGAGCAATGTTGACTGTAGGACGAAACCTAGATAGAAATGGACAAAACCCTTACCTACTTACCTTACTCTAATTCTTTCTACACTTATCTTGATCCTGTCTCACCTTCTATTATTATACTCTGATTATTCTTATCTTTTCTACTCTAAGACAAGATGGATTTCACACCTTGGAATCCTACATTTATGACCTTCTTAAGAGATAGGAGACCTAAGACAAAAATCAAAACTATTTCTATATTTAAAAATATTGGTTGATTGTTCTGATGATCAATACCTAATTTGCTTCTTTGATTGATTGAGATATTATAAAGGGACATCTTAGCATGTACCACTATAAGGTAATGTATTAGCTTTAGTAGGTGACACAGTTAGCTAATAAATCCCCCAAAGTAACATGCTTCGTATTTACTGCCTTGTCTACAATCCTTTCTGTCTTACCATATGTTTCTAACTCAGATGGTCAATACCAGGAAGGGTGGTGGAATTGATCTACCTCCCAATCGACACACTCGGAGGATATTTAGACAACCCCAACAACAACAACAACCTGAGATGGATCCTCTATAGCCTCCACCAGCCGAAGTTGACCCAACAGTTGCAGCTCAGATGAGGATGATGCAATAGATAGCAGACACCATGGCGGATATGCACGCGCAGATGCAGCATGAACGCCAAGAGATACGCCAGGAGAGAGAGGAGATACACCAGGAAAGGAGGGCGTAACAACAACAACAGCAATTACCACTACCACCACCACCACCTCCACTTCCACCCCGGGACAAGCACCGGGAATTTATGAGTCACAAGCCACCCACCTTCGCCAGTTCGCCAAATCCATTAGATGCTGATGATTGGCTAAAATCAATTGAGAAGATGCTCAACATCGCCCAATGCTCTGATCGGGAGAAAGTTCTTTATGCTTCTAGTCGTCTGACAGGTCCTGCTGCTGACTGGTGGGATTCTTATGTTACTGCCCATGATGCTGCTGATACTATTACTTGGGCGGAGTTCATTACACAGTTTAGAAACTACCACATTCCTGCTGGATTAATGAAGATCAAGAAGAAGGAGTTTCTGTCATTGAAGCAAGGCAACATGTCTGTCAGCGGGTACCAAGATAAATTCATTCAGCTATCAAGATATGCTCCTGATGAGGTGGTTGATGATGAAAGGAAGCAAGAGCACTTCATAGAAGGACTCAACGGGCCACTACAGTATGCATTGGTTGCTCACACATTTCCATCATTTCAGAGGCTGCTTGATAAGGCTCTTGCTATTGAACACAAGCACGTTCAACTAGGAGACTTGAAGAGGAAGGTTATTGCACAGGGACAAGGTAGCAGCAGTGTTCGTCCTCGCTACGTTCCACCTCAGGGTACCCCAGGTCGCTCAGGAGGTGGACCACGTCCAGCTCAGTATGCTCCACAGGGGTCTCCACGGACACCTCCCACTCGTCAGGCTGCCCCCATTGGCACCCCGGCAATACCTATAGGACAGAAGACTGGCCCTACATGCTGCAAGTGTAGTCAGGTTGGGCACTATGCTAATGCTTGTCCGGTGGGGAATTCTGGTACACCAGCTCAGAATAAGCAATAGACTCCTAGCAAGGGATACTCTATTGTCAGGGTTAATCAAGTCAGCGCAGATGCTACTCCTGATGGTGCTGACATCGCGCTTGGTATGTTTTATATTAATGCAATTCCTGCAATAATATTATTTGATTCTGGTGCTACACATTCATTTATGTCTGCTCGATATGCCAACACAAATGAGATACCACTACTAAATATGAGAAAATCAATGATAGTAATTACACCTAAAGGGCCTGTTGAGGCAAATCATATGACACATAGATTGACATTAACAATTATGGAAAGAGAGTTCTGGGCTACTGCTATAGTATTAGAGGAAAGCAGTATAGATCTGATCCTTGGTATGTCATGGTTAAGAAAGGCAAAGTCCATTATATTATGTGGTAGGGGTACTATAGAACTCACCAGCCCTAAAGGAGAAAGATTTCAAGTTCAAATTGCAGTAACCACCTCTTCCAGATGTGCGATGTTCTTTATAGCTGAGGAGTTTGTTGGTGACAACATCCGTGTGGTTAGGGATTTTCCAGATGTCTTTCTAGAGGAGTTACCAGGGATGCCACCAGATAGGGAAGTTGAGTTTGTCATTGATCTCTTACCTGGAACTACTCCTATTTCTAAACGCTCCTACTGAATGTCCATGAAAGAGTTACAAGAACTTAAGAAGCAGTTAACAAAATTGCAAGACGTAGGGTACATTCGTCCGAGTTTCTCACCTTGGGGAGCACTGATACTGTTTGTATAGAAGAAGGATGGTTCGCAACGGATGTGTGTGGACTATAGATCACTTAATGATGTCACCATCAAGAACAAGTACCCGTTACCTCGTATTGATGACTTATTTGATCAGATGAGAGGTGCTAGGGTGTTCTCTAAGATTGACCTCAGGTCAGGCTACCATCAAATGAAGATTCGGCCATCTGATATTCCCAAGACGGCTTTTTCTACCCGATATGGTTTATATGAATTCACAGTCATGTCATTTGGCTTAACCAATGCTCCAGCTTATTTTATGAATTTGATGAATAAGGTGTTCATGGAATATCTTGATAAATTCGTCGTAGTATTCATCGACGATATTCTTATTTATTCCAAGAATGTTAGTGAGCATGAGGAGCATTTGCGGATGGTGGTACAGAAGTTACGGGATAATCAGCTTTATGCCAAATTTACCAAGTGTGGATTTTGGTTTGATGAAGTACATTTTCTTAGGCATATCATCTCTAAAGGAGGAATTGTTGTGGATCCGGCTAAACTAACAGGAATAATGGATTGGAACACACCAAGTACAGTTTTGGAGATCCGGAGTTTCTTGGGACTCGCAGGTTATTACCGGCGATTCATTGAAGGGTTCTCTAAGATTGCTAAGCCTATGACCTCATTGTTGGAGAAGGGCAAGGAGTTTAAGTGGACTGAGAAATGCCAAGAGAGTTTTGATCAGTTGAGATCCAAGTTGATGGCTGCTCTAATGTTGATTATGCCAGATCTACAGAAGAATTTTGATATATATTGTGATGCAAGTCATCAAGGTCTGGGATGTGTGCTTATACAGGAAGGACACGTTATTGCCTACGCATCTAGTCAGTTGCAGAAACATGAGTTGAACTACCCCACTCATGACTTAGAACTGGCAGTCATTGTGCATGCTCTCAAGATCTTGAGACACTATATTATAGGAACCAAGTGCCGAATCTACACTGATCATAAGAGCTTAAAATACATTTTCACTTAGAAGGATCTTAACCTTAGGCAACACCGATGGTTGGAGCTCATCAAGGATTATGACCTGGAAATTCACTATCATCCGGGCAAGGCGAATCTGGTTGCGGATGCTTTGTGTCGGAAGGGGCAGGTCCATGCAGCTATTGTTACCCAGTTACCCGATGAGTTAGCATAAGATTTTGAGAGGCTCAATCTGGGGATAGTTGCTCATACTGAAGGAATTACCATCGAAGTGGAACCTACCTGTTGGAGACTTGTTCTCAAATGCTTCGAGTTAAGAACAAGGCAACATAAAAAGTGTTAAGTGTTAAAGTTCTTCGTCCTTCAAAACATTATTTCCCTTTGGGATATAATGAGTTTTGGACGAAGGTTGCGAAGGACATACCTTCGTAAGCATGACAAGCAATGATGAAGAATTTATATAAAGCATGAGATGTAATATGTTATCATAAAATCATTTCTATTTTATTATCATGGAAAAATAGAAATGATATCAAATTACAAGTGTACCTTCGGCTTGAGGGGAGGCAAAAGTACGAGCGTGACGCAAGAGCAAATGCCAAGTCAGCGTGAACAGTACGAGACTACTGTTCATCTATTTATAGGCACGGGACGCAGCCCATGTAAAATTACATTCATGCCCATCACATTTTCTAATAGCTTATAACAATCTATTGAGGTCTAAGTAGCATTTTCATCTTTAAGTCGATTCCCTTTTTTCTGCTATCGCGCTGAAGCCTTCCTGCGTACAGCTTGGTGATCAGCCCGTCCTTCGTCTCAATCACCCTTCGTCTCGCTTAGGCTTCGTCCTGACTATACTCTATGCTCGTGATCCGAGTCCGAAGATACCTGTTCATATACTTCACTTGGAAAACATTGTCAAATCATGTTTTTGAGGACCTTCGGAGGACGAAGGCCCCCAATAGTAGCCCCTCGCAATATTAATTTGTTAGTGATAAATTCAGATTGCGATATGGACGAAGGCCTTAAGCCGAAGGTCCGAAAAAACACCTTCCCTTTGCTAGAATAGCAACAGTCATTGACAAGCGGGACCGTCCAGCTTTTTGGCTCAATACGTATAAATAAGAACTCACTACAAGTTCATTTGGCACGCTTTCTTGCCATCTGCTCTCGCTTACTAAATTTTTAGATCTTGCGCAGCAAGACTTTCTTGGCTTTTTAAATTTTTAATCTTCGGCCTCGAGAGTACTTTCTTAGCATTTATGAAGATGTCCGAAGATAAAAAAGCTGTCGCTGAGACGAAGCTGAGCCTTTCCGAGGAGATGAATCTTGGCTTTCTTGAATCAATGGCGAAGACCAATACGGAGAAGATTACCAAAGAGATTTTAGAAGGTTTATCTGAAGATACTGGTGATAGCGACAGTTATGATATAGAAAGTGGCAGGGAAGAGTCCGAAGACCGACCATGGCGACCAAGCCACATGGTTTTCGAAAAATCAACTATTAAGCAGAGTCATCTTGACAATATGAGGGGAAGATATTTTCGAGATGTGTCTATTGTGAGGGCTGATGATGGAGAGAAAACTTCTCCTACTCCCTAGGAAAATGAGGTCGTGATCTTCCGAAGCTTCTTGAAGGCTGGGCTTCGGTTCCCCCTGAGCAACTTCGTGGTTGAAGTTCTGAAGATATTCCAAATCTATCTCCACCAAATTACTCCCGAAGCTATTTTAAGAATGGGAATCTTTGTCTGGGCTGTGAGGAGCCAGGGCTTGGAACCAAATGCAAAAAGTTTTTGTAATATTCATGAGCTAGTATATGAGACGAAACCCTGGGGGAAAGAACAATATCATAACAACTTTGGTTGTTATAGCTTCGGTGCCCGCTCTGGATCAAGCTGTCCCGTGCCAACTTTTCGGAAGAGATGGCCCGGGGACTAGATGAAGGAATGGTTCTACGTTAAAAACGATCTGAAGGTCCGGGAGGATATTAAAGATATCATTATGCGTCCTATCTGGTAGCGTTTCGGCCTTCGGAGGCCGAAGGTGGAGATGAATGAAGTAGCCGAAGAATGCCAGAGGGCCTTCGGTGTGGTTTGCTCTTTTATTAGAACAAGGGACTTGGTCCAAGAACACATTGCTTTCAGAGTATGGCCACTTGTAGAAGAGTGGGAGATGCCAAAGGAAACCGTTAGGGAACCTGACGAAGGTGGACTAATTAGACTGAAATACACATTCAAATATGGAGATAAGTTCACTGAGCCAGATGATGACTGGCTTAAAAGTATTGAAACCGTAAGTGATGAATTGCTTGGACTATATTCAAAGGACGAAGACACTGCATTATCAGCGGCCTTCGGAGGCCGAAAGAAGAAGAGACTCAACCGAATCTTTGATGCAATTGGATTTGTCTACCCCGACTACCGTTATTCAACACGGGGTCAAAAAAGAAAAAAATACATCTTCTGCGGAAGAAGTTGTTTCGGCTGCTCCTAGTGAACCATCGCCGAAGAGGAAAAAGATGAAGGTTCTTACACACCGGCCCCGCTATATTGAACCGGCCACCATGCCCGAGTTTGCCGGTGAGACCTCTTCGGCCACTGAGGCTAAAGAACTACCTCCCCTGCCAACTGTTGAAGGGCCGGCCGAAGTGCCGGTGAGAGAAAAAATAGAAAAACCAAGGGCTGAGGAACCAAAGACATTAGAAGTTCTAAGTCCTCCAGCAAAAATTGAGGCAACAACAAGCCAAAAGGGGCCAGCAATAACCCCAAAAAGAAAAAGGATGGTTAATGTTCTGGATGTCCTGGAGACAATAAAGTCTTCCAGCACCACTCCGAAGAAAACTGTTGAAACATCCGAAGTGCAAACTGAAGCCTTTTATGCCGAAGCTTCGAAGCACCAATCTAAGAGTGAAGCTAGGCCTTCAGAGCCCACCAAGGTAAAATCCTTGGAAGCCGAAGAGACAAAAACAACAGAACAAATTTTGGCTGAAGAAACCGGCACCGCCACCCCCGAAGCATTTTTCGAAGCTTTGGATTATATTTTACGACATGCTTCGGGGAAAAAGTTGAATGAAAAAGAAAAGCAAGAGGCCCAGTTTTACGCCCAAAAACTGAAATACCCAAAGGGGGCGTTAATTTTCAACGGTAGCGGAGAAGAAGACTTCTTGTATTGTCTCCCTGACAGCAAAGAAATTTCTGTCTGTCGGGAGATGAGCAAGAGCTTCGGCTTCCCAACACTAGAAGACGGGCTCTCGATATTATCGAAGGACGAACTGGCCGACAGCTTGGCATACAATAGCTTAAAGGTGAAAAATGAGATCTGTGTATTATTTCTTGAAACCAAAATCTTTTGTTTACTTAAATTTATTGACGCACACACATTTTTCCTGTTTTGTAGGGCCTTATACTTAGCAATGCCTTGAGGGCCCAAAAAGATGCTGAAGATGAAGGGTGTGTCATTGCTCTGAGCAACCTTCGTTCCGAAGTGATTGAACTAAGGAACGAAGGTCTCGAAAAAGATAAAATATTACACTCACTGGTAAATCGAATAAAAGAAGACGAAGCTACTTCTAAAGCTCAAGCTGAAGCTCAGAAGAATGAAATTGAAAATCTTCGGAAGCAACTAGCCAGGGCTAAAGAAGAACGCACACTCGAAGAAACAAAGCGAGAAATTAGCGAACAATGGGCAAATCATTTGGAAAAAACGTTGAAGAGCTTCGCGCATCCAAGAAGAGGTGCTACAAAAAATCCATAGAATGTGTTAAGAAGATAAAAACTAGCTTCGCCAGCGTTGGTGCATTTTCTAGTGAAGAGAACTTCGTGAGAGGTAACCCGGAAGGCCCAATCGAGTGGATCAGCCACGAAGCTGAAGCTTTTGAAGAAATTCTAAATAGTCGTGGAGACATTTGTGCCTTTTCGGGTGCCAGGGGGATTACTACTGTTTTGGAGAGGAAGGGCTGCGACCATGTGAAGCTTCTAGCACAATCCGAAGCTGCCATGTCCTCCGAAGATATAAAAGACCCCTCGGCCGAAGCTAGCCTGGTCGGTGGAAAATTTTTCACCGACATCTGGGACAACGGTGGCCGGGAAATGGCCCAAGAAATCATTCGAAAAAGCGAAAAAGGTATCCATGACGCTAGAGAAGTAGCAAAGGCCACTGAGAAAAGTGCAGAGCTCGAAAGCCAAATAGGTACTAACTAGTGGTTTTTGGCTCTATTGTAATTTTTGATTTTCGAACTTGTTTATGGCTTGTAATAGTAACATAGACGTATCTTTTCCTCCCTCAGAACCTGCCGAACCATCCGGAGGCCCCCGTGCGAAGGGGGATGACGAAATTAAGAAAATGGCCGAAGCCATCATGGATAAAGTTGTCAATCAGCTAATGAACGAAGCTGCAGAATTAGTACTTAGGGAAGACTAGATGCTATTGTAAAAACATTTGAAATGTAATCTGTGTAAAATTTTGTAACTTTGAATGTAATATATGAGCTTTTTATGGTTTAATTCTTTACGATGCATGAAATTTTACATACGTTTTTGAGCCTTCGGCGAAAAAACACCTTCCCTTCTTTTCATGCTTCGTGAAGAAAAGCGTTTATATATCTCAAAAATTGCCGCATTGCTTTGATGAAGAACATTCGAGCTTCGTAAAATTACTCTCCGAAGCTATAAAAAAGTCTTATGTTGTCTTTCCGATGGAGCTACACTTTTTCACTTTTTCAGAGCATTCTCCGAAGATCAATATTGTATCCCCTTCTTGTGCCATATGCAATATGATGTATGATGCTTATGTTATGCAAAATGATGCGATGATGTTATGGTATGCACGATGATATTTGTGCCGAAGATACACACACATCCCTGCGATAGATTATACAATCTTTCTGTATCAGCGTTTATTTTTCGCTGTAAGCCTCCCTTAGGAGCTTCTTCGCCTTTTACTTCAGCGGAATCAGCGTTTATTTTTCGTTGTAAGCCTCCCTTAGGAGCTTCTTCGCCTTTTACTTTCGGCGGTATTCACGTTGACTTTTCGTGCTTCGCCTTTTACTTAGGCGGTATCAGCATTTATTTTTCGCTGTATGCTCTGCATTCCCTTGGTAACGACTTTTGAGCAGAAAACTTACGATGCGCTCCCTTAGGAACGACTTTTTGTAGCTTCAGCAAACTTACACTGCGCTCCCTTAGGAACGACTTTTGTTGCTTTGAAGAATTCACACTGCGTGCCTTTAGAATAAATTTTTGATAATTCGAAGATCCTCCTTGCTATCACAAGTTTTTATGCTTTGGCGACTTAAGCCTGTGGAGAAGATATATTTTCCTTGTGGTAAAAAGTGAGACTATTACAAGAGATTGAAAACGACAAAAAGCACTCAAGCCTCCCATAGTTGTTCTTTTTATTAAAAAGAAAATAATGCTGAATAGAAAAAACTATTGTCAAGGTAGGATATTTGTTAGTAAATGTGCTTCGACTCTAGCACAATACTATTGACTGTGCGAGCTTCGGACTCTTCTCTGAAGTCCCTTTGGTGTTGAGTATGCTGACTCCCTTCTGGCTGCTGGCCTCGTTGCATTGGTGGTGGAGGCGGAAGCTGTTGCCAAGATGTTTGGGGTTGACTTGCTGAAGCAACAGAAGCTGCAGGGTGGTTGCCTACATATTCTGGAATGTAAGGCGAATGATACGAAGCAGTGTGCATGACTTGCTTCGGCTGACTCTGTTGTGCTGCAGCTTCTGCTATCTCCTTTTTCTTCTGGATGGTAACATGGCACATCCTGGTGGTATGGCCCTTGTCCTCACCATAGAACAGACAATAAATTTTTCTTGGATGGTCCCCGAATCTTCCTCCGAAGCCCCTTGCGCCTCTGCCCCTTGGAGCTGGCGGCCAGAAAGAGCTTTGCTGTTGTCCCGAAGCCTGCTGCTGTTGTCCCGAAGCCTACGAAGAGTACTGTGGCCTTTGCTGTTGACTCCCTCTATCATCACTCTGAGTAGAGTTGTGAATTGACCTGACATGCCTCGGATGAAATCTTCCTCCGAAGCCCCTAGTCATTTCAGAGAACCTGTATGCTTCCTCCCTTCTTTGGCGAAAGTCATTGTCAGCTCGAATATACTCGTCCATCTTCTGGAGCAGCTTCTCCAAAGTTTGAGAAGGCTTCCTGGCAAAGTATTGAGCTGAAGGTCCCGGCCGAAGTCCCTTAATCATGGCCTCAATGGCAATTTCATTGGGCACCGTTGGTGCCTGTGCCCTCAGACACAGGAACCTTCGGACATACGCCTGAAGGTATTCTTCATGATCCTGGGTGCACTGGAATAAAGCTTGAGCGGTTACCGGCTTCGTTTGAAACCCTTGGAAGCTGGTTAACAACATGTCCTTCAGCTTTTGCCATGAGGTGATTGTTCCTGGCCGAAGAGAGGAGTACCAGGTTTGAGCAACACTCCTGACAGCCATGACGAAAGACTTTGCCATGACTGCAGTATTGCCACCATACGAAGATATTGTTGCTTCGTAGCTCATCAGAAACTGCTTCGGATCTGAGTGGCCGTTGTACATGGGGAGTTGGGGTGGCTTGTAGGACAGAGGCCAGGGTGTAGCCTGCAGCTCAGCTGACAGAGGAGAAGCATCATCAAAAGCAAAATTCCCATGATGGAAATTGTCATACCAGTCATCTTCGTTAAAGAAACCCTCCTGATGAAGCTCTCTGTGCAGGGGCCTTCGGTTCTGCTCATCTTGAGTAAGATGACGAACTTCTTCGGAGGCTTCATCTATCTGCCTTTGTAGTTCAGCTAGCCTAGCCATCTTTTCCTTCTTCCTTTGCACCTGTTGATGAAGCATCTCCATATCTCTGATTTCTTGATCTAGTTCGTCCTCCTGAGGCGTCGGACTGGTGACCTTCCTCTTCTGGCTTCGGGCCTCCCGAAGGGAGAGGGTTTCCTGATTGGGGTCCAGCGGTTGCAGAGCCGCAGCCCCTGTTGCTGAAACTTTCTTCGGCGCCATGACGAAGGTCTATGCTTGCCGAAGGTGTTCGAAACTCAAAAAGTGGTAGTGAGTTCACCGGAGGTGGGCGCCAATGTTGGGGACTTGTTCTCAAATGCTTCGAGTTAAGAACAAGGCAACATAAAAAGTGTTAAGTGTTAAAGTTCTTCGTCCTTCAAAACATTATTTCCCTTTGGGATATAATGAGTTTTGGACGAAGGTTGCGAAGGACATACCTTCGTAAGCACGACAAGCAATGATGAAGAATTTATATAAAGCATGAGATGTAATATGTTATCATAAAATCATTTCTATTTTATTATCATGGAAAAATAGAAATGATATCAAATTACAAGTGTACCTTCGGCTTGAGTGGAGGCAAAAGTACGAGCGTGACGCAAGAGCAAATGCCAAGACAGCGTGAACAGTACAGGACTACTGTTCATCTATTTATAGGCACGGGACGCAGTCCATGTAAAATTACATTCATGCCCATCACATTTTCTAATAGCTTATAACAATCTATTGAGGTCTAAGTAGCCTTTTCATCTTTAAGTCGGTTCCCTTAATTCTGCTATCGCGCCGAAGCCTTCCTGCGTACAGCTTGGTGATCAGCCCATCCTTCGTCTCAATCACCCTTCGTCTCGCTTAGGCTTCGTCCTGACCATACTCTATGCTCGTGATCCGAGTCTGAAGATACCTGTTCATATACTTCACTTGGAAAACATTGTCAAATCATGTTTTTGAGGACCTTCGGAGGATGAAGGCCCCCAACACTACCTTAGAGCAAGAAATATGGAAGGGTCAGATCGGTGATGCCAAAATTTGGGAGATCAAAGATCTGATAACAGAAGGTAGAGGCTCGGATTTCACGGAGGATAAGCAGGGCATGATATGGTTCAAGTATCGGATTTGTGTTCCTGATATTGATAGGCTTCTGAAGCCATATTGAAGGAGGCACATGACTCAGTTTATTCCATCCACCCTGGTAGTACTAAGATGTACCAATACTTGAAGCAGAAGTATTGGTGGTATGGACTAAAGAAGGATGTTGTTTCACATGTTGCACTATGTGATGTTTGCCAGAGGGTGAAAGCGGAACATCAAAGACCTGCTGGTTTACTGCACCCGCTTAAGATACCTGAGTGGAAATGGGAAGAGATTGGCATGAACTTCATTGTTGGATTACCCCACACATCTGCTGGGTATGACTCTATATGGGTGATTATGGACAGGCTAACTAAGGTAGCCCACTTTATTCTAGTGAAGACCACGTATTTAGGAGCCAAGCTAGCAGAGTTGTACATGGCACGGATTGTATGCTTACATGGGGTGCCAAAGAAGATTGTGTCAGACCGGGGATCACAGTTTACTTCTCGGTACTAGAAGAAGTTGCACAAGTCCTTGGATACAAGATTGAATTTTAGTTCGGCTTACCATCCATAGACTAATGGGCATACTGAGAGGACCAACCAAGTACTAGAGGATATGTTAAGAGCTTGTGCTCTTAAGCATGGTGGTAGTTCGGATATGAGTTTGCCTTATGTGGAGTTCTCCTACAATAATAGCTACCAGGCCAGTTTGAAGATGTCACCCTTTGAGGCTTTATATGGCAGAAAGTGCAGGACTCCACTGTATTAGGATCAAACTGGTGAAAGACAGTTATTTGGGTCTGAAATTATACAAGAGGCTGAAGAACAAGTCCATCAAATAAGGGAGAATTTGAGAACTGCACAGTCAAGACAGAAAAGCTATGCTGATACCTGGAGAAGACTGCTAGAGTTTAAGGAGGGTGATCATGTCTATTTGAAGGTGTCACCACTCTGGGGTATGCAAAGATTTAAAGTCAAAGGAAAGTTGTCCCCTCGCTTTATTGAACCCTTCTTGATCTTAAAGAGTGGGAGAGGTTGCATATCAACTAGAACTACCTGATCATCTTGCGGATGTACATGATGTCTTCCACATATCTCAGCTGAAGAAATGTCTCAGGGTACCTGAAGAGCAGCTACCAATGGAGGATCTTAGTGTTCAAGATGATCTGTCTTATGTAGAATATCCTATCAAGATTCTTGATACACTAACTCGTGCCATGAGAAATAAGGTTATAACTAGGTGAGTGCCCGTGCGTTGCAACGGAAACATATATCACGATAACTTATAACAGCATATCCATTTTTGTATATAAGTTATTATGATATATGAAGTAACACAGAACATGTAGGTTCTGGTAGCTTTTTGAGCCTAAGTTCATATTACTCAGCAAACTTCAATCTTACCACCAAAACCTGTAAATACACAACACTTTGTCGCTCATTCTTAGAACTGTTGTGAGATGTTGTATGCTAGTAATAAAGATTCACTATAGTACATGACTAAAAACCCATAGAAACAATCTATATGTGATTGCAAAATTCGTAGGGGTAGAACACCACCTAACCTACTTCATGCTCAAACACTTATCAATTAAAATACTATAGGACAGTCTGATGTTGCAAAGATGGGGCAAAAGCATGTTTCTCAAAGTTGTTATTATAATTATTGACACAGCGCCTCATTGATGATCATCCTCTTCATTGTGGCCATCTGGATCACCACCATCATCGATGACCTTGAGCTGCCCAAAATCAACAAAATAATATTTTAGTCAAGTGCTAATCAACAATTGCTGGACATCTTTTATAACAATCAATCAAGGCAATGGTTTATGTTACCACAAAGTATTGTGAGCAGACTGGGCACTCATGCGGTTTATCCTTTTGCAACCAAAACCAGACAACATCGTGTTCATCCTATGCAATAAAGCACGATGGAAAAATAAGCACAGTTATGGTGAGTTACATACCCTAGGTACGGACATATGTGGTTAGTGTAGATATAAGTCAGCCAATTGTTCTCTTGTTATAGTAGGATTCAATCACGGTCGTTTCCTCCTGCAGGCAACACATTCAAAATTAATAAATGTACAATCTTGCACCACAAATAATCTAGTATGCAAAATCAAAATATAAGGGGAGTGGTCAAGAAATCCTACATATCTTTACTAAAAGTGCACGCAATGCTAGTAGTCACCATAGGGTATGCGTAGGAGCACATGCATCGACTGATTAAAAATTAGGAATAATAGAACTACAAACAAGTGAAAGGTACACCCCAGTTGTGTAGTGTTTTTTAGTATTATACTTGTTTTCTTAAGGTAGTACTTTATATTGTTCAGAACAATTTAGATCTTGCAGCATAGAAAGTCTAGAAAAAAAAGAAGGGGAGTGAGGGATCAAGAACTTCCACACATATCTAGACCAAATGCAAGTGGTGTCAGTACTCAGTATGGATGGGTGGGCATGCCTAGGGTGGAAGAATAGAAGAACCCGATATATCAAACATTGATATTTAATTCAATGCTCCCAAGTGACAAGTTAGTGATAAATAGCTATGCTACGGATTCCATGTATATGGCTGACTGCTTATGTATCTAGAACAAGACTCAGACAATACAACTTAAGCATGCACATATCAAATACTTTGTAGTTTACGGAATTAATATTAGTAACAAATACTTGTACGAATTTCTTTGCACCACACCAAACACTATATTTTTCTCAAATAGAAATGGGAATTCAATTCTGTGTCAATGTAAAATAAACGAAGAATGTGAGAATAGAAGCATCAGATATAGGAGTAGTAAAATGTCTAGCATAGGATCTGCACCTTTGTCGATGGGAGGATTCATGCCAAACCACTTCTTCCCTTGGAGAATTATGTCAATGCTACAAAATAAAGCATATTCTCATAACTAAAACTAACATAGTAGCTGACTAGAGTAAATGATGTAAAATAGTAATATTGAATTTTATTACATGTGCCCTCTTTCTCGATTCAAATAAATTACACTTTCTTGGATGGAAATGTGCATATGGCATGGATCAAATACGCTCCTGGCATTAAGATAACAAATTTTATGTAACATACTCAATAGTAGCTATTCCAAAATAGAAGGAACAGAAGGCGCTATTGAAATTTAGGGCTTCAGACACACTGATACAATTGTTTGGACCCATCTCATTATTAAACAATGTTCGAGCATATTTTCTTACCCGAAAAATTACAAGAAATCTATCAAAGGTTGCCCAGATTCTGCCATATTACAAAATTATGAAAATGATTACAAGGATAAAAAAATTAGATTACAAATAGAGCGGTAAACTCAAATATAGTGTCCATGCTTCGCAACTTACTTGCAGCCTATGCCAAGCATAAGTGCCTCAGAAAGCCCATCAGCATCTCTGCGGTCCGACTCGACGACTACAATCACAATGCTACTTCCCTGTTCCATTGCAAGAAGCTCTTTTCAGGTTTGGAAGTAGTAGTACAAAACATCAACACCACTCTATTGCTTTCCTGCTAACCACACCAACCAAACTTTAGTGCCAAAAGAGACATGGCATCTAAGCACAACATAACTAACATCATGCGCACATTCCTGATGCCCAGTTTATCAGCGCCACACAAAAAATGGATGATTCCTCATAACCATAAATGAAAGGGGTTTTGTCTGACTGTGTAATTGGTGTTGATTCCTCAAATGGCAGCCTCAACCTTGTATGGATGACAAATCGTGTCCAACCGAAGATTAGGTGGTGGTGATCTATAGTCTCGTTAGTTCGGTGATGAAACAATTTAGCTATTGCTCTTCTTTCACAGTTATGTTTCAACAACAAATTGGCATCCGTAGTATTAGATAAGCTATGTAGACACAATTAATAGACACAAATGGTGATTACTTGATCCTGCAAAATTACCTGTTAGGGATCCTAAATGACAAATGGTTATTATCTAATAACATATGTTCCTAGAAATTCAATACGTAAGAGCTTGAATTACCACACCTAGTTATTGCCTACAGATATTTGATGCCACATTAGAAGGAATTTAGGAAAAGAAACAGGGATTTGTCATAGTTGGCACCGATTGAAGCATGGGAATCCAACTTGACGCAAACCACTGGTGAGCAAACTAACTTTAAGATCTCAGAATTGAAGGAACATACATGGATGGCATCACGATGTTGGGTCGTACCGGGTGGAGGGGCTGTGGAGAGAGGCTATTGCGACCGATGGTGACGGCGACCTCCTCGGCGCCATCCAAGAACAACACCTCGCCACCGTCCTTCATCATCTTCTTCGAGACGTTGCTCGATGTGGGTTGACCATCAGACGTCTACACGGAGACAAAAGTAGCGGGCTAGGGCATCCTGAGCGCCTCCGACAGCTGCACCGAACATAGAACATGAAGGTTCAGACAGGGAGAACATGCCTGTCCCCTAACAATGACGGAGGAGAGCAGACACTCTGGGTCGTCCAGTTGAGAATGGGAGGAGGGGCGCTCACCTAATGTAGTCGGCTATTGCGACTCCTGCGGTGCCCCCTCCGTCCATATCAGTAGGTCCACCATTGATGTGTGGGACTTTCTCACCAGTGCTGACATCTCCATGTCTCCCTCCTCTCCAACCGCCTCTTCTTTCCTTCGCACAACCTTCCCGATAGTATCCATCCATGAGTGGTTGAGGTCGGCGTCCGCGTTGACAATGGCAGCGGTATTGGGAGGATCAACATGATTGTTGTGGGATCTGAAATTTTGGCCAGGGATGGGACATTGTGAGCGCGATGGCCGGAGCGAGGCGAGGGGGCCAGGAGCGGCGCGTGTGGATCTGGCATGGGGGCGTGGGCGACTGTTTCACCAGTTGGCGTGGGATGGGATTGGGAGCGGCGCACGCAGATCCAGATGGGGGGTGTGGGCGGCAGTTTTGCCTAGAGCATCGCACGCGAAGGGGATGGGGGTGAGCGGAGAAATCAGAGCACGGAAGTTACTGGGGCAGCAGGGCGTGCAGCGGTGTTGACGACGCACAAAAATGAGAGGGCGCACAAACTCGAGGTTGAACTTCTTGGGTGAGCAGATGCACAGGAGGAGGGGAAGCGAGTGGTGGCCCAGTCGATGGTGTGCAGGGAGGCTGCAGCAGAGGAGGCGGAGCTCGACTTCGCTGAGGAAGCTGAGAGCACCTAGAGGGGGGGTGAATAGGTGATCATGTAAAACTTAACACTTAATGCCACAAAGACTGATTAGGAGTTAGCGCAATAGTGCCAAGTGGCTAGAGAGGAGTCTTTAGCAAAACACAACCACAAGAGATCAATCATAGAGATGGCACAGTGGTTTATCCCGTGGTTCGGCCAAGACCAACGCTTGCCTACTCCACGTTGTGGCGTCCCAATGGACGAGGGTTGCAATCAACCCCTCTCAAGTGGTCTAAAGACCCACTTGAATACCACGGTGTTTTGCTTTGCTTATCTTTATCCCGCTTGCGAGGAATCTCTACAAATTGGAGTCTCTTGCCCTTACACTTGAAGTTCACAAAGAAGCACGGAGTAAGGGAGGGATTAGCAACTCACACAAGACACAAAGATCACAGCAAATACACACACACAAGATCAAGACTTGAGCTCAAGACACTATCACGAGTTTCTCACAAGAACTGAGCTCAAGTCACTAGGAATGACAAACGAATGCGCAAGAACGAAGTGTGAGTGATCAATTATGCTCAAAGAATGCTTGGATATCTTCTCCATGCGCCAAGGGGTCCCTTTTATAGCCCCAAGGCAGCTAGGAGCCGTTGAGAGCATTGTAGGAAGGCAATTCTTGCCTTCTATCGACTGGCGCACCGGACACTGTCCGGTGCGGATCTCCTTCCTTATTTGGCGAAGCCGACCGTTGGCGCTTGAGAGCCGTTGGCGCACCGGACACTGTCCGGTGCACACCGGACAGTCCGGTGCTCCCTTGTAGCCGTTGGCTCGGCCACGTGTCCCGCGCGGATCGCGCAGCCGACCGTTGGCCCGGCCGACCGTTGGCTCACCGGACAGTCCGGTGCACCACCGGACAGTCCGGTGAATTTTAGCCGTACGCCGTTAATTGCTTCCCGAGAGCGACGAGTTCGCCTATGAACGGCTCACCGGACAGTCCGGTGCACCACCGGACAGTCCGGTGAATTATAGCCGTACACCGCCGACGAAGTCCCGAGAGCAGCCAGTTGATAGAGCCAGCCTAGCGCACCGGACACTGTCCGGTGCACCACCGGACAGTCCGGTGCACCCAGACTTAGCAGAGTCTTGGCTGAGCAGCCAAGTCTTTTCCAAATTGATTTTTCGTGTTTCCAGCACTTAGACAAAATACATTAGTTCTCTAAAACAATGTACTAAGTCTAGAAATATACCTTTAGACTTGGTTTGCACTTTGTCCACCACTTTGCATAGATTAACACAAAAGCACTTGTGTTTGCACTCAATCACTCAAAATACTTAGAAATGGCCCAAGGGCACATTTCCCTTTCAATCTCCCCCTTTTTGGTGATTTATGCCAACACAACATAAAGCAACTAGAACAAGTGCAAAATCAATCCAAATAAGAACTCAAAATTGTTTTGATCAAATTTGACATATATGGATCACTCTTTGCCACCATTTGGTTTTATTTTTGCAAATCAACTTCAAACTCCTATCTCTAGCTCAAACACAATTGTAGAGACATAAAGAAGGCTGTTCCAATAGAAATTGATCAAAGATTTCAAAAAACTCCCCCCTTTTTCCCATAATCAACATTCTCCCCACAAAAAGCCAACTTTTGACAAGAGAACCAACAAGGGAGTTTTGCCAAAACAAAAAGCTCTATTCTACTATTTTCAAAACTTCTCAAGTGGTAGCTGATCCATTTCTTGCTTTGGCCCTTATTTTCTCCCCCTTTGGCATCAAGCACCAAAACGGGATCAATCTTGGCCCTATAACCCCATTGCCTCACAAAATTTTCAAATAAGAGTCCAAAGGCAATAAGAGTTCACAAGATGAACTTGGAATTAGTTACCCTCTCATCGGAGTGCAGTGGAAGTCTTTCATGGTCCAAGTCCACCTTTCCCTTTCAATCCACCTTTGAGACTAAATTAAGCAAACTCAAGCACACGGTTAGTCTCAAAGGGTCAAGTTGTAACACATCTCCCCCTAAATGTGTGCGACACTTGCACAAAGACTTGTGAGGTCCGGGGAGTGCTTGTACAACTTGAGCACCATAAATAAGCAACAAAATGCAGAAGGAACATGATCAAAGGCATAGACACAAGTATGCTATATTTCAATCCAGGTTCCGCGAATCTAAGACATTGAGCTCACTACGCAGCCTGCAAAAGGTCTTCTCATCTAGAGGCTTGGTAAAGATATCGGCTAGCTGGTTCTCGGTGCTAACATGAAACACTTCGATATCTCCCTTTTGCTGGTGGTCTCTCAAAAAGTGATGCCGGATGTCAATGTGCTTTGTGCGGCTGTGCTCAATAGGATTTTCCGCCATGCGGATAGCACTCTCATTATCACATTGGAGTGGGACTTTGCTCAGATTGTAGCCAAAGTCCCGGAGAGTTTGCCTCATCCAAAGTAGTTGCGCGCAACACTGTCCTGCGGCAACGTACTCGGCCTCAGCGATGGATAGGGCAATGGAAGTTCGTTTCTTAGAACTCCATGACACCAGGGACCTTCCTAAGAATTGGCACGTCCCTGATGTACTCTTCCTATCGACCTTACATCCGGCATAGTTGGAATCTGAATATCCAATCAAGTCAAAAGTAGACCCCTTTGGATACCAGATCCCGAAGCAAGGCGTAGCGACTAAATATCTAAAGATTCGCTTCACCGCCACTAAGTGACACTCCTTAGGATCGGATTGAAATCTAGCACACATGCATACGCTAAGCATAATATCCGGTCTACTAGCACATAAATAAAGTAAAGACCCTATCATTGACTGATATGCTTTTTGATCAATGGACTTACCTCCTTTGTTGAGGTCGATGTGTCCGTCGGTTCCCATTGGAGTCTTTGCGGGCTTGGCATCCTTCATCCCAAACCGCTTTAGCAAATCTTACGTATACTTCGTTTGGGAGATGAAGGTGCCGTCCTTGAGTTGCTTCACTTGGAACCCAAGGAAGTAGTTCAACTCGCCCATCATCGACATCTCAAATTTCTACGTCATCACCCTGCTAAACTCTTCACAAGACTTTTGATTAGTAGAACCAAATATTATGTCATCGACATAAATTTGGCACACAAATAAATCACCATCACAAGTCTTAGTAAAAAGAGTTGGATCGGCTTTCCCAACCTTGAAAGCATTAGCAATTAAAAAGTCTCTAAGGCATTCATACCATGCTCTTGGAGCTTGCTTAAGTCCATAGAGCGCCTTAGAGAGCTTACACACGTGGTCGGGGTACCGTTCATCCTCGAAGCCAGGGGGTTGCTCCACGTACACCTCCTCCTTGATTGGCCCGTTGAGGAAAGCGCTCTTCACATCCATTTGAAACAACCTGAAAGAATAGTGAGCGGCATATGCTAGCAAGATACGAATGGACTCTAGCCTAGCCACAGGAGCAAAAGTCTCCTCAAAGTCCAAACCTGCGACTTGGGCATAACCTTTTGCCACAAGTCGAGCCTTGTTCCTTGTCACCACTCCGTGCTCGTCTTGTTTGTTGCGGAACACCCACTTGGTTCCCACAACATTTTGCTTAGGACGAGGCACCAGTGTCCAAACTTCATTCCTTTTGAAGTTGTTGAGCTCTTCCTGCATGGCCAACACCCAGTCCGGATCTAGCAAGGCCTCTTCTACCCTGAAAGGCTCAATAGAAGAGACAAAAGAGTAATGCTCACAAAAATTAACTAATCAAGATCGAGTAGTTACTCCCTTGCTAATGTCACCCAAAATTTGGTCGACGGGATGATCCCTTTGAATCGTTGCTCGAACTTGGGTTGGAGGGGCCTGAGGTGCTTCTTCCTCTTCAACTTGGACATCCTGTGCTCCCCCTTGATCATATGCCTCCTTTTGATGAACCTGTTCATCGTCTTGAGTTGGGGGTTGCACCATTGTTGAGGAAGAGGGTTGATCTTGCTCATTTTGTTCCTGTGGTCGCACATCACCAATCGCCATGGTTCGTATTGCGGCCGTCGGAACATCTTCTTCATCTACATCATCAAGATCAACAACTTGCTCTCTTGGAGAGCCATTAGTCTCATCAAATACAACGTCGCTAGAGACTTCAACCAAACCCGATGATTTGTTGAAGACTCTATACGCCTTTGTATTTGAGTCATAACCTAACAAAAACCCTTCTACGGCTTTGGGAGCAAATTTAGAATTTATACCCTTCTTCACTAGAATGTAGCATTTACTCTCAAAAACTCGAAAATACGAAACATTGGGTTTGTTACCAGTTAGTAGCTCATACGAAGTCTTCTTGAGGAGGCGATGAAGGTAGACCCGGTTGATGGCGTGGCAAGCCGTGTTCACGGCTTCCGACCAAAAGCGTTCGGGGGTCTTGAACTCTCCAAGCATCGTTCTCGCCATGTCGATTAGCGTCCTGTTCTTCCTCTCTACCACACCATTTTGCTGTGGTGTGTAGGGAGCGGAGAACTCGTGCTTGATCCCTTCCTTCTCAAGGTACTCCTCCACTTGAAGGTTCTTGAACTCGGACCCATTGTCGCTCCTTATCTTCTTCACCTTGAGCTCAAACTCATTTTGAGCTCTCCTGAGGAAGCGCTTGAGGGTCCCTTGGGTTTCAGATTTATCCTGCAAAAAGAATACCCAAGTGAAGCGGGAAAAATCATCAACTATAACCAAACCATACTTACTTCCTCCTATGCTTAGATAGGCGACGGGTCCAAAGAGGTCCATATGAAGCATCTCCAGTGGTCTTGACGTGGTCATCACATTTTTGGAATGATGTGAGCTTCCTACCTATTTTCCTGCTTGACAAGCTACACAAGGTCTATCCTTTTCGAAATGCACATTAGTTAGACCTATCACGTGTTCTCCCTTTAGAAGTTTGTGAAGGTTCTTCATCCCCACATGTGCTAAACGGCGATGCTACAGCCAGCCCATGCAAGTCTTAGCCATTAAGCATGCATCTAGACCGGCCTCCTCTTTTGCAAAATCAACTAAATAAAGTTTGCCGTCTAGTACACCCTTAAAAGCTAGTGAACCATCACATCTTCTAAAGACAGACACATCTACATTTGTGAAAAAGCAATTATATCCCATATTGCATAATTGACTAACAGATAACAAATTGTATCCAAGAGACTCTACTAAAAACACATTAGAAATAGAGTGCTCGGAAGAAATAGCAATTTTTCCTAACCCTTTCACCTTGCCTTGGTTCCCATCACCAAAAATTATTGAGTCTTGGGAATCCTTATTCTTGACGTAGGAGGTGAATATCCTCTTCTCCCCCGTCATGTGGTTTGTGCATCCGCTGTCAATAATCCAGCTTGAACCCCCGGATGCATAAATCTACAAGGCAAATTTAGGCTTGGGTTTTAGGTACCCAACTCTTGTTGGGTCCTACAAGGTTAGTCACAATAGTTTTAGGGACCCAAATGCAAGTTTTATCTCCCTTGCATCTTGCCCCTAACTTCCTAGCAATCACCTTCTTATTCTTTCTACAAATGGTAAATGAAGCATTGCAAGCATAATAAATGATAGAAGGTTCATTCACTACTTTCCTAGGAGCATGAACAACATTTTTTTAGACATAGCATTTTTCCTAGCAACATTTCTATCATGCACAACATGAGAACTAGAAGCAGTCATAGCATAAGAATCATAAGCATGTGAATCAAAAACATCATAACTTCTAAAAGCATTTCTAGAATATCTCCTATCATGGTACATGAAAGCATGGTTCTTTTTAGCACTACTAGCCATAGGGGCCTTCCCTTTCTCCTTGGTGGAGATGGGAGTCTTATGGCTTGTTAAGTTCTTGGCTTCCCTTTTGAAGCCAAGACCATCCTTAATTGAGGGGTGTCTACCAATCGTGTAGGCATCCCTTGCAAATTTTAGTTTGTCAAATTCACTTTTGCTAGTCTTAAGTTGGGCATTAAGACTAGCCAATTCATCATTCAATTTGGAAATTGAAACTAGATGATCACTACAAGCATCAATGTCGAAATCTCTACACCTATTGCAAATCCTAACATGTTCTACACAAGAGTTAGATTTACTTGCTACCTCTAGTTTAGCATTTAAATCATCATTTTCATCTTTTAAAGTAGAAATGGTTTCATGACAAGTAGATAGTTCACAAGAAAGCATTTCATTCCTTTTAACTTCTAGAGCAAGTGAATTTTGTGCACTAACAAATTTATCATGGTCTTCATATAAAAGGTCTTCTTGTTTCTCTAAGAGTCTATCCTTTTCATTCAAGGCATCAATCAATTCATTAATCTTATCTATTTTAGTTCTATCCAATCCCTTGAACAGACTAGAGTAATCTATTTCTTCATCACTAGACTCATCATCACTAGAGGAATCATAAGTACCAGCATTACGAGTGCTTACCTTCTTTTCCCTTGCCATGAGGCAAGTGTGATGCTCGTTGGGGAAGAGGGATGACTTGTTGAAGGCGGTGGCGGCGAGTCCTTCATTGTCGGAGTCGGATGAGGAGCAATCCGAATCCCATTCCTTTCCAATATGTGCCTCGCCCTTCGCCTTCTTGTAGTTCTTCTTCTTTTCCCTCTTGTTCCCTTGCTCCTGGTCACTATCATTATCAGGACAGTTAGCAATAAAATGACCAACCTTACCACATTTGAAGCATGAGCGCTTCCCCTTGGTCTTGGTCTTGCTTGGCTGCCCCTTGCGACCCTTTAGCGCCGTCTTGAAGCGCTTGATGATGAGGGCCATCTCTTCATCATTGAGCCCGGCCGCCTCAACTTGCGCCACCTTGCTAGGTAGCGTCTCCTTGCTCCTCGTTGCCTTGAGAGCAATGGGTTGAGGCTCGTGGATTGGACCGTTCAACGCGTCGTCGACGTATCTCGCCTCCTTGATCATCATCCGCCCGCTTACGAACTTTCCAAGTACCTCCTCGGGCGTCATCTTCGTGTACCTGGGATTCTCACGAATATTGTTCACGAGATGAGGATCAAGAACGGTAAAGGACCTTAGCATTAGGCGGACGACGTCGTGGTCTGTCCATCGCGTGCTTCCGTAGCTCCTTATATTGTTGATGAGGGTCTTGAGCCGGTTGTATGTTTGGGTTGGCTCTTCTCCCCTTATCATTGCGAATCATCCAAGCTCGCCCTCCACCAACTCCATTTTGGTGAGCATGGTGATGTCGTTCCCCTCGTGAGAGATCTTGAGGGTGTCCCATATCTGCTTGGCATTGTCCAAGCCGCTCACCTTATTGTACTCTTCCCTGCACAAAGACGCTAAGAGAACAGTAGTAGCTTGTGCATTTCTATGGATTTGTTCATTTATAAGCATAGGACTATCAGTACTATCAAACTTCATTCCATTCTCTACAATCTCCCATATGCTTGGATGGAGAGAGAACAGGTGACTACGCATTTTGTGACTCCAAAATCCGTATTCCTCCCCATCGAAGTGTGGAGGTTTGCCAAGAGGAATGGAAAGCAAATGCGTATTCGAACTATGTGGAATACGAGAATAATCAAAGGAAAAGTTCGAATTGACCGTCTTCCTGTAGTCGTTGTCGTCGTCCTTTTGGGAAGAAGTAGACTCATCGCTGTCGTCGTAGTAGACGATCTCCTTGATGTGCCTTGTCTTCTTCTTCTTCCCTTCCTTCCGCTTGTAGCCCGAGCCTGAGTCGATAGGCTTGTCATCCTTCGGCTCATTGACGAAGGACTCCTTCTCTTTGTCGTTGATCACAATTCCTTTCCCCTTAGGATCCATCTCTTCGAGCGATTAGTCCCTTCGTGAAGAGAACGGCTTTGATACCAATTGAGAGCACCTAGAGGGGGGGGGGGTGAATAGGTGATCCTATAAAACTTAACACTTAATGCCACAAAGACTGATTAGGAGTTAGCGCAATAGTGCCAAGTGGCTAGAGAGGAGTCTTTAGCAAAACACAACAACCACAAGAGATCAATCACAGAGATGGCACAGTGGTTTATCCCGTGGTTCGGCCAAGACCAACGCTTGCCTACTCCACGTTGTGGCGTCCCAACGGACGAGGGTTGCAATCAACCCCTCTCAAGCGGTCTAAAGACCCACTTGAATACCACGGTGTTTTGCTTTGCTTATCTTTATCCCGCTTGCGAGGAATCTCCACAAATTGGAGTCTCTCGCCCTTACACTTGAAGTTCACAAAGAAGCACGGAGTAAGGGAGGGATTAGCAACTCACACAAGACACAAAGATCACAGCAAATATGCACACACAAGATCAAGACTTGATCTCAAGACACTATCACGAGTTTCTCACAAGAACTGAGCTCAAGTCACTAGGAATGACAAACAAATGCACAAGAACGAAGTGTGAGTGATCAATTGTGATCAAAGAATGCTTGGATATCTTCTCCATGCGCCAAGGGGTCCCTTTTATAGCCCCAAGGCAGCTAGGAGCTGTTGAGAGCATTGTAGGAAGGCAATTCTTGCCTTCTGTCGACTGGCGCACCGGACATGTCCGGTGCACCACCGGACACTGTCCGGTGCGGATCTCCTTCCTTATTTGGCGAAGCCGACCGTTGGCGCTTGAGAGCCGTTGGCGCACCGGACACTGTCCGGTGCTCCCTTCTAGCCGTTGGCTCGGCCACGTGTCCCGCGCGGATCGCGCAGCCGACCGTTGGCCCGGCCGACCGTTGGCTCACCGGACAGTCCGGTGCAGCACCGGATAGTCCGGTGAATTTTAGCCGTACGTTGTTAATTGCTTCCCGAGAGCGACGAGTTCGCCTGTGAACGGCTCACCGGACAGTCCGGTGAATTATAGCCGTACACCGCCGACGAAGTCTCGAGAGCAGCCAGTTGACAGAGCTAGCCTGGCGCACCGGACACTGTCCGGTGCACCACCGGACAGTCCGGTGCACCCAGACTTAGCAGAGTCTTGGCTGAGCAGCCAAATCTTTTCCTAATTGATTTTTCCTGTTTCCAGCACTTAGACACAATACATTAGTTCTCTAAAACAATGTACTAAGTCTAGAAACATACCTTTATACTTGGTTTGCACTTTGTCCACCACTTTGCATAGATTAACACAAAAGCACTTGTGTTGGCACTCAATCACTCAAAATACTTAGAAATGGCCTAAGGGCACATTTCCCTTTTAGAAGCCTGAGCGACGGGAGCGTGGAGGAGGATCTCTGGCGCGGCCTTCTTGTTGTGCCTTCTGTGGCCACCGCAAGCGGGGCGGGGGGACGACGACGTGGAAACTGGGGGAATGGGCCTAAATGGCGCACCGACGTGAGGGTGAGGCAGGGCCTTGCGAAGAGGGGGAGGCGGGGTAGGGGGAGATAGCGCGCATGGACTGTGAGACATGGCGTAGGTTGTTGGTGCACACGGATCCGTCGCGACATGCCGGTGTGAGGGGATCCGGGGCCTTGCGCGAAGGGGGCGAGGATGGTGGGGAAGAGTGAGAATGGCGGGTTGCTCGGCCTTCCATGACGAGGTCTGGGGGGAGCGCGAATGGGGGCGAGCCGGCGAGGACGGGCCTTCCATGACGAGGTCTGTGGCGCGCACGGCGATTTCCGCGAGATTGACGGGATTGACGAGGGCAGTGGCGGGGGCCCGCTTCACCATTAGGATGCGGAGATTTCGGAAGGCCGACGCTCTACTCTCCATGGAAAGCATCGAGCGGGGATTGCGCGGTCGTGAGGAGGGAGGAGAGCCGGGGCCTGAGCGTGGGCAAGGAGAGTCGGGTGAAGGCGTGGTGAAGCCATGGTGGACGCCCTCGTTGCGTCCTTATAGAGTAGTAGTAGAAGATGTGCAAAGTGCAATGGAGTCACCACGGAGAAGATGAAGCTACTTGGGATAGAGAAGAAGAGCTTCGCATAAATTTTCTTCATCTTTTCTCTAGTCCTTCCTAAATCTTGAGGACGAGATTCTTTGTAAGGAGGGTAGGATTTGTAATACCCAAAATGTATATAGTTATACTATATTGGATCTCGTTATTTTATGTGCCATATTTGCATCATAAAAAGAGCATACATATAATTAAGAGTGATTAATTAAAACAAATGACACTAAAATAAAAGAAAGTGCATCTTGTTGGAGTTATATGTTTGTGCATTAAACAAAAATAATAAGGATAAAAAAATATGAAAACGACTAGAAGTTGGATTAAACCCTAAATAGAAATTAGGGTTTGAAAATAAGAAAAAGGAGAGAAGAGAAAGAAAAAGAGAAAGGTTATGAAAATATAAATAATATATATAGCTATATTTCTAAAATTGGTATTTGTAATTTCACAATATGTTTTGAGAATAAATTTGGCACAAGTTTGAATTCAAATTAAACTTGGAAATAGAGAAAACAGAATAGAGAATAAAATAGAAAAAGAATAAAAGACTTCATGGGCTAACCGACCACCATTTCGGCCCACTGGAGGAAACCAACTGCGTGGCCACTTGAATATCGGGCGCCGACACCGGGCCCCACGCGTTAGCCACACCTCCCTCGCGCTCGCGTCTCTCCGCTCACTGACTCTCAGGCCCACTGTCAGCCCCGTCGTCAACCCGTGTACTTCGGAGCGGACCTGCGCGCCGACCGCTCCGTATCTCTAGGCGCGGGAGGGGGGAAACCGCGAACGTTTTCTTGATTCGGACCCACTTATCATCCTTGTGGCCCCACCATTAGCCAGGCGTTCCCCCATTTCTCGACCGAGCCATTTAACCGCGGGATCGTCGCCGTCAAGCTCGGATCCGCCTCGGCCATGGGAATAAAACCCGTGGCTGCTGCGGCTCTCTCGGTTGACTCGCGCAACAACCACCGCCAAACGTCGTGCACCGCTACGGAGACCCTGTCCACGTACGTCGACCTCGCCACCGCGGAATTGCAATTGAGGCAAGCTTCGGGCCGCCATCGTCGGCCGGTCGATTCCTCGACGATTAGGCCTCGGATTGGGGTGCAGGAGCTTCACCTGGTCGGGCGAGTCACGGTCGGAACTTCGGCTTGGCGGATCGCGCGGCGGATGACCTGGAATTGCTCGCCGGCACTGCTCGGATCACCGTGGGCCGCACGTCCTTGTCATAGGGGCCCTCTGCACCGGTACCATAGGTAAATTGCCCCCCATAAGGTATGCCTTGCCTCCACCAACGTGTAGGACTATTTCCTTTCGAGTTTAGATTGCTTACACTAGGATTCGGCTCGGCTCCGGTGATGCTCCGTCGTGGCCAGGCGGGCGACACCGCTAGAACCGATAATGGATGGCCGAGCTGAGTTGAGGCGTTGATTTTGTGATCTACGGTCAGGATTAGAACTAGACAACGATTCAATCCAAGCGAACCGTGACCATTGATGCGGAATCTGGTGGTGGAGAACTGATCGGGATTTCATTAAACTGCAACCGTCGGATCGGGATCCAGGGTCCCTGGTTGCATACCGATTCGCAGCGTGCCGGTCTAATCTGGATTGTTCGCATCTAATCTAATGACCGGTATTGACCCGTACCCCTTCGGCCGGTCAATTTAGCGTTTAGGCCCCTGATGAAGTAAGCAATAAACCCACCATCCCGAGTGTTGCCGCCTGAGTCTAGAGATTTATTACACCAGGGCCCTGCCTTTTCTGGTTATTAAGGCGCAATCCAGAGAAGGGAAACTCATAATAAATGAATTAGTAAATTTTTTTAATACAAAAATAATTCCTAGAACTTATTTAATTCATAGAAAATTCATTTTTAGTCCAAATTGATTCATTCCAATTTCTAAAATTTTATAATATTATAGTTTATCATCTAGTGTCTCTGTTTTAGTATGAAAACAATAAGAAAATTTATTTCTCATTTAATCCTATTCCAAGCACATAAAACATTTGAAAATTCATATCTTAAAATCTACAACTCCAAAATTAATGATTCCTGTCCCTAGGATCTTATTTTATTGTATAGATTTTTATTGTGAATTTTATTTACATGATTGGTGTGATGTTAATTTTTGCTATACTATGTATGTATTATGTTGATGCGAGCAGATGAGCAAGCCACTGTGGATCCTGAGGTTCAGCAGGTAGAAGTTGCTGAGCAGGAGCTCATTGAAGGCAAATTGTGCCCTTGATCACTTACTTTTTCCCGGCCATGTTCTTATTAATTATAATGATCTGTATAGGTTAATTTTGATGGGACCCAATAGGTTACCCTAGTTTTGGCTATCTTTATACCTCGTTTTGCCACTGAATATTTTTGGGTAGTACTTGCTATTGCTTATTGTGGTTTTAGGTATGGAGAATCACTATTCATGATTACACATTTATTATCTGTTTATTATTACTGTTCATGTTAAGATCATTATGTTAATGGGAACATGGAGCGACCACTCGGGAAAACTGTGCTACCACAAGAGTTTAATTGGACGCTCTTGGCTGATTAAATAGGAAAGCTAGTGGACGTCTACCTTACCCCAAAGGGGCAAGGGCAGTAGGGGAGTGGTCAGTGTAGGGAGGTCCTTGGGTTGATTTTGCTGCGATGGCGGTCAGGCGAGGGATTCCTGCACTGGAGCTTCCTATAAACTGTAGCGGGTTTTCTGAAGATAGTAGAACTTTGTAAAGGCCTCGTAGTGTTACCCTGCCTCGCCTCCTCAGTAGAGGTGTATGGGATTGGCTGTCTCTTGGCAGATGGGTAACATGGCTTGTGGTTAAAGATGCACAATTTCTGCAGAGTGTAAAACTGGTATACTAGCCGTGCTCACGATCTTGAGTAGCTCGGACCCTCACATGATTAATCTATGGAATTAAAACTCAATTTGTCATTTGCATCGCATTGAGATTATTTTGCTATTACTTTTATTTACTATTACTATGGTTTGGTATTCACTTACACCTAGTAACTGCTAATAAAACTTTGACCAACTTATAAAAGCAATGCTCAGCTTCAGCCTTTATTTTGTTGATCAGTCTTACACTTCACTTGAATTCCCACCTTTGGTGAGTTCAAGCACATTATTCCCCACAACTTGTTGAGCTATGATCATATGTGAGCTCACTCTTGCTGTCTCACACCCTCCACAGGAGAAGAACAGGTGGTCGAAGAGGAGCCGCCTAACACTGAGGCTTTCGACTTGATCTAGGTGGCGTCGCCCAGTTAGCTTTGTGGTGCCAGAGAATAATAATTAGTTCACTTTATTTTATCATTTATTTTGTAAGACTTCTGCTATGTAATAAGTATATTTATGATATTTATGACATTTATCTCTATGCACTCTGTAATTATATGTGCTGTCTTCTCTTGCGCATAAATGAAATGCACCCGACTTTGTTCCTTAAATTCGGGTGTGACAATGGTGGAAGGATTTAAATGTTAAATATGACATACGGTTAGATCATAATCTAATGGTCTAGAAATCTCGTTTACACACTTACACTTAAAAACTGCTTGCACGATAGTCGTTGCAGATAGATGTCGTCCTCTTATATTAGGAGAAGATAACAAGGAGTAATAGAAATCCCTATCAGTCCTAAAGAAAAAGATAACGTTCAATCGATAGGAGATTCCTTGGTTAGGGAGGCATCAACATCAACTTAATTGTTTGACTAGGTAGGTTGTCGTGCATTGCGACGACATCCAAAATATTCGACAAAACATTGTTTTTAGGATAGAGAATACATCTATATTATATTTAAAGCACCAGTTTCAACGGTTGTCTCGCGTCATCTTTTTACAAATAACTCCTCATAGCTATTTTAAATTAACCCGCTGCACACCTATAGATAGCCAAACGGCGGTCCGGCATGGGCCAGACGCCCGTGGGCCACAACTCTGGCCCAGGCACGTCATGCTGGCCTGCTGACTGTGCCAGACCAGCCCATTAACCCATCGGCGTATTTGATTAAATCAACGTAAAATGTTAAAGAACGGTGCAAAAGGTGGGGTTCGAACCTATGCCCTAATGGAAGAAGGGCGAGAGACACTGGGTGAAGCTGTCTAATCAATAGATTATCATGCTCAAATGTTTTTAATATTGAATATAAATTATATATATGTAGATACGTTTTTTATAAAACAAAACAATATAATCGTGTCGGGCCGGGCCAGCACTACGGGTCGAGGCTACAGTCCAAGCACGACACAGCGTTCTTGTATCTTGCAAGGATTAGGTCGTTTATGAGACCATATTGACGCAATAAACCCCATGGTGTTTGAGGTTGTTGAATTGGATGGAGCAACAATGATTTGTCACTAATATAAAATGAAATGTTATTTGTTGGTTTTAAACGTTAGTAATTGCTACGAAATAGCATAATTTATATGGAGCGCATCCAGTTTTTATTGATGACTGACTTTAGCAATCACTCTATATTTTGATCTATCTTTTTTATAAGTTTGAGTTCATATGACTTATTTTAGAAACTTGAGCTCACAAACTTTCTCTTATTTGGTCTCTGTATGGTAGAATTATGTTATTTTATAATCTCTGTTCGTTCAGTCAGTCGTTGTGAACTTTCTTCTAATCGCTCACTTTATTGGCCGTGTTGTACCAAGACATATTGAATGGAGTAAACAAAACATCAGTTAGCCAAATCAAAAAATATTATATGAAGAGCGGAGACAATCAATAAAAAATCTTGAAATTTTTTTATAGATAGTTTACATAGGTATTATTGTAAGCCATTGTAACGCACGGTCAACCGACTAGTATGAAACAAAACGCCAGTAAACAGGAAGGGTGTGTCATTAAATGTCACTGCGACATAGACTACTCAGCTACACAGGTCACAATACCGTACAAGTATGTAACCTTGCATCTTCAACGACAAGCTCGCATGCCTCAGATCGTCCAACATCCCAGGGGAAATGCACGATTGCAACCACAGGTTCCAGTCTCAAGGCACGGTCATTTCACAATCCAACGTAGGAGCATTGCCTCTTTGCATGTTCTGGAATCAATTTTGCGACAATGTCCGCTAGGACTCCTTTAAATTCTGCAGAACAGAGGTAGCAAGCATGCAAGGTGGTGATATACAAAGAACAAACTTGGAACTACACGCTACCTGGTTGTAACAACTATGATAAATGATGTTGAATTGTGTAGGCGTGAATGTAACGTCTCAAATTTCTATTTTAGGATTTATAAAAAGTTCTCCAAAGTTTTGAGAATAAAATTACTTCCAATAACAATTCCAATCCCTTATAGAGTACATCTTTCTAAATACATATTGATAACTAAGAATTTGGTATTCAGAACTTAGATCTAAAATTTAAAACTTAAAGTTGAAGCAACAAATAAAAGAGAGACTTTCAACGTATTTCAAGTTTCCTTTAAAGCACTCTTTAAAAATGTTTGAGCAAAGAAAAAATAATAATAAATATTAAAACTAAGGGGATTTTTAAATAATGTGGTGAAATAGTTTACACAATTATTTCCATGGGATTATATAAGATTTTAGGTAATTTTTAGAAAGAAAGATTTATTTGAATTTGGTTCTCTTATGGAAATTATATATGTGAAATCTATAAAAAAGTACTAAACAAATTTTCTGCTTTTGCATATCATACTGGATTTCTATTTCTGCATTTGAACTTGAGTGTATAATTTAAAACCTAATTTGGATTTAAAGAAATAGAAATAGAAAAGAAAATAGAAAACAAAAAATAAAGAAAAAGGAAAAAGTGAAGCCCTTACCTGGGCCGAATTTCCTCTGTCCATGGCCCACTCTCCCTTGCTCAGCCCACCAGCATGACCAAGCTTGCCTCGATACCGACACGTGGGCCCATCGCGTCATTCTCATGATCCCGATGCTGGCTTGTGGGGTCCCCATGTCAGGAGCTCCTTCCATCTCATGCCATGTTCGGATCGATGCTGCTATCGGTCCATGCCGCGCGGAATCTGGGGCTCCTCAACCAAATCACTAGGATTCTCGGCCGATTGCGTTTCCCCGCGGCTATATAATCGTGCCCCCTTGGGCCATACTCCAGCAATGCTTTGGGCGGCATTGCCGTGAGGTTGAAGAAAACCACCGCCACTGGGGAAATCGCCTGTGCCACCGTTCGAGGTTCGTGGGGGATGAGGGTCCATCGCCGATACACACCGCACCTATCCGTGGCCTTCCCGGGCTAAGGCATCAACCGGAACACAACCAATTGCTCTCCGTGGATCCATCTCCGCCGCCGACCACGTCACGTCATTGCTAGGTTCCTTCATAGCTCAATCGGCTGGTTAGTACCCCACACACCAATCGCCTCGTTGCCCTGAACGTTTTGAACCTGTCCGACCATGGGTTGGTGTAGCGGTGGGTCGTTGCGCATTCGCTGGCCATGGCCTCTATCGTGGCTTCGAGCGGCGCTGCCGAGGCTCAGCCGTGGGGAGGAGCCTCACGTGTGGACCGTCTATCTGTGCAACAATGGCCCCAATTTGATCAAGTTGATACCCTTTTGCCTTTAATCGCGAGCCGTAGATTCGACATCTGACGTGCCGGATCGGGCCGTGGCGTTGGCAATCGTGGTCCGTGGATCTATGATCCAATGGTTGGCATTGCATACCGATTTGATTTCAACGAGATACACTGTGTCGTTCAATGGTGATCCTGCGGTCCACAGGGACCGATACCGCTTTGGCCAGCGTATTTTGCAAAAGAGACCTTATGTTTTTATACAATCAACCGACCATCCTAGTGATAGTGTAGAGGATTTAGAATAGGTCCCTGGAATCACAACCTAGCCCCTGAGTTCTTGGGAATTTATGCCCGCAACCCAGTGAGTGAGTAAATTGAAATAATCAATTTAGAAAATGATTTCTAGTGTAGAAATAATTCTAGAATCTTGTTTAATTCATAATTAATTCATTTTAACTCCTTTATGATCCATTCTAGTTACACTAAACTCATATTAATATTGTTCTTCAACTAGTAACCTTATTTTATCATGAAACCTATGGTTAAAATTATGCACTTAATTTATTTTTATATCTAACACTTAATTCTTTAGAAAATCATAACTCTTTAACCGTAACTCTGAATTTAGCGATTCTCGAACCTACGACCTCGTAGCAGCACGTAGAATATTCTTACGTTGTTTGTTCTCATGTTTGGTGTAATGTTATTTCTATGTACTCCTTGTCTATTTGTATGTATTTCTATGAATTACAGCGAGATTACAAGTAACCCAAAGACCAATTTGGTGAAGTACCTGAGAATCTCAAGTCTAAGGCAAGTTGTGCCCTTGATCACTTTTCTCTTTACTTAATAATGTTCCTGGTAATCACTGTGACATGCTTAGGTTAATTTGATGGGACCTAATAGGTTTCCCTAGATTTGTTTACCCCATCCCTTCCAGACAAATGAATTATTGGGTAGACTTGCTATTGCTCTACCTGGTTTTAGGATTAATGTTACATTTGAATTATGATCATGTTCAAATTATGTTGTTGTTTTAATTATTGTTCATGACAAGATCATTATGTTAATTGGAACATGGAGCTTAACTTGAGATAACAGTGCTACCACAAGGGTGGAATGGGACGCCCTTGGCCAAGTAATTAGGAAAGCTAGGGAGAGATTACCTTACCCAAATGGGGCAAACGGGGAGGCATCGCTGCAAAGTATAGGGAGGTTCTTGGGTCGAACTATTGTGATGGCATTTCGGACGAGGGATTCCTATGCTTCCTTCTTCCTGAAACCGTAGTGGGTATTCTCGAACTAGTGGAACTTTGGAAAAGGCCTCGTAGTGCTACCCTGCCTCGCTTCCTCGGTAGAGGTGTATGGGGTCCGTACAACCCTGTGGCAAATGGGTAACACGACTTGTGGTTAAAGATGTGCAACCTCTATAGAGTGTAAAACCGGTATATCAGTCGTTCTCACAGTCAAGAGCGACTCAGGACTCTCGCATGATTAATTTATGGAACTAAACTTAACTTGCCATATGCACTACATTGTGGATGTTATTATTAATTATTATCTATTATTTATTTGGGTTCGTATCTATATATACTTAGTAACTACTAATAAAATTTTGACCAACTCTAAAAGCAATGCTCAGCTTTAACCATCTCCTTTGGTAAGCCTTACCCTTCACATGAGCCCCACTTTAAGTGAGCTCATGCACAATATTCCCCAAAACTTGTTGAGTGATGAACGTATGTGAGCTCACCCTTGCTATACTCACACCCCCTAGGTCAAGAACAGGTACCACAAGATGAGGAGCATGAAGGATGTCGTGATGAGTTCGTGAGAGGTCTAGGTCGTTGTCTCCCAGTCAACTATGGTTGTTGGATCGTTGTCTTCGTATGATGTAATTATTTAACTATTTTGTACAGAACTCCATTATATTAAAGATGTGACATTCGTTTCTATACCATGAGTCATTATATGTGTGAGACTTGATCCTAGCACACATTTGATTCGTGCCCGGGTTTGCCCCTTAAATCTGGGTGTGACAATGAAACATTCTATTGGAAGGCGAGTATTAGGATCTCGAAGCTCATCAAAGAACGGGTGAACAAGTGCCTCCACCTAGACAAAAGATTCATAAAGATCTTAGAAAACCTTTGTCAACAGGGGTAATGCTAATGTCATTCAAAATGACATAATCTCATGTCTAAGCAAATTAGGTCAAGAGTCCAAAAGTTCTATTAGCAAAATAACATCTGTCAAATTGGAGTCCAGAAGTCTTTGATTGTTGACAACGATGCTCAGTTCAGTTTCGAAGCATTCAAAGCGTTTTGCAGTCAAATAGGTACCAACATGCACTTTGCTTTAGTCAGGCATCCGGGATCTAATGGATTGGTTGAAAGGGCAAATGTTATAATCCTCCTGGGAATCATGAAGTCTCTCTTTGGACTCCCAAAGGGAAAATGGTTAGAAGAGCTAATCAAAGTAGTGTGGAATAACAATACCATGGTATCAAGGTCTACATGATTTACGCCATTCAAACTCCTCTTTGGAGATGAAGCAATGACTCCAGAAGAAGCGAAGCTAGGTTCAGAAAGAGTCATGGCATCAACTGGCAATGAAGATAATGAAAATGTTTCAAAAGATACAATAGAGGTGTCAAGACTTGAAGCTATTGAAAACATTAGGAAGTATCAAGCTAAAACAGTAAAGTGGTGAAACAGAAAGGTAAAGCTGAAGAATATAGCACCAGGGCACTTAGTGCTTTGAAGGGTTGCCAACTTAGATACAACAGGCAAGATTCAGACAAAATGGTAAGGTCCCTACTTGGTTTCTGAAAGGGGAATAGGGATAACCTTTTCCTATAAATAATTTTGGTGGTTGAATGCCCAACACAAATAATGGACTAACTAGTTTGCTCTAGAATATTTGTTCTATAGGTGCATAAAGGTTCAACACAAACCAATAAAAGATTGAAGAAATGGTTCAAATACAAAGGAGCAAAGAAACCAAGAGTGCCCTGGTCTGGCGCACTGGACTGTCCGGTGTGCCACCGGACAGTGTCCGGTGCACCAGGACTGTACAATCTCAAACTCGCCACTCTCGGGTTTCTCAGAAGCGCGCTCCGCTATAATTCACCGGACTGTCCGGTGTGACAGCGGTGCAATGGCTACTCAGCACAACGGTCGACTGCAAAAGCCACGCTGACTGCTGAACAGTGAAGAACAGTGCACGCAGAAGTTAGAGCAGTCATCAGAGGCGCAACGGACAGTGAACAGTGCCTGTCCGGTGTGGCACCGGATTGTTCGGTGCCACCAGAAGATAAGCCTCCAACGGTCAACTGCTCCAGAACCATAACGGTTGGGTGATATGGCTGGCGCACCGGACATGTGCCCATCGACAGCAGCCATCCCCAACGGCTACTTGGTGGTTGAGGGCTATAAATACCCCCAACCACCACCACTCCAAGCATCCAAGCATTCAAAACTCCTCATTCAATACAAGAGCAAAGTGCAACACTCCAAGACATAAATCAAAGCCACTGATCCAATCAAAGTCCCCGATTCAACTCTAGTGCTTTAGGACTTGTGAGAGGATCGTTCTTGTGTTTCTTTGTTGCTCTTGTTTGCTTGGTTGGCTTTCTTTTCTTTCTCACTTCTTACTCTCAAGCTTTGTAAGCGAGGCAAGAGACACCAAGTGTGTGGTGATCCTTGCGGGGTCTAAGTGACCCGTGATATTAAGGAAGAAGCCTCACTCGGTCTGAGTGACCGTTTGAGAGAGGGAAAGGGTTGAAAGAGACTCGGTCTTTGTGACCACCTCAACGGGGACTAGGTTCTTTAGAACCAAACCTCGGTAAAACAAATCATCGTGTCATCTACTTTATTTCTTGATTGAATTATTTTCCCCCTCTCTTCTGGACTCGAATTTAATTCTAACGCTAACCCCAGCTTGTAGTTTGTGTTTTAAGTTGTAAATTTCAGATTACGCCTATTCACCCCCTCTAGGCGACTTTCAATTGGTATCAGAACCCGGTACTTCATTAGAGTTTAACAACTCGAAGCGATGTCAGGAGATCACACCAAGAGGGAAATCATGACCGGCGACAAGCCCGCAAGCTCGGGGAGAACCCTCTCAAGGGAGTCTGGCCACAAACAAAAGGAGAAATCCTCTTCCTATAACAGGACCCATCGGAGAGGCGACAAGAAGAAGAAGATGAATAAAGTGGTCTACTATGAGACCGATTCTTTGTCGCCCTCCACCTTCGGCTCCGACTCGTCGTCCACTACTTCTAAGCGCCATGAGCGCAAGAAGTATAGTAAGATGCCCCTCCGCTATCCTCGCATTTCTAAGCGCACTCCATTACTTTCCGTTCCCTTAGGCAAACCACCATTTTTTGATGGTGAGTATTATTCTATGTGGAGTGGTAAAATGAGGCATCATCTAACCTCACTCCACAAAAGCATATGGGATATTGTTGAGTATGGAGCGCAGGTATCGAAGGTAGGGGACAAGGACTACGATTCGGACGAGGTCGACCAAATTCGGCACTTTAACTCCCAAGCCACAACTATACTCCTCGCCTCCTTGTGTTGAGAGGAGTATAATAAGGTGCAAGGGTTAAAGATGGCCAAAGAAATTTGGGACATCCTCAAGATGGTGCACAAAGGGGACGAGGTGACCAAGATCACCAAAAGAGAGACGATCGAGGGGGAGCTCGGTCGATTCGTCCTCAACCAAGGAGAGGAGCCACAAGCTATGTACAACTGGCTCAAGACCTTGGTGAATCAAGTGCGCAACCTCGGGAGCACAAAATGGGATGACCATGAAATGGTCAAGGTTAGTCTTAGATCACTCGTATTTCGTAGTCCTATTCAAGTTCAATTAATATGTGGTGATCCTAGATATAAGCTAATGTCTCCCGATGAAGCAATTGGAAAGTTTGTGAGCTTTGAACTAATGGTCAAAGGCTCCAAACACATCATCAACTTGGAGCAAGGCGCCACCTCCACACCTGAGGTGCAACCCGTCGCATTCAAGGTGACGGAAGAAGAGAAGAAGGAATCTACACCAAGTAGAATTCCAATCGATGCCTCCAAGCTCGACAACGAGGAAATGGCACTCATCATCAAGAGCTTCTACCAAATCCTCAAGCAAAGGAGGGGGAAAGACTACAAACCCTGCTCCAAGAAGGTGTGCTACAAATGTGGTAAGCCCGGTCATTTTATCACTAAATTTCCTATGTCTAGTGATAGTGACAGTGGTGATGACAAGAAAGGGAAGAAGAAGGAGAAGAAGAGATACTACAAGAAGAAGGGCGACGATGCCCATGTGTGTCGAGAATGGGACTCCAATGAGAGCTCCACCGACTCCTCCTCCGACGAGGACGCCGCCAACATCACCGTCAACAAGGGCCTCCTCTTCCCCAACGTCGGCCACAAGTGCTTCATGGCAAAGGATGGCAAAAATAAGAAGGTAAAATCTAGAGCCTCCACCATATATACAACATCTAGTGATGAGGGTAGCTCTAGTGAAGATGAAGATGATTTTCTTATGCTTTTTGCCAACCTTAACATGCAACAAAAAAGAAAAATTGAATGAATTGATAGGAGCCATTCATGAGAAGGATGAACTCTTGGATTGCCAAGAGGAATTCCTTATTAAAGAAAACAAGAAGCATGCTAAAGTAAAAAATGCTTATGCTCAGGAAGTAGAGAAAAATGAAAATTTGACTAAGGAATTTAGCATTTGCCATGACACTGTTTCCAACGTTAGAACTAAAAATGCTAATTTAATTGCTAAGGTTGAAAAATTAAATGTTTGTAATGATTCAACTGTCAATCTTAAGAATGAAAATGCTAGTCTAATTGCAAAAATTGATAAATTAAATGAATCAATTTCTAGCCATAGAGATGAAAATGCTAGATTAATTTCTAAAGCTAAAGATTTGAATGTTTGCAATGATTCTATTTCCAGTCTTAGAAATGAGAATATTATATTACATGCTAAGATTGATGAATTAAATGTTTGCAAACCCTCTACATCTACTGTTGATCATGTTTCTATTTGCGCTAGATGTAGAGATATTGATGTTGATGCTATCCATGATCACCTTGCTTTAATTAAACAACAAAATGATCACATAGCTCAACTAACTGCTAAAATTAATGAGCATGAGATTGAAAATGAAAAATTTAAATTTGCTAGAAGCATGCTCTATAATGGGAGACGCCCTGGTACTAAGAATGACATTGGTTTCCAACAGGGAAGCAATGTCAAGCTTAGTGCCCCTAAAAGATTGTCTAATTTTGTTAAGGGCAAGGCTCCCATGGTTCAGGATAATGAGGGTTACATTCTGTATCCTGCTAATTATTCTGAGCACAAAATTAGGAGAATTCATGCTAGAAAACCTCATAATGTTTCTCACCATGCATTTATGTATAAGAATGAGGCTTCTAGCTCTAGGCATTCTACTCATGTTAAAATGCCTGAAAAGAAAACTCCTGCTGCATCAAATGAACCTAACATTTCTTTTAAGACTTTTGATGCATCTTATGTCTAACAAATCAGGCAAAGTAGTTACCAAATATGCAGGGGGCAAACACAAGGGCTCAAAGACTTGTGTTTGGGTACCCAAGGTGCTTGTTTCTAACGTCAAAGGACCTAAGACTGTTTGGGTACCTAAGAACAAGGCCTAAATTGTTTTGCAGATTTATGCATCCAGGGGCTCAAGCTGGATAATTGATAGCGGATGCACAAACCATATGACAGGGGAGAAAAGGATGTTCTCCTCCTATGAGAAAAACGAAGATCCCCAAAGAGCTATCACATTCGGGGATGGAAATCAAGGTTTGGTCAAAGGACTTGGTAAAATTGCTATATCACCTAACCATTCTATTTCCAATGTTTTTCTTGTAGATTCTTTAGATTATAACTTGCTTTTAGTTTCTCAATTATGCAAAATAGGTTACAACTGTCTTTTTAGTGACATAGGTGTTACTGTCTTTTGAAGAAATGATGATTCAATAGCATTTAAGGGAGTGTTAGAGGGTCAGCTATACTTAGTTGATTTCAATAAAGCTGAACTTGACACTTGATTAATTGCTAAGACTAATATGGGTTGGCTCTGGCATCGCCGATTTGCCCATGTTAGGATGAAGAATCTTCACAAACTTCTAAAGGAAGAACACATTTTAGGACTAACAAATGTTCATTTTGAGAAAGATAGGGTTTGTAGCGCATGTCAAGCAGGAAAGCAAGTTGGCGCTCATCATCCACATAAGAACATCATGACAACGGACAGGCCACTGGAGCTACTCCACATGGATCTATTCGGCCCGATCGCTTACATAAGCATCGGCGAGAATAAGTACTGTCTAGTAATTGTGGATGATTATTCTCGCTTCACTTGGGTATTCTTTTTGCAGGAAAAATCTCAGACCCAAGACCTTAAAGGGATTCTTGAGACGGGTTCAAAATGAGTTTGGCTTAAGGATCAAAAAGATAAGAAGCGACAATTGGATGGAGTTCATGAACTCTCAAATTGAAGGCTTCCTTGAGGAGGAGGGCATCAAGCATGAGTTCTCTTCTCCCTACACGCGTCAACAAAATGGTGTAGTGGAGAGGAAGAATAGAACTCTACTGGGTATGGCAAGGACCATGCTTGATGAGTATAAGACACCGGACCGGTTTTGGGCCAAGGCGATTAACATCGCCTGCTACTCCATCAACTGGTTATATCTTCATCGAATCCTCAAGAAGACATCTTATGAACTCCTCACTAGTAAAAAGCCCAATGTTTCATATTTTAGAGTCTTTGGTAGCAAATGTTTATTCTTGTTAAAAGAGATAGAAAATTTAAATTTGCTCCTAAAGCTGTAGAAGGCTTTTTACTTGGTTATGACTCAAACACAAGGGCATATAGAGTCTTCAACAAATCCACTGGATTAGTTGAGGTTTCTTGTGACATTGTGTTTGATGAGATTAATGGCTCCCAAGTGGAGCAAGTTGATCTTGATGAATTAGATGATGATGAGGCTCCGTGCATCGCACTAAGGAACATGTCCATTGGGGATGTGTGTCCTAAGGAATCCAAAGAGCCTCCACAAGCACAAGATCAACCATCATCTTCCATTCAAGCATTTCCACCAACTCAAGATGAGGAACAGGTTCAAGGTGATGAAGAAGAAGATCAAGAAGATGAGCCACCTCAAGAGGAGGACAAGGATCAAGGGGGAGATGAAGTTGATCAAGACAAGGAAGATGATCAAGAAATTCAGGGTCAAAGGCCGCCACACCCAAGAGTCCACCAGGCGATTCAAAGAGATCACCCCGTTAACTCCATTCTTGGTGATATCCGTAAGGGGGTAACTACTCGATCTCGAGTCACACATTTTTGTGAACATTACTCCTTTATCTCCTCTATTGAGCCATACAGGGTAGAGGATGCATTAAGAGATTCGGATTGGGTGCTGGCGATGCAAGAGGAGCTCAACAACTTCACAAGAAATGAGGTATGACATTTAGTTCCATGTCCTAATCAAAATGTTGTAGGTACCAAGTGGGTATTCCGCAACAAGCAAGACGAGCATGGTGTGGTGATAAGGAACAAAGCCCGACTTGTGGCCAAAGGTTATTCACAAGTCGAAGGTTTGGATTTCGATGAAACTTATGCACCCGTAGCTAGGCTTGAGTCAATTCACATATTACTTGCCTATGCTACTTACCATGGCTTTAAGCTCTACCAAATGGACATGAAGAGTGCCTTCCTCAATGGACCAATCAAGGAAGAGGTCTATGTTGAGCAACCTCCCGGCTTTGAAGATAGTGAGTACCCTAACCATGTTTATAAACTCTCAAAGGCGCTTTATGGGCTAAAGCAAGCCCTAAGAGCATGGTATGAATGCATGCGAGATTTTCTTATCACTAATGGCTTCAAAGTCGGTAAAGCCGATCCTACTCTCTTTACTAAAACTATTGCAAATGATTTGTTTTAATGCCAAATTTATGTTGATGATATTATATTTGGGTCTACTAACAAATCTACTTGTGAAGAGTTTAGTAGGATCATGGTTCAAAAATTCGAGATGTCTATGATGGGGGAGTTGAGATATTTCTTAGGATTTCAAGTCAAGCAACTTCAAGAGGGCACCTTCATCAGCCAAACCTAATACATTCAAGACATACTTAACAAGTTTGGAATGAAGGATGCCAAACCCATCAAGACACCCATGGGAACAAATGGGCATCTCGACCTCTTCACGGGAGGTAAATCCGTAGATCAAAAGGTATACCGATCGATGATAGGTTCTTTACTCTATTTATGTGCATCTCGACCGGATATTATGCTTTATGTATGTATGTGTGCAGGGTTCCAAGCCGATCCTAAGGAAGTTCACCTTAGGGCCGTGAAGAGAATCATGAGATATTTAGTTTACACTCCTAAGTTTGGGCTTTGGTACCTCAAGGGATCCACCTTTGATTTAATAGTTTATTCAGATGGCGATTGGGCAGGGTGTAAAATTGATAGAAAGAGCACATCATGGACTTGTTAGTTTCTAGGGAGATCCCTGGTATCTTGGGCTTCAAAGAAACAAAACTCCGTAGCTCTTTCTATCGCCGAAGCCGAGTATATTGCAGCAGGCCATTGTTGTGTGCAATTACTTTGGATGAGGCAAACCCTCAGGGACTATGGCTACAAATTGAGCAAAGTCCCTCTCCTATGTGACAATGAGAGTGCTATCCGCATGGCGGAAAATCCCGTTGAACACAGCCGCACTAAGCACATAGATATTCGGTATCACTTTCTGAGGGATCACTAGCAAAGAGGGGATATCAAAATAGCTTATATTAACACCAAAGATCAATTAGCTGATATCTTTACTAAGCCATTAGATGAGAAAACCTTTAGCAAACTTAGGAATGAGCTAAATATACTTGATTCTCAGAATTTTGATTGAAGCATTGCACTCATAGCACATTTATATACCTTTGATCATGTCTCTTTCATTTGGTACATATTCATATTTCTTATTCTTCTTGTGCCAAGGCTAATACTAATGTGTTTCCATGAGTATTTCTTGTATTAGTCTTAGATTGAATGGGAAATGGAGTATTCAGCAAAAACAACACTTCCACTCAACTCCATCGGCATTATTTACCCTTTGCCGATATTCCACAACACTCTCCAATTTGGTATAATCCTTCAATCATATATTGTTTACCAAAGGGAGATAATATATAAAAGGGCTCTCAAAGTCTCCGTTTTTGGCGATTAATGCCAAAGGGGGAGAAAGTATTTAGCCCAAAGCAAATGGACCGCACCACCACCAATTTCAAAATTTTCAAGAATTTTTCAAATTGGTATCTAAATGTATTTGATCTTGTTCAATTGATATTTACAAAAATTGGTAAAACCCTCTTGAACACTAAGAGGAGAATTTCATTTAGGGGAGTTTTGTTTAGTCAAAGGAAAAGCATTTGAAACAGGGGGAGAAAATTTCAAATCTTGAAAATGCTTCTTGCAATCTTACTCATATGCTTTGACTATTTGCAAAAAAAAACTTTGAAAAGATTTTCCAAAAGAATTTGCAAAAAAAAACAAAACAAGTGGTGCAATCGTGGTCCAAAATATTAAATAAAAGAAAGCAATCCATGCATATCTAGTGAAATTATAAATTGTTTTAATTCTAAGTAACCTATGCACTTACATTATGCAAACTAGTTCATTTCTGCACTTATATATTTGCTTTGGTTTGTGTTGGCATCAATCACCAAAAAGGGGGAGATTGAAAGGGAAATAGGAATAACCTTTTCCTATAAATAATTTTGGTGGTTGAATGCCCAACACAAATAATGGACTAACTAGTTTGCTCTAGAATATTTGTTCTACAGGTGCATAAAGGTTCAACACAAACCAATAAAAGATTGAAGAAAGGGTTCAAATACAAAAGAGCAAAGAAACCAAGAGTGCCCTGGTCTGGCGCACCGGACTGTCCGGTGTGCCATCGGACAGTGTCCGGTGCACCAGGACCGTACAATCTCAAACTCGCCACTCTCAGGTTTCTTAGAAGCGCGCTCTGCTATAATTCACCAGACTGTCTGGTGTGCCACCGGACTGTCCGGTGTGACAGTGGTGCAACGGCTACTCGGCGCAACGGTCGACTGCAAAAGCCACGCTGACCGCTGAATAGTGAAGAATAGTGCGCGTAGAAGTCAGAGCAGTCGTCAGAGGCGCACCGGACAGTGAACAGTGCCTGTCCAGTGTGGCACCGGACTGTCTGGTGTCACCAGAAGACAAGCTTCCAACGGTCAACTGCTCCAGAACCCTAACGGTTGGGTGACGTGGCTGGCGCACCGGACAGCGTTCGGTGGCGCACTAGACTGTCCGGTGTGCCCATCGACAGCAGCCATCCCCAACGGCTACTTGGTGGTTGAGGGCTATAAATACCCCCAACCACCACCACTCCAAGCATCCAAGCATTCAGCACTCCTCATTCAATACAAGAGCAAAGTGCAATACTCCAAGACACAAATCAAAGCCACCGATCCAATCAAAGTCCCCGATTCAACTCTAGTGCTTTAGGACTTGTGAGAGGATCGTTCTTGTGTTTCTTTGTTGCTCTTGTTTGCTTGTTGGCTTTCTTTTCTTTCTCACTTCTTACTCTCAAGCTTTGTAAGCGAGGCAAGAGACACCAAGTGTGTGGTGATCCTTGCGGGGTCTAAGTGACCCGTGAGATTAAGGAAGAAGCCTCACTCGGTCTGAGTGACCGTTTGAGAGAGGGAAAGGGTTGAAAGAGACCCGGTCTTTGTGACCACCTCAACGGGGACTAGGTTCTTTAGAACTGAACCTCGGTAAAACAAATCACCGTGTCATCCGCTTTATTTCTTTATTGATTTGTTTTCCCCCTCTCTCCCAGACTCAGATTTAATTCTAACGCTAACCCCAGCTTGTAGTTTGTGTTTTAATTTGTATATTTCAGATTACGCCTATTCAACCCCCTCTAGGTGACTTTCAGTTTCAGCCTCAAACAGGCCAGGGTCATATAGACTAAAGGATATGGGAAATGAAATCCATAGATCATGGAATGCAGATGATCTTCAAAGATACTATGTATAGCTTCTCTATAGTTTTCTTCTTCAATTTGGCACCTTTTTTCTTACAAGGTGTTGGGGACCTATATTGCCAAAGATCCTCAAAACCCCTTTATTACCAAATTTAGAAGGTGTGTTTCTGGTACAATGCAAAGAATCAACGAAGCTAGCCTTCTTTAGAAGCAGCCTACAAATCAAAAGAAGTTGTGGAGCTTTGCCTGCATGTAGGCATTGAGAAGACACATGCCGAAGGCGGTAGCTTCAGATTCAAAGGCATACGAAGCAAGGGAAAATAAGAAGACTAGGAAGGTTTGTTCAGCATGGGAAGCAGAAGAGAAAAGTCAGCTTTGTCCCTATGAGACTTTTAAATATTGTGTGTAAAATTTATGGGTATATTTGTAATTTCATACGAAGTTGTACCTCACGACTATAAATAGAGGGGTAGTGCCATGCATAAGAGCACCTCTTAGCTCTGAATCGAAGGTACCTTCAAACTCTTAGCTATGAAGTCGAAGGTATATTTGTATTCATTTTGATGTATTCTAAGGAATGGAATAATGTGTTCTCACATTCGGATGATTAATTCACATACCACTCTCGTGGACATATTTTCATGCTCCCTACTTTCTCTCTGGAATTAACATTTGAAGAAGAGTTAATTGAAGAGAGAAACTTTCTAATTTGACAACTTGTGTTGCCTTGTTTTTATACTCCTTAGAAATAAAAACGAGTGACCAACATTGGTTCCCACCTCTGGTGAACTCAGAACGACCACAACAAGCCACATCATGCCGACGAAGAAGTCAACAACAACTGTTGTCGTCCTTACTCCCTTGGATCCCAACCAAGGAGATTAAGCACTCCTCCGAGAGGCAAGGAGCCAGAAGAGGAACATTGTCAGCCCTGTACCATGAGATGATGAGCTCGATCGAGAGATCCACAACCTCGAAACCATCCACCAAAAAGTTGATAAGTGCAAAGAGAAGATGCTTAGGCTCTCTGAACTTCAAAAGCAGATTGATGAAGCAACCAAGCAAATGCTCAACATTGCACAAGACACTGATCAACAAGAGTGTCAACACCACTATAGGGACCTTCGGCATGCAGGTCACAACCATGATGACCTTCAGCATGAGGCCTACAATTATGATGACTTCATGTATGATGTTGCTTCTCCTTTTACACCAAAAACTACAAGCCACACCATGGCCGCCACTATACAAACCCCCACAACTACCAATGTACGACTGTTTATCATACTCAAAGCAGTTCTTGATAAGCTATAAAGTTACTATATCTTCTTATGGAGGCAATGCAACGGTCATGGCAAAATCCTTTGTCAAGGAAGAGAGAAGTGTAGCTTAGACTTGATATTCATTACTTTGGCCAAGAACCATCACTACTTGGCAGAAGCTAAAAGATATGATTCTCACTAGTTTCCGAGGTTTTCAAATAAAGCCCATTGCTGCTCAAGTTCTCTTTCAGTGCACTCAAGAGCAGGATGAGTACCTTTAGGCTTATGCCCAAAGGTTTCTTCGCCTAAGGGCTCAGACACCAACGCCGTGCAGGACAACATTGTGATAGACATAATGATCAAGGGGCTTCGTCTAGGCCCAGCTGCTCAATATTTTTTAGGAAACCCCCACACTCCCTAGAGAAGATGTTGCAAAAAATGGATGAGTACATAAGGGAAGACAATAATTTTTGCTAGAGAAGGGAAGAATTGCAAAGGTATGCAGAAACCACAAAAGGATTCAGAGGAAGATTCCACACAAAGTACATTGAAGCATACATAACCCGGCTCAAAATGAGGAAAAATTGCTCAGTACCAGAGGCAATCAAGTCAACACCAACAATCAAGTACTCATCAACAATATTCCCAAAGCAAATTTCACCCAACAACTTCAAGAGAGGGAAGAGGAGGCTGATGTTTTGGATGCAGGTTCAATACACATCCAAGAAAGTTTTGTTGTGTGTTTTGTGGAGAAGACAAAGGCCACACAACAAGGACCTGCCAGATAACAATCTAGAAGCAAAAATAACTTGCTGCTGCAACTTCTTAGCCATCCTAGCCAAAGGAAGTGTTTAGTACATCCTCATTCTACTCACCCTACATCACACAACATGTCCAACCCCAAGACCCCAAGCCACAACATCCTTCGGTCTCGAATGCTTTGAGTAATCCCATACCTAGTGGCTAGTCGCCATCTACTTCTTTATCCCAGGGTGACCTCCATATGACCAAGTCTACAAACACAAGGTTGACTTGTTCCTTGTGGTTCGGGTTGATGATGAGCGATTGACAATGGGTAGCGTCTTGGGTCGAGTCGTGGACTTGCTAGGGCATGAGATTATGTCTGTGTAACCATGTATGTTGGCTTGTGGTGTGCGGCTATGGAGCATAGGGATGGTGGTCGACAATGAAGGTGAAGGTCATGTGGGTTCATGCCGATGGACCAGGAGCAGTGAAGGACAAGCGCTGGGACTTGACCAAGGGACCAGAGTCACAGGGTGACTAGCCATGGTAGCTGACACCTGGGACATGCATTGGTGCGATGACATGGCAGATTTGGCTGTGTTGCTGGCACAGTCGAGGACTATGGGACACGTGTCCATGATGTGGGGTTGTGCATGGGTTGCGATACTCACGGTGGCATGGTGGTTGATCCTCGAAAAACCACCCAACGCTATGGATGGCAGGTTTTTGACCAAGTTTGACCTTAAAACTCGGTGGTGGCGATTCCAGCGGGAATCATAGGAGGCACGTGACATCAGCATGGAGGGTGTGTCAAGGTGAAGCAACTTCGTGTGGAGCGTGTGACCGTCATATCAAAACTCCAGGAGTTGATCCACTTTGCCCTCGGTGGAGTGGATAGGCTCTATGTAAATAGGGTTAGTTTAAGAAATAGAAATAACCCTTTTATAAATAGAGTGGTAGGATGTTGAGGATAGCTGTCTCTTTTAGCTAGGTTCACTAGGCATTTACTTAGAAACTCGAGTTTTTATTCCCAAGCTTGTAGCCAAAGATCCACAGTGATTTGTACTCTTCGACCATGTTCTTGTGATCTTCACCGAGTAATCCAAGGAAGGGTGGCTAGTTCCACCCACATGTTTCATTGAATCAAAATCTCAGTTTTGTTTCGACTAAAGTTTCTAGTTCATTATGCTCCTGTGTAATATTCTCTCATGTTGTGGATGTTGGTCACTTGTTTTCAATTGTTGTATGTAATCAAAAACAAGGCAACACAAGGTTAAAAAAGTAGAAACCTTCGTCCTTGGAGTGTTATCTCTTTGGGATAACAACTCAAGGACAAAGGTAGAGTGTAATCGAATGGAATACACAAAGCATGACGAAGTAAGAGATGAGAACTCATATCATGTCCCTTAGCATTTTATTTCTCTTCTCATACAAGGCAAGTTTGCAATCATACCTTCAGATGCAAGATAGCATGAAGGTGTTTCGAAGGCTGACCTATATGAAGATGTAGCACCTAGCTAAAGGTACTTTATGCAGGGTATTGGTCATCTATTTATATGGGAGATGAACTGACTTAGTATAAGATCACAATCGTTCCCTTCATTATTTACGAATGCCATCAGTGCAGTAACATATTTTCTCCATCCTCGGTCGCGCAGTTTCAAGCCTTTGTCGCCTTCTCCTTTAGCTTACACCAGAAGTTCCTCTGTTGTCACCAAAGTTGTTGACTTCAGCTAGGACCCTTTTACTAGCACACATGTGTGAAGCCTCTTTGCATGCTTTCCCGGCTGAAGGTTCGCTTTGTCCATTAGTACTCCTAAGGCATGTGCCGAAGTAAAAGGTTAAATGAGTGATCTTCAACATAGCTTTTCCTTGCACCCCTAAGGCAATCATATGACATAATTAGTCAAAGGACCTTCGACAACATTGGCGCCCAACAGTAGCCCCTGTGGAATGAGTTCGTTATTTCATGACGAGCTTAGATCGCAAAAAATATAATTCGCAGGCCTTGTGCCGAAGGTCCAAAAAACACCTTCTTGAAGCTCGCTATGAAATTGACTGACATACACGGTGGGACCCAATGGTCATTGGATGCCACAGTTAAAGTTAAAGGATTGCGCATATAAAAGGGGCGGTACCCAGCGTTGTAGGGTACGGCTTTTGCTGCTTGCACTCACTGCTGCTAGTGCCCACTCTGCCTTCGAAGCTAGCTTTGAACATTGTCTGTTTGCTCCCTAACCAGCATGAGCAAGTTTCAGATATCACTTGCTTTTTTTTCTTAGAGTGTTGCTCGAGATGTCGCTAACACATTCGAAGAATGTGCTAGAGGCACATGAAACTGTTCCAGCAATGGGAGCTACTACTTCCTAGGCCGAAGTTTGCTCGCTGAACCAATCTAAAGACATAGTGGTTATGGATTTTGAATAGGACAACATGGTCATCCTCCCTATGAAGCCTAGCCATCTGGACTTTGGAAAATCCAAGATCAAAGAATGGCACATCGAGGTACTTAACCGCTTCGACTACATTGATAATATTGACTAGGTGCGATTAGGGGGTGATGAATTAGTACCGAGTCCAAGAGAGGATGAAGTTGTCATGTTTCGATGCTTCTTGAAGGCTGGTCTTAGGTTTTCTTTGCATAAGATGGAAGTTGCAGTGCTGAAGAGGTTTAACATATATCTTCATCAACTTACCCCAAATGCTATTGTGCGTCTAGGAATTTTTATTTGGGCAGTTCAAAGTCAAGGGAATAGAATTTGATGTTGAAGCCTTCTGCGATTGTTTCAACCATATTCATGAACTGCATTTCCAGACAAAGGCAACAAGTGGCCTACATAATAATTTTGGTTATTACAACTTTGTGTATCGAAAGGGGTTCAATGTTCCCGACCTTAGCCTATCGAAGCAAGTGACCAAATGAGTGGGCAAAAGAATGGTTTTATATGAAGAATGACTTGACCATGTGGGCTGACATATCAGGAATCATTCAATCTCCTAATGTCACAAGTTTTGGATTTAAGAAACCAACATGTTATGTTAACTTCGAAGCCCAAGCTGCCATAGTTGCCTTCAATGTTGTTAGCACCTATATTGGGATGCGGGAACTTATTCAAGAGTACTTAGCTTTTAAAACATGGCCATTGGCAACTGAGTGGGATATGATGAAGGTGTCTGAAGGGGATGCTTCGGATGCTAAGCCTGGGCTAATTAGGCTTCGATATAAGTATAGATTTAAAGATGTGTTCAGAGAACCTAGCGATGGTTGGCTAGATTATGTTGAAGAAGAATGTAATGAGATTATTGGTAATTTTAGCAAGTCAGAAGCCAAGGCTCTACAGCAGGCCTTCGGGCCTGAAAGAGGCTCCAGCTAAATCGTGTCTTTGATGCCATCGGGTTCTTCTATCCTGACTATCATGTCATGGCTCAGGATTTGAAGAAAAGGAAGAAGAAAGTGACCACAAGGCGGAGCAAGATTCCAAGGGTCCACACAGGATCAACTCCTCAGGCTTCGGAGGAAATCCTAGTAAATAAGCTTTTTGGTTTTATGTATAACTATTATTGATTTATTTTATTAATTCTATGTTTCTAAATTTCTCAGGTTGTACCTCAAGCCAGGATAGAAACTGAGATTGAAGAGCTCCCTCCCATGGAAGCTGAAGAAGCAAAAATTGAAGAAGCTATCAACTTGATAGCACAGAGGGTTAAGCCTTTGGAGGTGCTTCCAGGAAAGCGACGAAGAAGTTGTCAGGGAGAGGATAGCTCCAGCAATGAGTTTGTTCTTCGATGTTTTCGAAGAAGAAACTGAAAAGGATATTGCCAGTACGAGTCTATTGCCAAAGGCCCCCACGCCACCTTTTGAAGAGAAAACTAGCCCGATTGGGGTAGGACTTGGACAGACTGCTACAACGGTAACCCCTTCGGTAGCCATAGAAGCCAAAGACAAGGGTTCTTACTAGCCTGCTCTAGCGGAGGAAAAAGGAAAAGGGTCTGCTGAAATTGAGGAAGCTAAAAAAAGCTATCAAAGATGACACACCACTCAGCGAAGGGCCTTTCGACCATGTCCTGGGTGGCCGAAGCTATCGAGTTCACCACGCTGCGAGAAAGGTGATGGGGGCGAAGCAACTGGCCAAAGCTGTTAACTTTGCCGAACAACTAGGGTATCCTTCGGGGTCCACTATTTTTGGGGTGGCGAAGATGATTATCTGTATTGCTGCCCGGACAATAGGGAAATAGATGTATGCCGCTACATGGCCGATAATGTAGGCTTTCTGAAGTTGGAAGCTATGCTATCAACCATGTCTGATGAAGACTTTTCTGATTATCTAGCTTACACTCATCTCAAGGTAATTTTGTTAACCTTTGCTTTTGAGTTTTGGGCTGTTTTTGACGAAAAAATCTCATTCTTTGTATCTTCGCATGGCTTGTTCCTAGGCAAAGCCTTGAAAAATAGAAGAAAAGTTGAGAACAAAGTTGCCTAGAAGGAAATTTTAAAGCTTAAATCTGAAGTATCTGGGCTTCGATTTGATTATGCAGAAAAGGAGAAATCTTTCAAGATATTAGAAAATGACTTTATTGAGAGCCGGACTGAAGTCCAGAGGCTCGAAACTTCAAATGCTGAACAAAAGAAGCGGATCGCAATGCTAGAAGTTAAGATGGAGCAGATGAAAAAGGAGTATGAATTTGAAATGACGATGATGAGGCAATCGTCTATCGATGTGGCTGTTAACCTTAGCAGTGCTCAAGTAAACATGGATGACATGAAGGCTGAAATAAACCATGTAAGGATCTTGAATGAAAATTATCGAATCTTAGTGGCCAACTGTCATACTCTAGGCAACAGATGCCATAGAGAGATGTTGAAGACCTCCTCTGCTGCCGGAGCTTTGTCGAAAGAAAGAAAAATTTCAGATTTTGACTTAGACGTTTTGATGCGATGGGTACTTGGTGAGACTCGAGTGTTCAAAGGCGTCCTCTTGGCTCAAGAAGACTATTGCGCTTGGATAGGCACCCGAAGCATTGCTTCAGTTCTACTGAAGGCCAGGTGCAAGCACGTGAAAACCTGCACAGACCCCAATTTAAAGTCTCTGCTGACGATGTCCGAAGGTTGACTGTCGAGGCTTCAGAATGGTCAAAAAAATTTCTATACGAGATTTGGAAAAGGGGTGGAAAAGAGTTAAGCATTGAGGAACCATAAAGAACGAGAAAAGGTACATGCTTCATCACGTCTATGTTTTACCTTCGATTGTTATGTTCATGCTAAATGCAAAAAATTGTTATAGGCAAGGCAAGCAGCGAAAAAGGCTATGGATATCGAAAAAAGCTTCAGAGCAAAAAATTTCAAGGTATTTAACTTTCTATTTTTTTTTTTCTAAAGTTTCAATAAACTAGTATCGAATAACTACTTTCTAACCCTTGTTGAAAAGTTTCTACTTCACAGGTTGTGATTGAAGTGAAACATACCAAAGCTGAAGCCAAGGATGTTGCTGCCGAAGCCAAAGCTATTTCTGCCAGAGCTATAGAGAAGGCTAAAGATGGTGAAATCTTGAAGATCTATGAACAAATTTATGAAGAAGACATGCGAAGCGACCAAGGAAACTGATTTGTGTAAAGAACAATGCTATTTTATTGTAATAGTTTGAAGTTTAAAACTCCTTCAGAAGCTTCTTCGGCTTGTTTGTAATATATTTGCATTTTTGTTTCACTTTCTGTTCCTTTTTCTTTTGAGATGTGTGAAATTTTTAATCATGTGTTTTTGAGCTAAAGACGAAAAACACCTTCCCTTCTTCTCACATATTTCAAAAGAAAACGTGTGTATATATTTTTTGAATGTAACGACTTTGTAACCCCTTAGAGACAACTTCAGCATTTTTCTCATCATTACTTCGAGTAAAACAAATCCTAGCTCTGCATTCCCTTGGGAACGACTTCAGAGCTTTTTCACCATTACTTAGGTGAAATAAAACATAGCTCTGCATTCCCTTAGGAACATCTTCGGAGCTTTTTTCACCATTACTTAGGTAGTTAGGTGAAACAAAACATAGCTCTGGATTCCCTTAGGAACGTCTTTAGAGCTTTTCACCATTACTTAGGTGAAATAAAACATAGCTCTGCATTCCCTTAGGAATGTCTTCAGAGCTTTTCACCATTACTTAGCTGAAATAAAACATAACTCTGCATTCCCTTAGGAACATCTTCGGAGCTTTTCACCATTATTTAGGTGAAATAAAACATAGCTATGCATTCCCTTAGGAACGTCTTTGGAGCTTTTCACCATTACTTAGGTGAAATAAAACATAGCTCCGTATTGTTGGGCTCGAAGATACTGGATCATTATTGTATTAACTTGTAAAATGTTGAAAGTAATTGCAAAAGTAAATGCTAAGATACAATAATGACTTGCTGATAACTTCGGGGTCACTTACCTAGCCCCTTGGGGTACTTAGTATATATGCTTCGTCTCCGGGACCATGCTATTGACGGTATAAGTTTTGGAGCACTCCCTTCTGTCCCTTTGTCGTAGGTCTTACATTGTGAATTTGGGTTGATAAGCGAGGACTTGATCATAGGGAGGTGGTCCTAGGATGAAGGAGGCAGCTGGTGACCATGCACTCATCACCGGGTTGCTTGAGGCATTCGAGGCCAAAGGCAAACTTGGCCTTTACTCTTGTGGCTGAGTTTGAACGTATTGTGGGATGTAGGGTGAACAATATGAAGATGTACTGAACACCTCTTTCATTTGTGAAGGTTGAGCAGTTGACGAAGCAAGCTCATTCTGCTTGTTAATGGTGTGATGTCTTGTCCTTGTAGTGTAGCCTTTGTCCTCGCCACAAAATAAATAGAATGGCTTCCTTGGAGGTGCACCAAATCTACCAATAAAGCTTTGTCCTCCCCTTCCTCTCAGAGCAGGTGGTCAGAAAGTGCTTTGCGAAGACTACTGCTGAGAGCTTGCCTGCTGTCCTAATTGACCTTGTGACTGGGTCATTCTTTCCTCGCCGTATGATGGGTTATGGATGCTTCGGACATGCCTTGGATGAAATCTTCCTCCGAGCCCCTGGTGACTTTGGTGTACCTGTGGAACTCTTCCCTCCTTTGAAAAAGATCATTATCAGCCCTTATGTACTCCTTCATCTTCTGCAATAGCTTTACAAGGGAATGGGGAGGATTCCTTGCAAAATACTGGGTGGTTGGTCCTAGCCTAAGCTCCTTGACCACTACTTTGAAGATGATGTCATCCTAAATGGCTAGAGCCTGAGCTCGAAGCCTGAGGAACCTTCGAACAAATGGTTGAAGGTATTCGTCTGGATCGTCTGTACATTGGAACAGAGCTTGCGCAGCGATAGGCTTGGATTGAAAACCTTGAAAGCTAGTAAGGAGCATTTCCTTAAGCTTCGGCCATGAGCTAATAGTCCTTGGTCAGAGTGACAAGTACTAAGTCTGGGTGACACTTTGGACCACCATGACGAAGGATTTTGCCATGACTGCTAAGTTTCCACTGATATGGTGGATTCGTAGCTCATGAGAAACTACTTTGGGTCTGTCAAGCCATCATAAATAGGTAGCATAGGAGGCTTGTACAATGGTGGCCTTGGTGTAGCATGCAGCTCTGGTGTCAATGGGGAAGCTTCATCATAGAGGAAATCTTGAGCATTGTACACCTCGTGATGAAGATTGTCATGATCTCGCCCATCGTAATCTTGATGCCTGAAGTTATTTTGGTTTTCATGCGCTTCGATGTTGCGCATTTCTTCAGTTGCTTCATTTATCTTTCTTTGGAGTTCTGAAAGATGAAGCATCTTCTGCCTGAGCTTCTCTACTTGTTGGTAAATGGCTTCAAGATTGTTGATTTCTTCATCAAGCTCTTCTTCACGAGGGGGTGAGCTAATGCCTTCTTCTTTTGGATCCTTGCCTCTCTGATGAGAGCTTCTCTCCCTAGATTGGGATCGATTAGAGCAAGGATGGAGCTAGTTTCTCGTTGTTTTCTTTGGCAGCATGGTGTGTGTTGGTGTGGTCGTGAAATAACCGGAGGTTGGCACCAATGTTGGTCACTTGTTTTCAATTGCTGTATGGAATCAAAAACAAGGCAACACAAGGTTAAAAAAGTAGAAAACTTCATCCTTGGAGTGTTATCTCTTTAGGATAAGAACTCAACGATGAAGGTAGAGTGTAATAGAATGGAATACACAAGGCATGACGAAGTAAGATATGGGAACTCATCTCATGTCCCTTAGCATTTTATTTCTCTTCTCATACAAGACAAGTTTGCAATCATACCTTCGGTTTGTTGATGCAAGATAGCACGAAGATGTTTCGAAGGCTGAGCTATACGAAGCTATAGCACCTGGCCCTGGCTAAAGGTACTTTATGTGGGGTACTATTCATCTATTTATTGGGGAGACGAACTGACTTAGTATAAGATTACAATCGTGCCCTTCATTGTTTACAAATGCCATCAGGGCAGTAACGTATTTTATCCATCCTCGATCACGTGAGTTCGGGCCTTCGTCGCCTTCTCCTTTGGCTTACACCAGAAGTTCCTCTATTGTCGCCGAAGTTGTCGACTTCGGCTAGGACCTTTTTCTCTAGCACACATGTGTGAAGCCTCTTCGCATGCTTTCTCGGTCGAATGTTCACTTCATCCATTAGTAGAAGTACTCCTAAAATACACATGCTTGTGCCAAAGTAAAAGGTTAAACGGGTGATCTTCGGCATAGCTTTTCCTTGCACCGTTAAGGCAATCATGTGACATAACTAGTCAAAGGACCTTTGGTAACATTGGCCCCCAATAGTGGATTTGTGAAGAACCATCGAGTTCTTGGTTGTGAGGGTTGCTTGGGTTTGTTGGTGGGTGAGATATACTTCTTGGACCAATACTTATGCCCTAATGGTGTTATTTGTGGTCGTGAACATCGGTGATCTCATTTTGAGTTCGTTCTAGAAAACCCCAACAAAATCCCATTTTTCTTGGGTTTTTGAATATGCACGAGGATCTTTGAGTTGTTCACGATCAAACTTCATCAGTATTCTTGATTCTCTCTACGCAAACTTTATGTGAAGTTTGAGACAATTCTGCCTCTTTTTTAGTGCGTGGCACTGCTAGACTCCAGCCCGGCACTGTCATGACCCAGTACTGCTGGCTAGAAGCGTGGCACTATCGCTCCCTCTGTTCTGTGTTTTCGACTCTGATTTCTGGCAGACAGTTGGATTGATCTTCTCCCAAGATTTTTGTGTATTCAAATGATACTGGTTTGATCTACATAGTGATCTGGTGCTTTGTGTGTTCCTAGAGGCTTTGGTTCGAGATCGAGATCGAATTCACGATGTTGTTCTCAAAATGGAATTTTAGTGGCTCCCATTCACTCCCCACCCCTCTAGTCGCCTCACTTGTCCTTTAATTGGTATCGGAGGCCGGTTAAGGATTTCCTTACCCTAATCGGTCTGAAATCCACGAAGGCGACATGGAACGAGGTGTTGGAAAACCTCCATTCTTTGATGGGACGAACTACCCATATTGGAAGATCCGCATGTCTGCATATCTTTAGAGTATCGAGTACTGTGTCTAGGAGATTTGTCTTGATGTTGCGTTCGATGCTACAAGTGCTCGGATCACTTCGATTTAGATGGAGTTTCATTATTCGAACAACAAAGCATGAAATATTATGTTCTCATGTATCTCGCTTGTTGAAGTTAAGCGAGTTGGATATTTGGCTATGGCTCACCAGATCTGGTCCACCCTCGAGAGATTCCATGAGGGCAACGATCATGTAAAGTCCAGACTGTTTGAGACGTACTGGCAGCGGGAGTACAAGAACTTCATTTGGTTGGCTGGAGAGACGATCAACACATAGTCCATCATGAACAAGATGCATGCCAGTAAGGCACAACTTCCCTATGATGATCATGAGAGCGCACTGAAATTGCTACATGCTCTGGATTGGAGGGTTTAGGAAGTGAAGGTCTCGATGATCATCGAGTTCCCAATTATGAGACTCTCACCGTGAACAAATTTTTTAGCAAGCTCAAGTCCATCGAGATTTACCACCAAACCTGAGCCAAGATCGAGAACCCTGGTGCACCCTGGTCTCTGGATGTGGTTCTTCCTCTAACCCCTCACCTACTTTATTTGCTCTATCTTCTTTGTTGACCATCACAGAGGAGAAGATGGAGGCCTCAGGGATGAGGAGCTGGTAGTTGTGGCTAGTCGGTTCATGTGGTTCCATAACAACCGCCAGAACTAATGGCATGGCAGGTCAAAGGATGGATGCTTCAACTACAGCGACCCTGACCACTTCATCACTAGTTTCCCCAAGAAGGGTGTCACATCCGATTTTAGGGGCAAAACCGAATGCATAGCATATGTGTGCAGGATCCATTTTCCACACATATGTTGACGCCACAAGTGTAATATATCAAAAGGCAATGCAATAAAGGTGTAAAAGAGAATATAACAATTATTATATTCATCTAGACTTAAGAGTCTTAAACAATATCATAATCAAAGTACAGTAGAAATAACATGGGCGATCACCCACAAAAGATGACCGGAGCGTCGCTAGACTCACTACTCGTCAACGTCTTTCGTCAAAGTCTTCCTCATCAACTTCTGATCAAAAATTTAGCAAGGGTGAGCTCACTTACGGTGGGGCTCAGCAAATGGGAGGAATTATGCAAAGTTAACAAGGTAGGCTATGCTTATGTGGTAAGCATTTTAGTTGGTCAACATTTTATTAACAACACCTAATTTACTATTTATAAGTGTATCCCTAAACCTAAATTAATCATGAGCACAATGATTATATCTCAAAAGCACTTAAGTGAAACCACTTAAGCAAACCATTTTAAACCAAAGGGATCATGATTTAGTATCCATCTTTAAGTTTATTTTTTCTTGAGTTGAGATATGTGGAACACATCATGTACATCTGATAAATGGTCGGGTAGTTCCAACTGATATGCTACTTCTCCTTTTCCTTTCCAAGATCTTGAATAGACCAATATAACAGGGAGATAATTTGCCTTTGACCTTAAACCTTTTCATTCCTCTCATTGGTGTAACTTTAAGATACACATAATCTCCAACTTCAAAGGTTAATTCTCTTCTTCTATTATCAACATAGATTTTTCTTTCTTTACTATGCTATTTTAAGATTCTCTGTAACAATTTGCACTTGCTTTTTTGCTTCCTAAAGAATTTTGGACCAAACACTTGACTTTCTCCAATCTGGTTCCAATATAGCGGTGTTCTACATTTCCTTCCATAGAGTGCTCCAAATGGTGCCATCTTTAGACTTACTTGATAACTATTGTTATAAGAAAACTCTGCATAGGGCAAACTCTTATCCCAACTTTTACCATACTTTAAAGCATAAGCTCTTAACATATCTTCCAATCTTGAATTGTTCTTTTTGTTTTGGCCATCTGTCTGCGAATGACAGGCTGAGCTGAAATTTAATTTAGTATCCATAGATTCATGTAATCTCTTCCAAAAGCGTGAGGTAAACTAAGTTCCTCTATCTGATACAATTTTCTTTGTTACTCCATGTATACAAACAATTCTTGACATGTACAGTTCTGCCAACTGAGCTCATGAGTATGTGGTCTACACAGGTATGAAGTGTGCAACCTTAGTTAACCTGTCTACAATAACCCATACGGAATCATAACCATCACGTGTATAGGGTAGCCTAACTATAAAATCTAGACCAATTTCTTTCCATTTCCATTCAAGCACTTTAAGAGGTTGTAGCAAACCTGCTGGTCTTTGATGTTCTGCCTTAACTCATTGACACAGGTCACACAGTGCAACATGAGTAAGCAACATCTCTTTTCAAACCATACCACCAATATTTTTCTTTAAAATCCTGGTACATCTTAGTACTTCCAAGGTGTATAAAATGCGCTGAATCATGAGCTTCTCCCAAAATAAGCTGGCGAAGGTGTTCAACTTCCGGTACACAGATCCTCTTTTAAACCAAACTATGTCTTGCTCAGCTTCAGTGAAATCTGGGGCTTTACCCAAACTAATCTGAGTCTTAATTTCCTTAATCTTCTCATTTGATTCTTGCCCTTTACGAATTTCTTGCTCCAATGTAGATTCCACTTCCATGATTGTTGCCTCTATATTATTAACCATACCAACATTAAGTTGTTCCATCTCCCAACATAACTCTTGCTGCAACAGATATGCACTAACACTATTCACTTGACCTTTACGGCTCAAAGCATCTACCACGACGTTCGCTTTTCCTGGATGATATTGGTCCAAATCATAATCTTTTATTAACTCAAGCCATCTTCGATGTCTTAGGTTGAGTTCCTTTCTGAGTGAATATGTATTTTAAACTTTTGTGATCAGTGAAGATTTTGCACTTATTTCCAATCATGTAGTGCCTCCAAATCTTCAAAGTGTGCTCTATAGCAGCTAACTCCAAATCATACATCGGGTAGTTCTTTTCATGCTTCCGCAACTGCCTTGAGACATAAGCTATTACTTTTCCTTCTTGCATTAACACACATCCAAGATCTACATGCGAGGCATCACAGTAAACATCAAACCCTTTGTGAATATCTGGCATTACCAAAACTAGTGCAGTGGTTAGCCTTTCCTTGAGTTCATAAAAACATTTATCACAAGCCTCATCCCATTTAAACTCTTTGCCTTTCTCCAATAGTGAAGTAAGAGGTTTCACTAACTTGGAGAAGCCTTCAATAAATCTTATATAATATCCTGCTAATCCAAGAAAACTCTGATCTTTGACACATCCTTCGGTTGCTTCCAATTTAGTATTTCACTTCTCTTGCCTGGACCTACATTTATTCCACCATCAGTTATAATATGTCCTAGTAAGGCAACTATCACACCCGGTTTTGGAAGGTAAACCGAATGTGAACCATGTATGTGCCAGGATCAGAAATTAACGTACACAATGATTACATAATTGGATATCATCACACATTGCTCAAAATAATAATGAAAATAAGTACTTTATTACATCATGATGTCCAAGACATCCACAAAGTCATTAACTTAAGTCATAATCAATGTGCTGAACGAAACCACAGTAAGATATGGCCTTCACAGGCAACTGACTGGAGGTTTGCCACTAATCTAGGCCCTGTTTGGAACAGCTGAAACTTATTCAGAAGCCAACCTGATGGCTAGCTAGTCCGAGGAAGCAGCTGAGCAGAGAAGCAGCTGCTATGTTAAGCTAGATGTTGGCAGTTTGCTTATTGAATGGGCTGGAGCCTGTTAAAAGTGAGAAGTGTCTGAAATACCTTTACTATTCCTTAACTAAAGCACATTTATTGTTAACCATATAATAATATACTAAAAATTACATATACATTATTTGCATAAGAGAAAATACATGAAATAATTATATATTGGAATAATTTAGTTTATTACTTCAATGTTGGTGCAAGCATTACATTATCAGTAACCTCCCATTAATGCTTGAGCTATGGCATCACGCACACCTCCCATATCTTCGTGATCCACAACATCACTTGTACTAGCTCCCATGTCCCCATCCACATATGTGTCATCTAATGCTAGTGTATCAAATGAACATCACTCAAATTACTATCTCTAATAAAGTTATGCAACGCCATACAAGCAATTATGATCTTTGTTTGCTTCTCCATTGAGTAGCTCGGTACATTTAGAAGAATGTGCCATTTCATTTTCAAAACTCCAAATGAACGTTCAATGACATTTCTAAGCGACGAGTGAGCATGGTTGAACAACTCTTTGAACCAATAGGTTGACTGCCATTTTGAAATTCCGGTATGTGGTACCTTTGACCTTTGTATGGTGCTAGATAACCCTTTCGATTTGGATAACCTGAGTCAACAAGATAGTACTTTCCTTGAGGAGGATGTGGAAACTCATCCTTGTACTTGTTCAACAAAGTGTCTCTCCATATGCGTGTGTCATGAGCTGACCCAGGCCATCCCGCCACCACAAATGTGAACCTCATATTGAAATCACAAACAGCCATAACATTCTGACTACAATATCCATGTCGATTCATATGCACTGCTTGTTCTGATGATGGAACAGTGACTCCGATATGGGTACCATCAATGGCGCCTATACAATTTCTGAAATGAGGCCAAGATCTATGCTCTCGAATTTTTGGATGCACCACAGTGAAGGTAGGATCTTTAGGTTTGATGTTTTTAGCAGCCAAACGGTTCACACATTGTAAAACATCATTGAACCTCCTACTAACAGTTTCTAAAGAATGCAAAAATGTGTTTTGCTTGGCGAACTGACTGAGGTGCACCGCACATCCATAAAAACATGCCGAGTGCTTCTATTGGCATCATCTCATCTGAAGATGTTAAGCCATAATTGTTAACCAACACCTCATGCAAATTGTAAAACACTAACCTTCTCATTCGGAACATATTATAACAACGCTCTGGATCTCTAAGCTGTCGTTGAACCCACTGATAGCCTATCTCTTCGGGCACTTTTGTTGGTTTGTTTTTGAGATGAAGATGCCCCACAATCGAGCATTGCATATGCTGCAATTGCAGCAGCTTCATACATCCAATCACTTGATTCACTTGAATTACTTGCCTCACTTGACTCACTTGAATCCATCTGTCATATAGATTACAAAAGCATTACATAAACCATACATGATTAAATTAGGTCAACATTCAAAGTTATTACAACACAAATGATAATCTCAAGTTCCAATGCAAAGTTATTACAACAGAGATGATAATTTGAAGATACAATGCAAGAAACAATACAAAGGTAGTACTATCTAGCGGTTCTTCCTCTCCTCCCATGTTCTCTAAGCCATGCAAGCTTTCCTTCAGCGATTTTAAGAGTGACAAACACAATCCTCTGTACTCCTTCTTGATAAGGAGTTGTGTGGCATAAAAATGTTCATCGCTTCCTTCACCTGCCCCAGCCTCAATAACTGATTCCAACATTTCTACTATCTCTTGCCTAACATAATCATTATGCGAAGAGGTTGCAGAAGACTTGCTTGAACTAGCTTTTTCCACAAATGAATCAACAAAACGTTTGAACTGCAAGTCTCTAAAATTCTTCTTTGTTTTCTTAATTGGGGAATTCTGAGCAGCACCTCTTTTCCTGGAGGGTTTGTCACCTGGACTTGGAAGAACCTCCTCTACATCATTATCATTACCATTGAAGTCCTCATTTGCACCTGGAGCCATAGCATATACATTGGTATAGGACGCACCACTAAACATGATTTCAAGGTCTTCTTCATTCTCCAATGGGGCAAGTCTAAATTTTTTGGCTTGTGGCATAGCCTCCAACACAACAACAATATTAATTCATATAATCATGCGGACACATGTTACATATTAGAATCCAATACAAGTTGCATACCTGAATTTTTTCTTCCCACCATTCATTACTAGCTGCAATTGACCCAGTTCTTGGGTCTCTTCCTAACCAGATGCACTAAGGAGTAATGTCTTCCATGTTGTAAATTCAGATTTCAGTGCATCCCAACGATTTTTCATTTGAACACGAGTGTAGTTTCTACCTGTCTGTTCATTAAACTTGGTAACAAGATTGGCATAACCTTTGATGTTCAAGCAACCCTGTGGTCTATTATTTGCCAATACTTGTTCCACACAAATGTCATTAAAAATTTTAGCAGCAGTTGGATCCCATTGTGCATTGGTTTCCTGATCTTTGGCATGTCCTCCATCTATGCATTCAAGAAACGTACTCAATGACTTTTGAAAGCAAAAATTCATGCATATAGTGTTCAGATTTCAGTGGATCGAACTGGAGAATTCAATGAACCAGAAACAATTTATTTCCTTACTTAGAGGGGCAAAAGGAACCATGGCGTCGTACCTGGGCGTTTGGGTGTCCAGATGCTCGAAGGAGGGGGCGGTAGCAGAAGATGAAGATGAAGCAGCTTCACCAGACGCTGCTGCAGTGAGGGTCGCAGTGTTCATCAGATTTTTAAAACCCTAGCCGCCTCCATCCCAGGAGAAGCAGAGCGGAAGAAAAGTGCGAGATGGGTGCGGGAGGGTGAGATGATCGGTCCATTTTATATGATGGCAAAAGCGGGTAAATATGTGTGAACTTGGAGGACAGTTTGACCGCATAAGCGGTGAGAAGCGCCCTACTCCCCGCGTTTGATTTTCCAGTGATTTTACGAAGGTTTTATTGAGCGCTGGTTTCGAACGCGGGATAAGAAACAGACTGTTTGGCTGCTGCACCGCTTAAACTTAATGAGAAGCCGGCCAATAATCTGTCCCAAACAGGCCCCTAATCTAGAACTCATCGAAGTCCTAAAACTCCTAAAAGTCCTTCAGGTTGCCTTCATCTTCTCCTGAGCATTGGTTGCAATGGGGACAACTTGGGGTTTGGTGTTTTTAAGCAAGGGTGAGTACACATCAACGTACTCAGCAAATGTCTCGTTTTGATTAAAGTGGACTAGCTATATGTGGGGTTAAGCTCAAAGCAGTTGCTTTAGTTGGTCAGGTATTTATTACTAGTAGGAAAGCCAAGTTTTATCAATAAAGTCAAGTTATTAACCCATGTAGTACTCCCTCCAAGAGGAAATTCCAAGTACCATAAATATAATCATCATCATTAAGCATCATCATAAAAGTATCTAGAGTAACTCTAACCAAAGGAGCTCCCAAGGTTGCTCATGACCATAAGCACGACTGATAAAGGTAAGTAGGACACTAGTCAAATCTTAGGTTCATCATGGTACGTGAGACAGTGAATTATAAAGTAAGTAGGACATAATGGGTCAGATGACACTTGCCTTCACCAGGTTGCTGCTCAGGGAAGTCTCCTGCAACACACTCGGGAACCTCAGCTGTTCGTTGTCTACGCAAATCAATCATTTCATTCAACACACTTGGGGAATAATAAAAGAACAGTACACCAAACATATGCAACAGAGTGAACACAGGTTCAATAACAGGTAAAGACACATAGGTGCATTCTAGATTTTAGGGTGGATCATTATGCTTAAGGGCCTATTGCTCCCTAACTAAATCTATCTCAGTAGATTACTTACCTAACTAGGTCTATCTTAGTAAATTACTTATTTATGTAAAGTTATTCCAGGGATGGGACCATACATTAAATAAGATAAGTCTACAAAGTTAAGCACTTGAACATTCATGAGGATTTCACTTTTTATTTTACCTTTAATAAATATTCGATAACCTATGTTGATGTCACAAGTGTTACATATAAAAGACAATGCAATAAAGGCGTAAAAGAGAATATAATAGCTTTATTGTATTCATCCAGACTTAAGAGTCTTAAACAATATCATAATAAAAGTACAACAAAAATAACATGGGCGATCTCCTACAGGAAGATGACTGGAGCATCGCTAGACTCAGTACTCGTCAACGTCTTCATCAAAGTCTTCCTCATCAACTTCTGATAAAAAATTTAGCAAGGGTAAGCTCACTTACTGTGGGGGCTCAGCAAATGGGGGGAATTATGCAAAGTTAACAAGGTAGGCTATGGTTATGCAGTAAGCATTTTAGCTGGTCAATATTTTATTAACAACACCTAATTTACTATTTATAAGTGTATCCTAAACCCAAATTAATCATGACCATAATGATTATATCTAAAAACCACTTAAGTGAAACTACTTAAGCAAACCATTTTAAACCAAGGGGCCACGATTTAGTCTCCATCTTTAAGTTCAATTATCATGTGAGGGTCCAGCCTGCTCTTAACCATGAGCACGACTGACATATCAGTTTTACACTCTGCAGAGGTGGTACAACTTTACCACAAGACGTGTATCCCCTCTAGCGTGGGTTGTATGGACCGTAAACACTGCCGAGGTGAATGGCTACGGATCCACTATAAGGCTTTCACAAAATATCCTTAGTAAAGCCACCCGCTAAGGTTTCCACGTTAGTATTGGTGACCCTCTAGGTGAGGCACCTTAGCCAAGACTACCACCCCATGTTAACATGAGCTGCCACCAAACCACTGTCGCCCCCTCTTGCCCATCTTTCAGGTAAGGTTGCTAAGCACTAAGTCTATAAAGCTATTTACCAAAGTCAAAGCCATGATAGCATTCGTGGTTGCACTGTTTTCCTGGGTGGTCACTCCATGTTCCATTTAATACAAAATGATCTTGTTTAATTATTGAATTAACAACAATAGTATAAATTTCATCTCCGGAACAATAATATCTTAAAAGAGTGACATCATAATGATAAAGTAGAGCAATAGCATAATTACTAAGCATAGTGTTTAACTCAGATTAATCAAGAAATAAGGTTGGTATTTCTAAGTAATCCTGTTTAAGCAAACCCATCAAATTATGCACATATCTAAAAGTAAATCTTGTTGAATGTATTATTTGGGTACAATAAGAAATATAGAGGGATAATACATTTGCCTTGCTCAAAAGTGTCATGCGGGTATTCCTCAAACGAATTTGGTTACTTTACCACACAATTAGCTTCTAATAAAGTCGCACATCTCACATACAAAAAGAAAACATACACCAATAAATAAGCATGCACCATTCCACAAATAAAACATATGTCATACAAATCACGATTATTAAAATGAAAACATCCATTCATGAAACTTCATTCGTAACTATATTTTAAACTGAAATACATGATCACTCTACTTGCTTATGACATGAAATAATATTTATTTTACTGCACTATTTCCCAGAAAAGATTATGTGACAAGTTAACTATCAATACGAATACTATATAAATTCATTTAAAAATAATAGATGTAGCGCAAACCAAACTCTATGGAATTGGATTAATTACTAATTAATTATTTGTACCGGAAAGCACGCGCCACATTTTAGTTAAATTCTTGCTTTCTAAAAGGAAGTTATACTAATCTTACATTGTTATTAGAAGTCACATATCCTTAGTATTAAGAAAACTAAATTAAATTACTAATTTAACTCTATTATTTAAATTATGTTGGCCACGATTACAACTATATTGTTCTAACGTCAATAGAAACTTTACTAACTCTTAGTGAATAACTAATATGCATATATTGTGCATGAACATATGAGTCCTATTTATAAACCTAAATCACAGAGAATGTAATTATATACTAATTTTCCTTGTATATTTGATTCAAGAGGAGGTGATCTACTATTCTTTTAATCCTTGTTATATCAAATCTACATCCAAATAATGAGAACAATTATAATATACACTGATTTGCAGAAATACAAACATTGCGGGAAAGAAATATTTTAACACATCTAACACATAATCATAAAGGTAATAATAAAAACTCTACATAACTTGTGCTAGAAATACATATTTTACAATCGAAGAACTAGTGTATGGATCATACAAAATTAAACATAGTCTATAGGTGGCAAATCATGAAATTTTATTCATCTTCTACCTCTTGCTCACTGGTTCCTTGCACAGAGAAGACAAAGAGTAGGGGAGGGGCTCGGCCAGCTGTTAGGGGAGGCCGATGGGGCGTGCTCCAGTTCTTGTCGTCGGGGGCACGGCGTTGGGCTCTGGGCGGTTCTCACCGACATCGAACGACGGCGTTGGGGCTCTGGCGGCGGCGAGCTTCGGGCAGCGGTGGTCGGCGCGAGCAAAGAGGTGGGAGCGACATGAGGGAGCTCAGGGAGGTCGGGACCGAATCCAAGGGGGTGCGTGGCTCAATTTTATAGAGAAGATGGAGGAGAGAGGACGCCGAGGAGGGATAAGGAATGTTAGCGGGTGACCATCAAGCGCCATTGATGGTGTTGGCTCGGTGGAGAGAGAGTGGGGGAGAGGAAGAGGGACGACTGGCCGTTTCGGCACTAGGACACGAGGCGGTGAGGGAGGCGAGAGGACGGGGAGAGGGAGAGGCGCGGGGCAGGCTAGGCGGCGAGGCGTTGCAGCTACGTGCTCACGCTTAGTGCCTGAGGCTAGGGTGAGGACCGAGGAGGCCACGAGGCCAGGGTGGGGCCCGTTGGCAGTGGGAGAAGGGGAGATGAGGGGAGGAAGCGGGAGCGTGGCTGGGCCTGGTGGGCCGAAATGGCCAACGCGGCTAAGGTTTTGCAATTTTTTTCTTTTTTTAAATTTATTTTTTCCTAGAATAGATTATTTATTAAAAATATAAACAAATATATTTTAAAATATTTTATAAATTATAATAAATCAAATAATAATATTTATAATTAAAATACTAAATATTTATCTTTAGACCAAAGTCTAAAAATAATAAATTGGATTTTGAATAAAGGGATTCTATAAATAAAATCATCAATCAATTATTAGCAAACAAAAACCATGCTTCAAAAATAAATGAATAACAAAGCACTTGATTCAAATTTTAATTTACTCAAAAAGATTAAATATTATATTTTTATGTCATTACTTTCTTCTATTCTATTCATCCTCTCTACTAGTTTTAGCAACTAATATTAACTTATTTTTAATTGATGGATTTGAGGTGTTACAAAGGGTAAGTAGGAGACTGGCCCACGCGATCACTCTAGTCGGCACAAGGGCAGGCAGGAGCATACCTCTAGCAAGCACAAGTCTTGGGGGAGGTTTGACAAGGAGGCACTGAAAAAGAAGTATGTCTAGAAGGCAAAGATCATGGAACATGCCTTCCTCGCCTCCCTGAGAACCCTCAACCACGACTCTGACGAGTTAGTCTCTTTTTCGAGCGACAAGGAGCTCGAGAGGTGCTGTAACACCCTGAATTTGGGGGTATAAAATTTCTTTATAATATATACCAAATTCAGGTGTTAAACTTGTATCTCTCTCTAGTTCCTCTCTCTCTTTCTTTAAGTAGATTTAGCTTAATTAGTGAGGGATTTATTAGTTATTTTTGTCAAAACAGTATGAGTCATAAAATGTTGCATCATGCTGAGCTCAAATATTCTTTGAATTGTTCCACATGTTTGAATTAGTTTGAATTTGAAACTTGGTTTGAATTTGAATTGAAAACCCTAGAGAAAATAAAATAGAAAAGCAATTAGAAATTTCCTAGAAAACGAGAAAAAAACTAATTCGGCCCAGCTAGCCCAAGCCGGCCCAGCTCCGCGCGCTCGTGCCGTGTGACCGGTGGAGCCCACCTGTCAGCGGTGGATCTCACGCCTGCCCGCTCTCCCCCTCCCTCTCTCTGCCGCCATGTGGATCTGCCTTGTCTGCGCCCTGGCCCGTTGCGCGCTCACGTGTCTATGTCGCTGTTCCGTGGGCCCCGCTTGCCATTCTCTCTACCCCTCCTTTAGTCGCTCGCCCGCGTGGACCGCGCGCACGCACGCCGAGATCACCGCGCCCACGTCGCCTCCCTACGCCAAACGACATCCTGACCCCCTCCTTAAGTCCCCGCACACCCCCACCTCCCCCCTACCTCACTCATTTTGCCCCAGCACACTCACCCGAGCTGTGCGCGCCCGTTCTTCAAGCTCCGGAGCTTCCCCATCGCCAGGCCTCATGCGCTCGAATCCACCCAGTAGAACTCGGCCACCATCCCTGACCGTGCTCCGCCATCATCAGGCACAACCTCACCATTGTTCTCGCCCCACCCAAGGTGAATTTCCCTGCCGAACCTCTTTTCTCTCTCTCCCATTTTCTTGGTTCGTCGATTAGCCGTCGGTAATCGCCGGTATCGGTACCACGTCGTCGTACCGAGACCCCCCGGCCAACCGCAACTGCCCCATGTCTTTTTTGCCCGCATGGAGTCGCCAGCTCCGACCATGCCGCTCGCGCCGTGCACGTGACCGAGGAAGATGGCGGTCCTGACAAGGAGGACCCGCCCGTCAGCCTCACCCCTTTCGCTTCCTTGTTCCTCCCACGTGTCAGCACAGCGCCTACTCCTTTCCCCCTATTCTGTGTCACCATCTGGTGGGCCCCGCCTGAGTGTGTGTACTCGCCGCCGCGTCCGCGCCTGCCCCGCGTCGCTGACCAGGCTCGGTCTTGTTGTGGCCCCGTCCGTCAGACGCGGTGCCCTAGCACCTAGTCATTTGTCCGCCCGAGCCACTGGCCCATGGACCCCGCATGCCAGGCATCCGTGTCCTCGCGCCCGCGCGCTCACCCCACCAGTTCTAATCCTGGCAGTCTATCTGAGATCTGACGGTTGGGAAGGCCTGATACCCATTCGGTTTTCCGTTTTGTAAAAAGGACCCTGAGTTCTCGGGTTATAGAACCCATCATCCCAATAGTTTCGTGCTTAAGCCTCTGCGATCTTGCAGAGAACCCTAGGTTTTTGTGTAATCACAGAATTAGACTTAATTTTGTATTTCAAACTTCAAAACTTGTTTATTTCATAACTTTTTCATGTGAACTCCAAATTGAGTGATTCAAATTGCAAAATGTTCATAGGAATATTCTGTTCGAATAAATTATGTTCATTCATGGTCTGTGCACTTTCATTTATACCTAGACTATAGGTTAGTATGTGTTGAATTATTTACTTAATAAAATAAATAAAAAGAAACCCTAGTGGTTATGGATATTGAATCTTGTGAGGTTAATAATGTGTATTATATCAATTTATTTATGGTTTAACTTTTATGTCTCATTAAAATGAATAAAATCAGATTATTTAATCATGGACAACACTTAAAGAATAATCAACTACTAGATGGGATTAGTTCACCCTATAATTTAAACTCCCTTTTGAGTTTATACTTTTCCTTTTGAGATGTGTTCTAGTGTTTGTACATGATTGATGTGTTGTTCATTTGTCATTTACCAATGTATTGAATGCATGATCGTTTTATTTAGATAACGAGTAGCCTGTGGTTCCTGAGTGTGTTGCCGAAGACCTCCCTGAGCAACAACCTGGTGAAGGCAAGTGTCCTCTAACCTATTATGTCCTATTTACTCTATAATTCATTGTTCATTACATTATTGAAACCTAAGGATTGACTAGTCTGTATTTACCTATCCTTATTTACCTTTTGGGTTAATCATGGTTAGCTTATGCTATTGCTTCAACTTAATCAAGCAACATGATGTGAACATTTATGATACGATGATGTTATCCCGATGATGATATTGTGATACTTTAGGGGACTCAGACCATTTTCCTAAGTACCTCTCCGTAAGGACTTGTTCATCGAGTGACCACCTGGGATAACAGTGCAACCATGAGGGTGGAATGGGATGCCTTAGATGATTAATTAGATAAACCTGGGGGGTGTAGTTGGCTTTGCCTGAGGGTCGTTAAATGGGGGCCGGGGCGTAGTGCTCGCTCTGCCAAGGGGGTGTAGAGGTTCATTCAATTTGGTTTTGTTAGTCACCCACCTTGGGGAGGTGTACTGCATTTGTACGACTGGCGAAACCTAACGAGATCTATGCATCAGGGGAGTCTCTGTAAAGGCTGCGTAGTGTATCCTTGGCCATTCTTGGTAGTGAAGATCGGGTCTGTACAACTCAGGCTGGAAAGGGAACACGACTCGTGGGTAAAGTGTGCAACCTCTGCAGAGTGTTAGAAACTGGTATATCAGTCGAGCTCACGGTTAAGAGCGACCTTGGGATCCTCTTTGATTAGAATAACTTTGGTTACTTTTAAGATGATGGTTGATAATGATGGTTATAATTTTGATCACTGGTATTTCCTCTTGGAGGAGGTACATTTGGGTAATAATTGGGTTACTACTAAAATTTGGCTCTACTAATAGTAATAAATACTTGACCAACTAAAAGCAACTGCTTAACCTTAACCTCACATATAACTAGTCCACTTTAGCCAAATGGGACATTTGCTGAGTACGTTGATGTGTACTCACCCTTGCTTTACAAACCACTCCCACCCTAGGTTGTCCCACTGTATTCAGTGCTCAGGAGGAGATGCTGGCAACATGGAGGATTTTGAGGAGTTCCAGGACTACGACGAGTTCTAGTTTTTCTTAGTGGCATACCCCCAGTCAGCTGCCTATATAGGCCTTATCTACTACGTTTCATATTTCCGCACTTTGATGATATTAATGACTATGCTGTGTATTAGACTCTATGGATGTCTTGGACATCTTGTTGTAATAAAAGTACCTTTCTGCTATTTACTTTGAGCAATGTGTGATGATGTCTAATTATGTAATCGATGTGTACGTGAGTTTCTGATCTTGGCACGTAAATGGTTCGCATTTGGTTTGCCTTCTAAAACCGGGTGTGACAGGTGCGCTAAGGACAAGCGCAACAGACTAGCTTCATCATGACACCGCTAGAGGCCTTTGTACCATGTCCCTTGTAGATGATGTGGTTGGCGACGATGGCAGGATCTCAGCGATGACTTTGCTTCTAAGGTATCACACTCCATTGATGATCTTGTCGCTGAGGTAGAAGAGTTTACTGTTGCTTTGGCTAGTCTGGATAAGTTGTTTAGGCTTGCTGCTTGTGAGAGGAAAGGTTTCAAGAGCAAGTACGAGACCACACTTAGGGAGCTTGAGTCTACTAGAGCTTCAGTTGTGGTGTCCGACGAGACTGAATGTGGTGGATTTGCTCTACAAATGTCGAACATCACAACTTTCTAGACCAAGTACGCCACCCTACTAGATGAGCATGATGAGCTTCAGTCTAGGTCTAGCTTGTTGGGTGCATGTTAGACTTGTCCTGGTTTCAGACTGAGCTGGCGGAGAAAAATGCTAGAATAGACTTGCTTGAGAAGGCTAGCTCAGTGAGTACACATGCACCTACACAGTGTGCTCTTTGTGAGGGTTTGCGGTGTGCTAGAGTCCTGCAAGCATGACAGGATAATAGTCGAGGAAAAAACACATACCTTCGATCTGTCTTGAGCTGAGTGTCGTCTAGTGAGCCCCAATAGGCATGATGGCTAGTCAGTTCAAGAGGGGAACTGGTGGATCAGGGTTAAGCTTTGCTTCTAAGGATGGGAGTGTCGCTTGTTTTGGTAAGGTTGGTGAGTGTAGTGGCCTGAAACCCTTAGGGAAACCTTTAGCCACCTTGACTTGTAAACTCACTCATCCCAAATCTGCCACCTCTATTGTGAGAGATGGAGTGCCTGAGGAGTTTATGAGAATTCCACCTCAAAAAACAAGTGTGGGTTCCAAAACCCAACCATCTCAGGAACCCACTTGACACCCTGTCAGATGCCTCTAGCATTCCACCTCTAAAAGACCCTCAGCCACCCAAAAAGCCGAATCCCACAAACAGACTCCACCTAAGATAGAGGTGAAATTTCATTGTGACTATTGTGAGAGGGAAGGTCATTTAGTTGCCTTTTGTTTTAGGAGGAAGCAAGATGAGTGGCGGGTTTCTGAGTCAAGCAGAAGGAACATGAACCACCCTTCTCATGGTGTTCATGATTTTCTTTCTTAGAAGCGTCCAGCGATGCCTAGAGGTGTGTTGCCTCTTGTTGTTAGGCCTTAGGCAGAGAGACCACAGGGTGGTCATGCCCGACGAGGTGGTGGTTGTGTGCCATATGGCCAAGGACCTCATGCCAGTGGCTTTGGTTCCTACTTCCCCAGCGGACCATGGTTTCCTTCTCATGGTGATCGCTTCCCCCTTTGGGACCAATGATGTTTGGTGTTTTCCATAACACTTTTTTGGGGGAAATGCCGCATTAGTGGTATTATTCTAAGTATCCTAACCCTAGTGTTGTGCCATTTTCTCACCCTGTGTTTCTACTGATGCAGGATGGAGGCCTGGAGAACAAGTGGTTCATACCTCCAAATGGTTCTCCAATCTCGACCCCATGATTGGTAAGGAATACGTCACATTCGGGCATAAGTCGAGGGGTAAGTGAAAGTGAAATGTGCCATAGGGCCATTTCTACATGTTTTGGTGATTAAATGCTCAACACACAATCTTGGACTAACTACCTCCATATGATTATGAGCATAGGTTCATAAAAGGCAAAGTGAAGAGATCAACTCAAAATGAGCCAAAATGGAAGGCCAAAAGTGCAACTTTGTGTAAAACTACAAAAAACATGAGGTTTAAGTATTTGAATAAGTTGCACATACATTATACTATGTTCTTGCACGTTGTTTGGCTACTAACTCATTTATGCAAGAAAAGTGACTTTTGGACTTAGTTTTGGGCATATTGCAAGTCATGGTGAATCTAAGAAGAAAAGGTATGTTTCCTACACTTAGTCAATTGGATTAAGTGCTAATTAGGTTATCTAAATCGTAGGGAAGCTATCAAAGAAAGCCAAAAGAAGTTGGAGGAATTTGGCTAAGGAAAGCCAAATCTGAACAAGTCTAGGACTTATTGGACGATCTGGTGCTGCATCGGATAGACCGGTGGCCTGAACGAACAAAGTCTTTGGTCTTGAGAATTTTATTAAAAAATCATCGAACGGTTCGGTGTGCACCAGACAGCCCCTCCAATGGCTAGTCTGACATTCGCCCGGCACTCCAACGACTAGATTGGGTCACCGGACAGTCCAAATCAAGCTAATATGTCGAACGTTACTATGCTCTATCTAGTGGCTCACCAGATAGTCCATTGCGCTCACAGACAAGAAGGTTTTGGATCTTCCAAATGGAAAAGCAACAACTCCTAGGCCCCTTGGGGCTATAAAAGGGACTCTTAGGTGCCTTCAACGAGGCCCCAAGCATCTCAAGAGCACACCAACACTCCAAAACTCTGTGACCATGTATTCCAGTGATTTTAGTGAGATTTGAGTGCCATTTTTTGTTTGTAATTGTGATACTGTGACCATGTATTCCAGTGATTTCATTAGTTTTCTTGTGTGTGTTGCTGCATTGTGCTTTTGTGTGTGTATTATGTATCCCTCCCTTAGTACAAGTTTTTTGATTGTGATCATATTGTAAGGTGAGAGACTCCAAGTTGTGGAGATTCCTTAGAAATGGGAATACTGATATAAGGAAGAAATTGTGACACTCAAGTTTCATCTTTGGATCACTTGAGAGGGGTTGATTGCAACTCTTGTCCAAAGGAGGACACCACAATGTGGAGGTAGGCTTTGGACGAACCATAGGATAAAATCATTGTGCCTCATGTCTCTTTTATCTTATTTTGATTTTCCTTCTTCCTAAGTTCTCTATTCTCACTTATGGTATTGCTCTAAGATTAATTCATATCTTGATAGAGCAATCAAGTGAAGGGAGCCTCTCCCTCTCTCTCTTTCTCCTTTTAGACTTGGTTTAATTTGCACTAACTCTAACTTTTAGACCATGTTTGTGTTGTTTTTAGCTATTTTTGCAGGATCACCTATTCACTCCCACCCCCTCTGGTGCTCTCAATTGGCATCAGAGCCTGTCTCTTTCGTTGGGTCAAACAACCCAAAGAGATGGCTAGCGACGATGCTAAAGGGAATGGCAAGGTGACCGATGAGAAGGAGACGATCAACAACGACCCAAGGGAGACAATCCCATCAACTTGGGTTCGAACAACAAGAAGAAGGATATGAAGAAGAAGTGCATGAAGAAGATTGTCTACTACGACAGCGATGCTTTTTCATCTTCACCAAAGGACGATGACGACTCCTCTTCTTCAAAGAAAAAAGACGGTCAAACAAACTATACTCGAACGTCTTTTAATTACTCTCGCATTCCTTACAATGCCAATGCTCATTTATTATCTATTCCTCATGGCAAGCTTCCTCACTTTGATGGGGAGGATTATTCTTGGTGGAGTCACAAAATGGGTAGTCATTTATTTTCTCTTCATCCTAGCCTTTGGGACATAGTAGAAAATGGAATGCATATTTTAGATAGTGATGATGAGAACTGCAATGTTATTTATATGCAAGAAATGATTCACAAAAATGCCCAAGTTACTACTGTGTTGTTAACTTCTCTATACAGTGAGGAAAATAACAAAGTGAGCGGTCTTGACAATGCTAAATAGATTTGGGACACTCTCAAGATCGCTCACGAGGGAAATGATGACGACCATCACCAAGATGTAGCTCATCGAAGGTGAATTTGGGAGGTTCGCCATGAAGAGAGGTGAAGAGCCAACTAAGACG